>JAWZYU010000021.1:59365671-60583171 GCA_038380435.1 Ryuthela nishihirai
TAATAATTTTGTTTGAAAACAATACAAATAGTATTTTTTTTTTACTTTTTCGACTATTTAATAAAATAAACATTTTAGAAATATGTGTAATGATTATTTTAATATTAGACGATTATGAATGAAATTAATTTATTGCTGTATATTCCAGCTTCCATAACTCATTAACCCTTCCAGTGTCCAGCCTGAAAAACAGGTTTCTATCCAGGGGCCAAGCTTTTTTCTGCCTATGCTTAGCCAAAAAAACTTCGGCTTTAGAATTTTTTTGCCAAATAACTAATGAAAGGAATTATGGCATGTTGTATACCAAATTAATCAGCATTTAATTCTAGATTTTCTGAAAAATAAAGTATTTAACAAAAGACACGATATGTTTTATTTAATAGGACTTTTTTTTAGAGTCATGTAGTAAAAAAATGCATCTGGCAACACAAAAATTTATTTAAAAAAAACTAATAGACAGAAATGATTGCAAAGCACATGAATAGAATGACTATATATTTCTGAATAACAAAAAAATTACTTTTTTGGTTTTAAGTAAATATTTCTCTCATTTTGTAATTCTTTTCTCGGTACCGTACTTTGAGAAAATTCCAGACTTTTAGCCAACTGTGCTGAATCAGATAAACAAGTGAACTTTAGAATATTAAAAAAAAAACCAATCAATGAAAATAAGTCATGTTATATACGAAATTAAACATAATTACGAATTTTATGAAAATAAATAATATAAACAAATTTGCAAGCATATTTATTTTAATAAGCCTTTTTCAATGTGATATGGTAAAAAAAAAAGATCGCACTATACAATTAAGGCTTCATTTTGGAAAACCTGCTGAATAAAAATAGTTAAATTATATATTTATCGAAAGTAAATTTCCTCCTGAATAATATAATATTCAACCTGAAATATGATTTTTATTTATTTTAATGATTCTTTTCAGTATCGTATATTTTAAACGGCCAGTGTTATACAACGTGACTTGGTCTTCTCACATTCACGGGATTTTCTGAAATGGTTATGAAATAGAAAAAAAACTTCCTTGGCTGCTTTTTTTTTATTAAACATTATGAATTTTTTCTTTGGGTGTTGAAGTTCGACGATCTTGGCAAAATGCAGAAAGGTTTGTGTAACAAGGACCAGCCCTTCCCGAAATTGCCCTCCCAAATGGTGGCCAATTTCTGTAGCAACAAGTCTATTTTGCTTCCGTATACAAGACATTCATTTTCAGAAAACGGTACAAGCTCAAAGTTTTTTACGAAAAAAAACAAGAAATAATAAAATAAAAATTACATATTGCCTAATGGAATGTTAAAATATCTGCAACAACTTTTAACCGGCCTCCGATCTAGCATAACTCGGAAAAATTGCAGCCGATCCTAAGATAATCTATAGAAATGAATTTGCTTTCGTATCCAAAAACTCATTTATTTTCAGAAAATGATACTAGATCAAAGTTTTACTGGAAAAGTAATAAATAATAAAATAAAAATTAACGTATAGGCTAACGCGATGTTAAAATATTCACAACAAGTTGTAGGTCGGCCATATGGTATAACATAACTGAAAAAAAATCAATACTTATCGATCGGCCAAAAGATCGCTAATTTCCGAAAATAAATATACTGAAATGAAACTAAGGTTTAAATATAAAAAAAAATACTAACTTGACAAAGAGTATCCAATATGCTGGAACAAAACTGTACACAACACATAGCACAAGCAACGGAGATTGCATCAGCCTCTGTGTCTTGTTTGCCTCAGTGAAGCATAACTAATTAAATGCAGGTGCAACCAGAAAATCTAAGAAGGGTGTGTTTACTCTTAGTTTCGATTTGAAGGCGGGAAAGATGCATAGAATACTGGGAAAAATTATAAAAATAACTTGGAAATACTGACTAGGTTTTTGACAGAAAAGACTGTGAAACAAAAAAAAAATGGCGGTACGTATTTTGTAATTACTTCCAAAATCTACGGTTTTTAAAAATAGTTTATTTTTGTTAATTTTTAGATTTTCAAAAATTTAGGGAAAAATTTGTTGATAATAGCTCAAATCAAACTTGTGAGCTTAAATCAGAAGGTTGCTTCAGCAAATAGGAAGGCTAACAAGCAAATCGGCAATACCGTTTAGTGCTTCTAAAAAATGGCAATCAGATGGCTTTATAAAATTATTTATATTGTAGTTTAGTAAAACATGCATCAAATTAAAAAACAAAATATTGTTTTTGAAGCCTGAATTATATATTTTTATAAGATATATATAAAAAAATTTACAACGGCAATTTTTATTTTTTTAAAAATCGATATTTTTTTGTTGTACTAAAAACGTGTGCATACGTCTTCCGCATGTTTTTACGGATTCTCCGAACGTATACAGACGACATGGATACTGGAAGTGTTAAGTACTGAATGAAATTTATTAAAAATTGAGGTTTAAATAGATTTGATTTAGCATATTCAATCACATTTTTCCATTAAACAAATATTTTAGATGTTATAGAACTTTGGTGTTAGATTCCCACTTACATAACATGGGAATTCTGCAATGTCTGATAGTTTCTGTAATATTCTGGTTGTATTGGTAGGACAATGTATTTTGAAAATTAAACTTGTGATAGTTTTATCAAGTCTTGGGAAGCTTTGATCAACAATTGAGCGGCAAACACTCTCAACACTACATTAAGGTGCCACACAGAGAAGAGAGAAAAAGATTAAATCAGAGGAAAGATGAAATATCACTTTCATTCTTGGGTCGGTGCTTGAGCTTTGCTGTGTCGCATAACACAGGTGAATTGAGCTGGACTCATGACTTGTGTGAAGAGAGAAATTGGATTTGCACTTCTGTAAAATTCTATGGATTTTAGTGGGTGAAATTTTGGGCATCAGAACCTTGTGGATCTAAATGGTTAAACTGGAAGAAGAGCTATGTACCAATCCTCAGTGATGATGCATAGAACCAGCCAGGTCTAGCACCTAATGTCCGACCCTGCTTTCTCGTGGTGCAGGCCTTTAGTACCTTTCAAAGGAGATATTCTCTTTAGGAAGGGAATGGAAGGGCTGCCTGCTCAGTGTGGCCTACTGATCTGGTCATCTATGGCCACTTTTTTTTTCAACCCTGCTGAGGAGTGGTCAACTTCACAGGGTCCTGGTGCTGACCATTTATACCCACTACACTGGCCTGGTTTATGGATTTGAGCTTGATTATGGATCCTGGACTTGCTGCACTTGTGGGCCTCTGTTGTGGGAGAATCTGCCGCTGTGTTTTTTGTTTGCTTCTGGGTTGCCAGCCCTAAGTGAACAGAGGTATGGGATACCTTATATCAGCTGGTGGATAATCCTAATCAGAGGCCATCGCAGGTACCTGAACCTTACTTAGCTAGTTGGGCATTGTCAAGCCTAAACTGGAGTAATGTCTTAGGCAGGCCATATGGCTCTTGAAAAGGTCCACTTGAAAAGATTGGTGCCTGAAGTTCCTACCAGCATCGGCGACTTCAGTCTTTAGTGGAGGAGGAACATATCTTTCCCCAATGCCCACAATCAGGGGGCTGTTTGATATTGTTGACTCTACCTCTCTCAATAAACCTAGTTTCTTTAAAAATCCTACTACTCATTTTCTCTCTGCAGGAACATGGAATGTGAGGACGTCACATAGAAATTATTCTCTTGATGTCCTCATGCAGGAATTCCAGCATTATAACCTAGACATTCTAAGCTTGCAAGAAACCAGATGGACGGGTAAAGGTGAGATACTTAAAAATAACTTTAAATTTCTCTTTTTTGGAGGGAGGGTGGAAAGCATCTTCAAGGTGTAGGTTTGCTTCTCAGCAGACATGCCAGTGATGCTCTTCTAGGATATGACTGCATTAATTAAAAATTTCTTACAGCAAAATTTAAAACAAAAATTAAAGACTTGAATGTCATCTGTTATTTCCTCCAAAGAGGACTCTGATGAGAACGAGAAGGATACATTTTACAGCCAGCTTCGGGATATTTTGAATTCTGTAAAGAAAGATATTTCCCTTGTGCTAGATGACTTCAATGCTAAAGTTGGTATGACTCTAAACTTTGGGCAAGAGTTTTAGGTCTCTTTGGCATTGGTACTTCCAATGGCAATGGAGAAATTCTTCTACAAGTAAGTAAACTTAATGGTTTGCGAATAACTAACACATACTATAAACATTAGGACATTTATAATGGTTGGGTTGTTTTACCTCTGAGTGGCACTTTTTTGCACACAATGGGCTAAATGGTCAGGTCACATGGACCCTGAAGGCTCAGAGAAGGTTGGGGGAGGGGACCCACTGGAACAGCTGTTGGGAGACAGATGGTAGCTTCCCATCAAGGCCATCCAGTGTGTTCGTTAACGTGCACAGGGTATGGCTCCCCCACACATGGGGCCACGGCTTAATGTCCCATCCGACAGACGGCAGCCTTTCCAAGCCCATTGGTGTCCCCTACTGACCATGGGCAGAAGGCGAGGAATTTTGCGGAGATAAATATCAATGCCTACCCAGCTGGGACTCGAACCTGGGAACTACTGATTACGAGCCTGGCGCGCTACCGACTGAGCCATCCCTGCCCCTAAATATGCATGGTTTGCACAGGAATATGATAGATTATATTTTAATTAACATCAAATGGGCCAGTTCAGTTAGGAATACTAGATTATACAGGGTCTGACCATTACCTGGTCAAAAGTATCTTGCAGCTGAAGCTTAAGAAATGTTGTGCTAAGGTTAAGAAAATTACCTTTAACACTGAACGTGTGAAACATCCTGATATAGCCAAAGCATATCATGATAGGCTACTTAGTCATTATGACAGTCGTGGTTTGCTTACTGCTGAAGTTGAGAAAGAATGGAATCGGTTTAAGCAGCTTTTCTTCGAACCAACAGTACTCTTTTGGGTAAAAGGGAACATAGGAAAAAAAAATTATTTGCATGATAAGACTATGGAACTTATTTCTGAAAGATGGAAGTGCAGCGTTAATATGAATCAACATCTTACTAGTCATAAATAGAAGGCATTACAACGAGCTTAATAAACATGTGAAAGATCAGTTAACAGCTGATGAGAATCTTTGGCTTGGTAGCTTTGGCTGACAGAGCAGAGGTAGCAGTTCGACAGGACAACAGCAGGGGTTTGTACCAGATTGTTAATGTTTTATTTCGAAAAGAGTTGGGTTGGGTTGTTTTACCTCTGAGCGGCACTTTTTTGCACACGATGGGCTAAATGGCCAGGTCACATGGACCCCGAAGGCTCAGAGAAGGTTGGGGGAGGGGACCCACTGGAACAGCTGTTGGGAGACAGATGGTAGCCTCCAGTCAAGGCAATCCAGCGTGTTCTTTAACGTGCACAGGGTATGGCTCTCCCGCACACGGGACCACGGCTTAACGTCCCATCCGACGGACGGCGGCCTTTACAAGCCCATCGGTGTCCCCTACTGACCGTGGGCAGGGCGGGGAATTTTTGCGGAGATAAATCTCAACGCTGACCCAGTTGGGACTCGAACCTGGGAACTACAGATTACGAGCCTGGCGCGCTACCGACTGAGCCACCCCCGCCCCATTTTCGAAAAGAAACAGGTACACAGGGATTGAGGGATAAACATGGCAAGGTGGTTGAAGGTGAGGATTCTGTGATGGCTACGTGGGCTGAGCATTTCAGAGATGTTCTAAATAATGTGATTATTTCTACTCCCATTGTTTGTAATGAGGATAGGTGCATTACTGGCTGTAATGATGGCTCTATATCACATTCCAAAGTCACTTTGGCTGTCTCTAAATTAAAACTGCATAAATTCGCAGGGGTGGATGAAATTACTACTGAAATCCTTGGAGCTGGGAACAATTGTGTTGTCTCATGGCTGACAGAAATTTTGAATTTTTTTTATGATAAAGGTGTTGTTGCTAAGTATTTTACTAGAGCTATTATTGTCCTGATTTAAAAAAAAGGTGATCACAGTTCTTGTGATAATTATAGTGATTAGTTTACTTTCTGTTCCAGGTAAAGTTCTTTGCATCATTATACTTAATAGAATTAAGAATTTGGTTGATAAACAAGTGTGTGATATGCAGTGTGGATTCAGAAGTGGTAGGGGATCTATTGATCAAATAATTTACACTTTGGCAGATTCTTGAGAAATGTTTAGAGCAGACGTCGGCAACCTTTTTTGGCTGCGGGTCAAAATCAACCAAAATGTGACTATTAAGAAGACAGTTCGGGTCAATGGGTATTTTCATTTTAAAACAGTCCGTTAGTGAATAATAAGATAAATTTTATTGAGAAAACTATTACAATATGCTTTTAAACTCAAAACATAAAAAAAATTATAATTCTAATGATTATAAAAACAAATATAATTGTCAAGTTTTAGTTCATTAATAATTTATGAACTTTATTTATAAGCGTTCTCTTCGTTATCAATGGCTCCCCTGATGCTGAATTTGTGACGTCAATTTAGTCAAGTCTGGTTCATACTTAGTCACCTTAAGACGAATACAAGCGTCTGAATTTTCGGTAGTTAATCTGCTCCTGTTCTTACTTAAAATAAATTTCATGTGTGAAAATATTTGTTCACATTTATAAGCAGAACCGAACGCGGACAAAATGGCGAAGCCAATTTTTTTCAAAGATGAAAACTTCGTAGGAAGTGATGCCCAACACGATGATATCATCAGAAGATGATTATCTTCCGTGTTTTCTAAATCTTTCCGCAATGTTTTGAATTTTCCACAACGTTGAACTTTTAAAATCAATCATTTCTAAACTTAAATTGTCAATTTTAAGATATTCAAAATACTGGAAATCTAAAACATTTTCCTCTATTTCGTCGGGCTTTATTATAAACGTAAACATTTCGCCGTGCTTCTTCAAACTTTGAAATCTACTTTCAAATTCACTTTTAATCTTCAAAATACAACTTTCGAACATATTTAGATTGCTTTCATTGATATTTTCTTTCTCATGTTGGCTTTTCAGTAAGAGAAAGAAAAGAAATATTTCAGTTTTTATGTCAGTTTCAAATAATATTAATTTCGAACAAAAAGTCTTCCATTCCTCGTACATTTTCAAAATTGTGTGGTTATTTCCTTGGAGTCGTACGTTGAAATCATTATAATGGTTCATTATGTCTGTTAAGAACAAAGGTCTTAAAAACCGTTGTTTATCATTGAGCTCGAGATCATTTTCACCGATTTCGTAAAGAAATATTTGTATATCATCAAAGTACTCTACAAATCTATTAAGAACTTTGCCTCGACTTAACCATCGTACTTCAGCATGTAACAGTAAATCTCCGTATTACGATTCAATTTCCTCCAAAACAGCTTTGAAGCGCCTGTGTGTTAAATGCAGATCGTACTACTATTACGTTTACGATCTTAACAATCTTTTCCATTACATCCTTAAGTTGTTGCGTAGATGCCTTTGAAAATAAATTTTTTTCATGTATGATACAATGGGACGATAAAAGTGGGCGGCTAAGTTCATTTTCCATTAGTTTCACAAATCCAATATTTTTTCCTCTCATAGCTGGAGCACCATCAGTTGTTATGGAAAACAATTTACTTTTTAAATCCAATATTTTCTAATTTTTGAAATTTGTAAACTCTTGTACTTGTCTTGTACGGAAAATATCAATGCCTTTGGTCGTGTCATTCATTGAAGCAAGAACGCATAGTTCTTCATTGACGTTCGAACTATTTATTGATGCAAATCTAATAATAATTGCCAGCCTAGCCATGCTATTTACATCGGTTGTGCAATGCTAATTACGTCACTAGAAAACAAATCATTTTTGACCTGTGCGTCAATATTTTTTGCCATATCTTCAATGCGATGCTGAACTGTTCTGGCCGACAATGGCATTTCTTTAATTCTCTCAATTATTTGTTTTTTATTTGCGAAGTCATTGAATAAGTGTTCGGAACAATTTATGAATGCGTTTTTCAAAAATTCGCCGTCTGTAAAGGGTTTTCCGTTGGTACCAATACTAAGAGCTGCAATAAAGCTGGCATATGTAGTGTAATTGTGGCTGGTAACAAATTTCTTGAAAAATTTGTTTTGTTTTCCTTAATTTAATACACGTTTAGCAATGTATTCATATTTTTCATCATTTGGCATTTCACTCACATCTTTAAGTTTTGAAGAAAAGTGTCGCTCAATATTGTAAGTCCTGGCAGTAATTATATCTTATAAAGTACATATCAATTTGTCACCATTTTCCATACATCCATACTTTTCAGTCCACACATCTCGAAACAATCTCTTTTTTGTTTTTTGTTTGTTTATGGTAATAAAAATAATAATTATTTCGCTTAGGTAACTGTTCTCGCGCTTCTGAACTACTGTTCTTCACGTTAAAGACGAAGTAAACGTAGACAAGAGTAGATGCGTGATCAGCAGGTGGGCAGGGCTCCTATTGGTCGGCTGCAGTTGGCACGCAGTCAGAGAGCCCAGCCGACCAATAGGAGCCCTGATCACGTGCTGATCACACATCTACTCTTGTTTACATCTATTTCGTCTTTAACGTGAATAAACGAACGACACGCTCGTCGAGTAATGATGAGATTCGTTCGGACAATGTCGCTGTATTCCGTCTATGTTCATTTCTGCAACTTTGTAATGAAACCAAAATGTTAATCTACTATTTATACTTTCTCAAAGTGTTTGTTTCATGTTTATGTTTTATAATTTATTTTTATATATTATACTTTATTTGCGGAACTCAAATGGGTCACTTGAAATTATCAAATGGGTCACTTGGTGACCCGCGGGTCATAGGTTGCCGACGCCTGGTTTAGAGTTTCAGAAACCTGTGGTTACTAGCTTTATAGATTTCAAAAAGGTTTTTGACTCTGTTGATCGACATAATTTGTGGTTGATTGTTAGATCATATGAAATACCTGATAAATTAGTTAGTGTAATGAAAGCTCTCTATAATAACACTGAGTCATGTGTGAGAATTGGTACATATGTGTTGCAGTGTTTGGTTTAGCATTGCTATAGTTAGTCAAGGGCTCATTTTGTCTCCTTTTCTCTTTTGTTTGGTTTTTGAGTATGTTATGCAAAATTCTTTGCAAGGAAAAGGTTTTGGCATTAAATGGTCTAGAGCAGGGGTTCTCGATGTGGGGTACGCGGTAAAATTTTTTGGGGTATGCGTGAGAGCTCAAAAGTCACTAAGTTGGCATTGTTACACTATAACTATAGTTTTATCTATCTATATAAGTGGTATGCCAGTTACATACATATTTCTAGGGGGTATGTGAAGCATAAAAGGTTGAGAACCACTGATCTAGAGATTTCAAAATTTCTGATTTATATTATGCAGATGATTTGGCCCTGTTGGCTAATGAGGTTGATGAAATGAATTCGTTCCATAGGGCTGTTGATGAGATTGGCAATAGAGTAGGTTTGGTCATAAACAGAGAAAAAAACTAAACAATGAAAATTGGCCAGGTAGGTGGTGCTTCAGTTACTTTGAATGGCTACACTCTTGAGCAAATGTCTCGGTTTGATTATATTGGGAGCTATGTAATACTGGTGATGTGTGGTATGAGATAAATAGAAGATAGGAATTGCCACTGGGAGAGTTTGGAGAAATAGGCGTATACACCTAAAGACTAAAATTAAGCTATATAATAGTTTGGTTCTTTCTAAGGTTAGTTATGGTAGCGAAACATGGACCCTTTGTAAGCAGGATAACAAGAAACTTGATGCCTATGGTTCTAGATGCTTACGCAGTATCTAGGCATTAGGTGGTTTGACTTTTTGAGTAATGATGAGGTTAGAAGGAGTTGTCCTTTGAGCAGCATATTGTGCAGATAGAGATTGCGTTGGTTTGGCCATGTTGCCCATATGCATAGCTGCAGAAAAAAGAAAAATTTATGATGAAACTTGATATATGACTATTTAAAGAAACATCCGAGAATTTTTTTCTATTGCTTTGAATGAATAATAACAGACCATGAACAATCAGCCCCATTTTCCCTATTAGAAATTCATCTCCTTGCTTCTTGTGGGCCAGAACTCATTGTCTCAAAGCCTTGGCTTGGCCATGAATATCGTTAACATAAGACCATGACCGTCCTGTGTGACGTCATTTTTTCAGTCCAACTAGCGATTTCTCGTAATTAGTCCAACCTCCAGTTTAACTCTTAAGACTAGAAAGGTTTCCAATATTACCACTTTGTTTTTTAACTTTTCCGTATTCTTATTCTGTTTTTGCTTTGTTCTACCAGTCAATAGATATCAAACTTTTTTGTTTTTAGAGACAAATTAAAAATTCTTTTTGGGTTCAATAAGTATTGACGAAACATTACTGTTTGCACCTTCGGAATCTCCCAAAAGCTAAAATTGCAAATTGCAAAATTTTGCATCTAAAGATGCATAAATTTGAAAATGGCAAAATTTCTAACGAGTATTGCAGGCAATGTAATTACGTTAGAAATTTTGGTTGTAAAAGTGAATGTCATGAAGTTTGTGATTAATTTTCACCTTTACCCCTGGGGTAAACGCAACTTTTTTATTGTGTTTTATGCAATAATTATTTGTTTTTAGAGATAAATTTAAAATATTTTTGGGGTTGATCAGGTATTCATAAACTATTAATTCACACTTTTAGAATTTGCGAAAAGTGCCAATTGCATCCTCTGACTGGGAAGAGGAGAATTTTGAATGAGAGACTTTTGAATGAATATTGCAAATTATTTATTTGGGGTAGAAATTAGATATTTTAGTGGTGGCGTGATGTGATCAAGGAGTTTAAATTTGGATCAACAATTTGTCCCTTCATCTCCTAGGATGGGTAGGAAAATGAAACTTTTTGAGTTGAACAGGTATTAACGAAAGTGGATGATTCGTAATTTTCAAATCCTTCAAATTCTGAATTAAAATTACGTTTTGCATTAAGTTTGGCATGAGTTTAATTTACTGTCATTAGAGGGGGCAGTAAATGTAGAAAATGTGAAACTTGAAATAATATTGCAAATGATAACTTATGCTAATAATCAAGTCAAATGTTTTAATTACATTGTTAATTTTATTAATTTAACATTTAATTTTAAATAATATTTCAGTATAGTAATAATAAATAAATAATTTTATTTTACTGACACTGGTGATTTGCCCCTTAACTCTAGGGAATCAGAAAATCCAACTTTTTCATTTTAAGTGATAAATGAGATATGCTTTTGGGATTTTACACTGTGTAATAATATACTACTATATTACTATTTATATTTTGGCAATATTACTTGTGCAAAATTTTAAATTGGTAGCAACAATATCATCATATTATATAATAGCCGTAATTCCAGAGTGAATGGACACGTATGATGTCATCGTTGGCAGTTTCCCCCGTGGCTCTGCGATTACTTGAGCGAGTGGATCACAAATTTCCTGGGGTGTTCTAACCCTGTTGGGGTAACAGATCGGCTTCCTAGTTGCTGTGGAACAGAAGTGATCTCTCGAAAAGTGTCCGAATTATCTGGGGGGAGGGGACTGCCGTTGCCTACGTTGTGAATGGAGAAGTACATGTGGAAAGATGTGAAGTTACTAATGGACATACTTTTGGCGTGAATTAATTGTGACTACAGTAGTACGTTAACGGGGAAAAGCTGAGTGAACTTATCGATGGGAAGATTAATCAAATCAATGGAGATACGCTTTGCGTCAAGTTTGGTATGGACTTAACTAGTACTAATAGATGGTATAAGATCGGTGTTTTTTTTTTTATTAACTTAGTTGTTTCATTTTTGAAAATATGAGGTGGGGCCCAAAATCATTTAATCCAACCATACTTGTTGAGAGTGCCACTGTCTCACTCAATTTTAAGTACTACATTTGGTAACAAACCAGTGGAGAAGCGTCATGGAAGCAATAGTTCCCTTGAAATTATCATAAACAAAAAAAAATTATAAATTAAACATATATAAACGTTTTAACATAAAAGTAAAAGTATTTTCTTAACTTCAATAAGTTTATTCTACGTAACATAAATTTTATATTTATATAATCTACGAGTTTCCTTGTTATATTATACTCTTTAATTAACAGAGGCACCAATTTGCTAGGCCAGTTGAGCTATGAGTGTAAGAAGAACCTCGCTTCATCGCTACTGCATTGTGCGAAATGGAAGTCCCATTTTCCGCATTCAACCATCGAAAAATTTTTCTTATGGACATAACTAGCATAAATTTTTCTTATGGACTCAACTTATCTTGTCGTTTTTTAGATTGCGTTATAGCTTTCTTACTAGCCGCTAACGTTTTCACTCTATAATTAGATTTCGCCATTATCATTCTTCATTAAGTCAAGTCGGTGCCTACAGTAAGTCAATCAAAGGTAAGTGTAATTATTTTTAATTATATATTAGAAAAAAAAGTAATTCTCCTTCATCCAATGACAAAGTCTTATGTCCAGCTTTCACTCATTCCAAACTATAAAAGAATTTCTTATTAGTAATGTTTCGTCAGAGAAAGTTAATCGTGTTTATTTCGTTCATAAACCACCTAATTGCCTCGATGCATATATGGCGAGGAGATTTATAACTTTATTACTAGGTTTTACTGTTCTCTTCATTACCGTAATAACTAGAAATATTTTTATTACTACTATAGCTATAATAGAAAACAAAAAATATTCCTATAATTTTTTTGTGGACAAAGTGAAGTAACTTACTAATACTACAATTCGTCAAGACTATATTCAGTGTACGAAAAATATAACGTGAAACATTTCAGTCACATCAAGATTATAACTATCGTTCGCTAAGCTTAATGTATCGCTGTACACATTGTATTGCACAATGTAATAACACATTGTATGCATTCATATAAGATGCATTGAAAGGTTTTGAAAGTGTAATAGAGGAGTGTGAAAGAAAATTTAAAGCTCGAAAGTTATGCAAGTAATCGTCGAAATATTTGAAAACGACCTTATAGGCAGTGCTCTGATACGAATTTATTAACTACCTGGTATGTGTGTAATTTTTTTACTTTACTCTTCTTTTAACATAGAAAGACACAAAAACGCATCTAGTGAATCTTTTCATTTATGAAATTTAGCTTTTAACTATGCCGACATACTTTTTGTAAATGACGTGTTATGTGCTGGCTGATATCGGAAGTGATTGCCAGATATTACGTTTGTGTAGAAACTTTTGATACTAAAGTAACAAATTTATAACAGAATTGTGCATAGTTTCCTTTTTTTCAGTATTCACGAATTACCATCGAGCCAACATTTGTAAGTCACGATAGTGATTTAATTAGCAATTTTTTTAAACATATAGATATAATTTTCGGTTAGAATTATCCACTTTTCCTATTTAAACAATGTTTGCTTATACCGATGATTTCCAGGAACTCGGCACAAGCTGTATCGTATTGTCTTAAAAGTTCAATTTATACCTTTAATAGAATGCAGGTCAAACTTGAAACTAGTTTAAACATTGTGTAATTCTAAAGAATCGAAATATCGAAGTGGCAGGAAAGTTTAAAACAGTAAACACCATCCCTAAAAAGTCTGGTCTGAGAGGATGGCAGGGCCTCAGCAGAAGTGGCATGCCCTTGTGTGTTTGTATGGGAAACCAGGAGAAGCCTAATAAACTTCTAGGTTAACGCCCTGCCCATGGTCAGTAGGGGACACCGATGGGCTTGGAGAAGTCACCGTCCATCGGATGGGATATTAAGTCGTGGCCCCGTGTGCGGGAGAGCCATACCCAGTGCACGTTAAAGAACACGCTAGATGGCCTTGACGAGAGGCAACCATATGTCTCCCAACAGCTGTTCCAGTGGGTCCCCTCCCCCAATCTTCTCTGAGCCTTCGGGTTCCATATGACCTGGTCATTTAGCCCATGGTGTGCAAAAAAAGTACCGCTCAGAGGTAAAACAACCCAACTCTAGGTTATCTCTGTTCTTTGTGTAGCGAAGTACCTTCCTTTTTAAAAAAATATAAATATGCTAAATTTTTTTAAATATACCTATCTTTCTATATGCTCCCTAAAAAGTGAAGAATAAATCTGAAGCATATAGATGGTGCAATCAGTCACTTAAATTCGTATTCACTTCAAAGGAAGATAGTGCGCTGGCTTGGGTTGTTGTAAGTAGGTAAATCGGCCCACTATCTTCCTTTAAAGAGATTATGAACTCAGTGATTGATTGCACCATCGATATGCTTTAGGTTTATTTTTTTACTTTTTAGAGCGCATATATATATTTAATAAAAAATATTAATTAAAAATTAAAAAAAAACCTAATTCTATTGCTTTCGCTCGTCCTTTGTCGGTTTGTGGATTTATCAAAACAGTTGTTTCACTATATACTTTGAACGCTACACACAAACTTAATGATTTATGTGTCAAATGAAAGCTTGTGACACGGGGAGGCTATAAAAAAAAATGACTCCCCCAAGAATCTTCACCTTAAACAAGGGGAAATATGAAACTGATTCTTCCGTTTTATCTTCGGAAGGCAAAGGCCAAAAGTAATGGCTATGCGTCAAATGAAAGCTTGTGATATAGGGAGTGTCACAGGTTATGAATATTCCTCCCTTCCTTCTTCTCCCTCCCAAAAAAATGGGAAATATGAAAATGATTCTTCCCTCCCCAAAAAGGGACGGAAATTTAAAGGGGGATCAACCTTAATGAGTTATATCAATTAAGTCTTCTGAGGTCTCCAATGTCATGCATTGGCTATCCTCAAGAACGACCCCAAAATAAGGGAGGAGGAAAAATGCAGTCCATGTTTATGAGCCATGTATCAAATGAAAGTAGGTGAATTTAATGACAAAGAAAACAATATAAATAATTTTTTTTTAAATATACCTAGCCTTTTTACATGTTCCCTAAAAGGTAGAGAAAAGAAACTTAAACATATTGGTGCAATCAGTCATTGCATTCACTTCACGGTAAGGCACGGCAATGTTCTTGAGTAGGTAAATCGGCACCCAATTTTCCTTTGAAGTGAATACGAACTCAGTAACTGATTGCACCATCTAATGTGTTAAGTTTGTTTTCTACTTTTTATGGTACAAACAGGAAGATAGATTTTTTTAAATTATTTATTGCACTATTATAGACAATTAGTTATTTTCCCCCTGCTAATGTTTATTCTATACTAGGAATTTATTTTTCAAATTTTTGAATTTCCAATATTCGAATTTTATGTTAACGAATTATGTACATGCCCAACATCAAGAAAAATAATTCGTAGCATAATAAACTAACATTAACTTGTAATTCAAATCCCAAGGAAATAAAAGGCGTAAAAATGCTTTGGTATCTCTCATCTTTGTTCATAGGCACCGACAGCTGCGAGGTCTGCAATGGTTACGCTTGGCTGCTTCCTTTGTTACTAAACGCATTATTAAATTATCCAACCGCGCTGTTCGGTTTCACAACCTTGTTTGCCCTTGGCTAAATACTTTCTGGACGGTGGTTGGCTAATACTCTGGGCCTCCTAGCGTCCGGCCGCTACCACTTTGGTTCTAACTTGATGGTCGGGTGTTGGGGCTCTTCAGTATTGCATAGCAGGCGGACAAGTTATAGCATTCAACGCCCACGAAGCACAGAAGAGACGAGCAATCTATCTAATATGAAAAGCTAGGCTTGTAATTTTGCTTTTGAAGCATTAAGTGTTCTAAATCGGCCATAATTTAAGCATGGTGTTTCTGCATCCAAAAAATTAGTTAATAAAACTGTAGATCGTGTTCTACATTGCAATAGAGTTAGAACTTGTCGCATTGTATTTTTTTAACTTACTATAGCATATTAGTTGCTAGTGCGTCGTTAAATCCCAAACAACTAATATTTTATATACTTATAACCACGTTTAATGGCTTTCAAGGTAGTGACCCCGAAAGTTATCAAGTTAGTTCCTTTTTTGCATTCCTGTCTACGTATTGCAGTTTACGACCTGATCATCTAGCTGAATATGCATGAAAGTGCAGCTAAGGGACAACACACAAATCCAACTGCTAAACAGTGTCAAAAAGTTTAGGGATGTCTGCGCAGCGCTGGATTAACCATTAAGAAAAATAAGCACGTGCTTTTGGGCACCAAGGGAAGGGTCACAGAGTAAACAGAGTTTTTCCCCCTAGCTATCGTGCCCTTAACTCTTTCACTGCCAAACTTGACTTTGCAATTAAAAAACTAGGAGAAAAGCTTTTTAAAGTATAAATAAAGTTATAAGTAGGCAACAATTCAATAAGCATTATTTTGCATCTTTTGATTTATATATACTGAAATACTATGTATCTTGAAGGTTATAATGCAGTGAAATAAGAAAGGTTTTCGTACTAATAATATTTCTCCATTAGAATATCTTTTTTTAAAAATTGTCCACCAACATCGATTTCTGTAGAAAGGGGATTTTCAAAATTGAAAAGTATGCTCTTGAGATCACATAATTTCAGTAGAGATAATATCAAATCTTATTTTGCCTTATAATCTTTGGGAGAGTGATTAAAAATTGTTTTCAATAAATTTTTGCATTTGCATTTTTTCCCGTATAAAAATTTTATTAAGAAATGCATAAAAGAGTGTTGAAAATTTGCATTTTTTCTGTTGCCCTAGTTATAAGTAAATAATTTGCTTATATTGGTTACTGCTATTTAGTGTTAAATAAAAAAGTAGTTTTTATTTAATATAGTTGTGAGGTCTGACCTGGAATTAAACTGAATTGTCAATCTGTTATTTCACCTTCAGTATTTATTGTCTTAATGTCTTATCAGTTAAGCAATGGAAGTCTTGATAGCATATACACTCTAGAAGCAAAAATAAATGAGCACTGATTATAATATATAGAACTTGCACACATTAGAATCACAATGGTGATAGTAACAACGCGTATTATTGTTACTACCGTTCTGATCCTTTTGTGTACAAGTATATGTACCAGAGATGGACTGGGTTGATTTGCTTCTGAGCTGCATAGTTTTGCACACAATGGGTTAAATGTAAATGGCCAGGTCACAAAGATCCTGAGGTCTCAGAGATGGTTCGGGGGAGAGCACCCAGTGGAAGCTGTTAGGAGACGGTAGCCTCCCGTCAAGGCCATCCAGCGTGTTCTTTAATGTGCACAGGGTATGGCTCTCCCGTACACTGAGCCATTGCTTAGCGTCGTATCCGACGGACGGGAGAGTTTCCTATCCCATCGGTGTCTCCTGTTGACCGAGGGGAGTTTTGTGGAGATGAAACTCAACACTCGCCCACTTGTGACTCGAACCTGGGAACTGCAGATTACGAACCTGGCTCGCTATCGACACCACCATTAGAGATGAGCTCGGGCTTTGTCGAACTCAAAATAGCACAGACGACTTGGGGCTCAGAATAATTTAAATTCGAAATTTTCTTGCAATTGCGAAGAAAAATAAAGTAAAAATAAAAAATAATTTTTGATTGTTATTTCAAATTTTTTAGTCGGTGTTTAGTAATTAAAAGTCAGTACAATGCTTAAAATTTGATATTTTTAATGTATAATCCATCTTTAATAAATATATGGCTCTTTGAATTTTTGATGATGTTTAATAGGAACTTTCAGTTTTTATTAGTATTTCTAATATTTTTCATTCCAAATATAATTAGCATTTTAATCATAAAATGATTATAATTAATAATACAAAAATAAATGATTAGCAACATGTATTTCTGCATATATGTCACGATGCGTCAGAGAAATGTTTTCCTCAAATGTGTATCGGGCTCAACAATTACCACAATGGTTCGAGATCTGTAACTTCGGGCGCAGGCTCAAAAAAATAAAACAGCCCGAACTCATCTCTAACAAGTACTATAATACTCCTTTAATTTTGTTTCCAAATGTGATTTTGTGTAAGTTTCTACATTTTATCAAGTATTGTACCTTTCGTTCGCCATCTACTAAAAATAGAACTTTTTCTTCAATTCATTCCTTTTTACTGACTTTGCAAACATAATTTGTGGATCATCATCCTCAAGCAGCCATGGGCTACGGAGGTTCAACCAGACCGTGCAATTTAGTTCTCCAAGCAAATCTGTCCTGAGCTACATCTACTGCATCTGGCCACTGCACATCAATTCTAACAAGGTCCTGTTTGACATTGTCTGCCCACCGCATCCTAGGTCTGCCCCTCTTTCTGAGGCCTTTAGGCACACTGTTCATAACCCTATTCGCCAATAAACCATCTTTTGCTCAATCTAATCTAATATCAATTTAAAATCATGTAAGTTTTATTAGACTAAAAAAAAAGTTGCTTTATATATGAAGAGCCGTCCTTGCGAGCGAATGGTTAGTGTCTTGGCTTCAAAGGGATCTGAGTTCGAGTTGTCTTTCTGCTGATTGAATATATGACCTTCCTCAAAGAATTTCTCTATGGCGTATTAAACAGGCTCCTGTCAGATCTCTGTGGCAAGAGCAGCAGTTTGAGGGGTAATTTTTCTATATATATGAAGAGCCAGTAATTTTTATGTACAGGGCTGGATCTAGTACCTCTAGCGGACGTGTCCTGTCACCCTTGCTCCTTGTGAATATCAATAACTGGAACGCAGGCGGGAAAAAAAGTACACCTTTATCATATATTTTACAAGGGTATTTTTGAAAACACCATTAAAACGGAGAGGATGTATATATCGGAACAGTGTGCCTGTCCATTTCAGCTAAACCGAGTTATTTGGCCTTTTGTGATTGTTATTGATCTGTCCCAGCTCTTACGCTTAAGTAGAAGTCTACAGTTTTTCGGGGGAGGGGGAGGAAGACAGTATGAGAAGTCAATCAAACAGACAAAAAACTTGTCCTTGATCTCGAGAATGATCATGCAAAATTTGTTTCGATATCTTAAATAAAATAAATACCCCCTCAAGCAGCTGCTTGCCACAGAGGTCTGACAGGAGGCTGTCAGTTTATATGCCACAGTAGGTCTGAGAGGATGGCAGGACCTCAGCAGAAAAACGACACACACAGCCATGCCTTACCCGGGGCTCGAACCCAGGTCCCGTAGATCAGTAGGCAAGCGTGCTAACCACTCGGCCACGGGACGGCTTCGATATCTTAAGAGGTCTCTAAATGCATGACGAACAGACAAACAACTGACAGTTAAGAGAAGTTGATTGAGTCAACACCTCCAGTAACAGAGAGCCAAAGGACCATATTATGTGACGTCAGCTTAAGTTGTCCTACCATACAGATATTTTTTCTATTTTTGATTCTAATATTATTACAGGTGTACTCTGTGCTAATCTTTATACTAGTATTTATCTATAAATATATATATTTTTAGGAGAATAAATACGAATAATTTTCTTTCTATATAAAATATATTTATAGGTAAACATTAGTATAAAGATTAGCACAAGCGTTCACCCGTAATAATATTAGAATTGTGTTTATGGTACGACTACTTAACTGACGTCAGAATTTTGGTACATTGGTCTTCTCTTATAGGTGTTGATAGTGTTCACTATAGCGCTGTTAACAAGTATTGATAGAACGTCGTGCTTAGCCTTGCAAAGCGGATATTGAGAATTATCCAATAATAGAATGGAAGCATACCTTTTGCAAGTTCAAAATCCATGTGATAGTGCAAGTTGTTTCGTATCAAGTGTGTTGGGGAGAATCTGCTTTCGAATCCTGGTTAAAACGTGGATGGTAGTGTTTTTTCTTTCAACTGAAATTTTGCCTTTCTCATAGGTATGGTATATTATAATGAAAGTGTCCTGTCAGAACTCCAAAAAAAGTAATTTGCTTGAATTGAGAAATTTTAATTTTTAACAGTATTCAGAAATGAAACACTTAGGCCAAAATACCTTACTCTTCGTGTTCACGGTTTTTGTTTTAGTTACAAGGTGTTTTTTTCGTAGCTTTATTCAATTAACGCAGACTTCTGCGCTACCAGACAACGTGAAAGTCGCCCTTTTCGTTTATGAGTAATATGCAAAAGGCCATATTATATAATGGAGTTGTTACACAGCCAACCTAGTTCTTCGCCGCCTACAGCTACTGCAGTCGAGGAAGTAAATAAAGGCCTGAGGTGAGAAGGGGTCAAACTGGTTTCGCACTCACTTGAAGTTGCTTGTTTAAAACATTCTATAAGAACATCCTGTTTCTCACCTCCGTTACTTTCTTCCACATGGCGTCAAGAACCGAGCATACAGGCTTTTAATTTATTAAATGCTAGGTTGTTGCTGTGCTATATTCAGTCTTATTTTCCTCTAGTAGTTCTTGGTTTAAGTATAATTAGTCTTCAAAAAAGAGAAAACATATTTGCTGAAAAATATTTTAATGGACTAAAAGGAGAAAAATTTTTGAACATCAATTATGACTGGAAATTAAAATATTAGGTTGTCTCTTTCACAACTTTTAAAAGTTTCAACAATGTCTCTTACATCAGAATGTTTCATTATATCTCAAAACATTTTTCTGCAACCCCTGAAAACCATTTGAGAACGACTCTAGTAGATACTCAGAAAGTGGTTGCCATTTTGCATTATACGTTTTTAGTTCTGAGAATTACTTAAAATTTTGTGCAGGGAGTTGATTAAAGTGAAGCATGGGAGAAAAACGGTTCTAATAGCAAGAAAATTGTAACTTCCGTTTATGGACTCCCTTGCTTGTATATTGAAATAAAAATCTTACAGCGCTAAAACTGTTACCATAGATAGTTAACCCTTTTGAGACCAGAATTAAAAGGATTTCTTCATGGAATTCAGAACATTTTTTTTCCTGTATAAAACTAATTGCAATAATAATTGACATGCATACAAATTTGCGAGTATTTAAATACTGTACCATGAATTTCTGGGGGTTTTCTGTTGAAGCCAAACATGCATGACTATGCTTTTAATTTAATAATTGTTTGACAGTCTATTTAATCAGTTTCAATCGAAAGATCTCAATGGAACATCCTCCAAAATTTCTGAAACGCCCCAGTTATGACTCTCTAACTTTTACTCAGATATTCTTCCTGACATTGGAGGGACCAGGTAGAGTGTTCCTGCTCTCTACCCTCTCAATCCTTTTCGTATTTTTAGCATCTTTTATTTGGGGTTTGATGACTCACTAGACCTGCATGGAGAGGGCCAGAACAGTGATATTGATCTGCATCAATCTAATACTACAAATGACCATGGTTGACATTCCAATGTCATCCGGGATTCGGTGGTCATTTTACATGAGGCAGTATCTCCTTAGTGAGAATTGGAGAACAGTGATAAATCAATCCTTGAAGATGTCAAACCCCGTAATACATAAAACCACGTAATATATAGAAGAATCGATGCTTTAAATGAATTTTTCAATACTGCTTTAGAACAAATTCAAAGTTGGCTGCGTTAAATTTTCACCCTGAATATATTTAAGAGTTAAACAAACTTCGTGCACATGATTCAACTTTCAAGGTCTCGACTCGAAGCTGACCTTTAACTCGGACGGTTTAATAACGACTTTGAACATGGGTACAGACAGGACTGAATCTACATGGGAGCAAACAGCTCCTCCCTCCTCCCTTGAGAGTGCTAATAAGGTCAATGTAGGCAACAACAAAAAAAAATAAATCTGGAAGTGTAAGAGCCGGCGATCTTGAGGGTTAAATCCCTTCAGAAATTAAATAAAAAATAAAAATAAATACCCCCCTCAAGCAGCTGCTTGCCACAGAGGTCTGACAGGAGCATGCCATAGCAGAAGGTCTGAGAGGATGGCAGGACCTCAGCAGAAAAACAGCACGAACATCCATGCCTTACCCGGGACTCGAACCCGGGTCCCTTAGATCAGTAGCCAAGTGCTCTAACCACTCGGCCATGGGACGGCTACTCTCCAAAAATTTCAGCAGTTTCATTCATTTATTGGCTGTGCGCTGTTGACATTTAAGTAGTTTTTAAGACCATGAATTGTCTTTTTCCCCCGACTTCCCAAAAGCCGTCCCATGACCGAGTGGTTAGCGCGCTTGGCTACTGATCTAAGGGACCTGGGTTCGAGCCTCGGGTAAGGCATGGATGTATGTGTCGTTTTTCTGCTGAGGTCCAGGAATTTAGTTTCTGTGAAGGGGGGAGGGATCCAAAAATTTAGTTTCGGTGAGGATTCGATAATTTATTTAATTTTGGTGGAGGGGGTAGTCTTAGAATGAGACTTGAGCAGGGTTTCCCATTTTCTTAACTATTCCATTGGACAGAAAAGTTTAAAACGATATTCTATATGGAACAAATAATCACTATTGGGTTAAAATAAAATTTTATAAAGATAGCCGATTTTTATTTCAAACCAGTTAAAAAAAGTTTGAGGTTTCTTACAAGACGACCAGGTTTTCAGGGGAGGGGGGGTTCCAGACCCCCCCCCCCCCGTACATCCCGGTCACAGCGCTGAGAATCAATTCCATATTTTTATATTTTCTACTAACCAATTCGTCACATTTGACCATTATACTTAGTGTATTATTTTTTTATTAAGAATCAACTACCGATCGACCTCGAGGTAAAATTTTATGAACGGCCTATTGTGAACTGATATAGGGGTTACCCATTTTTCATTTAAACGACCCTTATATACCGTCATCATCAATATCATCCTCAAGCAGTCATGGGCTACGGAGGTCCAACCAGACTGTTCAGTTTAATTTTCCAAGCATATCTGTCCTGAGCTTCATCTGCTGCATCCGGCCACTGCACAACAATTCTAACAAGGTCCTGTTTGACATTGTCTGCCCACCGCATTCTAGGTCTCCCCCTCTTTCTGATGACTTTAGGCACACTGTTCATAACCCTATTCGACAATCTATAATTATTCATACGGGCAACATGGCCAAACCAACGGAGTCTCTCTCTGCACTATATGCTGCTTAAAGGAGGTTGCAAACTCCTTTGATTAACCTCATCATTAGTTACAAAGTTAAACCACCTAATACCCAAGATACTGCATAAGCATCTGGAATCAAAAGCATCTAGCTTCCTGTTATCTTGTTTAAAAAGTGTCCAAGTTTCACTACCATAACTAACCCTAGAAAGAACGAAACTATTATACAGTCTAATTTTAGTCTTTAGGTGTATGCGCCTATTTCTCCACACTCTCCATAGATTCTTAAAAGCCCAGCAGCAATCCCAATTCGTCTGTTAATCTCATGCCGCACATCACCAGTATCTGTTACATAGCTCCCAAGATAATTAAACTGTGACAATTGCTCAGGACTGCAACCATTCAGATTAACTAAATCACAGCCTGCCTGACCAATTTTCATCACTTTAGTTTTCTCTCTGTTTATAACCAAACCTACTCTACTACCAGTTTCATCAACAGCTCGAATGAAAGTTCATCTCATCAACATCATTTGCCAGAAGGGCTAAATCATCCGCATAATCTAAATCAGAAATTTTCGTATCTCCAGTCCATTTAAGGTCAAAATCTTTCCCTTGCAGTGAATTTCGCATAACATAATCAAAAACCAAGCTAAAGAGAAAAGGAGAGACAAAATGCACCCTTGTCGAACACCAGAAGTAATGCTAAACCAATTGCTACAAGCCTTACCAACTCTCACACACGACTCATTGTTATTATAGAGAGCTTTCATTACGTTAACTAACTTGTCTGGCTTATATACCAGGTCATTATACAAGAATACCCATATTTTAATGTGCTATATTTTATTAAATAGTTGAGTAACAAGAGTAACGTGTGTACAAAATGTCGAGAAACTCGACAAAGTTTCGTTTTGTGTTCAATCGCCTTCAATGTGGAATGCCAATGATATTCAACCTCCGCCCATACTCGGCTCAGCAGGTCTGGTGTGAAACTTGCGACAGCTACAGAGATTATTTCCTTTAAATACCATAAATTACAATATGTTTTCGGAATAAAAGGTGTCTTTAATACATCCCAAACAAATATCCAATGGTGTCAAATCGGTAGTTCTTGGGAGTCAGAAGATCACGCCACTTCTTCCAATCCAACGACTTCGAAATTAAGACATTACATGTAACTTTGGGTTGGGTTGTTTTACCTCTGAGCGGCACTTTTTTGCACACCATGGGCTAAATGGCCAGGTCACATGGACCCCGAAGGCTCAGAGAAGGTTGGAGGAGGGGACCCATTGGAACAGCTGTTGGGAGACAGATGGTAGCCTCCCGTCAAGGCCATCCAGCGTGTTCTTTAACGTGCACAGGGTATGTCTCTCCCGCACACGGGGCCACGGCTTAACGTCCCATCCGACGGACGGCGACCTTTACAAGCCCATCGGTGTCCCCTACTGACCGTGGGCAGGGCGGGGAATTTTGCGGAGATAAATCTCAACGCTTACCCAGCTGGGACTCGAACCTGGGAACTACAGATTACGAGTCTGGCGCGCTACCGACTGAGCCACCCCCGCCCCACATTACATGTAACAGTAGCGCCATCATGTGATACAAATTCCATGAAATTAAAACAAAGAAATTTTGAGAGTTTGTCGTTTTGGGCATTCAGTTAAAGAGTATTACATCTCATGCTGTTTAACTTCCCATCAAAGGGCATTCATTCAATTAATTTTACCATCAATTAAGACATTCTAAATGAGTACACATTTTTTAATTTAGATTTTTTTTGTTAAATCGTACACTACAAAAGCAAATATTTAGTTTTATTTATAATTACTTTTGTTAATTATTTATAAAATATTAAATAAATACCCCCCCCCCCCCTCAAGCAGCTGCTTGCCGCAGAGTCTGACAGGAGCCTGTCAGTTTATACGCCACAGTAAGTCTGTGAGGAAGGCGAAGCCTCAGCAGAAAAGCAAGACAAACATCCAAGCCTTACCCGGGGCTCGAACCCAAATCACTTGGCCAATCTTTTGGTTTCACAACAAAAATTTCACAAATGTTGAGGAGTCTGGAATGTTAGGATTTGGAAAAAATACCTTCTTTTGGTATCTAACAACAAAACTTTTGAGGCAATTTGCAATAACACTACTTTCGATAAAGATGCAAAATGATGCATTAAGTTATAAATGGGCCGAAAAAATTCTTAGTAAGATTAATTGGCGTTCTGAAACTAAAAGCACCGATGCTAATTTACACCATTATGGATTACTACCGTGGTCGAGTAGTTAGCGCGGTTGGCTACTGATTCTAAGGGACCTGGGTTCGAGCCCCGGGCATGGATGTATGTGTCATTTTTCTGCTGAGGTCCTGCCATCCTCACAGACCTACTATGGCATATAAACTGACAGGCTCCTGTCAGACATCTGTGGCAAGCAGCTGCTTGAGGTTTTTTTTATTATTATTTTATTTTTATGGATTATTACATACTTTCAGTTGGGTCGGATTGTTTTAGCGTTGGGCGGCATTTTTTTTTTTGCACACAATAAGCTAAACGTCTTACTTAACAAGGATCTCAAGTGCTCAGAATTGGTTAAGGGAATTCACTGGGCAGTTATTAGAATACGAAAGAAGTCTCCTGTCGAAATCATCCACCGGGGTCTTTAACGTGCGTCAAGTTATGCCTCTCCTGCCTGCACATGAAGCCATGGCTTAACATGTCATCCGATGGAGAGTGGTCTTTCCAGACCCACTGATGTTCCCTTTCTCGCCGAGGACAGAAAGGAGATTAGCGGCAAAAATGTCAACTCGGGCACAGTAGGGACTTTTCCAAGCCCATCAGTGGCTTGGCCGACGAAGAGAGAGAGCGAAGCTGAAAGCAAGGTGCAGTAAACCATTAGGTGATGATGCCTGATGTACTACAGACTGAGTCAACCCAAAGACCCAGTTCCAGTAATTTTAGATAATCGTTTTAAAAGTAGGTTAGTAAAAAAAAAACAGTAAAAAAATCTCAAAGACAAAAAACATAACTTTTTTTTTATAAATGATGATTATTAAAGAAAAATTATCATTTTCAGAATTTTAAAATTTAGCTAATATTATGGAGAATATTCTGAATTTCTGAAAAGAACAATAAATTTAATAACATATGAATTTACAAAATTTTAGAAAGTGAAAATAACTCTAAGAAACTGTGGTTAATGATAAATAAAGCAACAGGAATAATAATTAAGAAAAAAAAACACTGTTAATAAAAAGGAATAAAAAAAAGATACGAGTATGTACGCTATTGAATCCTGAAAATTATTAAGATAATTGTCAGGTTTCGATGCGATATATAGATATAATTTTGTCATTTCATGTATATGTATATATTTGTATGTAACCTTGTATTGTAATCCTTTGAGTGGAACTATTTCTTTTCTCCCACCACTGACTTAGGCTGTTTATGGCCATTGTATCTTGCTGTATTCAGGAAGACAGGTTTATGGTACCTGATCGTCAGCAATTGGTCCCTTTCCAGCCTGACTCCTTTTGATCAGGGAGCGCTGGCCAGATGACTGTCCCTTGGTACAGGGAAGTTGGCAAAGGACGCCCAACGCCGGATGGCCTGTGAGGTCAGGTAGTTCCGAGTTAGTAACTGGCTGGAGCAGACGTAGACTGCTCGATGAATAGATAATTCATGAGGTGAAAGGTTTTCCCTCTGTTAGGTGTGTAGAGTCGCAACCCGCACGTGGTTGGTTTGTAGCCAACTTAGCCAGTAGCCAACGTCAGTGCTCAGGGAGACTGTAAATATCTCCCGAAATCTTTTTGTTACTGTTTTAAACTTGGAGTTGGTTAACATTCTGGAATTCTCAAGCGTCGAAATCCCAATACAGAACGAACCAAAATCTTACTTCCTTACCTGTGGGCGACGTGGATGAATTACATTCTACCAACCCCAGGAACCGACAATATTTATTTACACTAAAATATTTGAGTGAAATAAATTGCGACTTATTTAATGATGGTATAAACAAGGACTGGGCAATCCTGGCAAAGAGGCATTTTTTTTCCACAAAAACTAATGCTTAAAGAGTCAGTTCAATAATACAATGAATTCAATAATGTAACATGATAGATGCGGTTATGAAAATTGTAAATATATTAAAATTCGAGTTCAGAAATACAAAATAAAAAGACATTCACAACACATAAATAACTTTAAATAACTATACCTTAACTGACTTGGTGGTTAGGGACTAGCCACTGTTCCAGCAAGGCAAACTTTGTGTGCTGTGTTAGCTCTAACTGAGGCAATGGTCAACAGTGACTTCGATCTTAGTAGGGCATGTCCTTGTATGAGAAGGCCTGTAAAAGCTACGAGTAGCTTCTAGGATTCTTCTCTATCGTATGTGTTGTAAATCAAAAAATGCTTTTTTAAACAGAAACTCTTCATTTAAATGCAACACTCACTTAATAACCTGGTGAAATTGAAAGCGTTCAATGTTCGTAACTCAAGATTCTCAGCTTCGAGACATTCCCCTCTTGTCCATGCTATGATTTCTCAATGCAAAAAAATAAATTTACATTGCAATTGACTTGCTAAAAACCACCAGACAGGGCCATGCAACAGTATTTGTAGAGGCCCTGGATACAAACTGGGATTGTGGGGCCAGTGGCCGAGTGGTTAGCGCGCTTGGCTGCTGATTTACGGGACTCTGGTTCGAGCCCCAGATAAGGCATGGATGTATGTGTTGTTTTTCTGCTGAGGTCCTGCCATCCTCTCAGATCTACTTTGGCATATAAACTGACAGGCTCCTGTCAGACCTCTGTGGCAAGCAGCTGCTTGAGGGGGTATTTATTTATTTATTATATTCAATAAAAATTAATCATATCCAAGTAGCCATGGACTACGGAGGCCCTCCTATCTAACCAGAGATAAGCGAAAATGTTGCAAATTCGTTTCAACTGCCTTTTTACTGGTTTGCATGGAAGCGTGAATTATGGTGTTGCACTCTGATTTGCATCCTTGGTAGCGCTCAAGCTCATGCAACCTCAGCGCAGGGTGCGGTTCCTTGTCCAAGATTGTCGCCATATTTGCTCTTCCTTCTTTCTACCTGTTGCCATTTTCATAGTTGGTCGAATCATGTGGTCAGTCAAACAAGTGACAACAGCAGCTGAAGACAAAACGGTAAACAACTCGACACATAAACTAGTATTATATTAAACATTGGCCTAAAAAGAGGCAAGTGGAAAGGTAGAATAAAATAGGAACAATAGCAGTGGAGATATAGCGAAACTTGTGAGACAATACACCCAATTCTGTTTTTACACGGTAGACAGGTTCCCGAAAAAACCATGCAAAAAAAAACAGTGTAAAAAAAATAAAAGATTGGTTCCAGACGTGAAAACCCTGTACAAATAATAAGTTGTTTTCAAACAAATATCAAAATCTTTAATTAAATCTTTATTTGATTTTTATTCATTTAAACATTTTTTATTTTATAAACTTATAAAGATTATTATATGTACACGTATAAAGTAAATTAAATTATCCTTCATAAAGATAATTATATGTACGTATAACGTATATAAAGTAAGCCGTCCCATGGCCGAGTGGTTAGCGCGCCTGGCTACTGATCTAAGGGACCTGGGTTCGAACCCCGCGTAAGGTATGGCTGTTTGTGTCGTTTTTCTGCTGAGGGCCTGCCGTCCTCTCAGACCTTCTACTATGGCATATAAACTGACAGGCTCCTGTCAGACCTCTGTTTCAAGCAGCTGCTTGAGGGTTTTTTTTTATATATATAGTAAATTATCTTTCATAAAGAAAATAATATGTTACTAATTCAAGAATACAAAAGTGCAAAAAAATGTTAATTTCACATGTTAATTAACTAGAGTTTATTCGTTGTCACTTTCTGACAACAGACGCATTCGTTTGCGTAATACTGGAAGTAAATCACTTTCATCGCTTGAAACATTTTGGCCGTCGTGGTCATACTCCAAATGGTGAAATGCTCTCTGTGGCATGGGGAACCATATTATCATTTGTTTCCAGTGATTCTGAAGTTTGATTAGTTTTGACAACGAACTCTGTAATAAATCGTTGAGATCCTGCTTTGACTAGATCTTTGTATAATTCTTGATAACGCGCCATACATGACTTCACGTTTAAACTGCTCATCTCGTTCTACAATGGGATCATGTGTAAGAAAATGACTTGCCAATTTACTAGCCATTTGAAGCCCTTCTTAATTAAACCTGCAATGAGGGAACCTCTTCATCACCATCACTTTTTTCTTTTTCATCAGGAGTCTCAAGGACAACTTCTATTATTTCATCTCCGCTAAGAAATTTGTCAACCAGCAATTCATCAATATCTGCAAACGATAAATCATCAAATCCTTCTCCACCAACTGCATGTGCTAAAGTGATGATATTAGGATACTCAGTGGCATTTGGGGCTACACGATCTTTGCTTTTTACACATTCTGGCCTAATAGCTTTCCAGCATGTGTTTAAAGTTGATGGTTTTAATTCTGCTAACGTCAATCCAGCATGTCTGATACAATCTAAAATAGAAAATTTTATTCCACACATCAATAACTGTTAGTGTTTTATCCTTATCTAGTTTATCCAAAATGTACTCCTGTTTGACATTCAACCCCCCCCCCCCTCAACATCCAGGGTTTCCACTTCTTCCTAAAGCCTTTAGGCACACTGTTCATAACCCTATTCGATAATCTGTAGTTATGCATATGAGCAACATGGCCCAATCAACGCATTATATCTGCACAATACGCTACTCGAAAGTGGTTGCAGACACTTTCGCTTAGCCTCATTATTATTTACAAGGACAATCCATCTAATGCTCAAACATCTGAAATCAAAGGCATCAAGTTATCTTGCTTACAAAGGGTCCAAGTTTCGTTACCACAGCAAACTTTAGAAAGGACCAAACTATTACATAACCTAATTTAGGTCCTTAGATGTATCTCCTATTCAGAAATTCTTAAGCCCCAGTAGCAATCCCTATTCTGTTTTATCTCATATCGCACATCACCATTATCTGTTATAGTTCTCGAGATAAACTGAGAATACATAAATATGATCACTCCTCAGTAAAGTTAAAAAAAAAATTGAAAACTGCTACAGAAGCCCAAATCAATACGCCATCCCTTCCAAAAATGAACATCTTTCGGAAAAAAAAAAAACTTCTTGAAAATTTTTTCGGGACACTGGAACGGTTCTCTAAAAACCTAATGACACCCTAGTTTATAAGCATCCAGGTGGCTCAGTGGAAAAGAACTTGCATCTCATAAAACAAATAATCACTATACTGAATCTGGCTCATTCCTTCCTATCTTTTCATAAAAACGTTTTTAGGTGCGTAACCAAACGTTTTTGCCAATTCATAGTACTTATTAAAAATGTATGTATTTTTTTTAATCAAGATATTTTCTTGATTCCTTAAAAATATGTTTTTTTTTTCAATTGATGACCGAGTGGTTAGCGCGCTTGGCTACTGATCCCTGGGTTCGAGCCCCGAATAAGGCATGGATGTGTGTATCGTTTCTCTGCTGAGGTCTTGCCATTCTATCAGATATTCTACTACGGCATATAAACTGACAGGCTCCTGTCAGACCTCTGTGGCAAGCAGCTGCTTGAGGGGGTATTTTATTTATTATACTTATTAGAAATGTATGTTCTTGTTTTGAAGTAGAGAAGTTTTCCTGCGGCTCTTTAGGAACAAAAATTTTTTTTCTACTAGCTGTTCACTGAGTTTGGGTTGAACGGGTCTGATATATACGCTGCCGTGCATTAGAATGTCATTCAGCATGTCGTTCAAACAAACCCCCAAGTTCTCTCTGTTCTGGCGGGAAAAACTATTCAGGGGAAGTTAGTACTACTAGTAAGGATTATGCTCCGACACACCAATATGTCAATAAAGGAAAGTGGCACAGACTTAAGAGGGTCTCAAAACTTTATTGACAGGTATAGTGTTTTCAAAAATGTTAAAAAAAATACCAAAAAACTTAGCAGCAAAATATTTTTGGTAGTATTTGAAATTACGAAAGCATAAAACACATTGCATTTCCTTCTATCAAACTCATTGCTCATTAGCTTTTATTAGTGTGATAATTAAATCTCTTAATTGTTATTGACTAAATTAAGATTAGATCACGGTAAAAAAATAAGATCTATGAAAGGAATATAACCCCTATGGACACTGCCACTTAAAATTATGATAAATTTTCGATACATGATTTGTACTGATTTGAATCGAAGTCCTTAAAGATCTGACACTGAAATAAGACTATTTCAGTCCTAGATCAGTCTGTATTGAAACTCTTGTGCATCGTAACAGTTTATTGAGTCAGAAGCAGAATATTTCATACAAGGGCTCTGACAGCAAATAATTCGTGCACCATTGAGCGTAAGAGTGAAAAATGGGTGTGATTCCTAGTCATGCAGAAAGTGGCCGTATCTGGAATTCGTTTGCAAAACATGTCTATTGAATCGTACACGTTACTTCCCGCGGCTTCCAGTATACTGCAAGGGGAAAATAAATATTAATTGCGCATAAAAATGGGGAATAGTCGGATGTATACCATTATGTTTCACAGTGTGCATTATTTTATGGTATTTCTATGGTTTGACTAACATACACATTAGCTAAACTATAACGTTCGAAATATATCAGTAATTCATATCTCATCCGAATAACCTCCTTCTGGATGTAGCTAGAATTTTTGGAAGATGGTGAGCGAAGGTGCAGTTGGAAAATTTTTGTTAATATAAATTAATGTTCTACGACTTTTAAAGAGTAAATTTTCTCCATGGATGGGGGAAAGAATGATCGTGATGTTTTTGGACAATAGCGCAACCGGGGGAAAGGGAGTGCACTGGTGCATTTAAACCTCCAAGAACCGCTGGGGTCAACGAAAACCGGTTTGGACCGGTTTAAATTTCTCATAAATCCCATATACTAAACATTAGTGATTGTTCAAAATAAATCTTGCAATAATTGTTGCGTTTGAAAGGGGAGGTTTTCACAATTTTATTATATTTCGCGTGGTAAATTCATTTGTTTCAGATACGATTAAATAGCATGAGCGTGATACGAGTATTTGAATAACACAAGGGGGCAGGAGTCTTTTTATGTAGCCGATCTACAAATAAGAAAGAAGGTGTATTCATCGTGATAGTGATACTGTGTGATGATTGCTTACTCTCCGTTTCTTATTAGTTTTACAAATGTTTAATTTCAAGTGTTTTAAATTTATTTATCTTGTTTGTATCAAGCTCGGATTTATCAAATGAAATTCATATATAATTAAAATGACGAGTCTGTAAATTTTGGGGTGGCGATGGTTCAGTCGGTAGCTTGCCAGGTTCGAGTCCTGCCTGGGCCAGCGTTAAGATTATCTACGCAAAACTCTCCACCCCGCACTTAGATGGACTTGGAAAGTCGACGACTGTTGAAAGTCGCTGAATGACCTTGACGAGAGGTTACCATGTCTCCCAACACCTGTTCAGTGGGTCTCCTCCCCAACCTTCTCTGAGCCCTCGGGGTCCTTCTGCCCTGGCCATTTATCCTGTTGTGTGCAAAAAGTGCCGCTCAGAGGTAAAACAATCACACCCTTTGTAAATTCTTCATATTCTTATTATTTTATAAAAGTTTAAATGACCAGTAAAGCATCTGCTTATCTGCATGAGACAAGAATAATAACGTTACACGAAAATACATGGATGTAGTTTAAAACAAACACATCGAATACTTAATTATGTGAAATTTCAGTGGAAGCTCCATTGTGGTGTTTCAAAATTTTATATTGACTTTAGTGTCTGGAAGAAAATTTTTAGTCTTATTTTTGATATCTCTAAATTTGTTTAATAAAATAATTTCCCTTAGTAACTGATGAACATGTAGGGTACTGGGTTGGGTTGTTTTACCTCTGAGCGGCACTTTTTTCCACACCATGGGCTAAATGGCCAGGTCACATGGACCCCGAAGGCTTCAGAGAAGGTTGGGGGAGGGGACCCACTGGAACAGCTGTTGGGAGACAGATGGTAGCCTCGCGTCAAGGCCATCCAGTGTGTTCTTTAACGTGCACAGGGTATGGCTCTCTCCCGCACACGGGACCACGGCTTAACGTCCCATCCGACGGACGGCTGCCTTTCCAAGCCCATCGGTGTCCCCTACTGACCGTGGGCAGGGCGGGGAGTTTTGCGGAGATAAATCTCAATGCTGACCCAGCTGGGACTCGAACCTGGAAACTACAGATTACGAGCCTGGCGCGCTACCGACTGAGCCACCCCCGCCCCATGTAGGGTACTGAAACTGAAGAATAGTGAAAGTATTCTTTACACAAAGTTCGAAAATACAAACTTATTTTATTAAAAATTTTGATACAACACTTATTACTAAGTTATAATTAACTTCTATAGACATTTTTTGTGGTTGGTATTGTTATCGCTAAATATTCAAACTTCCATAACTCATTAAATACTGAACGAATATTGTTGAAAATCGAGATATTGATTTATTTGATTGATATCTTTATTTGCAATTACATTTTTCGAAACAAAAAAACTTATTTAAAAGTTATAGATCTTTGACGTTAGCTTCCCATTGACTTAACATAGGGATTTTCCTTAATTTATGGAAACCAGTGTATATTATTTACCTGGTCGTTACATTGCCAGGCTTTATAAACTAGATAAGATACTGAATCTCAGCTGGTAAAGTACCAGGCTCGTAATCTGCGGTTCTCAGGTTCGACTCCCAATTGTGGCAACTTCAGATTTGCCTTCGGTTAGAAAGGGGACGCAGAAGAGCTGCCTGTCATCCGTAGCCCGTGCCAGGAGCTCTGTCTTCTAACAACTGTACAGTGGGGGAGGGGCTTTTCCCCAACATCTCAGAGTCTATTGCGTGCACAACAGTGCTGCTTAGAGGTAAAAATAGTCTGCTCTGCGCATATCGCTTTGATGAGTGCTCTCGCTTCATCATTTGAAGTTTTTCACTAAAAGTTGAGTATCTGTTCTCTAAAAGCTGATTTTCTGTTCTGCAATGAAAGGGAACGTAGACATTTATCGCGTAGTTTGAAATGGATGGCGATCTGATGAATTGTAGGAAGACAAACACAAGTAAAATTCGCAAGATGGCTCAGTAATCCCTTCTGTAATCAACAAGCTATGGCAACAGTATCTAGAGACAAATTTCCAGATCATAAAGGAATCGCCATAGGGAAAACCAACAGCAAATGAGGACAGGTATCTTTTATCTATTTATCTCGAAATTATAATGAAAATCAACTTCACTTTCACCTTCATTGGGCTACTGAAACCTTTGTTTTAACCTCCCCAATTAATAGGGGGCTTCATGAAAGTGGTCTTTATTTTCGTCGAGTAATATGCTGTGTGCACGTGCCACAGAAAAGAGCGAATGAATTGGTTTAAACAACGTGATTGGAGCAAGGATCACTGACTTTGAGTGCTTTTTGCTGATGAGTCTAGATTGATCTAGCAGAGCGTCTGCGTCTCAAGGTGGATACTGATCTGAGGGAGACAAGGGATCATATAACCCATCAAACATTGTCGAGACAAGACACTTATGGAAGGGGTAGTGTCAAAATCTGGGAAGGCACTTCATTGGGTGAACCCTACAGCTAATGGACAAAAAAAAAGGAAACAGCAATGTAAAATCACTAATACAGTGTTAGACCGTCACGTGAGTCCAGTACAGCTTCTATACCTAATGGCATAGAGTCTACCAGTGTCTGGAAGTCAGCAGGAGGGATATGACACCATTCGTTCACAAGAAATATGATCAATTTCTTTCTTGTTCGAAGGAGTTGGAAAACGCTGCCCGAGATGTTGTTCCAGAAGTTCCGATAGCTTTTCCAGGCGATCGATATTTGGTGACTGCGCTGGCCATGGTTTGTGACAATGTTCAGTCTCATGCTCCTCAAAACAATGGGTAGACACATGTGATCTGTGGATGGAGGGCACTTTTGTGCACAAAAAAAGGGCTAAATGGCGGTCACGAGTTTCCCAGGTTGTGCAGGTGCAACTGTTAGGAGACGTATTCCCTTCGAGGCCATCTAGCATGTTCTTAAACGTATACAGGTTACGGTTCTCTTGCAGAACTCTTGGTATGTATCTCTTAGGCCACTGCTTAACGTCCCATCCGATGGAGGGCAGCATTTCCAATGATTTTATCTGACAACACGTAAACTGTTCGGTATATGGTAGCATGAAAGCTACTCCGTAAGAGCAGTAAGACGGTAAAAGTATTATCCTTTAACCGAGGTTTATTACATATTTTCGGTATTTTGGATAGTACAATTTAAAACCTCTATTATTACTCTATATAGTAGTAAAATAAGAAAAAAATGCATATTCCAAAGCTATAAGAATTGATTTTGTGTGCAGGATAGTCATATCCTGTGTACTTTAAAGAAAACAATGAATGGCTTTACTGGAAGTTATCATCTGTCCCCTAGCAGTAGTTCAGAGGATCCTCTTCCTTTAACCAACTCTAAACCAATAGGGTGGGGTCCTTGTGACCTGGTCATTTATCTCATTATGTGAAAAAAATGCAGTTTAGATGTAAAACAACCCAATCATTTCTCCAAAATTTGCTAGAAATTCTTTCAAATTCAACTTATTTTCAAATTCAAATTATTGTTATTTTAAATGCCAATTCACAAAAATTATCTCTCGAAAGTTTTTGAGGACAGTTTAGGCTCAATTGTAGTTCTCACAGTAAGAGGTAATGCAGGCCTGATGAGATGTGAAGAGTGTTTTTATCAGACCGAAATATTTCACTCTCTTTTTCCGTTGTGCTCGTTATTTTATTAAGGTGTCGCGAAATAGATACTATTGGTAAGAATAAAATTTTAGCAAAAGATAATATAATTTGCTATAACTTAAAGAATTTTTTTTATATTGGAATTTATAATCTTCAAAATAAAAGTCAAATAAAGCCATAAAAGCGTAGTCTATTTCCCTTTGGGTAGGTAGTCTCATCCTCCTCTAACGCTATGCCGTTGGCAGTATGTCCAAATGGAGCTCTACAATCGCGGAAAGGAAGCAATGTACAGCAAAGAGCGGATACAGAAAAGTTCATTTGGCAGTTCTGCCGCTTACTCTCAGGTCGTGCCAACTCCGTGTGTACAACTACCAATGGTTGAAGCTTCACTATATCAGCCAATGACGTCATACGCTCGGGGCGTCTCGTGCCCTTCAGACCGCCTCCTACTCGGTGCATCTCGGCCCAGCGTGCTCCGTCCAAACTATTCTGGCGCTTCTGGCCCTAGTTCTACATTGCATAATCAGACAATTCGCAAATATAGAGATGCCAAATTACGAGTTATGCAGATCTGACTGGATCGTTTCCTTTTATTCAGTCAATTAAACAACTTAGAATTGCACTGCAAGGGAAATGACCACATCACATTACGAAGAATCCATAAAAGCTTCGTAGCTTTGCATTTACAAGAGTAGCACATGTGGAAATGGTAGTACAAAAGTTTTAAAATCCAAAATATTAACAGCACTCTCAATTAGGACTGAGGAAATGTTTAAAACAATTTTAAATCTAATGAAATATTCAGTACTCATGAATATATGAGTACTCAAAACCAGCTGTTCAACTTCTTTGCGCAATTTCGTTTTCAGTTTTTCTATATTCACGTTATCTTAAAATAGAAATGGAGATCCGCATTTCATATCCAAATAATAAATTCACTATCATTAGATTCACGACCTTATATGAGCCTAACTCGATTTACAAAATCAGACGCAGCCTAAAATACAGTTACCAAATTCTGGCGTAATAAAAAATATGTACTAAAATTTTTGCTTCACTAGTTAAAAAACACTGCTGTAAACAACAGACACGTACCCAGGATTTAGGTTGGGGGGGGGGGGGTTTCGGGGAGGTTCCGTGAATTCAACTTGGTGGTGGTGGGGAGTCAGAATAAGACTGGAGTAGGGTTTCCCAATTACTGAAATAGTCATCATCATCATCATCTTCAAGCAGCCATGGGCTATGGAGGTCCAACCAGACCGTGCAATTTAGTTCCAAGCTAGTCTATCCTGAGCTACATCTACTGCATCTGGCCACTGCACACCAATTCTAACAAGGTCCTGTTTGACATTGTCTGCCCACCGCATCCTAGGTCTCCCCTTCTTTCTGAGGCCTTTAGGCACACTGTTCATAACCCTATTCGCCAATCTATAATTATTCATACGGGCAACATGGCCAAACCAACGGAGTCTCTCTCTGCACAATATGCTGCTTAAAGGAGGTTGCTCCTTTGCCTAACCTCATCATTAGTTACAAAGTTGAACCACCTAATGCCCAAGATACTGCGTAAGCATCTGGAATCAAAAGCATCTAGTTTCCTGTTATCCTGTTTACAAAGTGTCCAAGTTTCACTACCATAACTAACCCTAGAAATAACCAAACTATTATACAGTCTAATTTTAGTCTTTAGGTGTATACGCCTATTTCTCCACACTCTCCATAGATTCTTAAAAGTCCCGGCAGCAATCCCTATTCGTCTGTTAATCTCATGCCGCACATCACCATTATCTGTTACATAGCTCCCAAGATAATTAAACTGTGAAACCTGCTCAAGACTGCAACCATTCAGATTAACTGAATCACAGCCTGCCTGACCAATTTTCATCACTTTAGTTTTCTCTCTGTTTATAACCAAACCTACTCTACTACCAGTCTCATCAATGGCTCGAATGAAAGAGTTCATCTCATCAACATCATTTGCCAAAAGGGCTAAATCATCAGCATAATCTAAATCAGAAATTTTCATATCTCCAGCCCATTTAAGGCCAAAATCTTTCCATTGAAGTGAATTTCGCATAACATAATCAATAACCAAGCTAAAGAGAAAAGGAGACAAAATGCACCCTTGTCGAACACCAGAAGTAATGCTAAACCAATTGCTACAAGCCTTACCAACTCTCACACACGACTCAGTGTTATTATAGAGAGCTTTCATTATGTTAACTAACTTGTCAGGTATACCATATGATTTCACAATCAACCACAAATTATGACGATCAACAGAGTCGAAAGCCTTTTTGAAATCAACAAAGCTAGCAACCAAAGGTTTCTGAAACTCTAAACATTTCTCAAGAATCTGCCTGAGTGAAAATATCTGATCCACACATCCCCTACCACTTCTGAATCCACATTGCTCATCACGCAATTGCCTGTCAACCAGATTCTTAATTCTATTAAGCACAATCATGGAAAGAACTTTACCTGGAACAGAGAGTAGGCTGATACCCCTGTAGTTATCACAAGAACTGCGATCACCTTTTTTGAAAATAGGGATAACAATAGCTCTGGTAAAATCCTTAGGAACCATGCCTTTATCATAAAAGATATTCAGAATTTCAGTCATCCAAGTGGTAACCGAAACATTCCCAGCTCTAAGCATTTCGGTAGTAATTTCATCTACCCCTGGGGATTTATGTAGTTTAAGTTTAGAAACAGCCAAAATAACTTCAGATTGTGTTATAGGGCCAACATTAAAGCCACCAATGCATCCATCATCACTGCAAACAATGGGAGCAGAACCAACTACATTGTTTAGAACATCGCTGAAATGTTCAGCCCACCTAGCCATGACAGAATCCTCCCCTTCTATAACCTTACCTTGTTTATCCTTCAATCCTTGTATGCCTGTCCGTTTTCTACCACATAAAACATTAACTATCTGGTACAGCTCTCTGCTGTTGTGCTGTCTAACTGCTTCCTCGGCTTTGTCACAGAGCAGGAAAGATTAAAATGATATTCTACAGAGAATGAGATTTTATGGGGTATTTTTTTATTTTTAGTGTCGGACATAAAAAATGGCGTTAATATGCAAAGCCAATTGTTTTGGATTTAGAAGCAGATATACGATTTTGAGATTTGGTATAAGACGGCAGGATGTTTGGGGTTTGAAAGAAAGGGGGAATTCTTTAAAAGGGGCCTTAAATGGTCTAGAGATTTCAAAATTTCCAATTCAGATTTTGTGGATAACTTGGCCTGTTTGGCTAATGATGTTGAGAAAATTGGTAATAGAGTAGGTTTGGTGATAAATGGAGAGAAATTTAAAGTGATGAAAATTGGTCAAACAGATGGTGCTTCAGTTGCACTTTTGAGCAAGTATCTCTGTTTAATTGCCTCATGGTTGGATCTCGTTGGGTGGGTCCGTTCTCTGTCACGTTTCGTGTGTTATTGCTGTGCGATTCATGTGATATTAAAATTCATTTTTTTTTTCTTAATTGCAGCTGAAAGTTGAATAATCAACAGTGATAATGAGTCGCACCATAATGAAAACATCTGTCAAACAAAGTGGCTGTGCTTTGTGAATGAATGTTGTTAAGTAATAAATTTTCACAGGGCCATTTGCCACCTCCCTGAATCCACTAGTGATCAATCCAGTGATTTGGCACTTAATACAATTACATGTTACTAGCGCCATCATGTGATACTAACTCCACGCGTCATAATAAGAAAGCTTTGATAGTTTCTTAATATTTCGGGCACAGTTAATTTTATGATGTAATTATTTAATAAATGTAGCAATTTAAAATCGAGGTTTTTTTTATACTAATCCCTGTACTTTGATTGGCAGTTGATAATTAACTTTCTGCATTTTCTTTTTAAGAGTAATAATCTCTCCGACGACAAAAGAGAAACTTGCTGAATCTTTATCATACGGATTGTATGTATTACAGCATATTTGCCCTTCGTGAGTATGAGGTTATATACTTTCTAGCACTGACAAAGTTTTTGGCCGTTTTCCAGAAAAGAGTGATAATTTTAGTTTTGTTTTCACTTTGTCTTTAGTCTGTAGACTAATTTTTTTGTAAATTTTAAAGATAAATAGAATTTCTCTCTTGAGTTTATAGGTTTTGATGAAATATTACGATTTGCATTTTACGATTCTCCATGTGGTTTAATAACAACTTCAAGGTTTTGATCTTGGAAAAGATCAAAACTTTTAACGATATTGTAAACGATCTGTTTACGCTAAAAAATTTGGTAGTCCAATGTGAGAGTCAAGAAGGTTTACATTGTCAACAATTGTTTACTTCTTTCCCTGGGGAAGGGAAACGCAACTTTTTCCCCTATTTCAAGAAAAGAATGTAAAACGTGAAAAAGATGTGTGCTCTTGAACTGTTACTGTCTTGAACTCTCCACTGTTAGAGAGCGGTAAAGGTTGAAATTAAAACTCTCGGTAGCGGTCTCTAACGGAAGGAAAAGTGGGGAAAATGCTAAATTTTAAAGGAATACTACAAATGATCCATTCAGGAAATTTGAAATTTTGGTGGTGAAATGTGATGATCAAGAGATTTATATTGGCAGAAAAGATTTTCCTCCTAACCCCCAATGGGAATGAGGAAACAACTTTTCTTATTTTAAGAGATATATGATAAAATAAATACCGCCTCAAGCAGCTGCTTGCCATAGAGGTCTAATAGGAGCCTGTCAGTTTATACGCCTTAGTAAGTCTGTGAGGATAGCAGGACCTCAGCAGAAAAACATCATATGCGGTCATGCCATACCCGGGGCTCGAACCCATGTCCAATTTCATCAGTAGCCAAGCGTGCTAACCTAAAAACAATTTTTTTGTTCTAGAGGTACTAATATTAGTATTTGCCCTTTCCCAATCATCCATTAGTTCCAATTTCCACTGTTTTTTCGGGTGCTAGAGGCAGAAAATAAAAAACTTAATCTCTTTGAAAATTCGCAAAAGATGATATATTATTCATCTAAGTTCTTTCAAGATTTACAGGAGTTGACTGGCTTTTAAAGCAATAATTGAAGTTTGATCTGAGCAATCCTCGAACTATACTTTATTTTGGTGGATCTTTATTATTTTCTTATAATTTTTTTGTGATCCTACTCGTAATTATTTTTTGTGGCACTTATATTTCACCTTAAAATTTGTGTTCGATTCTTAATACACCCCTCTACTGACTAATTGGAGGAGTCGTTTTTTGTTATGATTTCGTAAAATTTGCGTTCATTTTTGAATAAAAAAAATGTACATGTAACATTTGGTTTTAAAAAAATAATCATACAAAATGCCATTATCACATAGTTGATATCGTACTTCGTTGTTCTGTAGTAAAATATAATAATAATATAGTATATATATAATAGTATATTTTAATTAACAGCAAATGGGCTAGTTCAGTTAGGAATACCAGATCATACAGGGGAGCCGAAATTGGGTCTGACCATTACCTGGTCAAAAGTTTTTTGCAGCTGAAGCTTAAGAAATGTGCTAAGGCTCAGAAAATTACCTTCAACACTGAATGTTTGAAAGATCCAGATATAGCCAAAGCATACCAATAGGCTACTTAGTCATTATGAAAATCGTGGTTTGCTTACTGATGAAGTTGAGAAAGAATGGAATCGGTTTAAGCAGCTTTCTTCAAACCAACAGTACTCTTTTGGGTAAAAGGGAACATAGGAAAAAAAATTATTTGCATGATAAGGCTATGGAACTTATTTCTGAAAGATGGAAGTGCAGCGTTAATATGAATCAACACCTTACTAGTCATAAATAGAAGGCATTACAACGAACTTAATAAACATGTGAAAGATCAGTTAACAGCTGATGAGAATCTTTGGCTTGGTAGCTTTGGCTGACAAAGCAGAGGTAGCAGTTCGACAGGACAACAGCAGGGGTTTGTACCAGATTGTTAATGTTTTATTTGGGAAGAAACAGGTACACAGGGATTGAGGGATAAACATGGCAAGATGGTTGAAGGTGAGGATTCTGTGATGGCTAGGTGGGCTGAGCATTTCAGAGATGTTCTAAATAATGTGATTATTTCTACTCCCACTGTAACGAGGATAGATGCATTACTGGCTGTAATGATGGCTCTATATCACATTCCGGAGTCGCATTGGCTATCTCTAAATTAAAACTGCATAAATCCCCAGGGGTGAATGAAATTACCACTGAAATGCTTGGAGCTAGGAACATTTGTGTTGTCACATGGCTGACTGAAATTTTGAATATTTTTTTATGATAAAGGTGGCGTTTCTAAGGATTTTACTAGAGCTATTATTGTTTCCATTTTTAAAAAAGGTGATGGCAGTTCTTGTGATAATTATAGGGAAATTACTTTACTTTCTGTTCCAGATAAAGTTCTTTGCATCATTATACTTAATAGAATTAAGAATTTGGTTGATAAACAAATGTGTGATGTGCAGTGTGGATTCAGAAGTGGTAGGGGATGTATTGATCAAATATTTTACACTTTCACACTTTTTCCAAATTTAGTTCTAAGGAGGGAAATTCGATGTTGAACGAATTGCGTTGTTTTACCGCTGAGCGGCACTTATTTTTCACACGAAGGGCTAAATGGCTACGTCACAAGAACCCCTATGGCTCAGAGAAGGTTGGGGGAAGAGAACCCACTGGACAGCGGTTAGGAGACAGATGGTAGCCTCCCGTCAAGGCCATCTAGCTTGTTCTCTAATATGCACAGTGCATGGCTCCACTACATAGGGAGCCACGCCTTTTCATCCCATCCGATGGACGGCGGCCTTTCCAAGCCCGTCGGTGTCCCCACTGACTGAGTGCAGGGCGGGTGAATGAATCGGAAAATGCGGTGAATGAATCGGAAAATTGCGGTGAATGAATCGGAAAATTGCGGTGAATGAATCGGAAAATGCGAATTGGAACCCTCTTGTGAAATTTATCCCACTATTTTAGGGGAGGTCTGAAACTCTAAAGCATATAGTAGATGCTGTTCATCGCTTTTCCTTTATCCGAATTTCAAAGATTCTGTTTCAAGTTGAAAGATTGCAACAACGAAGTAATCACAAAATAGTCCCCACTTCACAATCTTTCATTTAGCATAAAACTCATTACAATCCTTCCCTCCATCCGGTGTAATTTTTCTCCTCCTCCTCAGGAAAAGTCAAACGCTCCAAAGTTGTAGTAGATGGCACTCCCCACGTGATTTTGAATAACTACTAATGCTAAGTCTATGAGGAACACCAGTTTTTAAATGTTAATACTGTTCATGCGGATTTTGTAAAATTCAAGTTCGCCTACCCTAATTTTGGTTGACCCCAGTGGGTTTGCACACAGACTATTCTTCCCAGGGTCAAGGGAACGTTTACACAAAGTTTGATGCCTCTGGCTTTTCTATGGACCGAATGAGTAAGTGGATAGGCAGACCATCTTCTATATACAGAGTGTTTCAAAATTCGAGCAACCAGAAATAATATACCTATTATTTCACGCCAACTGAACGGAATTAAATACCGATTCTAACGTTGGCAACCCTGTAGTCACTGATATATGCAACACAATTTAGTTCTCACGCTGTCAGTTCTTTGTTGGTGGCATGGATTACTAAACACACTGGTCACTGAATTAGAAACCTTCATTCAATACCGAGTTCGACCTCCTTTAGCCTGAATTACAGCATATATGCCGTTTGGCATAGATTCGACGGAAGAGAACTTTACTTGCGGATCTGTTTTTCTAACACGTCCCATACTTTCTCAATGGGGTTCAGATCCGGGCTCTGTGGTGGCCACGGAAAATGGTGGAAGTCGCTATCATTCTCGCTGAACCACTGCTGAACACATCTTGCACGATGGACAGTAGCATTGTCGTCCATGAAATAGCCGTCACCTGCTGGATAAAAAGTCAGCATTGCAGGATAGACTTAATCGACAACAATGTTCAGATAATCCTTGGAGGACACCCGACCTTTCAGCAATATCAGGGGACCGTTCCATACCAACAGAACGTGCCGTGCCCCACACCATGACATCGCCTCCAGAACCTTGAGTTGTGTTTACAAGGCAAGTTGGGTCCATTGCGTCATGGGGCTCCCACCAAACTCTCTGCCTACCGTCGGTACAGAACAAGGTATACCGCGACTCGTCGGACCACACGCTTTATTTCCAGTCACGGTGTTCATGACACCACTGTAGACGAACTTTCAGGTTCTTCGCAGTAATCACTGGTTTCCGTATAGGCATACGACTGCTAATACCGAAACTCTTCAATTCCCTGTGCATAGTTTGCTGAGATATGGATCGGGAACAGCCTTCATTGAATGCTTCAGTCAATTGCTGCACACAGGAAGTTCTGTTTCTCCGTACAACGTTTCTTCTCAAGCGACGGCGATCTCGTTCCTGTCAGATAGTCATTGCGCCACACTTACGCCTCTTAGACAAGCAATGTGGGCTATTTTTCCACTGATTAAAAATCCGAGATATCTCACCTTTTGAGAAACCAGTCAGCTCTGCTGTTTTTAAAATCGTCGCTCCAGCCAAACGGGCACTCACAATAAGCCCTTTATCGAACCCCGAGAGATCCTTTGTTTTTCCCATTGTGATCAACACTACTGACGAGCAGCAGTCTTAAATAGTTACCTAGATCACGTGGTGATGCATGCTTTTTGCATCTACGCTGCGCAAGTGACGTTTACGTACATCTGCATAAAGCTTTCTAATTCAGTGGCCGGTGTCTGTAGTTACACATAATTAAATTTTCTCAAGATAAACGTATATACATAGTCAAATGTTATTCAATAACCAAATCATTTTTAACTGTTCAAGCTGACTTCAATAACAGTTTCCTGATTCAGTTCAACATCTACTGAAAGCCTTTGTTAAAAATTTGTAAACGTAAATTGAGAATAAATGAAATTTCCTAATATGGGTTGCGCGAATTTTGAAACACTCTGTATGTTAGATTTCGACTATCTCCCGTTATCAAATATATTCAAGAAAGAGTATCCCCCCCCCCCTCACACACTCGATCCAGCCTTGTGTTTACCACTTGAAATTTTAGAATGCTATATTTCCAATGAAAACTTAATGAAAAATTATGTCAATGACTAATTTTGTCTCTCCTGACCTCTCTACCCTTTTTCATCTTCCTTTCGTACTCATGCAACCATTGATATTTCTCCCACTAGTGTCTAGGTGACAAAGAAGTAATTTTGTTCGAAAGACCCTCATAGAGTTCACCTCGTGCAGGGACGTACCCCCTTCCCCTCTCCCCCGAAAATTCTGTTGTCTTATACTAAATCTCAAACTTGTCTACCTGCTTCGAAATCCGAAATGGTTGTCTTTGTACGATATTATTTTAGCCCATATTCCCTATATTTTATGTCCGACACTAAAAAAACTACTATAAAATCTCATTCCATATATTAATATCATTTTAACCTTTCCCATTCGATGGATTTGAGTGATTGGGAAATCCTACTCGTCTTATTCATTTTATTTTTCTTAATTTTATTCTTCAGCTCTTCCCCCTCCCCCCGAAACTAAATCCTGCGCACGTGCCTGGCCTCGTATGCAGGAGCGCTGTTACTCTATATGTTAACCCTTTCCGCTCTCATTTTCGAACGTTTTGCTTGCATTGAACAAATGTCCTCAAATAATTTATTTGCGAAAAAGTCTAATTCAATTTTGCATGTTATCATCAGTCTCGCAGCTACTTCAACTGCGTAAGAGAAAAGTTGACTCTAGCTAGAAATAGACAGAAAGTTCGAAGGAGGAGAAAGGATTAAAAAGCATGTTGGATGTCTTGACGGGAGATTCCCCGCTACCTTTAACTCTATCCAGTCGACCCCCTTCACCAACTTCTTCCGAACCTTAGGAGCTCACTAACCTGGCCATTTAACCTATTCGGTAATTTAAATGCTGCTCATGAAAGTACAACCAGATTATTCTCTCTTTTGATTAACTGATGAACCCAGTGGTGGATCACCGCACATGCGCAAGAAACGCGAGCTTGGGGCCTCAATAAACTAAAAAGAAAACTATATATTTTTTATTTTTAACGTTTTGTTAATTGATAAAAAAGATAAAATAATAATAACGATAATAAAGATTTTTTTTTCAATTCATGCATTTTAGTTTAACATCCTTAAAAAATTAAAAATTTTTAGAAGGAGAGGGCCTCAAAATCAGTTTGCGCTTGGGGCCTCCAAATGCTTAATCCGCTGCTGGATGCATATACTAAAATAAATAAAAAAAAAATAAATACCCCCTCAAGCAGCTGCTTGCCACAGAGGTCTGACAGGAGCCTGTCAGTTTATATGCCATAGTAGAATACGGCTTTTCAAATTCTATTCCGAAAAATAGACTACTTTTGTTAAATGTTACTGGCTACAAGAATGAAGCAAACCATTCAACTAATGGATAGGAATAAGTGCGAAAAATGTTCATTGCCAACTACGTACTTTAGATTAGCTAATCTAGTCAAAATATCCCAACTGATCTAAACCTTGTTCTTTCCATGCTAGTGATTATTAGCCATTGTGTTATGTGACCTTGTCCAGGGAGCGCCTGTAACATTAATCGCAACAAGGTCGTAAGCAAAAAAGCTCTTCTATTTAAACTTGCTGTTTTACGAGATATTCTTTTTGTTGTGTTGCAGATGAATCTACAATTTGATAGAACAATTTCTCTTCTCGATTTTATAATAATAAATAAAAATAAATACCCCCTCAAGCAGCTGCTTGCCACAGAGGTCTGACAGGAGCCTGTCAGTTTATATGCCAGAGTAGAAGGTCTGAGAGGATGGCAGGACCTCAGCAGAAAAACGACACAAACACCCATGCCTTACCCGGGGCTCGAACCCAGGTCCCGTAGATCAGTAGCCAAGCGCGCTAACCACTCGGCCACACCGCGAATTAATTATACAATTCAAATATTATATTGTATCACATGTTTGCCGTCCCGTGGCCGAGTGGATAGCGCGCTTGGCTACTGATCTACGGGACCTGGGTTCGAGCCCCGGGTAAGGCATGGTTGTTCGTGTTGTTTTCTGCTGAGGTCCTGCCATCCTCTCAGATCTTCTACTGTGGCATATAAACTGACAGGCTCCTGTCAGACCTCTGTGGCAAGCAGCTGCTTGAGGGGGTATTTATTTTATTTATTTATTATCACATGTTTTTACATGTTAAATATATATTGGAAAAAAAAAACACTATTCTCACTCTTTTTTAATATGTCAAACTTTTTAGCAACTAAAGTTAAAAATATTCTTTACTAAAAATTCATTAAACGTTCTTAGTTAAAATATATATCTATATTTTTAAGTATTTTTCAATGCAAATCATCAAATCTGTGGTATTTTATTCAATTTAGAAACACTTAGCTCCGATTTATGCATTTTGTTAACACATATTACTTCAGGATGATAACGTGAAATAAGAAGGAATTTTTAAGGGCATTTTTCTCGGAAATCCAAAAAATTAGGATTTTGTTCCTAGTCTAGAATACAATTGCTTTCATTTTAGTCGAGAAACCAAGGTTAGGTAACTACCAAACATTGCGATACTGTTTGTTATCCCTCAGTTACTTCGATATTTTAAAATAGAAAATACGTCGACGCCAAGGTACTATGATAATTCGGCGACAGCATTAAAGAAAGGTGTCTAGGGGAAAAAAATGTGGTATCATTATGCTACGTATCTGTTTATGCCAGAGAGGATGCATGAATTAACTGTAATGCGCTTCATTTCAAACGAAGATGAAAATAAATGTGTACTAATAATTGTATTTCCTAAGTAAAAAAAGCAATCGTTTATGAAAATACCTGTGAATCAACTTATATATATACTCTCAAGTAGCTGCTTGCCACAGAGGTCTCACAGGAGTCTGTCACTTTATACACCATAATAGAAGGTCTGTGAGGATGCCAACTACATGAAAAGCCTCAGCAGAAAAACGACACGAACATCCATGACTTACCAGGGGCTCGAACCCAGGCCCCTTAGATCAGTAACCAAGCGCGATAACCACTCGGCCACGGGACTTAAATACTGTATATTAAAGAAAAACTCATACGAGAGATGAACTATTGATGTTCATGCATTAAGTTAACATGAAAAATTCATCCACGGTCTCTCCCTGCTTCGAATTCGGTGCCAGTTACTTCTTGGGCAACCGCTTAAATCCAGATCTATTGAACTAGCATTTTCAAGCTAATCCGAATTTTTTACTGCTTTATTTTCTCGTCTCTCTGTAGGTCTGAGGTAAAGACAAAAAAGAAAATAGCGAATATTAGCGTACTCAGTTACAATATAAAGGAACTTGAGTTCGAGTCCCGGCTAAAGCATGGGCTATTTTTTTTCGTGTGTTATCTATCTTGCTGCTCTTACCTTTCTCACAGACTCTGTCTATCGCTTAATATACTCAGAGGGTCGCGTCAGACAGCCGTGGCAAGCAGCTGCTTGAGGAGTAAATTATATTGAGTATTTAGATAATAAACATATACATGAGAAAAGTTTTAAAATTTTGTTTGCAATTAAGTTTCATCACTTTCTATGTAATTTTTATCAATAAAACTTTTTTATTGATATTTTTTTCTCTTTTTTGTATGGAGTCTACAACTGGCAACTTTCCAGAGTTTATAAAACAAGCGCACTACAATTCTTACTATTATAAGAACGTTATTTTCGAAATAGTATATTTAAAACTAATTGTGAACTACAAATTTGCTGTACTTTATCCTTATGACGCGCAAGCATTCCCAGCAGAGTACTTCTCGCAGGAATCTGGATGCATTTCTTTTCATACTATATACTTTAGTTAAGTTTGTGCTATCACTTTCATTAGCAGTTTAAAACTTATACAGAGTTAGTTGCACATAATAGGCAAGGCAGTGAACCTCACCACACCCACGTCTGTAATACGCCCTTAAGGCTATAGGTTAAAACCAGGCTATACCCTCGGGATAGACATCGTGTGGTCCAACTAGTGACAATGTACCCTTCCCAGATATAAAAGCAGGCCAGTGAAATTTAAGAATTTGGCCAGAAAAGAATGAAAAAAAAATTAAACGAAAGCAAGCTTTTACTTTCTGATTATATTTACAAAGGTACAGGATCAAGAGTTAGAAGATATTGTGATTTTTCCCTCTGGTGACATATGAACTCATGACCTACTGATAAGTTGTCTTTAATAGGCAGTAGTGGCATAGCCAGGAATTTGTAAAGGGGGAAGGATTGACTTATCAAAATATTTATTTAAGGTTTGAACCTTCAAAACGCCCTTGTCTCGTGGCCAAGGGGTTAGCGTAATTGCCTACTGATCAAAGAGATCTGGTTTCGAACCCCGGGTAAGGTGCGATTTCTATTGCTTTTCTGCTGAGGTCCCGCATCCTCACAGACCTATTATGGCGTACTAAACTGCCAGCGTCTTGTCAGACCTCTGTGACAAGCACCTGCTTGAGGGGGTATTTATTATCTTGTAGATTACAGATGGTACTCTTGGTTAAACCTTATGTTAATAGAAGCGTCTCTTACTAGCTAAATATTTAATATTTTTGACAATTATTATTGAAAAATTGGGTGAGAAAAACTTTAAACTTTTTCCCATCCGTAGAATACTGATGTTTACATTGGCGAGCAAATTATTAATTTTAAATATCAATTTAATTGATAAATATTTTTAGTATTAATCAGTGGAAAAAATTACCACGTGAAAGTTTTTTCTAATTTTAAAATGAATGGATTATACGATATTGTCAAAAATATTTCTTAATTCTCCAAAAGAGGTTGACAACTTTCTTTAATTGCGGGCAGCGTTGGAGAAATGAAATTTGGTCCTGAGTGTTTTAAGAATGTACCAATTTATCAGAAAATTACTGTTGTTATCAACATATAACAGATATTTTGGAACTTTCTTGAAGAGCATTGCAATGGGGCTAAGTAAAAATAGTATGAATGAAGAACTGCGTAACGTTTAATACTGCATATTTAGCTCGTTTTCAGAAAAAACGAGCGAAAAATGCCTGTAACGATGGAAAAAGTTGAAAATGGGAGAATTTTTAATGAATAATTGCAGGCCACGAAAATATGTCAAATTTGAAATTTTGATGGTGAAATGTAAAGGTCATGAAATTTTCACGGACAATAATGATTTGCCCCCTTACCCCCTAAGGAATGCGACCTTTTTTTTCATTTTAAAAGATAAATGTTTGTTTTTATATACGATTTAAAAATACCTTTTGGGATAGGTATAGATAAACTTTAGGATTCACACTTTTCAAATTTCCCAAAAATTTTAATTGCTCCTCTAACGGTGAAAAAACTGAAAATTTTAAACGAATATTGCAAACGATCTGTTTGGGCAAGAAATTTTACATTTTTTGGTGGTGGAATGTGATGATTAAGGGGTTTGCAGTAACAGCAACAATTTATCTCTTCACCTTCTAGTAGGGAGGGGGAAACGCAGCTTCGCCTTGCCATTGTAATTGCATTCTGTCTCGAGACATTTTAATGAAATGACGCCCATGTTGAAACGACAGCGAGATCTGATTTTTGTAGACTGAATTTTTTTCAGTCTGGTAAAAACCGTCTTTTATCATATTTTTAGCAACGTTTAACTTTGTAGACTAACAGACTAAATACAGCTGATTGATAAGTACACTGTTTCATAAAATATATAAATACCAATTTTACAAAATAAAGCATAACTGTTGGTACAAATGCTTAATTTCTAATTTATATTCAGTACATAAATATCCTTCTTTCAAATATATGTTCAAAATTCGATAGTGAACTTGTACATTAACGATGAGCATTTTTTGTTACCGAAAGTATGAGAAATTAAGCCTATCTGAATTAGTGCAAATAAAGTACAAAAGAATGGTACATTAATACGTATTATTTACTGATGAACTGAAATTTCAGATATATATATAAATAAACTTTTAATGTACATTTTATTCAAAACAGGGATTTTTTTCGGAACATAGTCCCTTTTTTACCTATAAGTTGTTGGTTTCGATTTACATGGTGATTTTCCGAAACCAATCTACCGTGGTGATTTTCCGAAACCAATCTACCGTGGTGATTTTCCGAAACCAATCTACCGTGTAAATCGAGGGATTGGTGTCCTGCATTTCACTTGGAAAGATAGTTTACTGTTTGACCTTTTCAAGGTCACTGACCTTAAAAATCCGCTTATTTTGTGAAAATGTTTTTGCTAAACCATATTTTATCGAATAATAAAAAAAAATACCCCCTCAAGCAGCTGCTTGCCACAGAGGTCTGACAGGAGCCTGTCTATATTTTATATATGCTATAGTAGAAGATCTGAGAGGATGGCAGGCCCTCAGCAGAAAACAACACGAACATCCATGCCTTACCCGGGGATCGAACCCAGGTCCCGTAGATCATATCGAAGAAAAATTTTATCTTTAGACAATCAATATTACTGAATATTTGTTTTTTTAATTAGAAAATCTCTACAAAGTAAACTAATAAAAGTGAGAAAACATAATACTTTCTGAAATAACACAAGAGTAAGTTTGACTAAAAAACTTGCTACATATAGTAAATGTTATTCGGATATATATATACGGATATCCGCATTTGAAAGCTCTAAGCGTATAAAAGATAAATGTTAACACGAATAATGGATAAAACCGTGGGTAAAAAAAATATGTTAACGCAGATAGTAGCTAAATCTATAGAAACATGGGTAAACACTTCTGCATTACTGATTACAGACATGAATGGGGAAAAGAACGGTTTGAATAGTCATTAATGGTATTTAGTTCAATTTAAAAGAAAAAAATGCATTGGAATAATAAATAAAAAAAATAAATAAATACCCCCTCAAGCTTGCCACAGAGATCTGACAGAAGCCTGTCAGTTTATATGAAACAGTAGAAGATCTGAGAGGATGGCAGGACCTCAGCAGAAAAACGACACATACATCCATGCCTTACCCGGGACTCGAACCCAGGTCCCGTAGATCATTAGCCAAGCGCGCTAACCACTCGGCCATAAAGCCACAAATAAAAAAAAGCTTTTATTTTGAGAAGCGATCTTTTTGCTTACAAAACAAATATAAGTTAAAAAAAAAAATTAGAATGTTGCGTAGAAAACTGAAATTAATTCTGCAAAAATTTCAGTCGTGGAGATCATGAAGTTTACAGAGTGAAATAAATTTTTTTTTTTGATTTGCGACATATAAGACAGAGAAGAATCCTAGAAGCTATTCCTAGCTTAATACAGGCCTTCTCATACAAGGACATGCCCTACTAAGACAGAAGTCACTGCTGACCACTGCCTTAGTTAGAGCTAACACAACACACAAAGTTTGCCTTCTGGAACAGTCGCTAGCTGCCTAACCACTATGCCAGTTAAGGCTTATGTAGAGGGGGTTGAGGTTGTTTTACCTCTGAGCGGCACTTTTTTGCACACAATGGGCTAAATGGCCAGGTCACATGGACCCCGAAGGCTTAGAGAAGGTTGGGGGAGGGGACCCACTGGAACAACTGTTGGAAGACAGATGGTAGCCTCCCGTCAAGGCCATCCAGCGTGTTCTTTAACGTGCACAGGGTATGGCTCTTCCGCACACGGGGCACGGCTTAACGTCCCATCCGACGGACGGCGGCCTTTACCAAGCCCATCAGTGTTCCCCTACTAACCGTGGGCAGGATGGGGAATTTTGCGGAGATAAATCTCAACGCTGACCCAGCTGGGACTCGAACCTGGGAACTGCAGATTACGAGTCTGGCGCGCTACCGACTGAGCCACCCCCTTAACGTGCACAGGGTATGGCTCTCCCGCACACGGGGCCACGGCTTAACGTCCATTCCGACGGACGGCGGCCTTTACCAAGCCCATCGGTGTTCCCCTACTGACCGTGGGCACGACGGGGAATTTTGCGGAGATAAATCTCAACACTGACCCAGCTGGGACTCGAACCTGGGAACTGCAGATTACGAGTCTGGCGCGCTACTGACTGAGTCACCCCCGCCCCAATGTAGAGGGGTCATACTGAGTAACAAAAATAATGTCTTTTATAAATTGATATTATATATATTCTTCAAGCTGCAGTGCACAGATCACCTTTATTTAATAAGTAGCAGATTTACCCAGGTGTTATGCCTCGTAGTTAACTTCGTTGCAAAAAAAAAACTACTATTGTGCAGTCCCTTTTTTTCTATTTCGCGTTTCCACCTTAACAAGGAAGGAGTTAGAGAAAGGTTCAGTCCAATCGGACTCGGTCAAAATTTCAATTTCTTGCAGTTGTGGAAAATATTAATTAGACAAAGCTAATCACCTTTAGCCGTCCCGTGGCCGAGTAGTTAGCACGCTTGGCTACTGATCTAAGAGACCTGGGTTCGAGCCCCGGATTAGGCATGGATGTGTGTGTCGTTTTTCTGCTGAGGTCCTGCTATCCTCTCAGATCTCCTACTGTGGCATATAAACTGACAGGCCTCTGTGGCCAGCATCTGCTTGAAGGGGTATTTATTTATTTTATTTTTATTAATCACCTTAATAATGGGTTCGCTATATATAATATATACATCAATCAGCCAATACATTAAAACCACCTCTGCATTATGCAAAGAAGTGCGCGTTTAGCCAATCAATATCTCGTGGGAAGGTCGCGAATGATACATATAATAATACCTGGGTCGGAGCTCTAGCAGGCAGTATTTCGTTTCGTCTCAACATGGGGAAAAGCAAAGGATTTATCTGATTTCCACAAAGGCAAGATAGTTATGGCAAGACGCCTTGGTAAGAGCATCTCCGAAACAGCGACGCTGGTAGTCTGCAGACCCATTCGTGTGCCTATGCTCACAGCCATTCACCATCGTTAACACTTGCAGTGGGCACCTAATCATCGACATTGGAACGTAGAAGACTGAAAGAGGGTCTCAATGTCAGACGAATCCCGTTTTCTGTTACACCATGTAAACGGAGGAGCTTGTGTGCGACGTTTTACCCACCGAAGCCTTCTCACCAATACACTATGGAGCGGATCCGAGCGGCTGGAGGAAGTGTGATGGTCTGGGAAATATTTTCTTAGGGAACACTTGTACCAATTATCCCTGTAGAGAAACTCTGACAGCTGTCACCTACCTGAACATCGTGGCTGACCAAGTATACCCCTTTATGGTGACTGAATTTCCTGGTGGAGATGTGTATCAATAAGACAGTGCCCCATGTCACACTGCGAAGAAGGTACAGGAATGGTTCCTAGAACATGAGGAGGAATTCCATTTATTGCCTTGGCCCTAAAAATTCGCCGGATATGAATCCTATCGAGCATTTGTAGTTTGAGTTCGAGAAACGAGTACGAGCAGCATTACCCCAACCACGTAATTTACAGGAACTGCGGGATCTGTTGCAGTCATGAGTAGTATAGTCGCAGTCCAGCGATCCCCCCACTAATGCTTTCCCCTTATGTCACCGGCCACGCCCCCTTCCGGTCACGTGATGACATCACCACCCCCTTATTAATATTCATAATTAAAATTAATCCCCTTTATTAAAAAAGCACGTGGCGCCATCTAGTGTATAGGTTGAGTATTATTTTTAGAAAAACCCTCTATTTTAGTTGTAATACTTCCAATTTTTGACAACCCCTTCATTAAAAAAAACCCTATCAAAAGTTTCCTCCCCCTTTTATGAAAAAGCCAGTGGCGCCATCTAGTGTGTTGTATGTTGAGTACTATTTTTTAGAAAAACCCTCTATTTTAGTTGTAATTTTTCCAATTTTTGACTCCCCCCTCATTAACCCCCTTATCAAAAGTTCCCTTTATTAAAATTCCCTCCCCTTTATTAAAAAACCCCCCTTATCAAAAATTTCCTTTATTAAACTCCCCAGATCACAAACTCCCTTGGTATCTGCGTTCATCTGAAATTTGCTAAGTCCAAATAAACTTTGGGTGCCAACGCTCAGAATGGCTGATGCAATCCTCATAAATAATTGAAAAACTTTCGGTGACAGCCCCTCGCAGAAAGGGTGATGCAATCCTCATAAATAATTACAAAGTCCAATCGCTCCGTCTCCTATTGGCTTATTATATTTCCTGATAAAACTACGGGTCCTGATTGGTTGTCATAGGTGGCGCTGCTTTCCCACGTTAAATAGGTGGCAACCCTCGAGTGCGTCATTGTTCACGATGCAGGCTAACAATCCAGATGCGTGGTGTCTTGGTGAAGATGTTTACGTCGTACCTTCGCTGTTCAAAAACAAGTTTTTTGTGCTCGTATGTCGCTACAAGAAATATGAAAATGGTGAACTCATCTACCCTACACCTGTGGGGGTTACCCTCTCCATACCTGAATGGGAGGCTTTGTGTGCCACGGTGCCCCACATAGAGGACCAAGTGAAAATCGGTCCCGATCAACAGACATGGCACATGATGCCTGGTTTACGTGTCTACATGTATCGCAACTTAGGTGGTGAATGCTGTGTCGACTTCATCAAAGAATCAGCTGCTATAAGAACTCTACAGTTCCGTGTTGTGAGTTGCAGTATAACTCTGAACGCATCGCAGTGGTTCACGCTGGCTATCCACGTAGACGAAGTGATGCATGTCGTGCATAGAACACTCAAAGATCACTATCTTCGTACTGCTATTATAGAACATTCTGAATCAATTCTACCCTTCCTGCTGGGTCCTGTTTTCGAGGGATTGAGTGTGTTTACCAGCTGTTGGTGAACATTTTCCAACAAGAACTAACACGTCTGATTCTGTTAGATGGGCTTCAACCCGAAGAAAAAATACTGACCATCGTAGGGTGGTCTGGTGACTTGGACATTAACGTCTTGGCACAAGTGTTTGTGGATACGGCCTGGAAACGAGGTCTGTTGAATTTTGTAGATTCTGGATTTGTGTGTACTCTAAAATATAATACTGTTGTCGACGATGCAAAAAATGAGATGTATAAATTAAATAAATAATTGTAACCTATATAATGTGTCTGTCTTTTCATCCTGTTTCATTTTAGTCTTAGTGTGGATCGGAGAAAGAAGGTGTTAGCTAGTGTTGGAAGTGTAATCATAACAGTGTTAATGATAGTGGTGCTTGTATTAGAACTTGTGGCCCCTAGTAAAAATATTCAGTGTGGAGAGTCAAAAGCTTTAGGCAGTGAATACAAAATTCGCGTGTGCAACTTAACAGTGGACATCAAACAGTTTATAGGAGACATCCCTACAGTTACAGGTGTTACACTTTCACTACACCAATGGCAAAACCTGGTGGGATACGACGTCTGGGTGCAGCAGAAAACCAAACTTTGGAGTCCCATTATTTCGACCCTGAAAGAGGATTTGGTAGTGTAAAAAAATTAGCTCAGAATACGGGACTACCACTGAAACTCGTCCAAGGATGGTTAGAAAAGCAACCCACCTACACGCTACATAGACCAGTTCGCAGAAAGTTCCCCTGTAATAAAGTTTACGTCACAGGGTTAGACGAACAATGGCAAGCAGATCTTGTAGTTGTGAAAAGTCTAACTCCCTTCAATGACAGGTATTGCTACATATTAATGGTCATTGATGTGTTCTCAAGGTATTCGTGGCGGTGCCTATGAAGGCAAAAACAGGGAAAGAAATGGTGTCGGCTTTCAAAAAAATCCTTTCCAAGGGATGATCTCCCATGAATTTAAATACGGATCAAGGTACCGAATTTACCAACAGAGTGTTCCAGAAATTCCTGAAAAATAAAAGTATTCGGTTCTTCGTCATCTACTCTTGACAAAAAAGCAGCTTTGGTGGAGAGATGGAATCGCACTCTACGCGAGAGACTGGGGAGATATTATACACGTAATAACACATACCGGTACTTGGACGTGCTGCAATGTATTGTACGAGGGTACAATGCCACAGTTCATAGTGCACACGATATGGCCCCCAAGGACATGACCTTACACAGTGAAGACGTTGTGTGGGTTCGACTCTATGACAATCCAACCAAAGTAAAAGAAAAACCAGCATTTAAAGTGGGGGACACGGTTCGTCTAGACAGTCTAAAAGTACCCTTCAAGAAGGCAGGTACGCATTTGTGGACCGAAGAAATTTTTATAGTCGACAAGGTGTTACAACATCAGCCCCCTGTATACGTCATGCGGGATTCCGAGGGAGAAGTGTTGAAGGGCACATTCTATAAATCGGAACTTCAAAAAGTGACCAAATCCGAACTTTACACTGTTGAGAAAATAATCGAGAGAATAGGTTAAAAGGCACTGGTCAAATTTCGCGGTTATCCCAAACCTTCGTGGATTCCAAAAAAATGGATAGTTTCTCCCTGATCCTACCCTCCACGGCTAGTCAGAATATTTACCCAAACAATTCGCAGAGTGATTTCACGGTTCGTCTAGCACAACCCCTAAGACTAAGTGGAAAATGGAAAGTGGGACTAGCAGAAGTTCACTTACTGTGAGCTGGTGCAATGTGGATGGTTCTAATGACACGTATGAATATATAATAACTCGAATGGAACTGTTGTCTCACCTCTCCACCCAGCTCCCCAAAGAAATAATGGTATCCTATAACAGTGGTTACTGGGTATTCAAACCAAGTAAGGGATACGGTTTGATGTTCCCTAAAACGAATTTCAGCAGGCTTCTGTGTGTCAGCGAGGGAGAAGTTGACAAACCAATCCACCAACGATTTACTACCAAACTTTGCAATACTGCAACATTCGATATAGATGACGACCGTTATTTCTACGTGATTCCACCGGGTAGTTTCCAAGAACGAAAGGTACCCCACAGACGAAATGAAACTCTATTATTCGATGCAATGAACCAGGTCATTCCCTACAAGTTGAGAAAAGCTTACTGTTTCAAGCAACAGGCCGATCACACCGTGTTGATGGATACAGACAAACTACATTTCATTAAATTTCCTCTTTCGAACCCCAGATTAGGAGACATGCTAGGAATCACTAAAGTAGATGTTCCACTGAATAAAGCCATGGGTGACTACCCCATCAATATGAACAGAGGAATGTACAGTATTTATTTGTATTCAGAGCTGATTGCACCTCAGTTGTTAGATGATACTCATGGTGAACTGTTGCGTGTTGTGAATCCTGCCATCAGAACCAGTAATAACGAAGCCATCATTGCAGTGTATCAACAACCTGATTACTACCCCCTGGCAAGAAACAGTTTCGAGAGTGTGAGAATCTTCCTTCATATCAATACAGGAGAACCTCTGCATTTCAAATTCGGTAAAGTTTTAGTCAAGTTACATTTCTGCCATGAAGGTTAAATTCGTTCCCCCTTCTGCAGACACCTATGTGAGCTACTACAAGAGCCAAACAGGGCAGGGTGTGTTCAGGGGCCCTCGTTATCAGAGAGGTGATGGGCTCGGTAGCATCTTTGCCACTATTGGACATTTCATCAGCCCTCTCGTACGACCGGCGCTGTCCATCCTACGTAAGGGTAGGCTAAGGTTCGTTTCAGAGATGGCCCAGGGGCAAAACTTCAAAACGGCTGCCAAAGCAGGGTTGCGTGAAGCTGGTGTAGACCTATTGCAACATGACAGCTCCAAGTTGCAGGGAGGAAAAGGGATAAAACGCCGCCATCATCATCCAAGTGTTCATAAAATGAAGAGACTCTGTACTGTCAAGGACGTGTTTTCATCATGAGCATTCAGAAAATTCACGCTGATTCTGGCGACTGTACCAATTCCGAATTGGACCTGTTTCTGGTCCCCCCCCCCCCCCCCCACTGTCTCTCAACTGGAAAGAGGCTGCTATGTCAATTATTTACCTGTGGCTTCGCTGGAAGATAATGCTCCACTTGAATTAATCGTGAAGCGGACAGACGATTACATTGATCTATCCCACTGTCACCTGCGCCTTGTCTAGAAAATTGTGAAACCTGATGGTACACCCCCATCGGAAGTGGTTGCCCCCTGCAACAATTTCTTCCACGCCCTCTTCAATCAAGTAGACGTCTTCCTCAACCATCACCTAGTGAGTACTTCTCACACCCTGTACCCCTACAGGGCGTACCTGGAGACTCTATTGAATTATGGTACCGGTGCCACGTGAAGTCAGCTCGGTATGTCATTCTGGTACCTCGACAACCCAGGTAAAATGGAACTGACCAGTCGGGAGAATGAAGGATGGCAGCGCAAGGGGTACGTCAACAGGTATCAAACTCATCTCAAGGATCCATGCCGACCTGTTCAATCAAGAACGTTACCTACTCAATCAGGTCGATCTGAGACCATTTGTTATGGTCCAAGCCCGAATTCTGTCTCGTGACAGGTGAAGCAGACACCTCTTACAAAGTACAGATTCACGAAGCTGAATTTTTCGCGTGCAAAGTCAAACTCACTTCCGGTGTCATCCTTGCACATGCTCGCCTACTGGGTTCAGAGAGTGCCACGTACCCCCTGCGTAGAATGGATTTATGCATGTTCTTCATTGCTGCAGGTCTGACGAGTGTGAACCATGACAATTTATTTCTTGGCCAACTTCCGGTACATCTGGTACTGGGTATGGTGAAAAGTACCAGTCTGAATGGATTGTACGAAAAAAATCACTTCACCTTCCAACATTTCGACTTAAACTACATCAGCCTTCACATTGACAGTGATCAACAGTCCTACACCCCAGACTTTACGAATGGACGTTATCTCCGATGTTACCAAGGATTATTGGAAAATGTGGACGCATGGAAATCTGATAGTGGTATTAACTTATCGCGAAAAGCCTATGGCGACGGTTTTACCCTGTTTGGATTCCAATTGACCCCCGAGCAACGTGAATGTAATCAAGTGTTTTCTTTAATAAAGAGTGGTAATGTGAGTGTCGAATTAAAGTCTGCCAGGCCACTACCCACATCAGTCACTGTGATCCTGTATGCAGAATACCAGAATTTACTGGAAATCCCATTGGATCGTAAAATCCTGTTTGACTACAGCTCATGAATACCTATTAGTTAGAATCCATCCCCTCGATGTTACCTACAAGTCTAGGTGTGTTCCCACATGACAGACTACCTCACCGAATCGCCCAATCAGAAGCCTTGTTTATCTACAATACTGATCCATCCTCCCTACCCGGAACCCACTGGATAGCCGTTTACAAGAAAGGAGTGCACATGGATCACTTTGACCCCCTGGGGACAAGTCCCGATGTGTCCATGCAAGAATACTACAGTCAACTAGGTATACGTCACGTGTTACATCCCATGATACTTCTGCAGGACCCCATGGGTCACACTTGCGGTGCTCACTGTCTGTATTTTCTGTTTAAAAGAGCGAGCAGTTCAACTCTTCCCACAGTATTGCACAACGATTACAAGTGTCAAGTAGACTTTAACGACTGCATGGTGGTACGATGGCTCTCCGAACTCCTTCAAATATTTTAATTGCCCCTCCTACTCAGTGTGGAAAGACCAGTTTCACTCTGAAACTCGTCAAAGAAGCCGATTAGGTGTTCGAACCCCAGCCCCAACATGTTTACTGCTATGGGGAGTGGCAACCTGCTTTTGAGCCCTTTAAGAAAACTGTGGAATTTTACAAAGAACTACCTGTAGATCTGGAATTTGACCCCCTCAGACCTACGCTTCTGGTGCTGGATGACTTGATGGAACAATCTGTAGCCAGCGAACGCATATCTCAATTGTTTATTCGTGGTGGTCATCATAAAAATATCACGATTGTCCTGATCTTGCAAAATCTGTTTTTAAAGGGAAGACATTCGAGGACTATATCACTCAATGCTCACTATATGTTTTTATTTTGCAACTGTCAGGACGCTTCACAAATAACACATCTGGCAAGACAAGTATTTCCACATCATTCCAAACTCCTGACTGATGCTTATAGACTAGCTACACAACCTCCCTGTGACTATTTGTGTGTAGACCTCCATCCCAGAACGTTAGATACTGAAAGGGTTGGGTTGGGTTGTTTTACCTCTGAGCGGCACTTTTTTGCACACCATGGGCTAAATGGCCAGGTCACATGGACCCCGAAGGCTCAGAGAAGGTTGGGAGAGGGGACCCACTGGAACAGCTGTTGGGAGACAGATGGTAGCCTCCCGTCAAGGCCATCCAGCGTGTTCTTTAACGTGCACAGGGTATGGCTCTCCCGCACACGGGGCCACGGCTTAACGTCCCATCCGACGGACGGCGGCCTTTCCAAGCCCATCGGTGTCCCCTACTGACCGTGGGCAGGGCGGGGGGAATTTTTGCGGAGATAAATCTCAACGCTGACCCAGCTGGGACTCGAACCTGGGAACTTCAGATTACGAGCCTGGCGCGCTACCGACTGAGCCACCCCCGCCCCAGATACTGAAAGACTCCATGCCAAGATTCTCCCTTCTGAAGAACCCGAGATACTCTATGTCCCAAATGAAAGTTAGATCTCAAGGCCCATTCCTTCAGTGTTTACCAAAACTTGGGGGAAAGCAACGTGCAGCTCTGTTGAAGCACATCTCTGACCATCAGATGTATGCTCTATGTGAAGTGTGTACTAATTTCTTAAAAGGCAATATACCTGTCTCCCATCGAGTATTAAAGAATTTACGAAGTCACAAGACTGTCATGAGAAGTTTAGCTTCCAGAAGTGCATCTGTCCGTCATAAGAAACGTCTCCTGCAAAAGGGATCAGGATTTCTACTCCCCCTCCTCACTGCTGCATTACCTATGCTTGGGTCCCTATTTCGAAAATGATTTCAGTCAAGGCTGTTCAAGGGCAAAACATATGAAAAAAAGGCTGTGCCAAACAATTCGAAAGAGTACGTTTAAGGCTGTTTTTTTCAACTTCCGAGGAGAGGATTCGAACCCTCTCTGCCTGGAAAAGGCCTCACAAAAGGCTTCCTTTTGCTCGTCGGTCTGCACGGCAGGGGGAAACCCAGAGTAGCGCTGCTTCAACCCCAGAAAAGTGTCTATGTACCCCGCATAGACACTTCCCTTTTTTGTTGCAGGATCGTACTACAGAATGGTCTTAAAATGCCACGTCATGGAATTTGAGAAGCTTGTATCCAGCGTGCTTAGCTGTGTAAATCTCAAACGTTGGCCACGAACCGGTCAATGTGCGCTGGTTCACATTGTGCTGGCAAGGGGGCGCCAGTTGTCCATCTGCACAGGTCCTGCAAATGGGGAATAGCAACTTTCCGTTGCTCCGGTAAGGCAGCACAGGGATAAACGGGTCGTCTGGTGGTAGCAATGTGGTATGTGCAATGCCAAAATAGTGGTCCTGGTCCGTGGCGAAATCGGAGGAGATTCGAACCGGTGACCTTTACCGAAAGGAGCTACATCCTTGGTCAGCCGATGCAAAAATGAAAAACACCTCCATAGAGGTAATCACGGGCCCCTATGCATCTGATAGGCTTGATGGTTTTATAAATTAATGCAAGGGGCTGGTTTTTGTGCATTAACTCATCGAATTTGTGCTCCCAGATGATTTTGCATGTGTACCCGTTCATCAGCAGTTTCAAGGCCTCAAGGCGATCCATGGTTCGTGTGTTTAACAAACCAAATGGTTTTCTAGTACACCGATATATTTTTTCAGGGTTGAACATTTCAAGCAATGATGACAGTAACACCCTAAAAATTCGTAAAAACAACGGGTACTGTGGTACATGCCATCCAATTTGTATTGACCTATTTGATATTCACCTCCCGAGGATTGCGCAGTCTGAATTTCGATATTGTCCTTGGAAGCCTCATACTCCTACCATGCGAGAGCTTTCAAGGACTGCTGGTCATTACTTGCAGAATACTCCTGGGCGGGGCACACACCAAGGGTATTCTTCTGCAAAAACTTCCCGCGGAAAATGCATAAGCAAGCGCCGGCAATTGTGAGGTCACGTGCAAAGGGGTCTATCCTGTTAGATTTAAAAATTCCTGACGGAAAGCTTGGGCGCCTCGCCGTAACAGCTCTGTATCTGCCTTTCAGTAATACAGAAGCTGTTGCTGAAAGTCCCAGGGTTCAAGGCTCGCTGTGGCTTACCACTTATCGAACGCTGACAGAGTTGCAGGCTCCATGTCTTCGGCTGGGAAAAATGCTGATCTGGAATGGATCCTACATATTGTAAATTTTCCTCCTTCATGAATTTAAAAGGGAAAAAACCTTTCACCGTCTCCAAGTTGAAGGTCTTTGTAAAGGAGCAAAGAGGAGCCTGAATAAAGGATAATGTATCGATGAACCGTATTTTAAGGCCAGGTAAAAAGATACCTAAAATCTTAGATCCATCGAACACAAGATCCGGTTTTAAAAGTTTTCAGTACAGGTAACTGATGATAAACATGCCATCAAAACCTTTCAGATTATGTGCTAGGGCTGTGACGTCCTTGAATCGTTGAACCCCGTGACGTTCTTCAGCTAGAAGCCAGTCCAGGAAGGCGTCCGTTTCCCGGAATGAGGCGTAAACCCACTCGTCATCCACCTGGTAAATGACCATACACAGTATAGGTTTCAAAGACCCGTCTGGACACTGCACTGTCTCTACATCAAAGTAAAGGTAGGATTGACCGACAGGGTTAATTTTTCAGGGCTCGACGAATTTTAAAGCATCAACCTTGCAAACATGCTTTATCTGGGGATCGTGAATGCTGACGCATTTAATGCAATGATGCTGCGTCCGACATGCTTTCACAAGGTGCGCCTGAAAGCATTCAGCGCCGCGCAAATACATGTGACACAGCGTGCAGCGCAGTGGCTCCCCAGTATGCAGGACATCGGTTGAAAGACACCGGTTGCAGGTGCCCTTACAAACGTGACCATGATTATAAGTTTTTAAACACTTTGGGCAGAATTTATTGCTGTCGAAAAACCCAGCCGGTTTCGTTATAACATCGTAATGTCCCTGGTTAAACAATAAATAAATGTCATCCTCACCTTCGGGTCCTATGAAAATGGGGAGAAAGGCGTCGTCAGCAGAATATATTACAATACGGAACTGTGCGAGGTGTGTCTGAAATAGGCACACTTCAGGAAGACCACAGGGAGTGATGGGGATGCCGGCGTCATGATGGAGTTGATGAGCTTCCATCTGCTGGAGCGGACAACACAACAATAATCTCTGACACATATTGGTTGGGTAGACCTTTGTTTTTTAAGCATAGCTCCGGTGTGATGACTAGAGCTCTTGCCAGACAGATTGCATCGTTGTTGACGATTCTTAAAACACTGCCCTTCTTATGGATGTATGACTGCACATTGACTAGGGAACGCATTTCGGGTCCGGTGCGACTGCTGCCTTGGCGCTTGATGTTGGCACACACAAAGTGAAATTCAAGTTCACTGTGAGCACAGAGTCCTTTGTTAGACTGTTCGACGTGGTCAAGAACAGTCATGCAGCGTTCCGCAGTTAGTTCATTTCGCCTTATTAAACTTGAGTTCACAGGGTTCTTTAAGTCCATTGATCTAAAACACAGCCGGACGTGGGTGTAATTGCCTTCGGGCACCACATCTGCGAGCATTTTCTCGTGCATGGAGGGTAGCACTGGAACGAAATTGTGAGGTTCCACATTCTCCATCCCTCTGAGATGTACGCTAGTTGACACAAATTGAGTTTTGAATTTCTTGGAGTTAAAATTCCTCACGTTTGTAATACTGTAATGAGGCGCGACAGTAGAACTAGCAGTTGGAACAGACATTGCAGAGCTGTCATGAGTGCTTGAAGAACCAGGAAGTGAGCTGTCCAGTGGGGTCGCAGGAACGTAGGCGTGGCTATCGGATGCCTGTCTTGCTGCAGAGGATACATGACGTGCGGTGCGGAGCGCCTTTCCCCGTGCTGGAGGGCGGGCAAGCAGCGGGCTCGTTTCGCATCAGGAAGTTCACAGGATGATGGGCGTTTGGCAGCTGCTTCTAGCTGATTAAGCCAAGACTGCAGTTCATCAAATGCATTGGCGACGTCCTCCTTCTCTGCTTTCATCTCCACAGATTGAATGTACTCACGGATCAAAGACATTTTGCAAAGACAGAGTTCAAAAACTAGGAGCAGAAACTTCTGGCTGATAGCTTTCTGACAGTAGCAAGGAATGATGTAGTAGCAAGTGGGAATGCGATCTTATATACAGGCAAATGTTATCTCATAAACGCCCTTATACACCTTTCGACATGAACAAGGTTAGCCTTCACCAGTATCTGATAAGCCCCCTCGTGAGATACAAAGTAAGCACGTGAGCTTAAAGCATCATCCGAAATATTTTCGTTTATCAGTAGCAAATGCAAATATTGCGGTGCAGATAGCGTGTAGCGGCATTCACCCTCTGACAATGTAGCAATAAGAACCGTCACTCGCTCTGGCATGGTTAAAGCTTGTAGATATTAAAATACGAATTTGGATCTTATCAGCAACAAATGCAAATACCGTGCTGCTGATAGCAGCAGTTCTGTCTGCAAACACCCTCTTGACCCCTCACCCCGATAGGAAGAGATCTGGTCATGTACACTGTCCGCTTGTTGCGACACATGTCACAGGTCTCGATGAAGGTCGAATTCGCAAAATATAGTTAATTATTTAGAGGACTGCATCAGCCATTCTGAGCATTGCCATTCAAAAAAGTTTAGTCGACTTGAAAATTTGAGATGAACGTGTATACCAAGGGAGTTAGTGATCAGTGAAGCTTTAATAAAGGGAACTTTTGGTAAGGGGGTTTTTTAATGAAGGGGACGGTAGATTTTGATGTGTTTAATTAATAAGGAATAAATACATGAAATATTATATTTAATGTACTTTATATTACTTACGTTATAATAAACTTTGGGAGTTGATTTTCTGTGAGGGGATGCCACCGAAAGTTTTGCAATTATTTTGAGACTTGCATCAGCCATTCTAATCATTGCCACCCAAAGTTTAGTTGGACTTGGCAAATTTCAGATGAACGTGGATAGCAAGGGAGTTTGTGATCAGTGAAGTTTTAATAACGGGAACTTTTGATAAGGGGGGATTTTAATAAGTGTTTAATAAGGAATAAATACATGGAATATGCAACTTTGGGAGTTGATTTTCTGTGAGGGGATGCCACCGAAAGTTTTGCAATTATTTTGAGACTTGCATCAGCCATTCTGATCGTTGCCACCCAAAGTTTAGTTGGACTTGAAAATTTTCAGATGAATGTGGATACCAGGGGAGTTTTAATAAAGGGAACTTTTGATAAGGGGTGATTTCATAAATGGGGGCGTAACTTTTGATAAGGGGTTTTTTAATGAGGGGGGGGGTCAAAAATTGGAAAAATTACGACTGAAATAGAGGGTTTTTCTAAAAATAGTACTCAACCTATACACTAGATGGCGCCACGTGCTTTTCATAAAGGGGGATTAATTTTTAATTATGAATTTATTATTATGAAAAACAATAAGGGGGCGGTGACGTCATAGGGGAAAGCACTAGTGGGGGATCGCTGGACTGCGACTATACTACTGTCCTGGCACCAAACATCAAGCGACACCTACCAACACCTCCTACCGACACCTCGTTGAATCTATGCCTCATCGGGTGAGAGCTCTTTTGGCGGTGAGAGGAGGACCTACATCATGTTAGGTAGGTGGTTTTAATGTTTTGGCTGATCGGTGTAAGTAATAATGAATAGGGGAAAACTGAACTAAAGTAACATGTTTTTACTGGGTTGCGGCATTTCCTGTTTGCTTCTAAATACCAGAGTAGGCCAATTTTATCAAAATCAGAGAGATTGCGATTTGGAAGCTGTGATTTGCGTGGATCTTTTTGATTATTCTAAAAGTTGCCAATAAAGTCCTGAATAAACATGCAAAATATTTTTATAAAAAACTAGAACGCATATCGCCTTTGGAATCTCGTTTTCAAAGAGAATGAAGTTTTTTGCTCCTTAAAAGTTTTAATTCGAACCAGGAAAAAATATCTGGGGAGGGAGGTAAAAAACAATTGAGCCGTGAAAATGTAAAGGAACTGTAAGAGACTGGATTTTCCTTATTGTAAAACACCCCCAGTTTTACAGGTTAAAAAAAAAATTCTTGAACAATGCATAAAGTATAAATGAGTTTTTTTTTTGTCTCTATGACCCTTATTTACCATTCTGAAAGTGGCCCTTTGTCCCTTTCAGAATGGTAGTTGCGTTGCGAAAGTCCATGACCCCCTTGCCGCCACCTCCTAGATCTGGCCCTATTTCGAACTAATGGATGATGGGGGAAAATGCAAACACTAAATTTAATTAGTACTTAAAAAACATTAGGAGTGGGTCCACTCCCCCAACCTTCTCTGAGCCTTCGGGGTCCTTGTGACCTGGTCATTTAGCCCATTGTGTGCAAAAAAAGTGCTGCTCAGAGGTAAAACAATCGATGCAGGGGTTTACATTTTGTTTTGGGTTGTATTGTTTATAAGCACCACTATTTTCTGTTCATAATGGACAGGGTGGGGTTTGGCTCAACCGGTAAAACGTCATTTGCCCTTTATTCCTTCAAATTAAAAAAATTTCTTTGTCATCCCCCTCTGAAAAAAGGGGGCAGATTATTCTGTTACTGGAATATCTCTTGATACAGTAATGCGCGAATTAGTTGGGACAAGCGAAGCCTGGAGAACCTCTTCGATCAGACCACATCCAGCAATCCCCCAAACACTCGCCCAAGGTCATGTTTTGGGGATGTTTCACAGCTCCCGGGCCATAGACGCTTCACCTTATTGAAGGAATGATGAACAGCAAAAAGTACACAGGCGTTCTGGAGGCGAAAATGGTCCCAACACTGCAGAAGCTGTTTCCTAACGGCGATGGGGCATTTCAACAGGATCTGGCTCCATGCCACAATTCTAAGCTTGCTAAGAGCTTCTTGACCCAGCAACATTTGAAGGTATTGGAGTAGCCAGAAAATTCACCCGATCTAAACCCCATTGAAAATTTGTGGGCCATTAAAGCACGTATATCTCAGATGGATTGCACAACGAAAACCAAAATGACAGAAAGTGTCATGAAAGTGTGGTACCACGACCCTGAAGTGAAGGAGATGTGTGGAAAGCTAGTGGCATCAATGGTTGAGAGGGTGGAAGAAGTAATTAAAGCTAAGGGGGTCACATCCATTATTAACTACACTATTAAAAAAATAAATATTTTAGTTGTCTTTGTTACTGCATTTTCCAATTATCTGACTAATCTGCACAGTACTGTACTATACCACCGAAATTTCAATTTTCTACACCATAAACAGATTACTTGCAACATTCGTTAAAAGTTTTGCCTTTTCCATGTTTATTAACCTCTGATGATGTACACTGGCGGAAATTGAAAAAGAACATCCAGAAGGAATTCCTTTAGGAACGTCATAATATGTTAATAGTTAAGGGCAGTAGAAACCGTGATCCAAGATTGAAAGTTATTGGATAAAATAATGAGGTAACTAAGGACAACAAAATGCAAATGTATGCAGCGTTTATTTAAGGACTAGGGCGTGAAGAAAGAAGTTATTTGTCTTGTGCTGTGTTATTCAGTGCTCTTCGAAGAAGCTATCATGCCTGGACAACACAGGCGAGCAACATTTGTTCAGTTAGCGGAGTTTGAGGGAAGTCGTATAGTGAGTCTTCAGAAAGCAGTTTGGTCTTTTCGTCAAATTGCACGAGTGGTATGATAGTGGCGTCGATGGTCAGAAGAGCATTCGTAGACATAGTAAGAGAGTTACGAATGCACGAGAGGATCGGCACAGCTGGAGGGCGGCGTCACAAATTCGATCATCAGTCATACCAAGGGTGTCTACAAGAATGATACGCAATCGTCTTTTGGAAGCAGGACTACGGGTACGCATGCCGCTAGCAAGGTTACTACTGTCGCCTGGTCACTGTCGAGCACGTTTGCAGTGGTGTCAAGAACGAGTTCATTGGTGGGAAGAATGGCAGTCTGTGGTCTTCAGTGATGAAAGCCGATTCTGCTTAGGAGCGTCTGATGGTCGTTTACGCGTCCGAAGGCAACAAGGTGAGTGGCTTCTTCCATCATGCATCCGCCAGTGACACACAGGGCCCACACCGGGCATCATGTTGTGGGGAGCGATTAGCTATCACTGTCGTACGTGTCTTTTGTTTGTACAGGGTACACTGAATAGCAATACGCATGTCAGCGACAGGACAGGGCCCACACTGGGCATCATGTTGTGGGGAGTGATTAGCTATCACTGTCGTACGTGTCTTTTGTTTGTACAGGGTACCTGAATAGCAATACACATGAAGCGAGACTTTTGTTTGTACAGGGTACACTGAATAGCAATACGCATGTCAGCGACATCGTACAGCGGGTCGTCTTGCCATATTTGAGTGTAATCCCAAATGCGATATTCCAGCACGATAACGCCCGCCCACCTCAACATGCTCTTCAGGCAGTACACCAACTCCCTTGGCCAGCACGTTCTCCTGACTTGTCTCCAATCGAGTATGTCTGGGGCTGGATCGGATGACTCTTCCACGGACTGCTGCAAGCAATGACTATCACTGAATTACACGTCCAAGTTGAAAGAGCATGGAATGGTATTCCCCAGCATTTGCATGCCAGATTGGAAGCTTGTGTTGCTGCTCAAGGAGGTTCAACACCTTATTAAAATGTGCCTTCTGTAAAATGTAATACTCATTAAAAGATAAAATAAACATTGAGTCACTTCACACGTGTGATCATTGTCCTTTCTCAAAAAGTTGTTTCTACTAAATAAATCTCATAGATTATGCCTCAATTGTTAATGTTCTTTTTTCAATTTTTGCCAGTATAAATTAAAACTGCCTAATAATTGGAAAATTGCGAGTTACATTTCATTAAAACCAATTGAAATCAAAAGGTTTTTCACTTATTCTTAAAACAAAACATTTGCATTTCCCACCCACTCTGGGCTTAAGGGGTTTTATGATTGTTGCTGATGAAAAGTTCATCACCAAAATTTCTAGCATAAATACATCGTTTGCAATATTCTTTTAGCACAATTATATCTTTTTGGGATATTCGGAAAGTGCTAATCGTAATGTTTCATCAAAACCTATCCAACGAAAAATAAATTTTCATCTCTAAAAACAAAAAAGTTCAATGTCTACAGACACACGACAAAGTGAAACACATTATCTCCTTTCTTTTTGAAAAGGAGATAATGAAAGGTTTGCATTTTTGGCGTTCTTGATGAAACACTTTGCTTGTTTATTTGCTACATATAGACCAAAGAAAAATCCTCCTAGCTTGTACAGATTTTCTCATACAAAAGTCAAGTGTGCTGATATTTGTTTCCGTGATAACACAAAACGTATATCAGCTAGACGAGTAGCTCTGGTCTCTCTGCCATTAAAGCTAGTTTTCGGCAAAGCAATAAAGAAATTGGGTTTTATCTGCACAATTTAGCACTGCTAACGTTCCAGGATCTTGTCGATGGATGGATCCAGATGGCACAACATAAAGGGAAGCGAGATTGAGGCATTCTCGGAATCACCATCCACTTGTTTAGTACTGTCTACTGCTGATCACGCACGCGCGGTGGGGCAAGCACCTGTCAATTTTTTACTTACAAAATTTGTAAGAAAACTGGATATACAACTATTTAAAGTAATAATCCAGAATTTTTTCTATAGCTTTGAACGGATCCTGAACAGTCAGTTTCGCTTTCGCTACTAGATATTACTCTCCTTGCTGTCTGCGGACTAGAACCCACGGCGGTATAGGTATAAAACTATGTTATCGTTTGAAACAAAACGCACACATTTCTATTTTATATAGCAACGTGTAAACATTTTGGTTGTATGTAAAATATCAGCAGATTCCAAAAATTTAAAATATTCAAAACTACAGAAAAAAAAAAGAGGTATTTGGGTTGGATGGTCTTATTTCTGAGCGGCACTTTTTTTTTGCACACGAGCTAAATGGCCGGGTTCCAAGGACTAAGAGAAAGTTGGGGGAAGTGGATTCACTGGACAGCTGTTAAGGCTCCCGTTATAGCCATCCAAATTCTTTAATGTGCGCAGGATGCGGCTCTCCTGCACCTGGGGCTGCGCTTTACGTGTCATTTAATAACCAATGGGCTTGGAAACGCAGCCGTCATTTCCTATTGACGGAGGGAATGAGTTTAGCAAAGATAAATCTTAACGCTGGCCCAGATGTGGGAACTGCAGATTACGAGCCTGGCGTAATCTGCCAACATTAACTTTTCAAGCCAATCCCCGTCCGATAAGTATTAATACGAAATCTAATTATATAATTTCAATAACAACCAGTTTATCTGAAACTGCTAATATTATTATGTTTAATTAACGAATTTTAAGAGAGAATGTTTAGCGAAATTTATTTACACCTGTTTTTTCTCAATTTCGGTGATTGAAAAACCGCATATTTTCAAGATTGATTTTATCAACTGTATTTCCAAATCTGCGCAACTCTCCTAAAGTTTGAAAGCATTTTTTTACGCTCTTTAGGATCCATGAAAATAATTTGGGGTGTGAAATTTTATTTTTTTTTTGCGATGTACAGTGAGTGCTCACTACATTATGACCACCTCGCTCCATGTTATATAAGTGAAAGTTAACTTCGAAGCTCTATAACTTTTAAACTAAGCGTTTTTATGATAAAATGTAATGGAAGATAAAGATCTCAATCAAATCTATCTAAATCTCGATTTTCAACAATATTCCTTTTGTATTTAACAACAGTAATGCCCAACGTTAGAATTCAACTCAGAAGTTAATTATATAATTTGAATAAGAAGTATTGTTTCACACCATTTAATACAACAGATGTATATTGAAAAGTTAATGTAAATAATTTTTCGACATTTTGTCAGTTTTCCGAAGACTTTCATGTGGATGTTAAATATTCAGAATCCGTAACTCTTTAAGTACAAAGCCAACATTATTGAAAATCGAGATTAGATTTGACCGAGATTTTTAAATTACTTCCGTTACATTTTCTTAAAAACATTTAGTTTAGAAGTTATAGAGCTTCGAAGTTAGCTTCTACTCAGGCACGGACTGGCAACAGGGGCTGAGTGCTCGAGCCTGTAACCTCATAGAAGCAGGATTTTTTTTTAGTATTGCTATTCGCAAATCTATATTCGCAAATTTATAATTTGCTATTCGCAAATTCCATGGAATTGGGAAAACCTATTTTACGCATCACGTAGAACTATCAACAGAATAAGCAATGAAATCTCGAAAAAGAGCCGAATTTTTATCACAGCCCTGAAAAAAAATTGGCAGTCCATCACTGCTTCCACTTATAGAACATGGAGGGAGGTGATCATAATAAAAAAAAATGGTCCATCACTGCTTTCATTTATAGAACATGGAGGGAGGTGATCATAATTCAGTGAGTACTGAGTGTATACATATTCATCTTTACTGAAGTTATTGCACATAGAGGATAACTGTGTAAATTTTTAGAAACGATATGGATAATTACAGATTGTCCAACTTTCGACATTTTTTATAACAGATTTGTCCAGTACAATTTGATTCCTTCTGGTAAAATTCAGACGAAGATAACTTGTCTATGCTAATATTTCCCAAACTTATCTGAACTACAATTTCAATTCAGTAGATTCTACAGCAATTGTATTTCCTAATTCGATTAATACATAATCCTGTTCTAATTTATGTATCAACTTACGCTTAATGACTTAAACAGAATTTTCTTCTGGGTGGATGTCCAAAATTTAGAGGGTATGTCAGGATTTTCAAATCAACAACAATTCAAATAGAAAATGTATCAAGCAGTAAATGTTTTTTGCCCACAACAGGCTAAATGGCTGGATCATAAGGACCCTGAGGGCTCAGAGAAGGTTGGTAGAAAGGTACCCACTGAACAACTGTTAGGAGACAGATGGTACCTCTCATCAAGCATATTCTTTAACGGGCCTAGACTACTGCTCTCCCGTACATGGGGCCAAGGCTTAATGACCAATCCAATAGACAGCGGCCTTTCCAAGGCCATCGGTGTTTCATACCGAGGGTAGGAAGTTTAGCGGAGATATCTCAACACTGGCTCGGGTGGGATTCGAAACTGGGAAGTGCAGATTACGAGCCTGGTGCACTACCGACAGAACCACCCCGACACCACGGTAAACTCTGAATAAGAAAATTTTCTTCAAATTTTAAAAGATTAATGCTTCTGATTACTTATACTAATCATTCTTTTACTAAAAACATATACTCCATTTTAAGACTGCTCATTCATCTTTTTTTTTTAACAGGTTATGCATGTAATGAACACTGCCGTTTCTTTTTGCTTAAAGCAGTGGACAGTTTAGAGCGAAATTTTGAGTTATGGCTCCTATTAACCAATAGGAAAGAGCTTCTTCAGTATTGGGCATAAAGCAGATCTAATTTATATACCGTATTTGCCGGCGTATAGGACGCACTTTTTTCCCCTCAAAATACGCCTAAAATATGGGGTGCGTCTTATGCGCCGGTAATCAAAATTATGAGTTGAAATTTCAGTCTAAAACTTTTGGTTTATATCAATATACATATATAAGGATTCTTTTGCATTTTGTCCTTTTGTGAAAGAGTGGTTTCAAATAAATCGTTTCCATATTTTTTTTTATTCTGTAAAAATAATAAGTTGCGTGATGTATTTTATGTTTCACTACTGATAGAGGGAGCATTCCAGTAAAATAGAGTTCAGATCCACTGACACCTCAAGGTTACGATTCATCCAATGTGCGCATGTGTGATCACATTTCACTGGCATATGTTTTCGAAAAGCGCGAGCATGGCGCGTCGTTACCGATTACAGCGCCTCAAGGCAACCAAAACGTAAACTTTTAGTACCGAAGAAGCTTTCTCATGTTTTTGCTGCGAAACATGGCTCAAAAACAACGCAGATTCTGCTATGATATTGCATTCAAGCTACGAGTGATTGAGTATGCTAAAGAACACGGAAACAGGGCAGCAGAGAGGAATTTCGGATCACCGCCAACAGAAAAGATGATAAGAACTTGAAGACAGGAAGAAGACCTAAAAAAAGCTATGCGTAGTAAACAAATCTGCGACATGGAATTGCAAAATGGCGAGAACTAGAAGAAGAATTAAAAACTTAGTTATTAGTCCACCAAAGCTCGGGATTTTCAGTTTCCACAAAAATGACTATTCAACAAGCAAGAGTGATAGCTACTAACAGAGACATCGCTGATTTTACAGGATCGACGTCATGGTGATTCATGAAGAGAAATGACTTACGTATGCGGACTAAAACAAAAATAGCACAAAAGATGCCAACAGAATATGAAGACAAGATTATCGAGTTTCATAAAATTGTCATTAATGCAAGAAAAAGTGGAAATTTTGAACTTTCACAAATAGGAAACATGGATGAGGTCCCACTGACGTTCGATGTACCCTCAAACAAAACAGTAGATTCCAAAGGTGCAAGAAATGTTATTGTTAAAACTTGTGGACATGAGAAAACGCACTACACAGTCGTGTTGTCTTGTTGTGACAATGGAACAAAATTGTCGCCTGTTTTCGATTTTCAAAAGGGAAATCTTGCCCAAGGAAAAACTGCCTAAAGGTGTGTTTGCGCACGTTCATCCTAAGGGCTGGATGGATGAAGGGGGAAGTTGTGGATAGACAATGTGTGGTCTAGGCGTCCTGTTAAAGAAACCTGCCATGCTAGTATGGGATCAGTTTCGGAGTCATAGAACAGTAATTCCAGGTGGACTAACGAGCCAGCTTCAACCTTTAGATGTCTGCATTAATAAACTATTTAAAGGATTCATGAAGGAGAAATGGAACAGTTGGATGCAGTCTACAGATTTTGAAGTGACACCATCAGGAAGAGACCTAACATTTTGCAGATTTGTGAATGGGTCAAAACTTAATGGAATGCTGTGAAACATGAGACAGTTGTAAAGTCATTTAAGAAATGTGGTATTAGTAACTCACTTGATGGCACAGAGGATGATTTGTTATACGAAGACTCAGTTTCTGAAAAAGAGGCTTCAAGTGGTTTTTCATTTAGTTCTGGAGATGAATTTCTGAGTTTTGAGGATGAACATTAAAAGGTACCTAACTACAATGTTCCCTAGTTACATTTTTTGTATACATAAATAACTCTAAAATGAGTACACCTCTGGTTAATACGGGGTGGGGAGTGGGTCCCGAAGGACCCACTCCCCATGGGGAAAGCACGTGCTCCGTCTCACGACACTACACGTGCATAGCAACTAGAGGCTTGTAAACCTTTATGGAAATTCATGAAACAATGTGGAAAAATTTTTTCCCTTAAAAATGTGTCTAAAAAAGGGGGTGCGTCCTATACGCCGGCAAATACGGTAATTTCTTTGAGCAGAACCTTTATATTTTGCAAGCTCCACGAAAGTTTATTCGTTTTTTATAATTTTACACTGAAAGGAACATTTATTATACACACCCAGCTACTAACGTATGGGTCTGCCTTTTGCCCTTGCAACGTCATGGACTCTACCAGGTATTGCGGCCCGTTTTCATGGCAGCTGTCTGCAAAGCACCGAGAGTTACCGGTGGTGGCTTTTCGTCTCATATGCATTGCTCTGCTTCATCCCACAGCTTCTCAATAGGGTTCATATCCGGAAAGAGCCATTCAAGATTTACGAATTTACTCGAATGCTCCTCCAACCAGTCTTCATCAAACATGAGCAATGATACAGGCCGTTATCTTGTTGAAAGAAGGTATCCTGCTATAGGAAATGGACTGCCATGAACTGGTGTAGGTGATTGGCGAGATGTCAACATAACCTTGTTCGGTGCTCTCAACAGGTTCAAGGTTACCCATATTACCATGCCTCAAAACATTACACTGCCCTGTAACATCCTGACTTGACCGTACAGATTCACGACCTCTTGTGGTCTATGCCACACATGCAACTCCTGTTAGCATGTCGTAGTTGAAACCTCAGTTCATTGGACCAAGTGACATGTTTCCAGTCTTCCATGGTCCATTGGTGATTTCCTTTACCCACTGCAGCCTCATAGCCCAGTATTGTACTTTTAACAAGGGTACTCGATGCGAGCATCGGCAGCCATAGCCCAGTCATACCATCACATGTAAAAATTGTCTTTGCACAAATCTTCACACTTGCTCTGCCAGTAAATGCTGATGTTAGCATCTGCAGTCTGGCCCCTCCATTCTGATGTTACTGGGAGAGCCGGCACTCATCTCAAACATCAAAAACCTGGTTACTGCCGCATTTTCCCCCAGCTGCAACAGGCTTTCATGTAGTCCTGGCACACACATGCGATGGTTACAAGCAGAAATCCTGTGGTGTGCATAATAAATTGCGGTTTGAGCGTATAGTGAACTGGGTAGAATTTCACACTCCTTGGTAATGTTAGCCTTCTTTTAGGAATCTTCACATTTTTTTTTATGATTACACCTTTCTGTGCCAAATTAAGAATTTTTCGTTTTTGGGACAGGGACATCTTAATGAAAAATTACAAACAGCTCACTATCAGACCTGTTCACTTAGTGAACAACTAAAAGCCAGATGCTTTGCTTAACACGAGTTTCAGAATTCACAAAAGACAGAGAATGTGATTCATGATTTTCTTGTTCTTCCATCTTTACAATGAAATTTGTGAGTGAGTTCACCCCCTTAAACTCTTAAATGTTCACCGATCTCCAGGAAAGTACCCTAGCTGTATGATAATCGGCAGACTGACAAATTTCCCTGTTTAATCTACCTTGGTTGACCTGTTTATTCGTTAGAATTTTTAATCCAGCAGCTGTAGTGTAGAGCTACTGTGGCTGATTTCAATGGCCTCTCCTAGGCCGGTAAACTTGTTTTTCTCCGCCTAAGATACATGGCTGAACATTCTGTTTTATGGACAAATCAGAGCCCCCACAGGTTTGAAACTGCCATCTTGAAGACTGACTGCATTACTGCAAAGGAATTAACTTTCAGATGGAAAGAAAAGGATATTGGTTATTTTTGACTACTCTGATGCTCCGACTACAAGCACCCTTAAGAATGGAAAATGCATTTGTAATAAAAATTACATATAACACAGTTTCAAACTGAATTTAAAGAGCAATGGACTCAGGGTTGGATTAACATAATGGCAGGGCCCACACCCTCGAGAGAAATATTCAAAATAATTGAGAGATTCAAAAAAAAAAGAAATGAAAGATTTTTTTCCCACACACACACAAATCTCTTACCTGATACTTAATTTTATTCGTACAACCGTAGATAAGACTTGCTTTGAAACATCTGCAACTTCTTCTAATTAAATTAATAGTTTTTTTACTATGTAAATTAAATGAATGTACGGAAAAATTGTCATTAGCCAGGTGGAATCCAAACCTACAACCTCCTAATGACATATCAGGTGCTCTGGCCACTGATCAAGATCTCTATCGGTGGCTTTGAGTATTATACCATAGAACCAGTTATTGGAGTTTGACTTTAATTGAAGACGTCAAAAAGATTCCAATGACTGGTTCCATGGTATAACGCTTAAAGCAACCAATAGAGATCTCTATCAGTGGTGGTAGCTCAGCTGTCTGAGTACCTGGCATGTCATCAGGAAGTTGTGGGTTACGATCCCACCCAGCCAACAATTTTTCCTGAATACTCATTTAATGTATATAGCCTACAGGTGCTTATCGATTATAGAACACAGCATCCTTACGTTTGGTAAAGCATGTTGGCTTAAAAAAATGCCATGCCCCTTGACTTTTTGTTGTTACTCAACATGTGCTCTAACCTTGAAAGTGTCTTTATACCTGAGTCTTCAATTAAAGTCAAACAGATTCCAATTATTGGTTTTACAGTATAATGCTTAAAGCCCAAATAAGAGTTCTTGATCAGTGGTCAGCAATCAGAGCATCTGATGTCATCAGGAGATTGCAGGCTCAGGTCCGATCTGGCGAATAATTTTTTCTTCTGTACTCATTTGACTTGGTTTTTGCTATTCTTGAAGGAAATCATGGTTGTGATTTTGTTAATATTTAAAAATAAAAATATTATATTTAGTAAATCACATATCTTTTCTCCTCATAATGAAAAAATTGATTTTTAATTTTTGTTATTGTAGTAGGTAACTGCTCATGCATCCAAATTTGTCCCTCTATTAGATAACTAATCACTGACTGGGGGAGAAGAGTTGTTTTAGACTTGACCAAGGGCCATGATATTCTTAATCTGGCCCTGAATGAACTTTTCCATTACAGCAGTAATTACATTTTAAACAACTTCATTAGAAATGGGTTTGATTCCATTATTTTAATTTTTTATCCATGATGAGCTTAATTGCTCATGGTTTCATAATAAACAATTATTGTACTTCTATATACTCTTATGTACTAAGTTTATAAAAATTAAAGTAAAAAATGTAACAGCAGGTGGACTGTGTCATTGTTTTTGCACTACCATAATTATTGAAGCTTAGCCTAGTAAAAGTTGACAAAATAATTTATAGGTAAAAAAAATGTGAATGTAAAAATGGACAGTGATGGAAAAAATTGCATTAATGAAAAATACATAATTATCCGTTTGCCATTTCTTTTACTTTTTTCCCCCCATTACATCCTATTTTTGCAAATGAACATTCAGTGTGTTAGTATATTATTGATGTAAACACTATGATATTCAGTATTAAAAATGCACGTAAAATTGAAAAATTAAAAAGTTAAAAGTAAACAAATGTTAATTTATTAACATGCTTTCACTGAAACAAAAAGCATATATTTTATTTCTGCATTTTTTTTAACAAATGCACTCAAAATTAAAGAATGCATCTTGAAACATAAAAAATTTACATGAAATATGTTATATATGTAAATTTTACAATACAGAAGAAATTGAAGCCACGTTAAACAGATGTAACCACAAACATGCAAATGAGGGTTGCTATAAAAAGAGTTTGTGGCTATTGTCACTATTTATTTCTGTTACAGCCAGCCTAGCTTGGATAACAATTTGATATCATCATGCCACAAAAAGACACGTGATTGTGTACAGTAGAGTGATATGTAGGATAACAGTGGGCAAATCCCAGACAGAGGAATATAGAGCTTTAAATGTCCATGAAATGACTGGACTTTGAAGATGATTTCAAGATACAAGAGAGGTTAGTTATAATACCAGGGTATAAACATAAATTTTCTTGGGGGGGGAGGGGGGAGAAACAGGTTTTTTTTGGCATACAGCTAAACCTAAATTAACTGACCCTCAATTATTATCCAGTTATTGGTTTAACCAGCAAATTCTGTTTACTGAATTTTGTAGAGCTATGCTTCCTAGCATTCCCTTCAAGACTCTACACTTTAATCATTGACTAAATTTCATTTTAGCATTTTTTTTTTGCAGTTGAATTTCAAATAACGTATTTACGTGCATATTGCCTTCCTTCTAATTATTGTATCCTATTTTTTTATCAAAAGTTTTCTTAGTTGTTTGGAGTGTTATGACCCAAACAAATGTACAAAGATATGTACAAGAGAAAAAAAAGGTATATTGCGTCAAATGGGTAAAAAAAAAAGCATTAGTCATGATTGCATTGTGTAGCAGTTCCTTTGCAGTGTTAAGATTATAATTTTTTTTTACATATTCACTATGGATTATTTCTCTATATAATTTTGTTTATCGTGTTTTATTAACATATTTTTGATGGATATTTCCTGTATTGTTCATAATTAGGCTGTATTTTCCAGCCTTCCTTAGTTATATGCATTTCCTCCTAAATATCCAATTCCATCAACATTATAGGTCAGTTATTCAAAGTTCTGCTATACTTTGATACACATATCAATAACAGTCTGAGGGATTTTGATGCTCTGGTAATAATGCCAAGTAATGCTGTTTTCAGAAAATTTCTAACGAAAAACATTTTTAATCTCTAAATACAAAAACATCTCAAGTGTTTAAGATTTTCTTCTACATCAGTTTGTGATGTAGAAGAAATGAGTAGTATTTTTACAGGGGAAAAAAATGCAAGGTAAGCTTTCACATTTGTATACTTAACCCTTAAAAAGTGATGGAAGAAACTAGTTTCCTAAAAACTTTCCTTTCGATTAAAATTTAAAAATTTGTAGCAATTTCTTTTTCAAAAGTTTTTCCAAATTAAACATGAAAATTGACATGATGTACAATAATATGATCAAGTTCTGTCAGTACTTCAGAATACAGTTCTACAGCTCTGAATTTTCACATTCAACAGAAATGATATATAATCTGGCACTATAATGATTAAAGATGCACTGTTACAAAATCTACGTAATAAAGAATACTACCTCAACTCCTACAAATAACTACTCATTACTTCCCAATCTTTACACATCTATTTCACAGTCCCTAAACGTTTTTTTACCAAATTGTTTCATTTTACCTCCTGGGCATCTTTGCACAGAGTGGGTCAAATTACCAGTTCACAAGGGCTCCTAGTGGTTCAAAGGTGAACCACTGGACTGCTGTCAGGAGTCAAAGGGAAGTCTCCCGTCAACGCCAGGCACATACAGAGTATATATATATTTTGGGGGGAAGAGGGCTGGGAATAACATTTGAGTAGTGTTTCCCAAGTACTAAAAAATTCCACCAGACAGAAAAGGTTAAAGTGATATTCTAAATGGAATAAAATTGTATAGTTGTTTCTCAAATCTATTTTTAATGTCTGACATGTGCTATGGGGATAAGATAATAAAGACACCTGTTTCGGATTTCGCTTAACACAACCATATCACCTTGGGTATATCCTTAATTAAGGTCAGCCAGTTTGTTCTTTAAAGTGCACCACAGTGTGTAGCTGTCGCGCACGAGTCCACAGCTTATGTCCCATCAACACACAGCAGCCTTTCCAAGCCAAAACTGCCCCTTCTTTTCCAACTGAGGGCAGGGTGGGTGTTTAATGGAGATAGTCCCACCTGTGCCATTTCTGACATTTAACCTTGTAACAGCAGATTTTGAGCCTGGTATGCTACTAACTGCACTCCCCCCCCCCTTTGTTTTTTGTTGGCAGAATTGATAAGTATTTCATATACGGAAAAAAATTTTGTCATTCCATTCTTTTATACTTTCTTAGGCGACCTCCACAGCCTAAAGCAATTTAAACTGTAGTTTGATTCTTGAGTACAACAGACACAAGATGGCACTCAATTATTTCATTTTTTAACTCATTGAAAGGCACTTGCAATTCTGTACTATTTTAGAATCTCGATTGGACTTTAGTTGTTTGCTAATTTTGACATCAAAATTAGTCATTTTCCTTTGCTGAGATAACTGCACAAAAAGCTCCATAATAAATAAACCTTTTACCACAGATAAAATAAACTAGATTCATCTGTAAAACTCCTAATCCAGCAAAGGCAGAACAAAGTAATGTTATCTTCTGTCGAGCAATACATTTAGTAAAGCAGAACAAAGTAATGTTATCTTCTGCCGTGCTTTGGGCTACCTATTCATCTGTATACATTTGCCCTTATTTACTTTTTATAGAAAAAGGTTCTAAGGGGGGGGGGGAATCCTAGGCCTGTACCTGGTTATAACTATGGACCAGTCATTTCAGTGTAATAACTTATTAGGGTAGTTCTAAGTGTCTCACAAAGCTATTAGCAGCCAGGAGTACACACAAAAATCCTCATGCAACCATGGGCTACGGAGGTCCAACCAGACTATAATTTTCCTCTTCAGTCATGTCTATTCTGAGCTACAACTGCTGCATTTGGCTACTCTAGGCCAATTCTAGCAAGGTCTGTTTGACATTGTCTGCCCATTGCATCCTAGGTCTCCTCCTTTTTCTGAAACCCTTTGGCAAACAGGATTATGAACAGTGTGCCTATCTGCAGCTATGTATATGGGCAATATGGCCAACCAATACAATCTTTCTTTGCACAATATGCTGCTCAAAGGAGGTTGATTATTCCTTCTCCTAACCTCATCATTACTTACAAAGTCGAACCATCCAATGCCTAAGATACTGTGTAAGCATCTAAAATCAAAAGCATCAAGTTATCCTGCTTACAAAGGGTAATGTTTTGCTACCATAACTAATCTTAGAAAGAACCAAACTATTATACAGCCTAATTTTAGTCTTTAGGCATACACGCCTCTTTTCCACACTCTCCACAGATTCCTAAAAGTACCAGAGGCAATCCTTATTCTTCTATTTATATCATACTGCACATCATTAGTAGCATAGCTTTGAAGATAATTAAACTGAAACACTTGCTGAAGAATGCAGCCATTCAAAACAGCTGAAGCACCATCTGCCTGACCAATTTTCATCATTTTAGATTTTTCTCTGCATATCACCAAACCTATTCTATTACCAGTCTCATCAACAGCTCTAATGAATGAATTCATCTCATCAACATCATTAGCCAACAGGGCCAAATCATCTGCATAATCTAAATCAGAAATTTTGAAATTTCTAGACCATATAGAATCTTTTCCTTGCAAAGAATTTCGCATAACATACTCAATAACCAAACAAAAGAGAAAAGGAGATAAAATGTTCCCTTCGCTAACTCCACTAGTAATGCTAAACCAAATACTGTAAGACATACCAATTCTTACACGACACAGTATTATTATAGATAGCTTTCATTACACTAATTTATCAGGTATTTCATATGATCTAACAATCAACCACAAATTATGTCGATCGACAGAGTCAAAAACCTTTTTGAAATCTAATAAAGTTAGTAACCACAGGTTTCTGAAACTCTAAACATTTCTCAAGAATCTGCCAAAGTGAAAATTATTTGATCAATACATCCCTTACCACTTCTGAATCCACACTGCATATCACACACTTGTTTATCAACCAAATTCTTAATTCTATTAAGTATAATGATACAAAGAACTTTACCTGGAACAGAAAATAGAGTAATTATGTATCGCAAGAAACTGCGATCCCATTTTTTAAAAATCTGAACAATGATAGCTCTAGTAAAATCCTTGGGAACAATACCTTTTATCAAAAAAAATATTCAAATTTTCAGTCAGCCATGTGACAACACAAATGTTCGCAGCTCCAAGCATTTCAGTGGTAATTTCATCCACCCTTGGGATTTATGCAGTTTTAATTTAGAGATAGCCAATGTGACTTCGGAATGTGATATAGAGTATACTAGGTTAGTTGACAAAAATATTGATATTTACCAGTGATAGTTGCTGGTGTATCTACTTGCATAGGCATATTAGATGTCTAACATGACATATAATTGCCATGTCAGACTTTGTGAACAATCTTTGATGTTGAAGAATGCAATTTAGATGCCGTTAACAAGAAACCAGTCCTCAAGGGCATGATGTTATAGATGTCATTTCATAACAATGTAGTACAGTTGTAATGCAGCTAAATTATTACTCCATATGTGTAGTTCTTCAGGTGTGCTGGTATAATCCCAATGATACCATGCATCTATATTTCTTGCAACTATAGAGTACTTAAAGCTGTAGTTGTACCATTAACTAAATGTTCTGATGTAAACTATATTATATGATTTACAGCACTTGTTTCTATATCACTGGTGTATATCACAGATGGATCCACAAAATGCACTTTCATTACTGTTTGAGACATAGATGCGTACTTTTAAACATTTTAAAACTGATAACATTAGTATAAAAACAGGATAAAAATGCTTTTATACCCCTGCCTCCGATGTTAAGACGGCGAACATTTTATCGACGCTCCAACAGTTCATTTGAGCTACGTGCGTTTCTCCGTAGTTACATATTATGGCGTCATATGTAACTATGGAGAAATGCACATAGCTCAAATGAACTGTTGGAGCGCCGATAAAATGTTCGCCGTCTTAACATCAGAGGCGGGGGTATGAAAGCATTTTTATCCTGTTTTTATACTAATGTTATCGGTTTTAAAATGTTTAAAAGTACGCATCTATGTCTCAAACAGTAATGAAAGTGCATTTTGTGGATCCATCTGTGATATACACCAGTGATATAGAAACAAGTGCTGCAAATCATATAATATAGTTTACATCAGAACATTTACTTAATGGTACAACTACAGCTTTAAGTACTCTATAGTTGCAAGAAATATAGATGCATGGTATCATTGGATTATACCAGCACACCTGAAGTACTACGCATATGGAGTAATAATTTAGCTGCATTACAACTGTACTACATTGTTATGAAATGACATCTATAACATCATGATGCCCTTGAGGACTGGTTTCTTGTTTAACGGCATCTAAATTGCATTCTTCAACATCAAAGATTGCTTGCAAAGTCTGACACAGCAATTATGTCATGTTAGACATATAATGTGCCTATGCAAGTAGATACACCAGCAACTATCACTGGTAAATATCAATATTTTTGTCAACTAACCTAGTATACTTTATGTAAATATAAGTATCACTTAAATTGATTGATAATGTTCGGATCAAATATAGTTGTAATATAAGCATTACAATGATATTTTGTAAGCACTCCTTATGTTTGAAAATAGGTAATTTTATACAATTTATTGTACAGCTATTATTGTGATTTTACTAAACTTTTACCTTACTGGCTGTGTTTGGAATTATTTGGCGATATAGGGCCATCATAAAAGCCAGTAGTGCATCTATCCGCATTACAATGGGAGTAGAAATAATCGCATTATTTAGAACATCTCTGAAATGCTCAACCCAACTAGCTATCACAGAATCCTCGCCTTCAATCCCTGTGTACCTGTTTCTTCCCAAATAAAACATTAACAATCTGGTACAACCCCCTGCTGTTGTACTGTCTAACTGCTTCCTCTGCTTTGTCAGCCAAGCTATCAAGCCAAAGATTATTATCAGCTGTTAACTGATCCTTTACATATTTATTAAGCTTGTTGTAATGCCTTCTGTTAGGACTAGTAGGGTGTTGATTTATATTAACCCTGAATTTCCTTCTTTCAGAAATCAGTTCAATTGTCTTATCATGCAAAATAATTTTGTTTCCTCTGTTCCCTTTTACCCAAAAGAGTACTGTTGATTTCAAGAAAAGCCTATTTAAACTGATCCCATTCTTTCTCAACTCAGCAGTTAGTTGGTTGTTTTACCTCTCAGTGGCACCTTTTTTGCACATAATGGGCTAAATGGCCAGGTCACAAGGACCTAGAAGGATCGGAGAAGGTTGGAAGGGGATCCACTGGAACAGCTGTTGGGAGTCAGATGATAGCCTCCCATCAAGGCCATCCAATATGTTCTTTAATGTGCATATGGTATGGCTCTCTTGTACACAGGCCACAGCTTAATGTCCCATCCTACAGACAGCGGCCTTTCCACCCATCAATGTCCCGTATCGACAATGGACAGGGCTGGGAATTTTGAGGAAATCTCAACACTGACCCAGCTGGGGCTTGAACCTGGGAACTGCAGATTATGAGCCTGTTGTGTTACCCCTGCCACTTCAGTAAGAAAATCACTATTGTCATAATGATTAATTAGACTATCATGTTATGCTTTGGCTATATCAGGATCTTTCAGATATTCAGTATTAAAGCTAATTTTCTTAACCTTAGCACAACATTTCTTAAGCTTCAAGACACTTTTTACCAGGTAATGGTCAGACCCAATTTCTGCTCCCCTGTATGATCTGGTATTCCTAACGGAACTAGCCCATTATGACAATTTAAAGGATGCAATAAATGCCACTAACAATCAGTTGTAGTGTATTAGCAGAATGTTAAAAAACCATCCTACCACTTAATATACCTACTTAAATATGAGATCTAGTTACATGCCAGTTTCTCTACCTGTTCAGAGGGAAGGGATCTGGTTATGTGTCAGTTGAACTAAGAGGCAATTCATACCTGCTTAAGAAAGATTTCACATAAAGCACTTGGTGCATTATGTGGGACTATATTGATAATTGATTTGCATTTGAAGTGTAAATAAAATAACATAAAAAATACATTAACTTCATTTTAAATTGTAAGTGATATTTTTTTTATATAAACTAAACTGCTCAAAGTGAAAACTGCAACAACAAGAAGGAATGTAAATAGAGATACGTAAATTGCAGGAGGCAATCAGAGATATGTAAATGATCCAAGTTCCACAGCAAATGGACACATGATACCATGCCAAGCCATGGATCCACAGACTTGTATAATAGTACAACTGACAGTGATGTTGGAGTGCATGCTGCAAAAATATCTGGAACATGCCTTGGAGATGCCACCAGAACCATTATGCAAAATTGACACCTTCTGAGTGAATCATCAATATGCTAACAGCTTGGATTGAGTCTTTGACTGGTTGCCACACACATGGGGTGCAATGTGAGCACAGTGCATCTCGTGCAACATCATAGAGCACCAAATGACATTGACAGGTAAGGAACCAGCATGACGCACCACAGGACGTGAAGATCACATGCTCCATAGGAGGGCCATTCACAACCATTTCACCATAGTGACTGTATTGCATAGTGATTTATGGTTTGCTATTGGTACTGTGATCTTCATGCAAACCATTTGATAATGTTTGCATGAAGCAGGAATGAGGGCGAGTCATCCAGTCTAGCATCTGTTGTTGCAGCAACATCACTGGTTATGCAGTCTCCACTGGTGTTGAGCGAGGCAACATTGGACTACAGAATGGAGGAGTGCTCACAAACAAGTTCCAATTCTGTTTCGGCTTGCCAGATGTCCATGTGGCATTGATGGTGTCAACGATATGAAGCTTATTCCATTAACTGTCATACAGCTCCCCACCGTGGTACAATAGTATGGGGTGGCATCACATATGAACGCTACTCCGTGTTTCTGGTGCACTAATGGAGAGACGTTTCATCAATGACATTGTTAATCCTACAACTCAACCCTTCCTTACCATAATGCCTGGACTGATTCTGCAGCACAACACCACCCCACACACTGCACGTGCAAAAATGGCCATACTACCCAGACTTGTCACCCATTGAGCATGTGTTGGACATTATGGGTTGCCATCTTCATGAGCTCTCTCCAGTGGCAAACCTGGTACAGTTGGCTGCTGTTTCAAATGCCATACCTCAGGGCACTATTAACCACTTAATTGAGGGAATGCCAAGATATCTATAGGTTTGAATTTGGCCTATGTACTGATGAATGTGCACATATGCACATACCTTGCATTCTCATGTTTTGTTTTTTGATCATTTGCATGTACATCTACTCTCATAGCTCTGTCCTGCCAGTTTTGGGCATAGACACCACTTCCTTTGCAGTGTTATGATTTCCACCTTGAGCAGTGTATAAAATAAATATCAAATCATAATTGCAGAACTCGTGTGTTGCATTGGAATACCTGCATGAATAGTTAAACATTAAGGCATACTACCTGTATACAGGAGTCTGTATGCACAAAAAGTAATGGCTTATGTCCTCAAAAATAGCTCATTAGTTTCACAGTGCAATAATTAAAATTAATATTTCTAATATTCTATTATAACTGTTAAATGTCATACAATACACTAAGTGTCAGAGAGTATTAAAGATATTAATTTTAAATAGCTCATGACATATATTTAAAAATTAAATATAGGTTATTTTGCAGTTTGTGTCACAGGCGATTGCCTGCCACATTATAAAAAAATATATTTACTTGGACTTTTATATATTGCAACATTCAGATAATTGTTGAAATCAGTGAGGGCCTTGGAAACTTACACATTTCAGACCCACAATACACCAAAGAGCCAAAACATTATGACCACCTGCTTAATACGATGTTGGCCCCCCACATGCCACCAAAACAGCTCTTACCCAGTGAGGCATGGACACTACAAGATTTCTAAAGGTGTCTTGTGATATCTGGTACCAACACATTACCAGCAGATCCTTTAATTCTTGTAAGTTACGTGGTTGAGCTGCAGCAGTTCGGATATGCTGTTCCATCACAAACCACAGATGCTCGATTGATGTTTGGGGAATTTGAAGGCCAGGGCAATAACTGGAAGTCTTCCTCATGTTCCGCAAACCATTTTCGAACAATCCTGGCAATGTGGCATGGCGCATTATCCTGCTGAAAAAAGGCACTACTAGAGGGATATACGTGGTCTGCAATGATATTTAGGTAGGTGGTAGACGTCATAGTTTCCTGCATATGAATGAATGGAGCCAGGGTTTCCCAGCAGAACACTGCCCAAAGCATTACACTTCCTCCACCGGCTTGTTTTAGTCCCATGGTTCATCCTGATGCCAACACTTCCCCAGTTAACACACACACACACACCAGTCCATCCACATGGTGCAACAGGAAATGAGATTCATCGGACCAGATGACCAAGTCCAGTTTTGATTCTTGCGTGCCCATTATGGGTGCTTTGGACGGTGAACCGAGGTTAGAAAAGACAATCGAAGCAGCTTGCAGCTATGCAGCCCTATTTTCAGCAGGGTTCAATATACTGTGTTGTGACACATTACTTCAGTCATCAGCATTCAAATTATGGGAGAGTTGTGCCACAGTATCCCTTCTGTTGGCTTGTACCATATGGAATACCTTCACTCACCTCCAGCATCAGAGCTGTGGTTGGCCTATACCTTTCCAGTGGTTTATAATTTTTCCCTCCTTGGACCACTTTTTGAAGGTGCTGACAGTGAGCACCCTACAAACTTTGCCATCTCAAAATAGCTCTGACCCAGTCATCTGGATTACAATTTGGCCTTGGTCAAACTCGCTTAAGTCTGCTGCCTTCCCATCTGAAGAACAATAACAATGATTAACAGAGCTCAGTATCAGGTGTCATTTATATCATTTCGCGACTTTCACACGCACCGTCATTTACCTGCAGTTGCTTCAATTTGCATAAAGATACAGTGGTCAAATATTTTAGGTTCTTCGGTGTATAATATTAAAAAAAATAAAGGTCATGAAAGTATGTAAAATGCCAACTATCAGCAGGAGCATTTAATGCATTTTTTTTAATGTTCCTACCGATTTTCACATTTCTAAGATACAGACCAGGGCATTATATATATATATAAAAGCTTTGAATTATACACTATTTTCTTATGATGGTTTTTATAATACACATGGAAAATCAGCTAGAGGTGTATTGCAGCAAAGGACAACCTGTAGTTTCCACAGTAACCCAAATTGCAAATAACTGTCAATTCAGTTTGGCTGTTGATGCTTTTATGCTCCCACTAAGGATGCGAGGGATAAGTTTTATGGACAACTTCAGGATATTTTGAATTCTGTCAAGGGAGATATTACCCTTCTTCTAGGTGACTTCAATGCCAAAGTTGGTACTGACTCTGACCTTTGGGGAGGGGTGATAGGCCCTTTTGGTATTGGTAGCTGCAATGGCAATGGGCAACATCTCCTACAGGTAAATAAACTTAACGGTTTGAGAATAACTAATACATTAAAAACAGTGCGACATACATAAGTACACATGCGTTTCACCTGATGGGCTGCATAATAATATGATTAATTATGTATTAACAGCAAATGGGCTAGTTGTATTAGGAATACCAATCATATAGGGCGCTGAAATTGGATCTGACCATTACCTTGTTAAAAAATTTACCTTTAAATTTTTTAACTGAATTAAACTGAATTTTTACTGAAGCTCTGAAAGACCCAGTTATAGCTAAAGCTCACCACGATAGGTTACTTAGTCATTATGACAGTCGTGGTTTGCTTACTACTGAAGTTGAGGAAGAATGGGGCCATTTTAAACAGGCTTTTTTGGAAACTAACAGTTCCTCTTTTAGGAAAAAAGGAGCAGAGGAGACAGAATTATTTAAGTGATAAGGCACTTGAGCTTATTTCTGAAAGAAGGAACTGCAGGAATGTCCTTAATCAATACCCTACTGGTCCTAATATAAAGCATTATAGAGAGCTTAATAAACATGTAAAGGATCAATTAACTGCTAAGATTGATTGCTTGGCTGAGAAATCCGAGGAAGCACTTAAGACAGCACAACAGCAGAGAGCTGCACCAGATAGTAAATATTTTGTGTGTTAGAAAACACATGCATTGAAGGATAAACATTGTAAGGTTATAAAAATAAGAAAATAAATACCCCTTCAAGCAGCTGCTTGCCACAGAGGTCTGACAGAAGCCTGTCGGTTTATATGCCACAGTAGAAGGTCTGAGAGGATGGCAGGACCTTAGCAGAAAAACAACACACACAACCATGCCTATAGAAGGTGAGGATTCTGTCATGGCTAGGTAGGCAGAGTATTACAGTGATGTTGTAAACAATGTGGTTAGTTCTACTCCCATTGCTTGTAATGATGCTTAATGCATCATTACAAACAATGGCAATGCATCATTACAAACTTTTGGCAAATGATGTTACTGACTTTACTGGCAAATGATGTTACTGACTTTAATGTTGGCCTCATAATACAGTCTGAAGTTTATTTTGGCAGTTTCTAAACTTGAACTAAATAGATACCCAGGAGTAGATTAAATTACTATGGAAATGCTTTAGAGTTAGGAATGTTTCGGTTGCCACTTGGATGACTGAAATTTTGAATATCTTTTATGATAAAGGAATGATTCCTAATGGATTTTACTAGAGCTATTATTATCCCTATTTTGAAAAAATAATCGCAGTTCTTGTGATAACTATTGTGGCGGTATCAGCCTACTTTCTGTTCCAGGTAAAGTTCTTTACATGATTGTGATGAGCAGTGTGAATTTAGAAGCGTTAGGGCATGTATAGGTCAGGTATTTTCACTCAGGCAGATTCTTGAGATATGTTTAGAGTTTCAGAAACATTTGGTTGCTAGTTTTGGCGATTTCAGAAAGGCTTTCAACTCTGTTGATTGTCATAATTTGTGGTTGATTGTATGGCATACCAGACAAGTTAGTTAACATAATGAAAGCTCTCTATAGTAACACTGAGTCATGTGAGAGAGTTGGTAAGGCTTGTAATAATTTGTTAAGCATTGCTTCTGGTGTTCGACAAGGATAATACAAAGGGTGCATTTTGTCCCCTTTTCTCTTTAGTTCGGTTATTGATTATGTTATGCGAAATTCACTTCAAGGGATAGATTTTGGCCTTAATTGGGCTGGAGATACGAAAATTTCTGATTTAGATTATGCTGATGATTTAGCCCTTTTGGCAAATGATGTTGATGAGATGAACTCTTTCATTCGAGCTGTTGATGAGACTGGTAGTAGAGTAGGTTTGGTTATAAACAGAGAGAAAACTAAAGTGATGAAAATTGGTCAGGCAGGTTCTGATTCAGTTCATCTGAATGGTTGCAGTCTTGAGCAACGGTCACAGTTTAATTACCTTGGGAGCTATGTAACAGATACTGGTGATGTGCGGCATGAGATTAACAGACGAATAGGGATTCCTGCTGGACTTTTAAGAATCTATGGAGAGTGTGGAGAAATAGGCGTTTACACCTAAAGACTAAAATTAGACTATAATAGTTTGGCTCTTTCTAGGGTTAGTTATGGTAGTGAAACTTGGATGCTTTAACGTATACAAGATAACAGGAAACTTGATGCTTACACAATATCTTGGGCATTAGGTGGTTCAACTTTGTAAATAATGAAGAGTTTAGGCAAAGGAGTTGACTACCCCCTCTGAGGAGTATATTGTATAGAGAGAGACTGTTGGTTTTGGCCATGTTGCCTGTATTATAGATTAGTGAATAAGGTTATGAACAGTGTACCTAAAGGCCTCAGAAAGAGGGGGAGATCTAGGATGCAGTGAGCAGACAATTTCAAACAGGACCTTGTTAGAATTGGTGTGCAGTGGAGAGATGCAGCAGATATAGCTCAGGATAGATATGCTTGGAGAACTAAATAGCACGGTCTGGTTGGACCTCCATAGCCCATGGCTGCTTGAGGATGATGTGTTTTCATCTGGAGAGAACAAGTAACTTGTCATAACCACTATAATGCCAGAGAAACGGACCATTGTGCCCTATGCAAGGATTTTTGTCCCATTTCATGTTATGAACTACAGTGGCCATTTCTATAGTTCTCATGTGGTTAACAATGAATTCAAGTCTTTAGGGATCCAGATCCCCCAGGCTTAATTATAGTGAGCAGGATTTTTTAAGGTGGTCAAGTAGTTAGCATGCTTGGCTACTAATCAAAGAGCCCTGGTTAAGGCATGGATGTTTCCTTTCTTGTGTTGTCTCCTTGCTCTCTTGCCTTCCTCAGTTTTCCTCTGTGACATGTTACACTGACAGTCTCATGTGGTAAGCAGTTGTTTAGAGGTAATTTTTCTATACGTAATAAAAAAAAAAACTACTACTTCAAGCAGCTGCTTGCCATAGAGGTCATGCAGGAGCTTGTCAGTTTATACACCAGAGTAAATCTGCGAGATGGCAGGACTTGAGCAGGAAGACAAGAAAACATTGATGCCTTATCAGGGCTCAAACCCAGGTACCTCTGATCAGTAGCCAAGAGCACTATCTACTCTGCCCTGGGGTAGCTTTTTTTATATATATATATAATTATATATTGGTAGCATTCTTGTAGAGCTTCAGAACCTTGAACAGAATTTCCTATTTTTTGTTCATTTTCAAAAACCAGTTTGTTTTAATATTACTGTTTGTCTTTAGGCACTAATTTTTTTTCTGTTTAGAGATAAATGGAAAATTCAGTCTTTAAGTTTGATAAATTACTAATGAAATGCTAAGATTTTAATTTTGTGAATTTCCAAATACTTTTAACAGTGCTCTCTATTGGTAGAAAAGGTTGAAAAATGCAAAATTTTTACTGTTATAGAAGTCTGTTCAGTCAGCCAACAGAAACCACTGCTCAAGAAGCGTATGATGTCGAAGTGTAATGTAAAAATTTAACCATTGGTTGTTGGTGGCATATGGTTCTACGATTTTGTTTCTTTTAGGTAGGAAATGTGAAGTCAAATGCCGTGTATTTGATGTGAACGTGATGTTATGTTGCTTTTTTTTTTTCGCCATTTTTACTGGATAACTCCTTGGAATAAGATGCTGATGTGGTTAGAGGTAAGTGCCTATGTATAACATATTTAATGGATTTTTCATGATAAGCAGAATAAGGGGAATTAATATGTTCCTTTTTTTTAATTTGGTTAGAATATGGTAACCAAGTTATTTAAGATATTTTAGAATTGAAATTATTTAATATTAGGAGGGTTGTTGTTGAAAGTGTTAGTAAACTGTTTCTAATGTTATGGCCATGTCCTTTTGGAAGTTTGGTAGCTTTTCATGGCTATGTGTGTGGGAGAATGTTTTTTGTAAGTTCTTTATAGTGAGGGACATTTGAAGGAGGATGAATGAATGGTTAGAATTATTATAAATCTTTTTTGTTTAGTATGATGTCTTATGTGTTTTGTTGCGAGTGTGAAAAAAATGTCAAAAGTTTAGAATGTGGGGAAATTAAGTGGTAAAAATGAGATTTTATGGGATGTTAGGGTTTTAGGAGAATAGTTTTTGTGAAATGTATAAAGTAGTGTGTGGGGAGTACAGGGGGAAAGAATGTTAGAAGTTTTTCCATGTGGGACTGAACATGGTGGTAGCAACAAATATGTATTCCATTAATAGTAGTTTGGGATGAATCGAGCGATTTATTAGTAGTTTGGCCGAGTGGTTAGCATGCTTGGCTACTGATCTAAGGGACCTGGGTTCGAGCCCCGGATTAGGCATGGATGTGTGTGTCGTTTTTCTGCCGAGGTCCTGCCATCCTCTCAGATTTACTATGGCATATAAACTGACAGGCTCCTGTCAGACCTCTGTGGCAAGCAGCTGCTTGAGAGGGTATTAATTTTATTTATTTTTACATATATTATTAGTGTAAAATATATTGTGGAAATATATTTGAGTGTTTTAACTATTGGGAAAAGTTGGGGGGGGGGAGATTTCAGGAAATGGGAAGGCAGGTGTTATCGTAGTTTGCTTATGGTTGTTTTTGTAGTTTTTTTTGGATAATTTTAATTTTTGTAGGGCCCGTGTAGTGATTACGGTCCTCAGCCGATAGATGGCATTGCTCAAGTGGCGTGTGACGTCGAAGTGTAAAGTATGATGTTGATTTGTAAAGTATGACGTAAAAACGTAACTGTTGGTTATTGGTGGCCTATGGCTCTTTGATTTGTTTCTTTTGGGTAGGTAATATAGAATCACGTGTTATGTGTGTGATTTGACGAGAGTGTGAAGTTACGTTTGTTTTTTTTCACCATTTTCGCTTGATGACTTCTTTGGATAACATACCTATATGGTAAGAGGTAAGTTCGTGTGTATTATATATTTAATATGTGGGGGGGGGGGGTTCAGTGATAGGTAGGATAGGAATAATTAATATGTTCTAGCTTTTTTTTTTAAAATTGGTTTGGATATGGTTTGTAATTAGTTATTAAAGATATTTAGGGGCCCATGTAGTGGGGGAGTATGCAAGTTTTTGCGTGTGGGATTGAAAATGGCGATAGTAAAGAACACATGTATTTTGTTAGAATAGTTTGGGGGTGAATTGAATGTTTTTTCAGTAGTTACGTGTAGTATGGTAATTATTAATGTATTATAGTGATTTATTAATTTTGTTGTATATTTAGGAATCTTTTAAATTTAGTTATATGATTTATCGTTAATATGTGGAAGCGTCTGGCGACTTTTTGATGTAGTAATTCTGGGTATTGTAGAATTGTCGGTGTGTGAAAAAACGGCAGTTTTTGATGGAGTCAGGAAAGAATGAAAAATTTAGAGGTGGGGTGAGAGTGGCGGAGTCGGTAGCGCGCCAGGCTTGTAATCTGTAGTTCCAAGGTTCGAGTCCGAGCTATGTCAGCGTTTAGATTTTTCTCGGCGTATTTTCAAACTCGGCTGTAGTAGGGGACACTGATGGGCTTGGAAAGGCCGCCGTCCGTAGGTTAGGATGTTAAGCCGTGGCCCTGTATGTGGGAGAGTTATACTCTGTGTACATTAAAGAACACGTTGGATGGCCTTTACAGGAAGTTACTGTCTCCCAACAACTGTTCTAGTGGGTCCCGTACCTTCTGTGAGCCTTCGGGGTTCATGTGATCTCGCCATTTAGCCCATGGTGTGGGAAAAAAGTGGGGGCTCAGAGGTAAAATGACAATGTAATTTAGGGGAGGGTTATTTGAGCTGTAAGATGTTTTTTTTTGTCAGATTTTTGTTTTGGGGCTTTTTTATATAATTCAGTCGGCGGTGCACTGTTTACGATTCTCGTTTTTTGGTTTGTGTTGTCTTGGAGGACATTATTTAGTTTTGGGGCTTTTTTATAATTCGATCGGCGGTGCACTGTTTCCGATTTTCACGTTTTTTGGTTTGTGTTGTCTTAGAGGACATTATTTAGTTTTGGGGCTTTTTTATAATTCGGTCGGCGGTGCACTGTTTACGATTTTCATGTTTTTTGGTTTGTGTTGTCTTGGAGGACATTATTTAGTTTTGGGGCTTTTTTATAATTCGATCGGCGGTGCACTGTTTCCGATTTTCACGTTTTTTGGTTTGTGTTGTCTTGGAGGACATTATTTAGTTTTGGGGCTTTTTTATAATTCGATCGGCGGTGCACTGTTTCCGATTTTCACGTTTTTTGGTTTGTGTTGTCTTGGAGGACATTATTTAGTTTTGGGGCTTTTTTATAATTCGATCGGCGGTGCACTGTTTCCGATTTTCACGTTTTTTGGTTTGTGTTGTCTTGGAGGACATTATTTAGTTTTGGGGCTTTTTTTATAATTCGATCGGCGGTGCACTGTTTCCGATTTTCACGTTTTTTGGTTTACGTTGTGTGCAAGGTTGGTTTCGTGGAATTGTGGTGATTAAGTGTATATTAAGAGAAAATAATTTTTTGGGGTAAATTATATTTCGTGAGAATGTGAGTTGTCGCCATGCTTGTGTTGGGTATGAGCTGGCTGATTTGCATATTGGTATTTTGATTGTGCTTTATTTGGGTTGTTGCGTATGAGGTGGTTGATTTGCATATTGGTATTTTCATTGTGCTTTATTTGGGTTGTTGCGTATGAGGTGGTTGATTTGCATATAGGTATGTTGGTGGTGGTTTCTTATAAGGTTGGAGTCTGTTGTACTTTTAGTAATATGTGCAATGGCTTCCAATAGTTCAGATGTAGTGGCAGGTGGACCTCGTATGGTCTTAAGGGACTTTACCCTGCTGTTTGAGAAATCAAAAAAAGATGGAATTATATTTTTGCAAGATATTGGTTTGCTCGCAGCAGGGTATGAATGTCCAAGGTGTAGTAAGGCCATGGTGCTGGCCCCGACTGATACAACAAGTGATGGTTATAGGTGGAATTGCCGGAAGAGGATTGGCGGGGTCCAGCACGATAGTAGAAGGAGTATTAGAAAGGGCTCGTGGTTCGAGAGGTCCCATCTGTCGCTGGAAGAGATTGTGAAATTGACGCACATGTGGGCGTTTGATTATCCTCAGAGGATTGCCGAAATGGAACTCAGGATAGGATCTCGCAACACAATATCTGATTGGTATTCTTTTTGTCGAGAGGTGGCAATAGATGTTGTGGTTGCCAGGTCGCAGCCGATTGGTGGGCCCGGTACTATTGTCGAGATTGACGAGAGCAAGTTTGGAACCAACAAATACCACCGGGGGAGATACCGGGAAGGTCGTTGGGTGTTCGGTGGAGTGGAAAGGGACTCCGATAAGTGTTTTCTTGTTGTTGTTCCTGACCGCTCTACTGACTCCTTGCTTGCTGTAATCAAGGAGAAAATTTTACCTGGGTCTAAGATTTATTCAGATTGCTGGCGATCATATAACTGTTTGAGTGAGGAGGGTTTCGTCCACCTCACAGTCAACCACTCTGTTTCATTTGTTGACTATGAGACAGGGGTCCACACTAACACTGTGGAAGGAATGTGGCGGCATGCAAAAAATGAGATGACTAGAGGCCGTGTGGACGATGATATGTTTGACAGCTATCTGGCTGAATTCATGTATAGGAAGCGGCTGCGGCACCAGTCAGACCCGTTTCTGAGTTTCGTGGAGGACATTAAACATCTGTATCCACCCCATGTGCGTGATGAAGTAGCATGAACCACGAGCTGTGGTGAGTAGTATTTTAGTTTTTGTTTAAGTTAGTAGTTTTTAATTTTATGTTTTTGTGCTTAAGTGGTTTTGTTTTTGATGTTAGTAGGTTTATTGTGTTTTGAAAAGAGGGGAGGGGGAATGGTGGAAGTGGTTTACTGTATGTAGGAAGGCAATCGTTTTATTTTTTTTGGATTTGCCACTTTTATGAGCTTTTGTTCTGTAATTGACGGTTACGAGGTTTTTTTTGCGGTAATTTAATTTTTTTTACGTTTGTTTGTGTTTGTTACTATGGTTACGGTGCGTTGCGTTTGACGTAAACTCGGGTTTTTCGTTACTATGGTAACGAAAAAAACAATCTTTTTTCTAGAAACCCCTGTTTGGGTTAGGGTCTTGGGAGTTGGGGGAATCAACTAAAAGGGCCGTTTTGTTACGTTGCGTCAAAAACAAAATGGCGGCTGAGGACCGTGAACTGTACTACTGCCTTTTGTAGTAATTTGTGGTTGTTAGGGATATTTTTTTGTAGAAACTTTTTTTGTTGTTTTTTATTTACAAAGCAAATTACTGTTACCATGGTAACAGTATTTTGTGTTTGACGTAGAGTTATTACCATGGTAACTAAAAAATCTTTTCTGGAAATACCTGTTTGGGTTAGGGTCTTGGGGGATTGTGGAATCATCGATAAGGATAGTATTTTAAGTTGCATCAAAAAAAGGTGGCCAAGGACCATGATGTGCACTACTGCCATCTATTCTTTCTGGAAATTTGGGTGGTAGCATATAATGGTAAAAGGATTTACATTGACATTACTGATTTATCATCATTACTGCAGGGAGAAAGAAAAATTCATTTTGGTTTGAATAGGCACTAATGAAATATTACCATTTGCCTTTTGTGAATTTATTAGTTTGAATTTCCACTATTAGATGGTACAGAAGTTGGAGAAAATGGACTGCATTGTTTTAAAATGAGCATCCAATCTAGCTGGTGGTGATTATCATTCTTGTTTTCTTATTTAGCAATAAGAAAAATTTAATTATTGACAAAACTAACTTTGCATATGTTTAAATCTAATAAATACTACAGTAATGTCAATATAAAATTATGTTAAAGAGCAAAAATAAAATGGCATATGCTGAGTTGTCACCTCTCTGGTTTTGGCCCGAAACCTGAGATATTATTCTATGCTACATGTTTAAGCAGAAAATTTATGGATGCTGCTTATAAAAATATTTTTTATTCTTTGAATACATTTTCTGTATGCATGTAAAAAAAAAAAGCTGTTAAAAAATTAATTTTAGTCAATTTAACCACACTGTTAAAGTTTGTGCTACTGTCTATTGGTCGATTTTAAATAGATGATTACAATCTGAATAAGTGATAATGAACTGTAATTTCAATTTAGACATTTTTTCTAATGTTCTAAAACAATTCCATCCAAAATTATACTAACAAGAAATGAAAATAAAGTAATGACTAATAATGCAAAAATATTTTAAAATCTGTTCATTTTGGACATTTCTAAAATATTTGCCAGGAATCTTTTAATGATATATTACAATTTTTATTTAGTGTTATGTAAAATTGAAATGCAGTAATTATTAAAAATTATTTCTGTTGGTCAGTAGTTCAAAGAGACAGCAACTTAGGTGTATATATTTTTCAATATCTTATAGAAATCATTCATGATTACATGGTTAAAAATTCACTGGTGCAAAATAGGGTTCAAACTGATAAGTTTGTATTTTCCTCATACAACAGAAGCGAACACTATTTTTATATTTTTTACTCCTACCTTTTAATTAAAAAACACATAATTCTGCGCTTTTATTTTTTAAAACATATATTTAAATTCGCATCAAAAGATTAAAGAAACTTTAAAAAAATTCAGAACTAAAATTTAATTTCTCATCTTCAATGGTACTCTAGATGGGAAATCCATTCATAGCAAGAGATGTTAACTACCAGATATGGCAGGGAGCTACCGAAATGCGACATGCATTGGAATGTACTTATTAAGATACATTTAATTTTTTTTTTCTACAGGATTAGCATTTTGAATTTCCAAAGCATACCTGTTGCTTCGATTACTTTAAAATATAACTTTATGTGATGAAATGTTTGGCGAAATCGTAAGCGATAAAGATGAGGAGTTAGGCCTAGCCATACGACACCGCAATGTGTAACTAGTACAAATTTTACAAGTACGAAATGCGCTAACAATTGTAACACGTTTTTTTTTCTTTTGTTTATTGGCACTTTTAAAGTAAGCTGTGCTTAGTAACAACTTAGAATAATTTCAAATCGATGATAGTTGATATAAAATTAACGCCCTTGGCCCACTACAGTCAGCTACAGGTTTGAATCACAGCGCACCCACGATCGCCATTTTGTTTGTACACTAACCTCTGTCTGGAGGAAAACTTGTCAGTTGTTCCTCTTCTCGGCTTGCTTGAGTAATAATGGACGTACTGTCCATTTAGCTTTCCTTTCTGGACGCCGTCCCGATGGCTTAGTATCCAAACAGCTACAACAAAAAGTTCATAAAATTGTCAAACTATATCCAAGATGTTAGCAATGGCGCTCGTATCATGGTAAATATGACACTGCTTTGCGCATGCGCCTCTGCAGTCTCCATTTGACCCCTGAAGGAGCTTTTAGATAGAGTCCCAGGACCGTCTTGTTTGTTGATAGTCGCATGTAGAGTCGCGTGCTAATAATTCTAATTTGTTTTTCTGGAAATTAATTTCACTCTATACCGCATAAAAGTGGAAAAGAGTTAGTGTGCATAGAGCAAGAACTTTCTCTTTAACACTTTTTCTTCTCAAATACATATTTTGTTTTTCGCACAAAATGCCCACAGATCTTTATCCCATCCTCATTCCTGTTTTTGGTATAAATTCCCAATCTTCAAAGAATTTATATTTAATGTATATATAAAATTGCTTTCATAATCAGTCATAACCAATCATTTTACGGTGCATACTAAAATCATATTTTGATAAATATTATTTTACTTTATAGCGTTTTTTATTGCTATAATGTTTAAGATTTTAGGTGAGGGGAGGGAATTCGAAGCAAGGTTTTATATAATTGCACCTGTAATTATAAATTTCATAGCAGTAAATAATACATGTAATGGAACAATAAACTAGTTAAAAGAAGTAGGCAAAACAAAAATGTTTGATAAATTTTTTTAATGATTATATTTTTGTATCAGGATATTGTTATTTTATACCTACCACACTAATACAGCGTGATAAATCTGAAGATACACACTGAACAATAATAAAATGTAGGGCGATTCATAAGAGAGAATAATTTACAGAGCTGAATCAAGGAGGTGGGCCAAGGAGACTATACCCTAAGGCTTCTAGGTTTTAATTCTAGGGGTCAGTTATTAAATTTATCTAAGGGAAGAACACGTGGACAACACTGACACGTGGAGAATTTCATTTTTTTTTTATTTACACTTATTATTGTTGCATATTATTTTAATGTTTTTTTGCATATTTTTCTTAAAAGACCACGTAGAGCGGTGAAGAAAATACTTAAATTATCTGGAGTGAATACTTTTGGAATTAGCAATAATGCATATTTTATTGCCCAAATCAGTTTATTTTTTTTTCGAATTGCTATTTTTATTGATTACTAATCTCGAGCCCCAGATAAGGCACGGACGTTAGTGTCGTTTTTCTGCTGAGGTCTCGCCAATGCGTAACTAGTACAAATTTTACAAGTACGAAATGTGCTGACAATTGTAACATGTTTAACTCTTATGCACACATCTTGTAAATGTTAACTCTTATGCCACAGAGGTCTGACAGGTTCCTGTCAGACCTCTGTGGCAAGCAGCTGCATGAGGGGGGTATTTATTTTTATTTTTTATTTAAACTCCGTCAAAAAAACGTAACCCATCCTGAAGAAATGTCCTGGGTATGATACAAAGTGACGCGCTGAAAGCTAGTAGTGTAAGTAACGATCTCATTTGCAGCCTGTTATACAGCTGCGTATACATGAATATTAGGGTAACATCAGTTCGAGGTGTGGCAGCCTTTCGCCGCAATACTAATACGTGGAGTCAAAAAGGCTCCTAATAATGACTTGGTCTATATTTGCTATACTCGCACCAGAAGTTCCGTTACTTTTTTGCGCTGGAGTCAGTTCTGTTTTCAGACGTCGTTAAAGAAGTCCCAGATGCACTCAGTCGGATATAAATCCGGGAACTGGGCTGGTCATGGCAGCACGGGAATGGCTTGCAGACACTGAACAATGCGTGCGGTATATGATCTGACATTATTTTGCTGCAATATAGGGTTTGTCATGTTTTGCAGGAGTGGTAAGACCAAGGAGCAGAATGATATCCACGTACTGTTGGGCAGTTAAAGTACCGTTGATGACTATGAGAGATGACCACTGTCATAAGAGATGGTACCACGTACCAGCATCCCAGCAGTAGGCGCTGTATGGTGTTCGATGATACACGATTGGAAGTTGTTTTCCTGGTAATGCCAGCTGGGCCAGCGTCGAGATTTATCTCCACAAAACGCTTCACCCTGCCCAAGTCAGCAGCGGACAATGATGGGCTTGGAAAAGTCACCGTCTGTCGGATGATACATTAAGCCCTGTGCAGGAGAGCCACATCCTGTGCACGTTAAAGAACAAGCTGGATGGTCTTGATGGGAGGCTACCATCTGTCTCCCAACAACTGCCCAGTGGGTCTCCTTCCCCAACCTTCTCTGAGCCTTTGGGGTTCTTGTGATCTCGTTTAGCCCATTGTGACTATAGTTTTCAGCAATGAGGCCTGCGTCTGTCTTGGACAGAACGATGGCTGCATTCACATGTGATAGCATACCAGCTTTGTTGGGTTGTTTTGCCTCTGAGTGGTATTTTAAGGTCGTTTAGCCCATTGTGTGCAAAAAACTGCCACTCAGAGGCAAAACAACCCAACGAAGTTGGTATGCTATCACGTGAATGCAGCCATCGTTCTGTCCAAGACAGATGAAGGCCTCATTGCTGAAGACTATATCGCCATCGTCATGCCACGCTACTCGTTTGTTGCACCACTGCGATCCAGCATGCCTGTGGCTTTGTGAGTGGATGCACAGGAGGGGACACCTCTCTCACACGCCAGCTTTATGCAGGTATCGATGAATAGTACTGACAGATGCTCCATTATTCAGTCACTGGATATCTGTCGGGAGGTCCAGTTTCTGGTACTGAAGCCATTGAGCGAATCTGCCAATCATCCCGATCTATCCATGGTCACTCAAGGATAACCTGAACAATGACATGAAACCCCACTTGTCCATTGCTCTCACATCACCGTTCAGGTAATAAGTTTAGATATCAGTGTATCGATTGGTAGTTTGGAAAAAATTATTCATCAACATTTAAAGTTCCAAAAGATCTGTACAAAATGGGTACCCCACAAACTGACAGAACAGCAAAAAGCTAGAGTCGACTCGTACAAGGATGTGCTGGCAAAGTTCGAACCTAGTGGGCCCAAACAATTTCGCTAAGTTCATCCGACCAATGGAAAATGTGAACTAAAATAGCTGAAGTATATTTATATATTCGAAAAATTATTTGTGAAAAAAATGAGTTTTCACCATGAGTGGGATCCGAGCTGGAATTATGTTCCAATGCTTACATGCTGGAATTAAAGGTAATAAAGCTTGAAAAAGCCTCTTCTCTCTCAAATTCAGTGAAAGAAGATATTACTGCAGTCGGCAGAACATAACCATTGCACTGCTACTCAATCGGAGAAAATTTGCTTCAGCTATTAATCGTCTTTTCAAATCGATAATAATTGCATTTCAAATCGATAATAATGCAGATTGATAATAGCAGTTCTGCCTATGTAAGAAGATATCCTGGTGGAGTTTAAGCCACAGTGCACAACATGAAAATTAAGCACCTAACGTCTAAATAAAGTCCGGAGCTAGTACTAGGCGGCCTTTTTTTAAGGGCGGAAAAATTGCCAATAAACTAATGTCCATAGCTCCCGAATGGTTTAGCAGGGTAAATACGACCATTTTTTCAACAAAATTATTTTCAGTTACTTTTGAATGACATTAATAACTAAGAACATATCTAGAGAAAGAGGCTGCAGATGTTCAAGTTCGCTCCGGTGACAAAATAGCTAGCGCCAGTCCTGTATAAAATTATATGGTTCTTAATCTATTGTATAAAATTATATAGTTCGCATCAGGAGTTGTAAACTTTTTTCATGAGACTATAAATGTCCAAAAAAAAAAAAGTGCATGTTTTTTAGACTAGGATGTCTCCAGATGGAAATTTTTCTTCAGGAGGCAATGCACCTAGTAATCGGGCAAGAATAGCAATAGCGCGAGACTTCTATCCCCATAACGGTCAAAAGCCTTGAGTGCTGCGCCCAATACCCATTCTGCCCTGTAGAAATTTTTAAGTACAAGAGCTCTATTAAACTTTCTAAGACACCCTACATATAAACGCGAATTAATTGAAAGATAGCGAGCTTGGCTACTGACCTAAGGGACCTGGGTTCGAGCCCCGGGTAAGGCATGGCTGTTTGTGTCGTTTTTCTGCTGAGGTCCTGCCATCCTCTCAGACCTTCTGCTATGGCATATAAACTTACAGGCTCCTGTCAGACCTCTGTGGCAAGCAGCTGCTTGAGGGGGTATTTATTTATATTTTATTTAATCTATGACTGGGACCAGTGGGAACTGAATTACTACTGTAAAAATTGTTCATTCTGTGGCCAAAAGATGAGCTTTTAAAAAAAGGTTGGAAGATAAATTATTAAGCATTTAATCAATATAGAACATTTCTTTAGTTTTCCTCCATAATTTTCGATTCGATAACGATATTTAAATGTGTTTGAATATTTGAAATATACATAAAATTTCCAATTAGTACAAGGGCGAGGGGAGTTCAATAAACAGCGGTCGAGGCTCATAACCTAATGTTCCCAGTGGTTTGAGTCTCCATTATAAGTGCGCGGAACATTTTACTGCTAAACTCTCAGGAGAAAGAAGATATTGATGGGATTGGAATATCTGTTCGCTAGGACATTGGCTCTCCTGCATACGCCCCCAGGGTTTATTCTCCAGTAGAATTCCCTCTCCTATTCAGCTCTGAGACTTTGCGCTCCTTATGTCTTGGCTATTTAGATCGCTGTCTGCAAAAAATGTGAACTCAACGTAAAACGGCCCAGTATAAAAAATTTAGATTCATATTAATATAAAAAAAAATAATTAAACGTAACGCTTTCCATTGATATCACTAATTTAAAACTTTCATCTTGCATTGGGGGGTGTGGGGTGCAACTTTTGAAAACATACATCAGTATTAGAAATTGCAGGGGGAGGGGATTTGAAAAGAAAATGATATATGGAACCATAGTTTAACCATTAGTTTTCCTAAAAATAAATAACATTAAGATCAACAGTAGTTTGATTCTGAAAGTTTAACTGAAAAAATTATCGACGAATGTCTTGTCCTCACACAAGAATTCGACCATTATAATTTAGATATTCTCGGCTTGCAAGAGACCAGATGGACAAATAAAGGTCAGATTCTTAAAAAATAATCAAGCAATTATACTTGTTGAAAAAACATTCAAATTGCATTGAAAAATTTGTTTGGATTTTTATATAAAAATGATAAAAAAAAAAACTAGCATAGGATGATTTAAGGGAATATTGCTTTTGATTGCACAATTGCTTTAAAGGTGAGAACAAATGCGATATTTTGTAGTTGCAGTGGTAGTCACTGGAAGTTGTTACAGTGGTAGTAGCTAGGTAGTCACTGGAAGGAGAGCTATGCACCAATCCCCTGTGATGATGCATAGAACCGGCCAGGCCTAGCACCTAATGTCCGACCCCGCCTTCTCGTGGTGCAGACCGTTAGTACCTTTCAAAAGAGATACTCTCTTGTGGAAATGAACGGAAGGGGAGGGCTGCCAGATTAGTGTGGCCTACTGATCTGGACAACTATGGCTACTTTTCTTTTTTTTTCTACCCTGCTGAGGAGTGGTCAACCACATAGGGTCCTGGTACTGACCATATAAACCCACTGGACTGGACAGATATATGGATCTGAGCATGATTATGGATCCTGATTTTGCTGCACTGGTGGGCTTCTGTGGAGGGAAAATATTCCGCTGTGTTTTCTGTTTGTGGGTTGACAGCCCCAAGTGAATAGATTCACAGGATATGTTTATCAGCTGGTGGATAATCCTGAGCAGAGGTCATCGCAGGCACCTGAACTCTTCGCTTCTATTGGCATCGTCAAATTCTACATTGGAGGAAGTCTTCCAGTGTAGATGGCTTCAACCTTTAGTGATGGGGGAAAGGGTCTTTGCCCCATGTCTGCGATTAGGGGGCTGTTTGATATTGTCGGCATTCCCTCTCTCAATAAACATAGTTTCTTTAAACATCCCACTAACCATTTTCTCTCCATAGGTAGTTGGAATGTGAGGACTCTGCACAGAGCTTTTTCTCTTGATGTCCGGTACACAAGAATTCCACCGTTATAATTTAGATATTCTCGGCTTGCAAGAGACCAGATGGACAGATAAAAGGTCAGATTCTTAAAAATAATGTTAAATTTCTCTTTTCAGGGAGGGACGACAAAAAGCATCACCAAGGCGTGGGTCTGCTTCTCAGCAGATATGCTAGTGATGCTCTTCTAGGATATGAGTGCATTAATGAAAGGTTACGCACAGCAAAATTTCAGTCAAGCGTTAAAGACTTGAATGTTATCTGCTGTTATGCCCCCACTGAGGATGCCGATGAGGATGATAAAGTTAGGTTTTACGGACAACTTCAGGATATTTTGTATTCTATCAAGAAAGGAGATATTACCCATGTTCAAGGTGACTTCAATGCCAAAGTTGATACTGACTCTGACCTTTGGGGAGGGGTGATAGACCCTTTTGGTATTGGTAGCTGCAATGGGCAATGTCTCCTACAGGTAAATAAACTCAATGGTTTCAGAATAACTAACACTTATTACAAACACCGCGACATACATAAGTACACATGGGATTCACCTGATGGGCTACATAAGAATTTGATTGATTATATATTAATTAACAGCAAATAGGCTAGTTCTGTTAGGAATACCAGGTAACATAGGGGAGCTGAAATTGGATCTGATCATTACCTTGTTAAAAGTGTCTTGCAACTTAAACTTAAAAAGTGTTGTGCTAAGGTTAAAAATTTTTCCTTTAATACTGAAGCTCTAAAAGACCCAGTTATAGCTAAAGCTTACCATCTTAGGTTACTTAGTCTTTATGACAGTCATAGTTTACTTACTACTGAAGTTGAGGAAGAATGGGAGCATTTTAAACAGGCTTCTTTGGAAACTAATAGTATTCTTTTAGGAAAAAAGGAGCAGAGGAGACAGAATTATTTGAGTGATAAGGCACTTGAGTTCATTTCAGAAAGAAGGAAATGCAGGAATGTCCTTAACAATGCCCTACTAGTCCTAATAGAAAGCATTAAAGAGAGCTTAATAAAAGTGCAAAAGTTCAGTTACTTGCTGATAAGAATCTTTGGGTTGATGGTTTGGCTGACAAAGCCGAGGAAGCAGTTAGACAGCACAACAGCAGAGAGCTGTACCAGATAGTTAATGTTTTGTGTGGTAGAAAACGGACAGGTATACAGGGATTGAAGGATGAACAAGGTAAGGTTATAGAAGGTGAGGATTCTGTCATGGCTAGGTGGGCTGAGCATTTCAGTGACGTTCTAAACAATGCGGTTAGTCCTATTCCCATTGTTTGCAATGATGATAGATGCATTGGCAGCTTTAATGTTGGCCCTATAACACAATCTGAAGTTAGTTTGGCTATCTCTAAACTGAAACTTCATAAATCCCCAGGGGTAGATGAAATTACTACAGAAATGCTTAGAGCTGGGAATGTTTCGGTTACCACTTGGATGACTGAAATTCTGAATATCTTTTATGATAAAGGCATGGTTCCTAAGGATTTTACCAGAGCTATTGTTATCCCTATTTTCAAAAAAGGTGATCGCAGTTCTTGTGATAACTATAGGGGTATCAGCCTACTCTCTGTTCCAGGTAAAGTTCTTTCCATGATTGTGCTTAATAGAATTAAGAATCTGGTTGACAGTCAATTGCGTGATGAGCAATGTGGATTCAGAAGTGGTAGGGGATGTGAGGATCAGATATTTTCACTTAGGCAGATTCTTGAGAAATGTTTAGAGTTTCAGAAACCTTTGGTTGCTAGCTTTGTTGATTTCAAAAAGGCTTTCGACTCTGTTGATCGTCATAATTTGTGGTTGATTGTGAAATCATATGGTATACCAGACAAGTTAGTTAACATAATGAAAGCTCTCTATAATAACAATGAGTCGTGTGTGAGAGTTGGTAAGTCTTGTAGCAATTGGTTTAGCATTACTTCTGGTGTTCGACAAGGGTGCATTTTGTTTCCTTTTCTCTTTAGCTTGGTTGTTGATTATATTATGCGAAATTCACTTAAAGGGAGAGATTTTGGCCTTAAATGGACTGGAGATACGAAAATTTCTGATTTAGATTATGCTGATGATTAGCCCTTTTCGCAAATGTTGTTGATGAGATGAACTCTTTCATTCGAGCTGTTGATGAGACTGGTAGTAGAGTAGGTTTGGTTATAAACAGAGAGAAAACTAAAGTCATGAAAATTGGTAAGGCAGGCTGTGATTCAGTTAATCTGAATGGTTGCAGTCTTGAGCAGGTGTCACAGTTTAATTATCTTGGGAGCTACGTAACAGATAATGGTGATGTGCTTCATGAGATTAACATACGAATAGGGATTGCTGCCCGGACTTTTAAGAATCTATGGAGAGTGTGGAGAAATCGACGTATACACCTAAAGACTAAAATTAGACTGAACAGTTTGGTTCTTTCTAGGGTTAGTTATGGCAGTGAAGCTTGGACATTTTGTAAACAAGATAACAGGAAACTAGATGCTTTTGATTCCAGATGCTTACGCAGTATCTTGGGCATTGGGTGGTTCCACTTTGTAACTAATGATGAGGTTAGGCAAAGGAGTTTGCAACCTCCTTTTAGCAGCATATTGTGCAGAGAGAGACTCCGTTGGTTTGGCCATGTTGCCCGTATGAATAATTATAGATTGGCGAATAGGGTTATGAACAGTGTGCCTAAAGGCCTCGGAAAGAAGGGGAGACCTAGGATGCGGTGGGCAGACAATGTCAAACAGGACCTTGTTAGAATTGGTGTGCAGTGGCCAGATGCAGTAGGTGTAGCTCAGGATAGACTTGCTTGGAGAACTAAATTGCATGGTCTGGTTAGACCTCCGTAGCCCATGGCTGCTTGAGGATGATGATGATGATGATGAGTGGAACGACATGTTAAACTGAGAAGCCTTGAGAATTTTCTTAAAGAAATTTGAATTTCTCCCTATTAGAGGTTCTGTATAGTTAGTCTAACATCCTTCTTTAAAAACTGGACCATTTTGTAAAAGGGACCTTGGCTCCTTTATTATCTGGTCCAATGTATAGTTAGAGGCTGGCTTTCTTCTTCTTGCACATCCCTCTAAATGCTGGTCCTATTTGTAAAGCTGGCCTCGGCCTGCTTATCATCAGGACCACGAGCCAATGTCATCTGTGGGTGATAGATAGAGGCTGGTCATCTCGGTAATTGACTGTCATTGGTTGATTCAGTCACATGGTTTATGGGCGCCATGTTTTGTCGTACCGTTAGACGAAAGCCTATGAGTTAGTGTGTGTATCTAGTTAAAACTTCTCAGTTTTTATAATTTTATGAATTTCTATCGTTTTTTCTGTCTATAAAAGCTTTCATATTTTATCAATGCATTACTGAGCTGCAGTTTGGTGTAAAAATTCCACTCACAGAAATAAATTAATGAATATTTTTTCCAAGAAACTCCCCTAGAAGACAGCAATCGACTGTAAAAGTGAAAGGAGCTAACTGAAAACAAAAAAATAATAGCTCGTTTTTCAAATGAACCTTAAAAGATAAGGTTTTCCCTTTGTTGTCTGCTTATGCCAATATTTGTTCGTCTGTCTGTCCGTCTCTCTGTTAACTGTTGTCTGTCTGTCTGTTCCATCTTTCTGTCCGTCTATAGACAATCAACATTTTTACTTTTAGAGATAAATGAAAAATTCTGTTTGGGTTGGATGGATTTGGAAGAAATATTGCGATTTGCAATTTTACAATCTTCCAATAGCGTCCTCTAGCGGTGGAAAATGATGGAAAATGCTAAAATTTTAAACTAATATTGCAAACAAACTATTTAGACGAGAAATCCAAAATTTTGGTAGTACAGTGCTATGGTCAGAAGGTTTACAACGGCAACAAGGCTTTACCCTCTCAGGCAAAACGAGGTGCGAAAATTAAACTTTTTATTTTAAGAAATAAACTAAAATATCTTTTTTTTGGGGGGAAGGGGGTTTAGAGGTACTAACAAAACATTAATATTTACATTTTTCGAACCCCCATCAGTTGGAATTTCTACTGTTAGAAAATATTAAAGGTGGTAAATAAAAACTCGAAAGGCGGCCTCTAGCGGTTGAAAAAAGCTGGAAATACCATATCTTTAAACGAATTATTGCAAACGATCTATTTATGATAGAAATTTAAATTTTTGGTCATAGAGTGTAATGGTCAAGTGGTTTAATGCATATCGCCTCTGGCGCATATTCAAAGAGAATGAAGTTCTTCCTTTGGCTACTTTTTCATTCCTTAATAGTTTTAATTATGGGTGTTCAGGTTATTTTTCTGCTGAGGTCCTACCATCCTCATAGACCTTCTACTATGGTGTATAAACTGAAAGGTTCCTGTGAGACCTCTGTGGCAAGCTTGGGCTTGAGGGATTATTTATTTTTATTTTTTTAAATTAATGATGGGGGAAAATGCATATAGTAATATTTTATTAATAATTATACAACATAAAAAAATTTGTCTTTTAGTTCTCAAATTAGAAAAGTTGATTTTCTCCCACTCCTCTGAAAATAATGGGCACTTCATTGCTGTCAGTGGAATTTCTATTAAAACAGAACCCTACTGCCGAAATTTCTACCATAAAGAGATCGCTTGGAACATTCGTTAAAAGTTTTGGCATTTGGATATTTAGTGATCGCTAATGATATAAATTAAAACTACCTTTGAAAATGCGAAATATATTTCGTTAGTACCAACTAAAAGAAGAGATTTTCAATTATCTCTTAAAACAAAACCGTTCTGTTTCTTATCTACCTTGGGCATAGGGGCCAACTCATTGTTGTCAACCAAAATTTCAAATTTCTAGCATAACTACATCGTTTGCAATATTCATTTTAAATTTTGGAATTTCTGGATATTTTTCCACCGTTAGAGGGCGCAATTATAGCTTTTAGGAGATTTAGAAAATGCAAATTATAATATTTCATCAACGCCTGTCCTACCCAAAAAGAATTTTTAATTTATCTCTAAAAACACACAATTTTCTATTAAAAAACTTTGCATTCCCCCCCCCCCCCCCCCCCCCCCCCCCCCCCCACACACACACACACACACACACACACACCTCCATGGGTCTAAAGGGTTAAGTGATTGCAGCCAATGGTAACTTCATAGACTTCACATTTCAACACCAAAATTTCAAGCTTTTAACATAACTACATCATTTGATATTTTGGAATTTTCAACTTTTTCCACCGTTAGAGGGCGTAGTTATAACTTTTGAGAGATTCGAAAAATGTAAATTGTAATATTTGATTAATATCTCTCCAGCACAAAAAGAATTTTTTATCTGCATAAACAAAAAAGTTCGATGTCTACAGAAGGATAGACAACAAAGCGAAATTATCTTTTTTTAAAAAAAAGGCCTAAAATATCTTTTCCCTTTTAGCCGTTTTCTAAACTGCTTCCAATCTTCCAATAGCTTTAATATCGTCCAATATCGTCCAATCGTGAGCACTGAAATCTGTATCAAATATTAGCCTACCTTTTTCCGGAATCCATAAGTATTCGTGCAATACCATTCAGCTTTGCACGCCAAACAATCCGAGAGGCGACAAACCATGGCGTCCAATTTTGAGATGGCCAACTTCTATCTATATAGGGCCTCTACTCTCTATGAAGCACACACGCCGCACTGCGGGGAGGAGTTCTCCCACCAAAATTATTGTAAGACTGTAAGAAATATTTAGGAGATTGAAATGATGGAAACGCATTTTCGTTATATTAATTGTTTCTAAGAGTTTATTATTCTATTAGAAGTAATTTCAAACTTTACCAGAAGCTAATTAAAAATATTGTACACGTATTTATATCCTCCTCCCATTTATATTTCTTCTGCCTCGTCTCCCAAAATTTAACTTTTCTTTCGTTCTCCTCCTTCCTTTCCGAAAAAAATTTCTGACTTGCCTGCTGTGAAGTATTGATTTTAGCTAGAAAAAGAAACTGCCGAATAATCCTTCGCAAACACCTGAAAAAATTTTTTTGACGGCGACCCTACCTACAGTATCGCATTTCCCGCAAATTCCGAGTGGCATTAATATTTTTTTTCTCATTCGAGGTAGAATAGAATGATGAAATAGAATAAGGAGCTCTAAAATAGAAACGTATGTTATCTAAGGAGGTATGAAGTGCCTTTTAGTTTAGTGTACCGCGTCGCTCAAAGAAACCGAAATGGAATTGATGAAACAGTTTCTAACTGCCAGATTGACCTTTGGAAATTCGTTGTGAAGGCACCGTCTGCAGCATTTTCGTTTTGTGCAGTGCCAATTCCCTTGCAAATATTCCAAAATACACAGCAGCTCTAATACCCCCGTGAAACGTATTATTGTTAATAACGTATAAAAGACTCAAATGAAATAGTTCCTATAGAATGAAAAAATATAAATCTTAAGTGTTTTGTGCTAGAAACATCTCGGACTTATAAATAAGTATGATAGCGTCATTGTTTTTCCTTCCACGAACTTTTGTAAAATGCAGCGCTATATTCGAGCCCCGGATTAGGCATGGATGTGTGTGTCGTTTTTCTGCTGAGGTCCTGCCATCCTCTCAGATCTCCTACTGTGGCATATAAACTGACAGGCTCCTGTCAGACCTCTGTGGCAAGCAGCTGCTTGAGGGGGTATTTATTTTTTTTATTTTATTTATATTACTTCGGTAAAAAACACACCCGTACTTCAGTAACTACAGTAAACTTTTCATATTGCAGTTTGCTTGGCAGTAAAGTTGGTGCCACATTATATATATATATCGCAATCTTGAACTGCACATTTGTATATTTAGGATTTGTACGATTTAGTGACTAAAATTTTCTGGTGATGGATTACTTTAACATTTGCAAGGAACTTGGGAGATTAAGCATTCCTCTTTAGATTCCAATTCCAAGTAGAATCAAATTTAAATCATGAACCAATAAAGCAAGATATTTGCTGTCATTTAATAATTTTTTTTCTACTTACTAAATGAATATAGTTTAAACTGCGAGAGCGAAAAAATCTTTTTCTGTATAAATTGCGAAAAAACACAAGTCATTCAATTTATTCCACTCTGCAAGAATTCGAAATGGCTCTTCAATGTACTAAAAAATTTAATATTAAAAATGCTATAATAGTTTGCTACATTTTTGCGCTTGTTTATAATACAAAAAATAAAGTGATGTCACGTCATAGCTTTAGTATGCAAGTTCAGATTTGCGATGATTATCGAAATTCTCCGGTGAATGTTGTCAATCGCCAAACAATTAACAAATTTTAGTGAATGTCTGAACTTCTCTTTTCGTAGAATCAATTAGAATGTTCACCGGTAACTGTTAACGGCCATTAAGATATAGTGTTATATTTAGAAATATAACTATCATAAGAGGAGCTACCACATTCTTTGGATAGCTATTTTTTAGATTAAATACAAAATTGTGTTGTTTGTTACAATGATTCAATGATATATATATGAAGTCAGATTTCTGGATTTGAATTCATAACTAAATGTGTCCTACCTATATGATGGAAAAACTGATCTCCATGAAAGAAGAAACTCCTGTCATTCGGTTTATTACATCATTTTCTTTGACATCTGCTTTTTAATCTCCTACCATTGCAATATTCTTATAATTTAAATTTCTAAGTTTATTTTCCAACTCATTTTGTTTAGCATAAGGTTTTGTTTGTCTCTAAAATCTAATAAGGAAAAATCAATATAAATTGAAGTGGAGTTCGACCATGGCAACACTAGCCAAATTATTTTTAACTGTGTTTACTGTTATGTGTTTTTTCATTGACACACTAACTCCACCTGATCAATTCTTGTTATGACTTATAAAAATAAAATCTATCCAGGTGCATTGTAAACTCGGATATCGTTTTCTTTTATTCATATTTCTATTAAAATAATTATATCTAGATTTACATTTGGTAAATATAGAAACATTAAAAAATTGTCAGAATTTCTTTTAGACTCCTTGTTTCCATGTACCAAATTTAAACCACTTCCCCATGTATAAAAACTGTTACCATATACACTTTGGATGCTGGGTTGACCTCAACGGGAAGATTCAGTGTGTCTCTTAACACTGTTCAGTTGACCCTTTTTCCTCTACCCTGAGCTCTTGGTGTCCTTGTGACCTGCCCATTGTGTTTAAAAAAAGCAAATAGACATATATTCATAGCGAAAACAGTAAGTTTATTTTTAAAAATAGAGGAATCGGGGATACTCTGGGAGTAAAAACAGCCCTGTATTCAGAGTTCTACTCCTCTGGAAATAATTCAACTTAACGCTACAAAGTGGTATGCACTAAGATTTTTTTTTTAATATTAACCAGTGTTGCACGTAAGTGGCACGCGAAGGATTTCCAATCCAACAGAATTGCCTATTGTTGAACTGCATGCTGTAAGGATGTTAAATCTTGCTTTACGAGTGTCGCATGTTTACCTCGGTACGCACGGTTGCTCTCGAGCCGCCTCCAGATGTCGACATTCATGCATTAACACTTCATATACAAGATCAGCTTTATCCGGGGAAAATTAGATTGATCTTCATGGATAGCATTCGTTTGCAAGAACATTTTATGTGGATGTTTTACAAATAGAAGGAAGACAATACTATAGTTAAGAAAGAGTATTGAATGTAGGGTGCCACCTCAGATGGAGAAAAAGAATCGCTACATAATGAGAAGCTGTATATTAAGTCAATTATCAATACAAAATCTTTCCGATTTAACCATAACACTCTCCCACTTCGATCGGCCTTTTCTTTTTTTTTTCATATTTAGTCAATATTTTGTTTCATAAGTAATGTTTGTGTTTGCTATAGAGTTCATTCGTATAATTATTCCAAAATTAACTGGAGCAGTCCTGGATCTAATAAATACAGTGTGTTGGGGAGGAAGCGACTGAATCGAACCGAATACTCCATTCCGGTAAAAAATATTTCCCTCCATCTTAGTAGTGTTTAAAAAATTTCTTAAACGAGTATGTTATACCTATTTTTCATATGTTTAATATTTTTTCTGTTTAGTTCCTTTTTTTCGTTCTGATGGGGGTTATGGAATAAAAATGAAAGTTTGGCTTATTTCGATTTTTTTGTTTTTTTCTTATTGAGATTCATATGAAAAAAATATCGACGAAGCAAAATTTTATTTCTTTTTAAATGAATTTTTGTGTTGTACCTAGAATTTAAACCTAATTAAGTTTTACACTTTAAAAACGTAATTTGTGTTTCAGTTGCGAAAGAATTTCGATATACAGGGTGTCTCAAAAATATAGGTGCAAACTTTTAGGGGAGGTAGACAACATCTAAAGGAATGAGAATTGCATAGGAACCGATAAACGGAAACGTCATGGGAAAGTGGTAGCAGAGGTACAAGATCTGAAAGGACACAAGACTGATTAATGGGAAAACATTTATTGAACATAATTATTACAAATGGCGTACTAGATGATACATTTCATAATGTTACAGCAGATGCTCGAAGTTTGACCCATAATCGCACAAATTTTGATGCGCACCCGCAAACGGTGGCCCGGTACATGTCTGTGTGGGAAGCGTTCTTGATACATTCGTTGAGCGGTTCGTCCGTTGCCCTCAGCTATTCCATACACTAAGCGCATGTCTGCCAGCTCTCTGTTCGAATACCTTTGCATGCTCTTCGTAAGCCGACTACCGCTCGAATGAGGAAATCCGAACTTTCCCCTCTAGCGCACTGATGAACAGCGCCGCCTATTGACTTACGGTGACGTTTCCGGTTATGGGTTCCTATGCAATTCTCATTCCTTTAGATGTTATCTACCTCCCCTAAAAGTTTGTACCTATGTTTTTGAGACACCCTGTTTATCCAATTTTACATTACTGTAGTTATAAAAGTTTTTTCGTTCCCTTTTTTGGTATTTTTAATGAGTACAGCCATCCCCGAATCTGAGTGATTAGTTCACTTGACTATTGATCAAAGTGACTAGGTTCGAACCACAGATCAGGTATGGACGTTTCTTTCCTTTGTTGTCTTTCTGCTTAGATCCGTATGAGGTAATTATACTAATAGGCTACTCTCGGACCTCTTGGAGACTCAGTTTGCTTAGGGATTAAAAAAATATTTAGAAGCGTAAAAAAATTTTACTTCAAAATATAAGTGATTTTCAAAAATGTCGAAAAATTATGCGAATAACGATATGTAAATATGGAAGCTATCACACATAGAACTTGCACCTCAAATATTTGCTTTTTCCTTGAGTTCCTACCGTTATTATCAGTGTTGTAGCTAAGGAAAAGTTCACTGGAATGAGGGTACTTTTGGTTCAAGAAAATCCGCAGCATTTGGTAATCTAGGATGTGAAATACTGCTGCATGGGTAGTTCGAGGTCAGTTTTTGGGGCTGGGGAGGGCTCAGTCGGTAGCGCCAGACTCTTAATCTGCAGCTCCCAGGTTTGAGTCCAAGCTGGGCCAGCGTTGAGATTTATCTCCGCAAAACTCCCTGCCCACGGTCAGTAGGAGACACCAATGGGCTTAGAAAGGCCGTCGTCCGTCGGATGGGGACGTTAAGCTGTGGCATCGTGTGAGGGAGAGACATACCCTGTGCACGTTAAAGAACACGCTGGATGGCCTTAACAGGGGGGGGGGGGGAGGCTTGTCTCCCATCAGCTGTTCCATTGTGTCCCCTTCCCCAACCTTCTCTGAGCCTTCGGGGTCCTTGTGACGAAGCCATTTAGCCCGTTATGGGCAAAAAAAAGTGCCGCTCAGAGGTAAAACAACCCAAATCAACAGTTCCCCTTGAGGCCTGATCTTCTCTGAGCGCCTTCCGATTCTCACCGCTTTTACGCTGGTCCTGAACTGAAGGCTGAATGAAGCTGGAATTGTTCAAGAGGCACGAGCATCTGATCATTTTCAGGTAACTGTGGGTTTGGTTACCACTACGGTAGAAAGCCGATTTCTTTTTTTCCAGCTAACTATACAATTTAAAACAATTGTATAGTTAGCTGGAAAAAAAGAAATCGGCTTTCTACGGCTACGGGAAATGTCCTGTAATCAGAAGACTCCTATAATGATCAGTTTCGAATCATCTGCGAATTACTATTGTTCAACTTCAGTCGTATTCCAGGATAAAATAGATTTTTTGTTTCTAAAATATTCCGAAAAATATTCATAACCTAATCGGCGCGTATTTTTGCGAACCTGGTGCAACTTTCCGTCACGGAGCCTCCTTGTCATGCGACAGATAATAAAACGCTAAAAATTAAATCGGCATAAACATACAAAACTTTTATCGAAATATAAAATTGGGGGATTTTCTAAAATGACGAAAGATAATATTAATAACAATATATAGGCTCTCTCAGGTAAAACTCTCACTAAAAATGTTTCCTTTGTTTCTTGAGCTGCAGTTTTTAATGTTGTTATCATTGTTGCAGCTAAGGAAAAGTTCACTGGGATAGTGCTGCTTTCGCTGAAGAATCCTTCAGCATTGTGAGGTTAAGCAAAAAGTTTCTTTTTAGATCCTTTTCGAAAAACGGGCTGTTGTTTTCGCTTTGTTGTCAGTGATTCTATCAGCCTTAAATGTCATTCTCATAATAACAGGTCCTTTCCTTGCTGTAACTTCAATGATATACTTAAGTGAAGGTATGCATAGACAGTAGATGGGTCAATCGTGGCGCCCTTTGTATAATGTAGTACTATCCAAGTATAATGGAACGTTTCGGGGGGGGGGGGGTCCTGTCCGTTTGCTCATCAAAGTTTGTTTTGAGAGAGAAATGAAAGTACGATTTCTTCATACATTTGTTCATACATAGCTTTCCACCGTTAACGTACTACTCCAGTCATAATTAAATCCCGCCAAACGTATGTTCATTGATAACTTCATTCACAGTTTCCGCCCCTAGTACCAAAGGTAGTACTCACGACGTACTACACCAATCCGTAGGAAGGCGACGGCAACATCACGAGAAATTTCGGAGCAATGGCGGTCATAAGGAGGAGGAGGCCATGGCCATCTGCAAGACTTGCAAGTACCACAAAATTTGGGAGCGATCCCTCAATTAGCCGCTGAGCCACGGGGAAACTGCAATTTCTGCCCTAGATGACGTCACACGGGTCAGCCCGCCCTTTCGTTCGGAATTACGGCATATTTAGTAATGTGATGGAGAAATTCACTCTTCAGAAAAATTGCAACTAATTATACAAAGTAACTGGCAACTATAAAAATTATAGAAGCTCGGAAAATACAGCTCAAAATCAACTGTTTGACGCGATGTCATATGTTAAAATTCTTGAAACGGAATTTAACCTTCCTTAATTAAGGGGAGATTTAGAGAACTTGGGTTCTGAGCTACTTTTTTTTTTTTGCACAAAATGGGCTAAATGGCTAGGTCACAAGGATTCCAAAGGCTCAGAGAAGGTTGAGGAATGAGATTATGCCGTTCTTTTCGTATTGATTAACACCGATGATTTAGCAACATTTAATTTCAAATGCACCATGTACTGTAAAGGAGAGTTAATTGGCAGTTTGACATAACTGTCTCTTCAAGCGCGGGGCCTGGTTCTTAATACTTTCAGCTAATACGATTTCTCTTCAATACGAAGCAAATTTCGATTAAGAATGCTTTGACAAACAAACAACGAAAAAACAAAGAAATGTTTCTGCCAACCGTTCTCAAGTAACCCCATTATTACGTTATATTGGGTTGTAAAAAGATCAGCAAATGTTAATCGAGGTTTTTCAAATTTTCTTCGACTTCTTCATTGTCTTTACGAATGGTATACAATAGGTCACGGTAACCAGAAGAAATGGCTGCAAATATAATTTATTCCAGACAGAATGTTCATGCATTGAGTGGAGAGAGCAATTTAAATTGCCGGTAAACAGCATCTGATTACTCTTTAAATATTCCCCAGTGAGGACAAACATTTCATTTTCTTTCTCAAACACTCAGAAAATGGCAACAGAGAAAATGGCAAAGGTAGTGCGCAGTAATGATGCGTATTCGTCTCTCGAAAGCCAGCGTGTTTCAAGTTCACCCACACGAAGGCCGTAAACCACCGCTTGTACGTACAAGGGGGAAGACCTGAAACGCTTCGTTGATGATTGAAGTGCTGAGCGCTGTCTGTCATTTGGAAGAGAGGCCGCGTGATATACCGGTACGATTGCTTGCCGTATGTTGCATGTTATCGTCAGTTAATTGACATCAGAATTATTTTACAACGGAATGTTTGTTCCTCGAATTCGTACTCTTTTTACGATTGTCATTTGGAAGATGAGGTCGAAAGATATCTCGTGCCTGCAGTGGAGATTATCCAATAGACGCTCCCCTAGAGCCTCATGGGGAAACTCAAAGTAGTCAAAACTCTATTTCGTTTCAATTATTTTATTGGGTAAAATATTTCACAATCGGTATAATCTATTATTTACGTACACATTTCGTGTTTTTACCTAGGTTAATACCAACTGATATGATTTTTGTTAAATACACTAAAACGGAAACTTAAATGAACAGATATTTATTTTGGTGTATAATTATTTCTTCAGTATGTGCAAATTTATATCATATATTTTAAATTTCTGTTTATGTATTTCTGTAATGCGATTTATTTAACCTGCTGTATGCATTTTTTTTTATTCTTAAGTTGCAAATTTTTTTTATAAAATGAGTACCCTCCCCTGCCCTCAACCCACCCACTCCCAGACAGTTGGGGCGTCTCAAATCTTTTGCGCCTAGGGCCTCCAGATACTTTAATCCACCACTGCGTACTCGGCGCACAATATTTCTTTGTGCATTAATTTATCTGAAGTCATGGTTAGAAATAGAGTTAAGACTTTAACATGTTCCGAAAGTTGTTTGTATTCGTACATTGTTGTTGTATCGTTCATGGATTCACTAGGTGTCATTTCGCATTCATCACCTTTTAGGATAATGAAGTAATTTGCCACTTTTTAAGAGATTTTTTTATATCTCCCTTGACATTATTCATTCTAAAGAAATGAATGATATCCTAATTATCATTTAACTATTCGCTGGTATTTATCAGTCATTTTTACTAATATATCTATAAAAGATGTGTATCATATATAAAATGCCCCATCGTTGTAGATTTATATCTCCGAAAACTAATCCGTGCCACGCTAGCTGCTGATCCGCATGACCCGAGCTAATAACTATATTTTATTAGTATTTCATGAACGTAATGTTCTGCAAATAATTTGAGTTCCGCGAATTGGCAAACTCATTTTTCCACAAAATTATTCATTGATTTATTGACTTCTGTGTCAACAGTCAACTCTGTATTTCCTATTCATTGATAATGTTCTGCTTTGAATTTATGGATAGGCTCAGCCTTAGACTTCGCCAATCGCCAAAGCAAGGTTAAAATTATCGGGATTGGACCTTTTATTTCTGTGCGGCACTTTTAGGCACACATTGAACCAAAGGGCCACTAACTGGGGCGGGGGTGGCTCAGTCGGTAGCACGCCAGACTCTTAATCTGTAGTTTCCAGGTTCGAGTCCAGCTGGGCCAGCGTTAAGATTCATCTCCGCAAAACTCCCCGCCCTGCCCACGGTCAGTAGGGAGTTCCAGTGGGTTCCCTCCCCCAACCTTCTCTGAGGAAAAACAATCCAACCCAACTTCTATAGTTTCATCCCAGTTGCATTGACAATACGTATTCAGGATGCAGTAATGCTTAGACTAGGGGTTCTCAATGTGGGGTACGCGGTAAAATTTTTTGGGGCACACTGTGAGAGCTCAAAAGTCGCTAGATATGTTATGTTTTATTTTATTCCCATTGCTATATTATAACTATAGTTTTATCTATCTATACAAGGGGTACGCCAGTTATATACACATTTCCAGGGGGTACATGAAGCATAAAAGGTTGAGAACCACTGGCTTAGACAATTAACAGTAAATTTTATTCATGAAATTTACAGAAATTCATTGCAAATTTATACGGATGGATCAGTTGAACCCATTCCAAGCAGAGTATCATCAGCTATCTGGATACCTCAAACAAATCATTTTCTAGCTGTTAGGATCACAATCTTAAAAAATCGTGTTTTACAGACTTCTGTGCAATAGGCCTAAAATTGGAGCACAAGAAAAATGAAAATCGATTTGAAGTTGTAACACTTACTGATTGTTTATCTACCTTATCCTTTACAGGAGAAAAGAACAGAGTAAAAAAAATCAATAGTTTGCTATATATAACAGAATTTGGAGATTGTTCAGCTGCTTTTAGAACGAAACACCAGATAACTACAGTGGATTCCAGAACAATGAAAGAGTAGTTTTGGCGAAGGAAGCGATTTGGTTGAATAGATCACTTAATTTCCAAAATATTGCGAATTTATTTCCAGCGTTATTTTGATGTCCAGTCTTCTGAAAGATTAATACATAAAATATTAATCGATCACATTACCAGATCTCTTTAAGATCTGGAATTTCCTACCTTTCGACAAACGCTATTGATCCGACTGAGAACGGACTGCCAGTGGCGGATTACCGCACTGGCTCTCCTGGGGCAGAAACTCGGATTTTTTTCCCCCCAACATTTAATTTAGAAAAATATATATCTCAATCAGTATAATCTACTACCTATGTACATATTTAGTGTTTTTCTTTAGGTTAATATATTACATATAATGTAATTTTTATTAAATACACTAGAGAGAACAGGTATTTATTTCTGTTTATAATTAATTTTTTTATTTTCCAATATAGTCAGCTTTCGAATAATGCTAATTTGATTTACGCGTTTTGGAATAACGCGGTCACCATATTTGTACCTTTTTTAAAATGTATGGTTGTATTGACATAATGCGGTTTGAATTTAGAAATTTAAAAAAAATGAAAGCCTCACAAATATTGTTGCTTTCCTACCTTATTAAGATAAAGCGAAGCGTCTGCCTCGACTCAGCTACTGCCACCAGGTGAGGACAAAAAAGATGTTTTTTTTTGTTTCAGAACTCTAAGAATTATCTTTTTATCTCCAATAAAATCCTCTGAAAAAAATATCACCAGACTTTTTTTGCAAGTAGGTGTATGCTTTTATCTTTTGTTCTATGTATTCTATTGGCCATTACAAGAAAATATCTTGCAAATAATGCGAGTTGTATATAGTCACAAAACATACCATAATCAGTTTCCAAAGAAAGAGGCCAGAATGAAAATTTATGAAGAGCTCTAGAGATGTTGAAAGTGTAAAATTGTCCAAACTGTCCAAGTTGTTAAAATAGAAACATGGAAGAACAGAGTGAATCTCTTTATTGAGTCACAATCGGGGTTGGATTAATACGATAGCCGGGGGGAGGGGGAAACTCACCCTCGAGGGCTTCACTTTTAAAGAGGTACATATAAACTTTTTAAGAAAGATTCCAATTAGAGTGAACGAAGCAGAGAGATGAAAGAAAGAATGACAAATTTGAAGGTAATGAAAACTTAGACCCTCCCCCCTGCCTAATATTATTGTCCTATTCGAACTATTGTAGATAAGACTAGCTTCAAAACAGTTGTAGTTTCTTATAATTTAATAGTTTTTAAACATATAAAAATATTGATTTAGTCTTTGCATTCTTGAGTTAAATTGTAGATGCAGTTTTAAAAAAATAATGCTGAGAAAAATATTACATTTATTAAAACCCTCCTCATTTCTTCCATTCATATCAAAATGTGTAGTTTTTATTACTGTTACCGTAAATTTCGTGCACCAAATTTGCCCCTGTCTATTAGATAACTTTGCACTGATCGAGAGTGAGGGAAAAGGGGGGGGGGGTAATTTTTAGATTTTGTCGGAGGGGGGACTAAATATACCTAATTAATTCCCGGTTAAGTTAGTTCCAAAACTTTCTATGTCCGAAATGTTTTCTAAAATATCTAGAATTATACTAATAAATTATTATTTTAAAAGTTATTTTATAAATATTTTAAGGGCAATGTTGATTTCGCGTTTGTTTTTCTTTGAAAAAAAAAATAGTTCTTTGATAAAAAAAATGTGTCGTCATGGGAGCTGAGTTATTAGCATGCATAGTTGCAGTGCAAAGGAGCCTGGGCAGGGACATACCGGGAGGGGGGGATCAGGACTCTTTCCCCATCCGAAAAACCTGTAGTCTTATACGAAATCTCAAACTTGTCAATTGTTTTGGATTTCAAAGTACATAATCTTTATACTGTGGGGCTAAAATAAAATTATATATGTCTGATGCTAAAAATAGATTTTTGAAAAGCAACTATAAAATTTTATTCTATATAGAACATTTTAGCTTTTGCTGCCCAACGGAATATTTACCTCTGAGCGGCACCTTTTTTGCACACAATGGCCAGGTCACAAGGACACCAAGGGCTCGGAGAAGGTTGGGGAAGGGAACCTACTGGACAGCTGTTAAGAGACAGATGGTAACCTCCCGTCAAGGCCATCCAGCATGTTCTTTAACGTGCACAGGGTATGGCTCTCCTGCACACTGACGGCGGCCGACAGACGGCGGCCTTTCCAAGCCAATCTGACTCTCACTGACCGAGGGCAGGGTGGGGAGTTTTGTGGAGATAAATATCAACTCTGGCCTAGGCGGGACTATACCTAGGATTTTGGAGCCCGGCGCGTTACCGACTGAGCCGTCCCTGCCCCTCTAAATTCATGACTTCTGTCAATATTTTGTACTTAATGCTTATTTGTACATAATTTTTATGTCCACGATACGAAGATTTAAGAAATTTCAAAGTAGTGTAATTGAGGGAAAAGGCATGGGGGAAATATTACTCAAGTAAATGTTATTTAAAATGCTACTGGCAAAAAATTAATGCTAAAATAGAGAAATTTAGTGACCAAATCTGCTGATTTTCCTCTAAAAGATTTGTAAATTGCGTTGCGAAATGTTGAAGCATAGCGTTAGCACACCCAGAATTCAACGGTCAATGGACTTCATCTGTTTTTAATCATTAATAAATGATTAATAAAAGTTTTAATATATGACGAAAACCTCTGCCTCCGACCACCTCAAGAAAATGTCCTGTCTACGCTCCTGATGTACAATGCATATGCTTCCTACGTAAATATCTTCATGTTTATATAATATGCAATATTTTTCTCACTTCTGTCCCCTGATTAAATCTCAGCTAACACTATATTAGAAATAGATCAGTCCAATATAGTTTGATGCAAAAGAATAAGTTATTAAACCATATTCAGAATAGTTTAGGCTTCTAGAAATGTCATAAAGAAACTTTAACCTAAAAATATTAACTCCACCCCCCCTTGTAGCATCAGGTTGCCACAGAGGTTTGACAGAAATCTGTCAGTATAATATTGCCCTGAGAATATCTTCGAGGAAGGGTCGACTTCGACAGAAAGAAAACACGAGAAAAGAATGTCACTCAGTCGTACATATATAAGGAATGTATATACGTAGATTACTTTTGATTTAGTTTACAGATCAAAGGGCCCTAATATAAGGTATGAAGGTTTCTTTTGTTGTCTATCTGCTGAAGTCACGCCTTCCTCATAAATCTTCTCTGTGACATATTACATTGACAAGTTTCTGTCGGTTCTTTGTGGCAAGCAGCTGTTTCAGACAGTGGTTATTAAGAAATTTCTAATGGGAGGTTGATGTACTTGAGTTTCACTCTCCCTATGATACACTAAAGAAATTCAAGAAAAATAGCCCTCCTCGAAAACTCAAATCTTTTTTACAAGTTTTATATACAGTGGACCTTCGTTATAGCGCTGCTCGCTATACCGCGCACTCGGTTATAGCGCGGGCGATGTTCGCGATAAGTTCAAACATGTTTATACAGGTCCGTGCGGCGTTAGTGAGTATCGCATTTTATTGTTACTGCGTATTGAGTAATTGTGTATGTATTGAGTTCCTGCATGTATTTTGAATAGTGTTTAATTATTGTATGCATGATGAGCAAAAGAAAAGCTTACAGTGTGAAATTTATTGTGTCGCCACCGCGCCGCTCGGTATAACGCGGGTGTTGTTTCCCGCCCGACATTTGCGTTATATCGGGGGTCCACTGTATTTTAAGCTTTCAGATGGGTTAATCATTCCGTTTTAAGAAAACTTTCTTTGTAAATAGAGTTACTCTAATAAAAACAGGGAAATCACAGAGAAACTTGTTACTACCGACGTCTGAAAAGAATTTTGTGAAAATTCTAGACATTTGTCAGGAAGTAAAGGTGCATTAACGATGAACTCCCGAAGGTGTTAGAATGGATAGCTAGTGGGATAACATGATCTTTTTATTGGAAAGCTTTTAATCCACCTAGAAACTTGCTACAACATTGCAAAAATACATTGAGCAACATACATAGATGTTTTCGTTAAATACTTGACATCGTAAACTGAAACTTTAAAATGAACGATTCATAAGAAGCTCGTTCATAGAACTATAGAGCTCATCAAATATGGCATTCACGAAACCTTTCCTTGAATCCCAATAAGAAAGGTTCGTAATGTCTAAACTTAATGTCCTACTTTGTAGGATTGACTTCTTTTGGAACTTTTGCCTCCCTCAGACAGAGGTAGGAACATTTTGCAATCATTTGTTCTTTTTTTTTCTAAGCCAAAGCGACTCTTTCAGCAACGGCAAATGGGGTCCTGGGTTTCTCTTCGACCTTGGCTGAAGCATATTACTGCGATGCGTTGGGAACACAGGAGAGCTGCTGTTCACTTTCTTGAGCTTCCTGTTAGTTCTAACCTCATCAAATGATGTTAAAGAAGATGTGGCCGTTTGTCATTTTTGTGCAAAGACCGTCACGCAATTCTTACGTTAAAGATCAAAAGCCAAGTAACCCATCGTAAGTTAACTGAATAATATCAAAACTGTGTTCGTAGCCTTTAGTCGCAGGCTGTCCAACTCGTTTGAACTGCTGAGTCACATTATTAATGTCAAATAGCCGTCGAGGACAGCTTAATTGCATGTGGTTGATTATTCGGTCTGTGCTTGATAATGAGTGAGTCCTCTTAACAAGGTTATCTAATTATTTTTATGGTCCACAAGCAGATTAAAAGACCGCTGGCATTCAATGAGCAAACAAATAAATAGAAAACAATATATGTTATTAACGAAAATTCTGATTCTCTACGGCGTTAATTCACATTTTGCGTTTGTTAACGGCGTTAATTCACATTTTGCGAAAATTCAGTCTAAAAAGAAATGTATTTTTTCTTGTGCCATTTGTATTTTTCCGGCTGTGCACTGCAAGACACTTGGAGTGATGATGCAAATTAATATAGTCATAAACGATCTCGATTCATCTTTAATGCACAATTCGAGCTTTTCGACCAATATCTCGTCTGCAACGAGAGGAGAGCTTCTGCAAAGCTGCTCGACCTCCAGATAACGTCAGAAATTTTATAAAACATTACAAGTTAACAGATGAAATAGAAACACTACTTGTTCTCTGCATCTGCTACAGAAGATAAGATTCTCCGCTTATCTCCAGTAACAGATAACACGAACTTGTTTTCATCGCTAGGTGACGTATTTTAAAACCTGGGTACGAACACCGGAAGGGTATCTTTTGCACGAAAACATGTGGGAAGTGCCCTTGGGTAGAAAGAGCTTCATACACTGAAAGATCTCTTAAGTACGAAAAATCGAAATTTAAAATTTAGCTTCGTCACCAAAATGTGCTTTGCAAAATTTAAATAAAAAAAAATTAAAATTAGCGTAGTGCTTGCATGAAAGTATTTGTTGTGAAATATTTAAAAAAAATCAAATTTGAATATTACGTGGAATTTTTTGAAATATTTCTGATGTAAGATCATTCAGCCATGATAATGTTTTATGTTATATTGAATTTATTCACTTTCCTGCACAAATGATAAATGCATTGTATATTTCATTTTTGTAAATAAAAATCGGTTAAAAAAATTAACATTCCCTACAACATCTGATGCCGTCCCGTGGGCGAGTGGTTAGCGCGCTTGACTACTGATCTAGGGACCTGGGTTCGAGCCCCGGATACGGCATGGACGTTTGTGTTGTTTTTCTGCCGAGATCCTGCCATCTTCACAGACCTTCTACTCTGGCATATAAACTGACAGGCTCCTGTTAGACCTCTGTGGCAAGCAGCTGCTTGAGGGGGTATTTAGTATTATTTTACCACATTTGAATCCACATTGCTCATCACGCAATTGCCTGTTAACCAGATTCTTAATTCTATTAAGCACAATCATGCAAAGAACTTTCCCTGGAACAGAAAGTACGCTGATACCCCTATAGTTATCATAAGAACTGGGATCACCTTTTTTGAAAATAGGGATAATAATAGCTCTGGTAAAATCTTTAGGAACTATGCCTTTATCATAAAAGATATTCAGAATTTCAGTTATCCAAGTGGTAACAGAAACATTCCCAGCTGTGAGCATTTCTGTAGTAATTTCATCTACCCCTGGGGATTTATGAAGTTTAAGTTTAGAAATAGCCAAAATAACTTCAGATTGTGTTATAGGGCCAACATTAAAGCCACCAATGCATCTTTCATCATTGCAAACAATGGGAGTAGAACTAACCACATTGTTTAGAACATCACTGAAATGCTCAGCCCACCTAGCCATGACAGAATTCTCACCTTCTACAACCTTACCTTGTTTATCCTTCAATCTCTGTATACCTGTTCATTTTCTACCACACAAAACATTAACTATCTGGTATAGCTCTCTGCTGTTTTGCTGTCTAACTGCTTCCTCGGCTTTGTCAGCCAAGTCATCAAGCGAAAGATTCTTATCAGTAGCTAACTGATCCTTTACACGTTTATTAAACTCTCTGTAATCCTTTCTATTAGGACTAGTAGGGTACTGATTAAGGACATTCCTGCAGTTCCTTCTTTCTGAAATAAGCTCAAGTTCCTTATCACTCAAATACTTCTGTCTCCTCTGCTCCTTTTTTCCTAAAAGAGTACTGTTAGTTTCCAAAAAAAGCCTGTTTAAAATGGTGCCATTCTTCCTCAACTTCAGTAGTAAGCAAACCATGACTGTCATAATGACTAAGTAACCTATCATGGTAAGCTTTAGCTATAACTGGGTCTTTCAGAGCTTCAGTATTAAAGGTAAATTTTTTAGCATTTGTACAATACTTCTTAGTTTAAGTTGCAAGACACTTTTAATAAGGTAAAGGTCATATCCAATTTCAGCTCCCCTATACGACTAGTATTCCTAACAGAACTAACCCATTTGCTGTTAATTATTATATACAGTCGTATCAGAATAATATGACCACCTACCTAATAATTGGAATGGGGGATAGTCATATTATTCTGATATGACTGTGTATAATCAATCATATTCTTATGCAGCATATCTGGTTAAAACCATGTGTACTTATGTATGTCGTGTTGTTCGTAATAAGTGTTATTCTCAAACCATTAAGTTTACATACCTGTAGGAGACGTTGCCCATTGCAGCTACCAATACCAAAAGGCCTATCACCCCTCCCCAAAGGTCAGAGTCAGTACAAACTTTGACATTGAAGTGACCTAGAACAAGGGTAATAACTCCTTTCTTGACAGAGTTAAAAATATCCTGAAGTTGTCCGTAAAACCTATTCTTCTCATCCTCATCGGCAGATCACATATTTTCACTCAGGCAGATTCTTTAAACATTTCTAAAGTTTCGGAGACCTTTGGTTGCTAGGTTTATTGATTTCAGAAATGCTTTAGACTCCGTTGATCTTCATAATTTTGTGTTCATAATTGATTGTAAGATCATATGACTTACCAGACAAGTTAGTTAATAAAGCGAAAGCTCTTTATAATAATACCGAGTCGTGTGTGAGAGTATTTAAGACTTGTAGCAATTGGTTTAGCATTGCTTCTGATGTTCAACAAGGGTGCATTTTGTCTCCTTTTCTCTTTAGTTTGGTTATTGATTATGTTATACGAAATTCACTTCAAGGGAAAGATTTTGGCCTGAAATGAGCTGGAGACACAAAAATTTCTGATTTAGATTATGCTGATGATTTGGCCTTGTTGGCTAATGATGTTGATGAGATGAATTCTTTCATTAGGGCTGTTAATGAGACTGGTAGTACAGTTGGTTTGGTGATAAACAGAGATAGAAGTAAAGTAATGAAAATTGGTCAGACAGTTGGTGCTTCAGTCGCTCTGAATGGTTGCGCCCTTGAGCAAGTGTCTCAGTTTAATTTTCTTTGGAGTTATGTAACAGATACTGGTGATGTGCAGCATGAGATTAACAGAAGAATAGGGATTGCCTCTGGGACGTTTAGGAATCTATGAGGAGTGTGGAGAAATACGCGTATACACCTAAAGACTAAAATTAGACTGTATAATTGTTTGATATTTTCTAGGGTTAGTTATGGTAGTGAAACTTGGACGCTTTAACGTATACAAGATAACAGGAAACTTGATGCTTTTTATTCTAGATGCTTACGCAGTTATCTTTGGTATTAGGTGGTTCAACTATGCAAGTAATGATAAGGTTAGGCAAAGGAGTTGGCAGCAGCCTTTAAGCAGCATATTGTGCAGAGAGAGACTCCGTTGGTTTGGCCGTGTTGCCCGTATGGATAATTATAGATTGGCGAATAGGGTTATGAAATGCCTAAATGTCTAAGAAAGAGGGGGAGACAATGTCAAACATGATCTTGTTAGAATTGGTGTGCAGTGGTGAGATGCAGCAGATATAGCTCAGGACAGATAAGCTTGGAGAACTAAATTGCGCGGTCTAGTTGGACCTCCGTAGCTCATGGCTGCTTGATGATGATGATAAAAAAAATTAAATACCCATGATATTAAATGAGCAATTTACAAAGCAATTAATGAATTTACAAAGAAATTTATAAACCATGATATTAAATGAAAAAGTTACTCTATGGCTAATATAATGACTGCATTAAGTTTTTTAAAAATTCCTAGTTGATGTTTTACGTTAAAATGAGTATTATTCATGGTTATTATTTAATATTTTCCGTTCAGAATTAATTCGGCCAATGTAAGATTGTTTGGAGCATTATATTATTTCTAATTAGACTGCAAATAATATCATTTTCCATAAATACGATAACAAATATAAAACACAAAAGTAAAATACAAAAAACCCTCACTAAATTTCCTTTATACAAAAATATACTCAGAATTAATATTCCAAATGAGGAAAATTTATTAGCCCATACCTGGTCTAGTAGTTAGCGCACCTGACTCTAGACCAGCTGGCATGTTCCTGTGTACGTGTTTGAATGTTACATGAGAAACTAGGACAAGCCCAATAGAGCTTCTAGGCTATCTCCATCCTTTGTGTAAAGGAGTACCTTCTTCCATTAAAAAAAACAAATTGTTTTATTATTAATATATTAATTCAGATTTTTAAAGATTATTAATTAATAAAAATTATAGTTAATGTTCTCGTATGGCCATCTAGGGATTGAAAGTTAAATGTAAACTGCAAATTTAGTCCCTTGATGCACTGTACGTCTTTTTGCTATGAACCAGAAAAAAGAAATATCCTTTGCAGAGTTACTTGTCCTAGAGATTTGCAAATTGTGAAGGTGAAGAAAGATCGAAATAGTCCTCTGATGACATTCTCTTAACGATTGAAAAATGAGAGGGAAACTTCTCTCCCTTTTCACGTCGTTGTAATAAAGTCGGACATTAAGCAGAAGAGAATCGGACATTCTACAGAATAATGAAGACAAGGTTTATAGCCAGAGGTTGGTTTGGAAAAACTGGTTGATAATAATAAAAAAATTCGGCTCACGGGAATCGGATCGTTTTCCAGTCATCTAACACAGTTTTGAGTTTTTTTACTCAACGGCAAATGCTTAAATTGCATTAACCTAAAAGCTAAAACCATCGAAGCAGAGGCTTAGTGGCTATTAAATTAAAGGGACGAACAAGGTTTGATTTGGTTGGAATATCATCCCTTTCTGTAACTAGTGACAACATCAATTCTATTCCCAAATGATGAGAACTTTGAAATGAAAAAGGAGAGATTCAAAATAAGTTTTTTTAAATAATAATTCAAATAAATATTGAGTTTTCCATAATATCGTTCATCCTCTGCATAAGACGTTTTCTCACTCTCGAAATAAATTCTTTTTTGTTGATAGAGAATAAGAATAGTTACTGGAACAGAATTTCGATGAAGTTTCTTTGAAAAATCCATACGAAACCAAGGTGCACTAATTGCTCAATATAGTAGTTGTAAAGTGGCTTCGTAGTTGGCAGTTTTACAATCACTTAGTCATTACGTCTCCTCTTCATTCACTAATCATCTCTTGCTATGAATAATAAACGGCATCGCTTTGTGCTCACTCACTCCAATGACAACACAGTTGCTCCGTCTTGCTTCATAGCAGAACCAAAATCGTGCTCCGTCATCTGCCTCGATACTTGGCTTCTGACGTTTTCATTTACTCCATCAGATCAGTTACAAAGGCATTTGAAACGGAATATGCTCGGCTAAAGAGTCAAGAACTCAGAACTGTAGATAAAAAAGATTAGCTATTTTGGATTGTCAGCTTTTGAGCTTCTGTTCCTCAGAGAAAGAGAAGCATTACATAACTAACATTATTAGTTTAGTCATTCTCTTCGAGTCTACGGTTGCCAATGTCTTCCCCCTCCTCGACACGAGTGTCATTTAAAGTTCCTCAGAGTCCTGTTGTTCGTAGAAGAAGCATCAAGTCTTCAAAATTTTCATTTAAAAAATAAATAAAATATTTTAAAAAAATCGCCGTTCCTAGCTTTTAGTCCTATTCTGTAAACCCCGATGCAGTAAATTAAAATATTTCATCGATAGAGTAAAATGCTCAGATATAGACTTTTAGTATAATATATCTAAAACGGAAGAATAAAAACTATGGCTGTCGCCTGAAATAACCGACAATTTACTATTTATCCAATAATCCATTAGATAGAGTTCCCATTATTTTCTTGCTTGTCTATCAAATCTGTTCACATTTATTGTCTTGCTACAATTTTTCACTTTCCTAACAGAATTTGCTCTCTCAGATACATTAGTTAATATAACACGTAATGGAGCAGGAAAAAAGAGAACCCGTTTTTTGTTTGGATTCAACACTACTTGCAAAATGTTCGAGAACGCCACAGACAAAAATCAATCAATCAATTTGCAGAAGCGGAGCACACATAAGGAGGAGCTGCGAGTATTTTCTAAGGTTTTTAGACTCCACTTGCAGAGATAATGGAACCGTGATAGAAGGCTGTTGTTTAAGTTGACATATTGCTATTCTTCTTCTGTTATCTGTAGGGAGCGATCTTGACTTTGGTGACCATTGCGAAAGCAAAATAATTTGGTAAGCCCATCAGAATTGGAATGGAACTGATCGGAATGAAATTCCGGTAAAGTAACTCTTTGCTTAAATCCAAATAAGGAAAATTTTCTTACCTGAATTATATAGTTTCGAATTATTTTTCATTTTGGGAATTCAGTTGCCGATTCATTTTTAGCTCCTTTTTTTCCTTTCAGTTCTTTTTATTTCGTTCAGCTTTTTGGTTTTCAGAGATAAATGAAAAAGTCCTTTGTGTTGAATACAGACAGTAGTGTCATCGCAATTTTTTATCAACCGGTTCTCTTCTATTGAATTTTGTATTTTACTGTTAACATATCGCAATATGAAAGGAAAAGCTCCTTTTTAGGAGCCAATGAAAGATGGAGCAACACAACTCTCATTATTTGCGCTTATTTCTTTCTCTAATAACTGTTTATATTGGTAATTCTTAATTTTTTTCTAATTACGTATATTTCGATTTTTTTAAAATAAGTTCGGCAATCAATAATATTTTTAAGTCGTTTCCACCTAATTTTCGTACTAATAGAACAGTACTAATCGCATTTTTCGAACTTTTCGTTAGTTTAAATTTCTACTTCTAGGGCTCTCAAGTTCCAAAAATAAGTCTTTGTTCTCTTTGAAAACGATTATTTCGCATTAGCAACGGCAATTGGACTCTTAATATCTTTTGTGTTCTTTTTGTGCCAGAATAGAGTTTGCGTCTTCCGTTTGCATCCATTAAGCATAGCCAGCAAATGTCCTTAAGGAAGGGCAGTGGGGGTTGACTGCGCTCCCCCTCCCCGAAATTATAAGACAGTGTAAATGGTAGCTAGGTAGTCGCTGGAAGGAGAGCTATGCACCAATCCCCTGTGATGATGCATAGAACCGGCCAGGCCTAGCACCTAATATCCGACCCCGCCTTCTCGTGGTGCAGACCGTTAGTACCTTTCAAAAGAGATACTCTCTTGTGGAAGTGAACGGAAGGGGAGGGCTGCCAGATTAGTGTGGCCTACTGATCTGGACAACTATGGCTACTTTTCTTTTTTTTTCTACCCTGCTGAGGAGTGGTCAACCACACAGGGTCCTGGTGCTGACCATATAAACCCACTGGACTGGACAGATATATGTTGGACCTCCGTAGTCCATGGCTGCTTGAGGATGATGATGATGATGATGAAAACATTTTAGAAGATTAAAATTAGGAAATATTTATTTTCCTTGTATCTATTTGGTGCGGTTTTTAAATCATCTATTATATATTACATATAATTATATCCTTTGCGAAGAATAAACATTTTGGCTTACTCTTTGCAAAGTTTATATTCCATATTTAATTTTTTTCCTGCCATCGCATGTTAGAATTTTGGGCCACTCCCGAAATTTTACTTGCTCCCCCCCGCTCCTCGAAAATATTTTCTTTCTACGCTCCTGGATGGTAGAAAGGTATACGTTATATAGCCAAATAATGCGTTTTGGGTTATAAGAAAATACAGAGTAACTTTTTTTTTCAAATTTTGTCCCAAACTAATTTCTTTAGTGTCTAACATCTTTGACTTTGTGTGATTTATGTATTACGGTATGAAAATTAAAGCTGTAAATTATAGTAATGAAAATTAAAGCTAATAGATGTGTTCAGTAAAGTAGGTGATCTTACAGAGAATAAATCAAAAGACAATGTAAACGAAACTAATCTACTTTTATTAGAACTAAATTGGATATTGAAACAAATGGAATACTAAGTAGCAAATATTACTTTTTACATATATTTATTATAAAATATTTAAGCATTTCTACGGTAAGATATTTAGACTTCTGGTATAAAGAAATAAGAGCATAAATAAATGCTTATATTTTCTTCCATTAAACGTTTATATTATTTTCTATTTTAAATATACATTTTGAAGCGTTTCATGTGGTACTTTAACTAAGAATTCTTATGGTACAGAAATCTATTTCATAGTTGAGAGTTTGTCTGATTATGCATTCCTTGCAAACGGTAAGAGCTACTGGCACCGAATTCGATATACAGCTTCCTCTTATCGTAACTTAGAGCAACGTAAAAGTGTGGACCGCCCCCCCCCCCCCCACTCATGAAATAAACTAAGATTAAATTGCTTCTCCCCCCAAAAAATGGATAAGAACAGACCCTAAGCGGTAACAAAAAACGGGAGGAGGGATTTCTCATAAATTTAAGAACTACGATCTCCATATTCGGTCTACATTTTCCTCTCATCGGAAGTTCAAAAAACTCGAGTGTGCGTTGTTGATGTTCTCTCTGATCTTTGCATATGCTCTTCATTCAATAATAGACCTTGTTTTTGTAACCGTCTTACTGTTGATAACGCTTTGAAATAGTTACTTTTTTGTGTGTAAAAATTAATAAATGACACTCCGAGGTAAAAAGTTTTGGCGGCATTTGCATTGTTTTTGTACCTGGGCTCTGACTCTAGCTAGTCTCTCACTGTTTTAGAGTGGAAAAATCTCTAAACAAGACTTATATTGCGTAACTCTTAGAATAGAATTATTCAAAAACATTCAACAATAACTGAAAGAAACAAGGTTCGAACAAAATTTGTGCTACTGAGGAGTAGGCCAAAGTTTTTTATTTTGCGTTGCCTTTGACAAATAAAAAAAATTACAGTTTCTAAACATATACAACAGATGGCAGCACTAACGAGCGGGATGAACTATACTAGCAAGAGCATGGCGGATTTATTTTAAGACTGCGTTTGTTTAGCAGCGTGCAAAAATAAACTTAGGAGAAAATTAGATATGTTGGTTTAAAAGAAAAATAAATATCTGCTTTGAGTCAAATCCTCTTATGACGTCGCAAATCTAATGTTGTGGTAGTACATGGCGTTGCAGTGTTTATGCAGCATTTTATTGTTTGCAGTCAGATTTTTCAATGTCATATTATCGACAAACTAAATTAAAACGGACAATTATTTTTAACATTAATACGTTTCGGAGTATGCGAAAAATTCTGTTATATCCTAACCGTTATTTCTAATATTTGCAATGTTTTGGATTAAAGAGCAGTCTAAATGTAAAATTCTAAACAATATTGCTTTCAATGTTTTACAGGTTTTTTTTTTTCGTATTACTGCTCTATATTCTTTTTTTGATATTTATAGGTTTGTTTTATTTAAAACAAGCGAGTTTCAACAACTGTTATTAACCTCTCCCAACTCTACATTAGCGGTTTACTTTAGAAGATTTCCCCTTTACGTTTGTCTTCGGTAAAGAGAACTGTGTTGTTTGGTGCTGTGATTGCCCAATGTTGAGTAGTGGCTGTGGTGCAAAGATGGCTGCTTGCCAATGAATGGGAGTCGTAGCTCTGGTCAGGAAGGAGGAGAGGGATAATTCGCGGTTAAGTAAATTTAACTGTTGGACGTCTGCCAGAAGGGAGATCGAGTTAATGATGGAAATGAGAGTGGAATTGTTCCAGAAAGTAGAGTTGGGTTGGGTTGTTTTACCTCTGAGCGGCATTTTTTTGCACACCATGGGCTAAATGGCCAGGTCACATGTACCCCGAAGGCTCAGAAGGTTGGGGGAGGGGACCCACTGGAACAGCTGTTGGGAGACAGATGGTAGCCTCCCGTCAAGGCCATCCAGCGTGTTCTTTAACGTGCATAGGGTATGTCTCTCCCGCACACGGGGCCACGGCTTAACGTCCCATCCGACGGACGGCGGCCTTTCCAAGCCCATCGGTGTCCCCTACTGACCGTGGGCAGGGCGGGGAATTTTTGCGGAGATAAATCTCAACGCTGACCCAGCTGGGACTCGAACCTGCGAACTACAGATTACGAGCCTGGCGCGCTACCGACTGAGCCACCCCCGCCCCCCAGAAAGTAGAACAAAGGAAATTGGAGGGAAGAAAATTAATATCGTGAAATTGAAGTGTGAAATTTAGGAACCAAAAACTATGCTTGGAAATGTAGAAGAGGTTTGCAAAGAACAATACAGAGGTTATCCTTCGCCCCTATCTGAATGAAGTCTCTCCCTCCCCGATTATGAAGTAGATTCGATGCCATGTTGTCGGTTAACACATTCTCAGTGGCAATTAGCTTTTCAAAAATGGAATATTCTCCATGGTTTGAATTCCACGGTAAAATATTGCAGAAGGGAAAATAGATAGAAAGCTGCTGGAAGCACATTACTGAACGTGCAACATAGCAAAGTCATCAGAACCTCAATAGCCAGAAGAGAATGAATATCTATTTCAGCTCCTAATATTGACGGATACATTTCGGCCAACATTTACCACACTCTACTTAGCAAAATACAATTGGTCTGCTTATCAGCAATTCTTTCGAATACGCAAAGTGTTAGGCAGAAGAGGAAATATTAAGCTTTCAAAAAATACTTTAATAAAAAAAGACTTCAACCCAGCACTACAGTTATCCAAGCCCTCGAATATCTTATGCAGCTTATCGCTGATGGTTGAAGTGGCATTTTGCGAATGGAGATGATTTTCTCAAAAGATCAGTGACGATGATTGTGACTCTGGATCAACTTTCAAAATTCCTTTAGTCTATCCTTTTCGTCAAAATTACTTCTGATCACCACAAAAGGAGGCACCTCGAAATCAAATATTCTCCTATGCTGCCCCTGTGGATACTCTTTCCCAATATTCTCTGAACCCTTAGCCCATTATGTGCACAAAGTGCCATTCAGAGGTAAAGCAACCTCCAAATCACACTATAGTATTTGTTTAGTTTCTTTAAATCTCATGATTAGATTTAAAATACAAGTGCTATTGATTATATTTTGATAACATATTTATTTTCTTAACAAAATTTAAAAATAATTTTCAATCAAAAATGAGTAAGAACGAAAAAAAATAACCCTGAAGTAGCTGCTTGCCACAAAGGTGTGACAGGCGCCTGTCAGTTTATATGCCACAGTAGAAGATCTGTGAGGAGGGCAGGACCTCAGCAGAAAAACACACACATCCATCCATGACCTTATCCGGGACTCGAACCCAGAGTCTCGTAGATCAGCAGCCAAACGCGCTAACCACTCGGCCACGGGCCCCACAATTTCAGTTGGTATCCAGGACCTCTCCAAATACTGTTGCATGGTCCTGTCTGGTGGTTTTTAGCAAGTCAATTGCAATGTAAATTTATTTTTTTGCATTGAGAAACCATAGCATGGACAAGAGGGAAATTTCTCGAAGCTGAGAATCTTGAGTTACGAACATTGAACGCTTTCAATTTCACCAGGTTATCAAGTGAGTGTTGCATTAAATGAAGAGTTTCTGTTAAAAAAAGCATTTTTTGATTTACAACACATACGATAGAGAAGAATCCAAGAAGCTACTCCTAGCTTTTACAGGCCTTCTCATACAAGGACATGTCCTACTAAGATCGAAGTCACTGTTGACCACTCCTTAGAGCTAACACAGTTACTCTGTTAATACACTTACTGTGTATTACTTGCTGATTACAGCAAGACACATTGGCCATAAACAGCCTAAGTCAGTGGCGGGAGAAAAGAAATAGTTCCACTCAAAGGATTACAATACAAGGTTACATACAAATATATACATATACATGAAATGACAAAATTATATCTATATATCGCATCGAAACTTGACAATTATCTTAATAATTTTCAGGATTCAATAGCGTACATACTCGTATCTTTTTTTTTGATTCCTTTTTATTAACAGTGTTTTTTTTTCTTAATTATTATTCCTGTTTGCTTTATTTATCATTAACCACAGTTTCTTAGAGTTATTTTCACTTTCTAAAATTTTGTAAATTCATATGTTATTAAATTTATTGTTCTTTTCAGAAATTCAGAATATTCTCCATAATATTAGCTAAATTTTAAAATTCTGAAAACGATAATTTTTCTTTAATAATCATCATTTATAAAAAAAAAAAAGTTGTTTTTTGTCTTTGAGATTTTTTTTACTGTTTTTTTTTTACTTAACCTACTTTTAAAACGATTATCTAAAATTACTGGAACTGGGTCTTTGGGTTGACTCAGTCTGTAGTACATCAGGCATCATCACCTAATGGTTTACTGCGCCTTGCTTTCAGCTTCGCTCTCTCTCTTCGTCGGCCAAGCCACTGATGGGCTTGGAAAAGTCCCTACTGTGCCCGAGTTGACATTTTTGCCGCTAATCTCCTTTCTGTCCTCGGCGAGAAAGGGAACATCAGTGGGTCTGGAAAGACCACTCTCCATCGGATGACATGTTAAGCCATGGCTTCATGTGCAGGCAGGAGAGGCATAACTTGACGCACGTTAAAGACCCCGGTGGATGATTTCGACAGGAGACTTCTTTCGTATTCTAATAACTGCCCAGTGAATTCCCTTAACCAATTCTGAGCACTTGAGATCCTTGTTAAGTAAGACGTTTAGCTTATTGTGTGCAAAAAAAAAAAAATTGCCGCCCAACGCTAAAACAATCCGACCCAACTGAAAGTATGTAATAATCCATAAAAATAAAAAAAACCTCAAGCAGCTGCTTGCCACAGATGTCTGACTGGAGCCTGTCAGTTTATATGCCATAGTAGGTCTGTGAGGATGGCAGGAACTCAGCAGAAAAATGACACATACATCCATGCCCGGGGCTCGAACCCAGGTCCCTTAGAATCAGTAGCCAACCGCGCTAACTACTCGACCACGGTAGTAATCCATAATGGTGTAAATTAGCATCGGTGCTTTTAGTTTCAGAACGCCAATTAATCTTACTAAGAATTTTTTCGACCCATTTATAACTTAATGCATCATTTTGCATCTTTATCGAAAGTAGTGTTATTGCAAATTGCCTCAAAAGTTTTGTTGTTAGATACCAAAAGAAGGTATTTTTTCCAAATCTTAACATTCCAGAATCCTCAACATTTGTGAAATTTTTGTTGTGAAACCAAAAGATTGGCCAAGTGATTTGGGTTCGAGCCCCGGGTAAGGCTTGGATGTTTGTGTTGCTTTTCTGCTGAGGCTTCGCCTTCCTCACAGACTTACTGTGGCGTATAAACTGACAGGCTCCTGTCAGACTCTGCGGCAAGCAGCTGCTTGAGGGGGGGGGGGGGGGGGTATTTATTTAATATTTTATAAATAATTAACAAAAGTAATTATAAATAAAACTAAATATTTGCTCTTTGTAGTGTACGATTTAACAAAAAAAAAATCTAAATTAAAAAATTTGTACTCATTTAGAATGTCTTAATTGATGGTAAAATTAATTGATTGAATGCCCTTTTGATGGGAGGTTAAACAGCATGAGATGTATTACTCTTTAACTGAATGCCCAAAACGACAAACTCTAAAAATTTATTTGTTTTAATTTCATGGAATTTGTATCACATGATGGCGCTACTATTACATGTAATGTCTTAATTTCGAAGTCGTTGGATTGGAAGAAGTGGCGTGATCTTCTGACTCCCAAGAACTACCGATTTGACACCATTGGATATTTGTTTGGGATGCATTAAAGACACCTTTTATTCCGAAAACATTTTGTAATTTATGGTATTTAAAGGAAATAATCTCTGTAGCTGTCGCAAGTTTCACACCAGACCTGCTGAGCCGAGTATGGGCGGAGGTTGAATATCATTGGCATTCCACATTGAAGGCGATTGAACACAAAACGAAACTTTGTCGAGTTTCTCGACATTTTGTACACACGTTACTCTTGTTACTCAACTATTTAATAAAATATAGCACATTAAAATACGGGTATTCTTGTATAATGACCTGGTATATAAGCCAGACAAGTTAGTTAACGTAATGAAAGCTCTCTATAATAACAATGAGTCGTGTGTGAGAGTTGGTAAGGCTTGTAGCAATTGGTTTAGCATTACTTCTGGTGTTCGACAAGGGTGCATTTTGTCTCCTTTTCTCTTTAGCTTGGTTATTGATTATGTTATGCGAAATTCACTTCAAGGGAAAGATTTTGGCCTTAAATGGGCTGGAGATACGAAAGTTTCTGATTTAGATTATGCTGATGATTTAGCCCTTTTGGCAAATGATGTTGATGAGATGAACTCTTTCATTCGAGCTGTTGATGAGACTGGTAGTAGAGTAGGTTTGGTTATAAACAGAGAGAAAACTAAAGTGATGAAAATTGGTCAGGCAGGCTGTGATTTAGTTAATGTGAATGGTTGCAGTCCTGAGCAATTGTCACAGTTTAATTATCTTGGGAGCTATGTAACAGATACTGGTGATGTGCGGCATGAGATTAACAGACGAATTGGGATTGCTGCTGGGCTTTTAAGAATCTATGGAGAGTGTGGAGAAATAGGCGCATACACCTAAAAACTAAAATTAGACTGTATAATAGGTTCGTTCTTTCTAGGGTTAGTTATGGTAGTGAAACTTGGACACTTTTTAAACAAGATAACAGGAAGCTAGATGCTTTTGATTCCAGATGCTTATGCAGTATCTTGGGTATTAGGTGGTTTAACTTTGTAACTAATGATGAGGTTAGGCAAAGGAGTTTGCAACCTCCTTTAAGCAGCATATAGTGCAGAGAGAGACTCCGTTGGTTTGGCCATGTTACCCTTATGAATAATTATAGATTGGCGAATAGGGTTATGAACAGTGTGCCTAAAGTCATCAGAAAGAGGGGGAGACCTAGAATGCGGTGGGCAGACAATGTCAAACAGGACCTTGTTAGAATTGTTGTGCAGTGGCCGGATGCAGCAGATGAAGCTCAGGACAGATATGCTTGGAAAATTAAACTGAACAGTCTGGTTGGACCTCCGTAGCCCATGACTGCTTGAGGATGATATTGATGATGACGGTATATAAGGGTCGTTTAAATGAAAAATGGGTAACCCCTATATCAGTTCACAATAGGCCGTTCACAAAATTTTACCTCGAGGTCGATCGGTAGTTGATTCTTAATAAAAAAAAATAATACACTAAGTATAATGGTCAAATGTGACGAATTGGTTAGTAGAAAATATAAAAATATGGAATTGAATTCTCAGCGCTGTGACCGGGATGTACCTGGGGGGGGGGGGGGGTCCTGGAACCCCTCCTCCCCCGAAAACCTGGTCGTCTTATATGAAACCTCAAACTTTTTTTAACTGGTTTGAAATCAAAATCGGCTATCTTTGTAAAATTTTATTTTAACCCAATAGTGATTATTTGTTCCATATAGAATATCGTTTTAAACTTTTCTGTCCAATGGAATAGTTAAGAAAATGGGAAACCCTACTCAAGTCTCATTCTAAGACTACCCCCTCCACCAAAATTAAATAAATTATCGAATCCTCACCGAAACTAAATTTTTGGATTCTCCCCCCTCCCCCTTCACAGAAACTAAATTCCTGGACATTCAGTTAGAGTCCACATCTCATGCGGTTTAAATTCCCATCAAAGGACATTCAATGAAATAATCATCGCTTCAATTAGGACATTTCAAATAAGTACATATTTTTTTATTTAGCTTTTTATTTTGTTAAATCGTGTACTACAAAGAGCAGATATTTAATTTTATTTATAATTGTTTTATTTATTATGTGCAAGTTAAAGGAAAAATTCCTTGAAGTATATATACAGTATGTGTACGTGAAAAAAAAAGGAAAAAAAAATTCTGAAGCACATCGTGCATATGTATTATTTGTACGTATAAAAACGATCAATCCCCCCTGCTGCAAAGGTCAGAGGAGCCTGTCAGTACCATAGTAGAAGGCTTCAGCAGAGAGACAATAGAAGCAACCATGCCTTACGATCTGTAGCCAAGCACGATAACCATTCGGCCACGGAACAGCTTAAGCTTGTAAAATACATATTAAATTTCCTGTTTATGCATTTTTGTTATTAAATTTATCCTGCTGAATGCCTTTTTGCAATTCATAAGTTGTAAAAACAATTTTGAGTCACCCCCCCCCCCCCCAGATTGAGGGCTTGCTCTCGCGTCTGGTGCCTTCAGATACCTTAATCCGCCACTTGTTAGATCCAAAACCGTTTTCTTTGTATAATTTTATTTTAGGCCCATATTTTATGTCCGATACTAAAAATAGATTAAAAAAACATAAAATCTCATTTCATGTAGAATATCATTTTAATCTTTCCTGTTCTGTGGAATATTTTAGAATTGAGAAACCTGTTCTAGTGTTATTCTCAGACTCCCCCCTCCCCCCCCCCCACCTCGAAACTAAATTCTCAGAGCCTCCCCGAAATTGAATTCTCACCTCATCCCTCCACCGAAACTCTAAAACATGGGTACGTGTCTGGCGATACCCTTCTGTTGGGAAGGGGGTATATATACCCCAAACACCCTGGTCTAAAAAGTATAATTTACTTCTCCACTACCCCTGTAAATATTTTCTGAAGGCGCTCATGTGTGGTTGGTTGGTATAAGGAGGCCGGTTCACTGACGATTTTCAGGATCGTTTCCATTTACCAATCCGCCACTGAGGACAACCGAAGAAAAACTTCCACGCTTTACCCTCTCTTTAATTCTCAGCAGAGCATGCTCACCACTCGCTTTCCGGGAGGTGTAAAAAATGAAGAAAAACGAAAGTTGCAAAATTAGCTGATAGTCTTTGTAATAACCTAGAGATGGCAGCACCAATCTGTAGGTGGGAGCATGGGACGCCTAGAAATGATATATAAATGTTGAGAAATTAGGAGCTTCCCCTGGTTTTGAATTTTAGTTTAGCTCGTGGGATGAAATCTAAGGGAGAATTTAATTTGGGCATAAGGTTTAGGAGAATTTATGCATTTCTATGAGGGTAGTTTGGATGTAGATTTGAAACAAGGCGTTTTGTTCAGTTCTCGTAGCAGAAAAAAATATCTGTAGGTGTTGGTTGAGTGGTTAGCGTGCTTAGCTGCTGATCAAAGGGACCTGGTTCGAGTTCCGGGTAAGACATGGCTGTTTGTGCTGTTTTTCTGCTGAGGTCCCGTCATCCCCACAGACCCTCTACTATGGCGTGTAAACTAATAGGCTCCTGTCAGACCTCTGTGGCAAGCAGCTGCTTGAAGGGATTTTTTTTTTAAATTAAAAAACTGGACTAAATGTCCATTGTGTTTTTTAAACCGTAGCAATTGTAATTGGCCTTGCGATCGAAACAGAGCTGAGAGTGATCTCGTGTTGGTGGTGCGATGAAGTTAGATGTAAACATTTAAATGTTTAAAACAAAGATGTGTATACAGAGCCGGTCAGGGGGGAGGGAGGTAAGTTGCCCCACCTCTTGAGAATGTTACTAACTGGAATGAAGCAAAAAAAATATATATATATTTCACACATTGTGCAATAAAACTGCTTGAAACAAAGGGAACAACTACATTGCTGCTGAACAGCATGTCGGTCTTTTCCGGCTCCATTCCGTCACTTGCATTGCTCCTACATCATTTTTTTTTTCTCTATCTAGGCCTGGTTTTATACGATCGCAAATAATATAAATCTAAGAACGAATTTCCACCGTTAGAGGATCTAAAACTCTTAGAATATTTGGAAAATGCGAAAAGTAATTCCTTATTAGCATCCAGTTTAAATGGAATTTTCCATTAAAGAGAGAGAATGTCTGCAAACTGGCATGATGATAAAGTTGCCAATGATAGCTAACACAATAAGCCAAAAGAGTTAAAAATAGATTAACGATCTCTGTGGAATGTCAATTTTTGTACATCGATCCTTATTTATTAAATAATATTTGAACCAAATGGAGGCTATTACTGTAATCCACACCATATTTGTATCATGCAACAGCAAACCATTATTTAGAGTCGACCTGGTTCGAATCCCAGTTATCCGAGCGTTTTAATGTGTTTTCAAAGTAAAGGAACCTAAATTCGAATTCCAGTATGAGGTTGCTTTCTTTTGATATCTTCTTTACAGGAAATTATTTTCTGAAAAGAAGAGTAATTTTTGCTTGTCTTTAATATTTTCTGTAAAACATTTAAGAAAGCATTTTTGCAATATTCGCGCTGTTTAAAAATAACCAAATGAGCGTAACAAGTAAGATGTATTACCAAGAAGACTCGAAATCAATTTCTACTTTAATATTCTTGTGATGAGTACGTCACTGGAAAGTTTGCGGGAGATCATTAAATATATGCCGAATTATCGAACTCTAAAAATCGGGCAGATGATTAATGCACTTTTTTCAGTTGTGATGTGCAATATTAGAGCTTCTAAATTTCATGTCTGAAATGCGCACTGACTACCCTTGGGGATGTTCTGCAGTCCCTCCATGATCGAATTCAGAATCAGGAGCATCAGCTTTGTGCATTGATTGTTTCGTGCAAAAATTGCAAGAAATTGTTTCGTTTCATAGGATCATTGTTCTGATCTACAAATAATAAATTTCTTTGATTCTTAGGTAGTTATACGCATTATATTATTTCTTTGGGACTTAGAGGTTTTCGATACTACTACTACTAGGAGTGCTGCTAAAACGTTTGCTAATGCAACTAAGTCCCTTTCGCACCTTCGTTTTGATCGATGTCATCTTCGCTTTAGCAATCTCTAAACTGACAACAGTTGCAATCTCATTACCACTCTAATAAAACGTTAGTAGAATGCATTGACTAAAAATTCTTCTTGACAAAGAGAATTTTCTTCTTGATACTGAATAGCGTAAAGTGCTTTTATAAGACGCTTTTATCATTTTTTTTCCTCTCCTTTTTGTACGAGCTTTTTAATCATCCTCGAGCAATCTTATTGCTTCAGAGTGTTGTTATTCATCACGTTCACCAATCTCTTCCATCCCAACTCCCACATCTCCGCATCACTGAGCCCCTACTCCTCCTTGGTTTCCCATCCCCCTGCTGCGTAGACGTGGGTGTATCGAGGGGTGGTCCCTCCGTTTATCACCCCTTCTGCCCTTACAGACAAGGTTCCTGTCTGCAGCTCGGCTCTGTGCACAACGGCAACAGGAAAACCCGCTGATTATTAATTATCTTCGCGACCGTAGGGGGCGTTAGCGCGCCGGTTTGCGAGTGTTTTGTCGGGAGAGCAGAGTGCGTAATTAAGAGCACCACCTACCAGGCTGCGCGCCATTAGATATATCGGCGGTGTGAAGCCTGTCTGCCCCACCCTGGCCCTCTGACATACTCTGCTGATCCACTGGGCAAAGAGAACAAATTTATTATAGCTCCTTCCATAAATTACCTGGTCAAGGCCTCCACCATTTATAATAGAGCCAAAAGAACAAGGAGGGTTATTTTTTCTTCAGCCACCCCCTGCATGATTTTGGCACCAAAATTATAACCTTGGAAGACACGCAGTTTAAAAAGAATACTAATGGTCGTATCGGCTACATCTATTAAATTGTTCTGAGGTTGTCTTATTTTTAATATCTACTCAGCTTTAATGTTGCAAAATCTACGTTTTTGGCAACTCGGGAATTGGGCGTCTTACTTAAGATCAGTAATCGTTTAATTGTCGGTTGTGAAACAGATCAAAATTATAAGGCAAAAGCGAAAGGTCGTCGTGTGTGTGGGGGGGGGGAGTCGAAATGCATTTTAAAGCGATCTTGTCCATTGTAACTTGAACCAATTTAACTCCTGTTGTGAAGAAAAGTAGGCCAGTTTAGATTGCACAGGTTACGCATTAAATTAATGCTCGACTTTAAAAGCTTTTGTCATTGGCTATTGCAAAAAGAACACTGCTGGTGGAGGAAGCGAGAACTGTATTCATAGATGCATCTTCTCTAAAAGAAAATATTTCTTTCTGAATGAAAATACGAAGCAGATGAAGCATGGATCTTATATTACTCTTTAGAGAGCAATTTAACCCATTGCAATGCATTATTTTCCACAGGAAAAATAAAAATTTTAAAAACAGTTGAAAAGGCAGTAGTTAACAGGAAATGATCGAAATGCTGTAAGCGATCAAAATAATTGGAGCATAATGCATATATACGAGGAGTGAGAACATTAACGAATCATAAGAGCACTTTGTGCGACCCGCCAAATTTTTGTAAGACCAAAAATTGTAAATCTAAACATAACTCGAATTTATTTTCACATATTTTTCAGAAATAATTATTTTGCTTTCTAATTGACGTGAAAAAAAAATGTTTTTCTTTGAATTCACATAGTGCATTGCAAACGATGTGAGCAAAATTGTCAAATGGTCGTCCTCTAATACTTTGAGATCTCGAGCGACTAACGATTGCTGACATTTATACAAAGTTCGGAATTTTTATAATATAGATTACTATTGTAAATTATAAAATAAAATCACATTGAAAATAATAATTATAAAAATTTTAACTGCATTTTGAAAACTGCATTTTTAAATATATTTTTCATTTATTATAATAGTGAATCGGGATCCCTGTACCTCCCGTGTCCCTCCCTCTTCATAGAGCTAGACAGCCAAAAGATCAGCACAGATTATGCAGCCCGCCAGAGTAAATATTTGCTCACCCGTCGTACATGCGGCATCAGTTGCTAAGCCTCTTTCGAAGCTCCTTCATTCTGAAATGGGGAAATGCTGCTGGAGACGAAGCAAAGGCATCGACGAAATTTCTCTTCGTCTTGCTGTTAAGCAATGTCCATTTAACTGTTAAAGGTACGGACGTTGAAACATTAAGCAGTGGTGGATAAATGTTTCGTACAGTAAAAGAATTTTTCCTTGCCCTACTATTTTTGTCTCGGACACATAGCCAGAAAATATTTCTCTCGATGGGTGGGGGGGGGGGATACAAAATAAAATAAATGGTGATGGGAAGAAAATAATTATATTCGGTGTAATATTCTTTATTTACTGCTGATGAAGTTTTTAATTCGGGTAATAGAATAATTTTCTTCTTTGCGACATATAAGAAAGAATCCTAGAAACTAAAAGTTTGTAGAGGTCTTCCCCTAAAAGCGCATGCGTACTAGTGTCAGTACTGACCATTGCCTCAGTTAGAGCTAATACAACTGCTGGATCAGTAGCGAGATTCCAATTATATCAGTTAAGGCTAAATTTAAGATAGGGAGGCAAGGGCTACCACTATAGCTATATGCCTCTCTTGGATATTAAAACACTTTCGGTATATGTATTTAGACAACACGAAAAATTAAGGTATACTTTTTAAGTTTTGCCTACTAAATATAAATTATATATCATCGATTTAGAAAGGACCGGAGTTGGCTCAATGAGTGAAGAGCTATTCCAGCAATCGCGTTCCAAGTTTCGAATCCTAAATATGCCCGCGTCGAAATTTTGTTCTCTAACCCACACTGCCCTCGGTAAGAAAGGGGACACCGATGAGCTTAGAAATACCGCCTTTCATCGGATGGGATGTTAAGCCGCGGCCCAATGCGCAGGACAGCCGTATCTGTGCACATTGAAGAACACGATGGATGGCCTTATCGAGAGGCTCCCATCCGTTTCTTAGCAGTGGGTCTCTTTCCGCAATCTGCTCTGAGCTCTTGTGACCTATTCAGCCCTTTATATGCAAAAAGGGACTTTCGAGGTAAAACAGCAACAGCTAACTTTCAAATTAATTTGTAAAGCGGTGCAAACATTCGTTTCTGAAGCGGAAATCAGTCAATCTTGTGGTTACGTTTCAGGGCTTTAGAACTTTTGAATTTCCAGCATTAATTTTATTTTGTAATTACTTTGAAAATGAATATTATCTTTTAGTTTGTTCGTCTACGTCAGGGGTGCACATATTCCGGCCCCGTGAGAATTTGGAAAATGTAGAATAATATTTTTAAATCTCGCTCTACTAAAATGAATGGTGAAAGACGAAAATTTGAAAACCATCATATAACTAGCTGGCTACAATGTCATTGAAATAGTATTCAACAGCTCATTTATGGGATCCAATTCTCTACATAAGGTTTCAACACCAACTTCAGTTTTGACGTTAAAATCACTTTACATAGATATTTAATTTTTTTCCCTATTATTTTGTACCTATATATATATATCAAGTAAAATGCAATAAGTTAACTTTTTTCCCCTTTTTATCATTCCACCCTCCCAAATATTGGCCCCGCAGCAAACAATATTTTTCTATCCGGCACATTGCCAAAAAGATTGTGCTACCTGGCCCAAGTGATTGAGAATTTTTATTGCAATATAAACTCAAAAATCTTTTGTTATGGATGGTATGATGTCGCTGTTCCCTTCTGTTCATTTACCTTGTCTTTTTTTCTGTAGAAGCATTGGCGATGGATTACCAATCTCACAATCCCTGTTATTAATCAAAACCTGGCTAGTCAACTTGTTGCAGCCGAGCTCTTGACCCTTCGTTACCTTTGACTGAGTTGACCTTTCTACCAGAGCTCAGCTGCCGGTCCAAGTTCATTAAGAACTACTCGATTATCAACTGCTATGTCGCTAACGATGTTGATGAGGCGATCAGCCCTTGTTTAATTAATAATCGGGCTGCCGGCAGAGAGCTTCACATAGTGGCCCGATTCAAGTGGAAACCTGTTGGTGGCGAATTCTTCTCTCGGGCTCTTATGCTCAGAAAAGATTACCGAGGCATTTTCGTCCTGAAATTCAAACGTCGCTGCTTCTTTAATGGCAGTTGTAAAGTTTTGTTAAGGGGTAATTATCAGCTGGTCTAAAGAAACTCGTTAAGTTCAACTGATAGAAACGCAACATGTAATGTATTGAGTATAAATAATTATCATTCGTAAAAGTCCCTAATTGGAATGAGGAACAAATTATTTGACCATTCAATTCAATGAGGAGTAGCACTTAAATATCAAATTATAGATAAGTTTTCCAAAATTTTATTTTTCTTGGAATTATACGATGAATTCTTTACTTCAAAAACATAGCAAGGTTTGTTCAGTCAGTAGCGTGCCAGGCGCATCACCTGGTGTTTACAAATTCGAGTCCCCACTGTGTCCAATGAAGCTTTCAATTTAGGGAAGACATAATCATTTCATGTAAAGAGTGTCGTCACATGTATCAGAAAGGAAGCGGAGAAGCCATTGCGGTCGGAGGAATGCATCGTATATATATATATATACCCCCTCAAGCAGCTGCTTGCCACAGAGGTCTGACAGGAGCCTGTCAGTTTATATGCCAGAGTAGAAGGTCTGAGAGGATGGCAGGTCCTCAGCAGAAAAACGACATATACATCCATGCCTTACCCGGGGCTCGAACCCAGGTCCCGTAGATCAGTAGCCAAGCGCGCTAACCACTCGGCAAATAACATAAAAATTTTAATATTCATTGATTCTCAGCAATAGTCTGGCTGCGAGTTCTTTTTTCATTTATTAATGATTCACGTAATGTGGCAAGTTGAAATTTTAATTTTTTTCTAAATCTAAATGTGTATGTTTCGTGTAAAGCATGACAAGTACAGAAAAACATGAACGTAACATGTTCTGAAATCGCTCTTTTATAAAAAGAATTTATCAGATTAAGCCAACGTCTTGCGAGTTTAATGTAAATTATCTTTTTTTTTTCCACAAGATACCAACGGTTTTTTTTACTAGGATGGTTTCAAACTCTTATAATGGTTCATCTAAAAATGTTGTTTTGAACTTAAGCCTTTCTTATAGGACAGAAGTTCTTGATGACGGGCCACATTTAAAAAATAATCCTGGCTGTGGGGCCGCTTATCATTTAAAATAGGTATAATACCTCCATTCAAACCAATCATTCTAGATTTATCTCGCAACATGGTGTACAAGTTTAGTTGTCCGATTAAGTAAGGCTTAGAGTTGTGGTTTAGGTAGTATTATAATAGTTACTGTATACCAATTTGGTATACAGCATCTCAACTTAAAGCAAATGAGCGTCCATTCAAACTTTATCTCCACCCATCCCCCCAAAGGAGGAAATGCTTAAACAAATGCCGAGCGTAATAAGTTATATCTCAAATGAGAACTTCTGACACGGAGAATATCATTGGTTACCCCCACTCCACCCCAAATTATGTCTCCTCCTTTCTGCCTTTCAAAAAGAGTGAAAGAAATTTCACGCGGGTTGATCCTAAAGAATTTTATGTCAAAAAAATTACGACTTAAGGATTATCATCCACTATAGATTTTGAAATTTTAATTGAATTAAGGACTTGAGTAATGTCTGGTAAATCGGCTCGTATATAACTGCCTCTTCTAGCACATATCGGGCTAAGTACAGTGATCCAATTCTGAATACTTTTTATTTTGTACCATTTACTGATATTTAAGTATGCAATGTAATAATCGCTGAGGAGTAATACATCTTGTGGTGTTGATCACATTTATGAAAATATCATTAAATGTCTTGCACGTGAAATTAAAATACCTCTGCTATTATCTCGTCTGTTGAAATGAACATTTCCCTATAAGCAAAAAAATTGTACGAATGTATAAGGGTGAAAGTACTCAAGACTTGAAGAATTACAGACCTATATCTTTGCTACCTTAGTTTTATTACATAATGGAGAATTTAATCTATAATAAAATATTTGAAATTAGTTTAAAAAGAAAAACAAAAAAAAAATTGATTGCACCTTTAAAATATGGTTTTCAGAAAGGGAAATCTACTCAGATGGAAATTATTGATCTCTATGACTACATTGATAACAATCTTGAGCTACATCAATCAGGTTTGCCTGTTTATCATGATTTATCCAAGGCCTTTGATTGCGTTGATCGTAGTATTTTATTTCATCAAATTAGAAATTTCGAATTAAAGGAGAAAATTTATAATTGGTGAGTGGTTAGCGCGCTTGGCTACTGATCAAAGGGACCTGGGTTCAAGCCCTGGATAAGGCATGAATGTTATTTTTCTGCTGAGGTCCCGCCATCATCACAGACCTACTATGGCGTATAGACTGACAGGCTATTATCAGACCTCTGTGGTAAGCAGCTGCTTGAGGAGATATATATATACACCATCATCATCATCATCATCCTCAAGCAGCCATGGGCTACGGAGGTCCAACCAGACCATGCAGTTTAATTCTCCAAGCATATCTGTCCTGAGCTACATCTGCTGCATCTGGCCACTGCACACCAATTCTAACAAGGTCCTGTTTGACATTGTCAGCCCACCGCATCCTAGGTCTCCCCCTCCTTCTGAGGCCTCTAGGCACACTGTTCATAACCCTATTCGCCAATCTATAATTATCCATACGGGCAACATGGCCAAACCAGCGGAGTCTCTCTCTGCACAATATGCTGCTTAAAGGAGGTTGCAGACTCCTTTGCCTAACCTCATCATTAGTTACAAAGTTAAACCACCTAATACCCAAGATACTGCGTAAGCATCTAGAATCAAAAGCATCTAGTTTCCTGTTATCTTGTTTACAAAGTGTCCACGTTTCACCACCATAACTAACCCTAGAAAGAACCAAACTATTATACAGTCTAATTTTAGTCTTTAGGTGTATACGCCTATTAATCCACAATCTCCATAGATTCTTAAAAGTCCCGGCAGCAATACCTATTCGTCTGTTAATCTCATGCCGCACATCACCAGTATCAGTTACATAGCTCCCAAGGTAATTAAACTGTGACACCTGCTCAAGACTGCAACCATTCAGATTAACTGAATCACAACCTGCCTGACCAATTTTCATCACTTTAGTTTTCTCTCTGTTTATAACCAAACCTACTCTACTACAGTCTCATCAACAGCTCGAATGAAAGAGTTCATCTCATCAACATCATTTACCAAAAGGGCTAAATCATCAGCATAATCTAAATCAGAAATTTTCGTATCTCCAGCCCATTTAAGACCAAAATCTTTCCCTCGAAGTGAATTTCGCATAACATAATCAACAACCAAACTAAAGAGAAAAGGAGACAAAATGCACCCTTGTCGAACACCAGACGTAATGCTAAACCAATTGCTACAAGACTTACCAACTCTCACACACGACTCAGTGTTATTATAGAGAGCTTTCATTATGTTAACTAACTTGTCAGGTATACCATATGATCTCACAATCAACCACAAATTATGACGATCAACAGAGTCGAAAGCCTTTTTGAAATCAACAAAGCTAGCAACTAGAGATTTCTGAAACTCTAAACATTTCTCAAGAATCTGCCTAAGTGAAAATATCTGATCTACACATCCCCTATCACTTCTGAATCCACATTGCTCATCACGCAATTGACTGTCAACCAGATTCTTAATTCTATTAAGCACGATCATGGAAAGGCTGGTACCCCTATAGTTATCACAAGAACTGCGATCACCTTTTTTGAAAATAGGGATAATAATAGCCGTGGTAAAATCTTTAGGAACCATGCCTTTATCATAAAAGTTATTCAAAATTTCAGTCATCCAAATGGTAACCAAAACATTCCCAGCTCTGAGCATTTCTGTAGTAATTTCATCTACCCCTGGGGATTTATGAAGTTTAAGTTTAGAGATAGCCAAACTAACTTCAGATTGTGTTATAGGGCCAACATTAAAGCTGCCAATGCATCTATCATCATTACAAACAATGGGAGTAGAACTAACCACATTGTTTAGAACATCACTGAAATGCTCAGCCCACCTAGCCATGACAGAATCCTCACCTTCTATAACCTTACTTTGTTTATCCTTCAATCCCTGTATGCCTGTCCGTTTTCTACCACCTAAAACATTAACTATCTGGTACAGCTCTCTGCTGTTGTGCTGCCTAACTGCTTCCTCGGCTTTGTCAGCCAAGCTATCAAGCCAAAGATTTTTATCAGTAGCTAACTGATCCTTTACACGTTTATTAAGCTCTCTGTAATCCTTTCTATTAGGACTAGTAGGGTACTGATTAAGGACATTCCTGCAGTTCCTTCTTTCTGAAATAAGCTCAATTGCCTTATCACTTAAATAATTCTGCCTCCTCTGCACCTTTTTTCCTAAAAGAGTACTGTTAGTTTCCAAAAAAAGCCTGTTTAAAATGGCCCCATTCTTCCTCAACTTCAGTATTAAGCAAACCATGACTGTCATAATGACTAAGTAACCTATCATGGTAAGCTTTAGCTATAACTGGATCTTTCAGAGCTTCAGTATTAAAGGTAGATTTTTTAACCCTAGCACAACACTTTTTAAGTTTAAGTTGCAAGACACTTTTAACAAGGTAATGGTCAGATTCACTTTCAGCTCCCCTATATGCCCTGGTATTTCTAACAGAACTAGCCCATTTGCTGTTAATTAATATGTAATCAATCATATTCTTATGCAGCCCATCAGGTGAAACCCATGTGTACTTATGTATGTCGCGGTGTTTGTAATAAGTGTTAGTTATTCTGAATCCATTGAGTTTACTTACCTGTAGGAGACGTTGCCCATTGCCATTGCAGCTACCAATACCAAAAGGGCCTATCACCCCTCCCCAAAGATCAGAGTCAGTACCAACTTTGGCATTGAAGTCACCAAGAACAAGGGTAATATCTCCTTTCTTGACAGAATTCAAAATATCCTGAAGTTGTCCGTAAAACGTATCCTTCTCATCCTCATCAGCATCCTCAGTGGGGGCATAACAGCAGATAACATTCAAGTCTTTAATGCTTGTCTGAAATTTTGCTGTAAGAAACCTTTCATTAATGCACTCATATCCTAGAAGAGCATCACTAGCATGTCTGCTGAGCAGCAGACCCACGCCTTGGTGATGCTTTCCATCCTCCTTCCCTGTAAAGTGAAATTTAAAGTTATTTTTAAGTATCTCACCTTTACCTGTCCATCTGGTCTCTTGCAAGCCTAGAATATCTAGGTTATAGCGCTGGAATTCCTGCATGAGGACATCAAGAGAATAATCTCTATGTAATGTCCTCACGTTCCACGTTCCTGCTGAGAGAAAATGATTAGTAGGATTTTTAAAGAAATTAGGTTTATTGAGATTGGTAGGGCCAACAATATCAAACAGCCCCCTGATCGCAGGCATGGGGCAAAGACCCGTTCCTCCTCCGCTAAAGGCTGAAGTCACCGATGCTGGTAGGAACTTCAGGCACCACCTTTTCAAGTGGACTTTTTGAAGAGCCACATGGCCTAGCCTGAGACGCATTATTCCAGTTTAGGCTTGACGATGCCCAACTAGCAAAGTAAGGTTCAGGTACCTGCGATGGCCTCTGATTAGGATTATCCACCAGCTGATATAAGGTATCCCATGCCTCTGTTCACTTAGAGCTGGCAACCCAGAAGCAAGCAGAAAACACAGCGGCAGACTCTCCCTCAATAGAGGCCCACCAGTGCAGCAAGTCCAGGATCAATAATCAAGCTCAAATCCATAAACAGTCTAGTAGGTATAAATGGTCAGCACCAGGACCCTGTGAAGTTGACCACTCCTCAGCAGGGTTGAAAAAAAAAAGCAAAAAGTGGCCATAGATGACCAGATCAGCAGGCCATACTGAACTGGCAGCCCTCCCCTTCCGTTCCCTTCCAAAAGAGGATATCTCATTTGAAAGTTACTAACGGCCTGCACCACGAGAAGGCGGGGTCAGACATTAGGTGCTAGACCTGGCCGGTTCTTTGCATCATCACTAGGGATTGGTACACAGCTCTCCTTCCAGTTTACGCCTAGCTACCATTTACGTGTGAAGGTCTCTAAGCGATATAAATAACACTTGATACTGAGCTCAGTTAATCAGTGTTATTCTTGTTCGTCAGATGGGAAAGGCAGAGGACTTAAGTGAGTTTGACAAAGGCCAAATTCTAATGGCCAGACGACTGGGTCAGAGCATTTCCGAGACAGCAAGGTCTGTGGGGTGTTCACGGTCAGCCATGGTTAGTACCTTCAAAAAGGGGTCCGAGGAGGAAAAAATCACGAACCGCCTGTAAGGTGTGGACCGACCACTGCTCGTCGACTGCTAATGCTGCTGATATTTATTACAGCTTCCATGACTCTTAAATATTGAACGAATATTGTTGATAATCGCAATTTAAGTAGTTTTGATGCAATTTTGATTTTCAGTCATTTTTTTATATAAAGCTTGTTTAAGAAGTTACAAATCTTCGAATTTGACTCTGATATAACATGGGGATGTTATCATGCGCGGCTTGAGATATGTTGGAGCCAAAATCCTAAGAGTGCTTTCAAAACAATACAAATGTTAAAAATGTTTTCATTTAGAATTTGTATGAAGGAGAGGAAGTGCTACTTTGCTAATCATTTTGCTAATCCGGACAACGTCGTTGGTCAAGTGGTGCTCTTAACTGTAACGTATAGAAGTGTATAAAAAACAAAGGAAACTGTTATCGTCAGCACTTAAATGTACAGAAATATGAATAAAATGATATGCCAAATGGTTCGGATTATTGATATTTCGACAATGGACTCCCCACTTGTAATAAGATTTCTGCTTATTCAACAGATGGCGCTACCAGCAAGTCACTTCACAATATCATCGGTGGCCATTTGTCGGTCGCCGCTGGGCCCAAAAAACTTCGGCGCAGTTATGCGAGTTCCGAACTGCTTGCTTTCCAGAAATACCCTCAGGATAATATAAAGTACTCTTAGTCGCAACGAGATTAATATTCTGAGTACGAAGAACTCAAAGGTAGTAATTAAGAATGGCGTATTATGACGGCAAGATATAGGCCTAATTCTTTCTCTTCTGTGAGTAGCGCAAGGAACTGACAACTTCATCTACACGCAACACAAACATTCCCCCGATTTAGTAAGGGTGGTCTGGCTGCACGCGATATGCATCCATATGAATGAGGACGGCAAATTTTTTTTGATCGCAAACATGATGCTGATTTCAGAAGACAAGCTGGCAAGTTGAAAATGCACGAAAAAACTACTTCCAGAGCTTGCTTACCTGCTGCAGACTGCGCTTTTATGCAAAGTGATAAGTTCGCTTCAGTGGTAAAGCCACCGAAAGCGAGATGGAGAAATGAGACACATAAAGACTGTTTCCGTTAATGTTAGCAAGCGATTAAGAATTTTGCCAGAATCCTTTTCGCGTGTTAAAGATTGAACGTTTCTAATAATTTAATTTCAAGTAGAATCTACAACTTGGATAATTTGCTCATTAGGTATTAAACATCTTAACCGAAGATCATTTGCAGTTGAAGGAAACCCATTTCAAACGTATGAAAGAGGTTTAAAATGAGGTAAACGAAACTGAAATGCTTTACAGAGCTTCAACGTAAAGAGGTTACTGTTCTTCAAATGATTTAAAATGAGGAAAACGAAACTGAAATGCTTTACAGAGCTTCAACGTAAAGAGGTTACTGTTCTTCAAATGATTTAAAATGAGGAAAACGAAACTGGAATGCTTTACAGAGCTTCAACGTATGAAAGAGGCTACTGTTTTTCAAATGATTTAAAATGAGGAAAACGAAACTGAAATGCTTTACAGAGCTTCAACGTATGAAAGAGGCTACTGTTTTTCAAATGATTTAAAATGAGGAAAACGAAACTGAAATGCTTTACAGAGCTTCCTCGGTTCAAATGACGATCCCTGAACCTCGTGCTCCCCATTTCGAGAGAGAACATTTTTTGCAATTATTGAGACGGAGTCCGGCCGAGCCGCATTTGGGGAAAGACTGATTCTCATAAGACGTGTATGTCAGTAATCGTTTATTTTAGTCGTAAATTTTTAATAATAATAGTGATTTTTTGACAAAATTTAAATATTAATGTCACTTAGAGCGAAAAATATTAGAAATTTCGTGGTTAACATAATTATAAACGCAAATAGCCATTCCTTTATTAAACATAGAGAATACGCAAAAAAATCAAAAGGCAACTGATAAAAAGGTTGAAATTATAATAAGTTTAAATTATAAAAAACATTTTTTATCGCAATTACAAGAAATATTTAAATTTGAATTATTCTGAGCCTGATTCCGAAGTCGTCTGTGCTATTTTGAGCCCCACAAAGCCCGAACTCATCTTAGTTTCTATTCACTGACTTCTGCATTGAGATATCTTCTTATTCAACAGATGGTGCTACGCACAAAGCACTTAGCAGTGTCGTCGTGGTCACTTGGAGATCGTCGTTGGGCACAAAAAGAACCAGAAAAATACCGATTCGTAGGGAAATACCGATGTACTTCTTACTAGTAATGAAATTACGAATTGAAAGTGTATTCTATCACCAGGAGAGGAATGCCGATGCATCCCTCTCTTTTGAGAAATTGCACGCTGAGGTACCATTATAAAAATGCTATGCATTCTTTCTTCGTTTAAAAAGTGAAATAACGATGCTTTCAATCACCACAAGATAAATATCGAGGCATCTATCGCTTTGATAAAGTCGCATCCTGATGATTGCAGCAGAGAAATGCCAATTCGTTCCTCACTTTGACGAGTTTGCGCTCTGAATTTGCATCCTATCGCCACCAGAGAAATAACGATGGTAAATTTCTGTTCGAAATCGCGATCTCTAAACAACTCTACCATTTATCAGTCTTTTTTTTTTTGTACTCTTTTCGAAGGAATGAGTGCACAAATATATAATCGAATTGCAAAACGGGAAATTTGACGAGTAGTGGATTTTGCCTTGTAAGCTTGTCTCATGATAAAGGAAACGGAGGAATCTGTAAAACGAATGACGCTCATCATATGTAAGAACTAAATGTTACTCTTCGGAAGTTGATTTTAAAATTCTCTTTTCCTGGGCATTCTTTTTTTTTAAGTTTTCTCAGTCACCTGACATTTTTAATACGCAGTTTTTCCTTGTTCTTATTTCACTGATTATCGTGAGAACGATTGGTCATTAGAATTCTCTTGCCGTTTCTTGCAGGAGCGTGTGGCAGGGAATGGCTCCGCAAATATTCGTTACGGACATCATGAGAGCAAAAGATAGTTGACTTGTAGCCGTGTGCAGTTGAAAAAAAGGAAACAGCCGATGCGAACAAATGATGAAAGAGGTTACTGTTCTTTCTTAAAAATTACTATTATTAAAAATTTACGACTAAAATAAACGATTACTGACATACACGTCTTATGAGAATCAGTCTTTCCCCAAATGGGGCTCGGCCGGATTCCGTCTCAATAATTGCAAAAAATGTTGTCTCGAAATGGAGAGCACGAGGTTCAGCGATCGTCATTTGAACCGAGGAAGCTCTGTAAAGCATTTCAGTTTCGTTTTCCTCATTTTAAATCATTTGAAAAACAGTAACCTCTTTCATAAATTGTTCGCATAGGAAAAACAGTAACCTCTTACCTGAAGAAAAGGAAACAGTCGATGCGAACAAATGATTTGCATCGTCTCATACATATATATCCAGCCTCTGTCGTGCCCAAATGTACAGTAAACATTTCTTCTTTGTACTTTTTTTTAACCTTTAAGCACAAAAAAAGTAAAGTTACACTTGGAAAGTGTGAAACTTGTTTATGTCCTAAGCACATTAGTTTTATTTTAATTTTCTACCTTTTTGCTTTCTGTGTAATGAAATGCTTTAGATATTTTCGTAACGAAAGATAAATTATCAATACTAACACATAAAACCATATTTCATACAAATTAATGTTTTAAAAAGAAGTGTAAGGAAAAAAAAAGCAAGAAAAATAGGCAGCAGTTTTATAAAGTGTGATTTGAACGTTGAAAGCAAATATCTAAACCTTGGTAAAAAAAAAAACACCCTAGAAGGCGTCGTCCTTGTGATGCGATAGCCATTACACAACCAAGACACCTCATCCAGTATCATGTTTTCAAAGTATATTTTCTCACTTTACCTATTCCAGGTTAACAAATAGTGACATTTGTTAAGGTGTAAAAAATGTTGGACGATTTTAATATTATTTATTTCACTTTTACTGGCCACAGCAGTATTCTGATTGGATCTCTGTTAGTGGGGACTTTTTCATTTCATCGAAGAAATAGCACATCCAGAATAACGAAGACAGAGTAAGCAGCCAGTAAATCATAACTGAAGCGTTTCATATCCACAAAATATGTTTCATTAAAATTATTCATACTCTTTTGTAAAATGTTTTAAAAAAAAAACTGAAAAGTTAATATGCGCAGAACTACGATCGCTGATAAGTTTTAACAATGCATACACATAATGATTGCTATTGTTGGCTCTTTTCATTTAGAGAGAACAAAACATGGCGCCCGTAAGCCAGCAGCCAAGTGCTGGAATTAGCCAATGGCAGGCAGTCGGCGAAATGGTCACCCTGCTGTCTACGATTGCTAAGCTAATTTGTGCTGCCATCTTGAATCCAAGGTTAGCCTGCTGTATTTTTAAGCGGCACTTCTGGGGACCCCAAGGTCTCAGCTGGGCAGGGAAAAAGGAACCCACTGAAGTTATTAGGAAGCTGATAGAGTGCTAGATTCAGAACCATCCAGCATGTTCTTTAATGAGCACAGGGAGCCTTCACACGGAGTCACAATGTCCTGTGGTGCCGACGGTGTCCTTTCCAAGCCCATCGGTGTCCCTTTTTTCACCGAGATTAGGCTGAGAAAATATCAACTTAGGCACACTCGAACTTGGGAGCATTAGATTAGGAGTAGGCTCGCTAACGACTCTGCCAAACCCTACCCTGGTTCAGAGAAGAAGTCATTTTGCGGTAGTGAGAGTCGAACCCTGATCAGTTTAGTTTGTACTTTCAGTTCTGGTAAAGATCCAAACCGTATCCTCTCAGCTGAATAGAAAGCTTTACCCACCAATAAGGGTCGGCGACGAACTGGCTACTGCGCTTTTTCAGACAACATAGAGTTAAAAAGAATTTCATGGAATTTTACTGATGGCAAAGGAGCGCTAGTTTACGTCATTTACCAGGGCGCGAGGCAGATTTTCTCTCGACATCAGTTTGGAGAAAAACACGAGCGAGTTGTTTCTCCCACGGCACCTGGTGAGATGAGCAAGTGAGCAAATCACCCTTCATGCAACTGATTGCCACAGCTACAAATTGTTGCTTACGTAACACTGCTCTTGCAAAGACATTCCTGAAATGGATTTCTGTTGGTGCATTGTGATGGGGGAAAAATAAATAAACAGAGAAGCAAAATGAGCTCATAAGAGCTATTTCAATGTTTACGATACAAAAAAGAGAAAACAATACCTGGGATCAAGTCTCATGTCTCGGATAAGAAACGTTTTTTCATGGGCTTTCTTTCTGCAGAGGTCTCGCCTCTTCGTCACAGATCTCTATTGCGTATCATATTTGCAGCTTTCCGTCAGACTTACATGTCTAGCGGGATGCTTGAGGCTTAATTTATTTTATGTCAAATGTTACTTATCTCTGAGGAAAGGAGTAAGGATTTATTTGTAGATTTCAAATCTAATTGGCCATAGATAATTTTAATGGCCGAAATGTTGAGGTGGATTAAAACTAAAAGCAAATTAATTTGTTTCGCTTCGATAATTAATTCATAATAGATGAGCACTCACTTAAAAAAAAGAAAGTTTCTTTTTTGTCTTCTCCTAGAATTAGTGAAAGCTCACGCAACTGAAGTGGGAAATAAATGCAGATGTATTCATCAGCGATTTAGCCACAGAGTGCGTGGTTTGAGTTTCATTAGAGTTTTCATCCTCAGCTGAAATTGTGTCTCGAGTCTGGAAGAGGAAGAGCTTGATAAATCGCTGCAGTCGGCTATTTGGCCTTCAGAAGGAGACTTAGTGAAATAAGTGTACGACCCCTCCATTGTGAGGTCAGTAGTCTTATTCATTTGAACCGGAGGCCAGCTCTAATCAGGCGACCTTATCTCCATCAGCGCTAGGTCCAGAGGCCGCGTGGGCTGGGCTGTCGTGGCTGCCTGCTGCTTGTCACCCTACTGCACGCACGCCTTGCGTTCCCACGTCAAGTGCCAGCCTCCCGGTCCTCTGCTGACCGGTTGGACTGCGGCGGCTCTGTCCAGCCAAATCCATAAGTTATGGCATTGATTAGCGTCTAATGAATTTCCTTGCTTGCTCAACTCTGCTTTTCCGATCTCATTGTCTCTGCTCGAAGTGTTGCCTGCCAAAGGGACGACGGAGACCTGACATTCAGACTCTAATCACGTGTGTGTTTGGGGGAAATAAAAGTGTTAATAGCTGACGGAATAAACATGTTGTGGAAAATCACCGGCGCGGAGCATTCAGTGTGTGTCATGGTCAGTGGGATAATTCAGGTCGCATTTCGTTTGCCTCTGATGCAACTGAACATGTCCTCGTCTGCGTTTGGTCTTCTCTGCAGATAACCGTTGCCATGGTTTTAGGAATTGGAAAGGAATTGCGTTGAGTGCTATCATCTCTCTGCTGCCGTTGCAAAAAAAAATGAATCGGGATTTTTCTTAAACGCAAGGAATCATGAAAAATCTCTTTGGATCATTTCTAACCATTCCACTCAACGTGATATGCTCATATTTCAATTCATCTTGAGCATTAAGACGTTCTAAGATTTTTATGAGATTGCCAGGAAAGGTAGAGATATTTTATTTAATGAAGTGATCGGAAAGTGCAGGCTGTGCACTGAAACCGGACATGGTAAATATATTAAAATTTAAAAACATTTTAGAAAAGGGTATGAATTAAATCTTTCAATCTGAAAGAAAAAACAGCTGGAAAAAGTAACAAACTAGTTGCAGAGGGTGTTATGTACTCTTCCAGCACGACACAAAAAAATATGATACTTGCAGCTTTTACGAGCAACGAGATTTCAAAGGATTGAAGTTTTTCCAAGCAAGAGAAGAAAATGTAAAACCTCTTGCTTTTCCCATAAGAAAGCACCTCTTGCTTTTTTTCTTTGATATCCCAATGTTCAAGATAGTAAATGTTAAGTGGATAACAATCTTCTCCATTTCAACGAATGTAACGAGAGGTTTTTTTTTAACATTGCCAGTATGTTTTAATATGACACATGAGCTAGTCTCTTGGTAAAGTGTTTGTGAGTGCTTTCTTTTTTTATATCTGTTACTAGATGCGGTATCCACAAAGATGAGTCGTATTCTAGTGTAGGCTGATGAGAGTTACAAAAATAACTTAGATGTTCACTGTCACCATTTGCCATAACATTTCAGAATAAAGAATGCGGCGATGTTTTTAGTATTTATTATAATGGTCACATAAAGTTAATTGTGTTGAGAATAACATTCTCAATGTTTTAGCTCCTGTACATCCCTAATTGGATCAGTGATATGTTGAAGAGGACTGATAATTCATCGCTGATGGAAATAATAAGCTTCTTAAAAAGAGATTATTGTCAATCCACGTGGTTCAGGGTAGAGGTAAGTAATGGCGGAATGCTAGAAGACCCTTTTATGCGACTTCGAAAAATCGCAGATTCCAGAGAAACTTCACACGAATCAGAAACGATACCCAAATGAAATAAGTTACTAGAGGAATTTCACTTCTGGAACAAGAAATAAATTTTAATTTTAGCTTTATTTTTTAGGGGAATGCAAATGGAAATTAATTTTTTTTTCTTCATTTTACTGCGATCTGAAAGATTTCGCAATAAGTGTGTAAATGACTTCTGTAAAGAGTTTTTCTCCATCCCAGACGACGGCCTTAAACTTTTCGTTTATGGTAATCGTCGTAAGACGTCAGTGGCTTCACGTTTCATCGATTTAAAAATCCACCTATAAAAAGGAAGGGAATCCACCTAAAAAGGAAGAATCAACGACCACCTCCGGAAGCTCGTTGATTCGAGAGAAATTTAGCATTTCAAGAGAGATCCTTGACCTTTCGGCACCGCTTCGCTGCTTAAAGAAAACAGTGCAAGAAGAGCAACGGAGAAATGTGGAAAGAAGATGGGTAAAATGAAATAAGAGTTAATGAATGAGAAAGGCTTTTTTGCGCCACACGAAAGACTAATGTTCTCTCTTCCCTATGTGACAAATCTCAGAATCATGAAGATGAGTGGCAAGCATGCTTAGTCAGCTCGTGAAAGGGATGGAAGGACAGGAACTGTTGACTTAAGATTTAAAACCTTAAGAAGCTTTGTCTCGAGAGAGAAATTTGGAGTAATTCTGAAATGTTTTTCCAGCGAAAAAAAATGTGGCTTCAATTTACATCAGATAGCACGAGGAACTTAATGCAGTGAGGACTTTGCAAAGAATCTAAAAATTCTACTCCTTGTGAGCAGTTCTGGTTGTTGCCATCTGACTGATGACTCGATTTTCCGATAAGGCCCTTCAGTGTGGCCAGAATTTAGTTGGAACAAACTGCAACTGTAATCCCATCAGGAAGGATTACTTCCTGCTGTCGCGGTCAACGTCTTCCACTCGGTAGGCAGATCAAATCAGTCGGGAAGATTACGTTTGTCTCGATTAAAACTGCAAAAGTGCAGTCGTTCTCGGAACGAAGGAGTGGAGTTTATGGTTTCTTGTCATTTCATCATGTAAAGGAATAATTCTGTAAAATGGGTGACTAATTTTAAGATATATACGATTATAAATAAACTACATTAAACTAAACTGTTAATTATAACACTTCTATGTTTAAAAGTACTAGTTTAGAATAGTATATTAGTTTAGAATTAACTACCTTATGATCTATTGATTGAAAAAAAACAACTAAAATGCATTAAATCAACAGAGTATTGAACCGTGAGATTTTCTATTGTAATCTGCAATTATTTGTTCAGTAATTCTATCACCATAACACAATCAGGAAATGGAATATTAGGATACGAGATTTCCAATTATCTCTAGCCCACTGATATCCTGTCGACGAGATGGACTGCAATGTCTTAAATATTGCATTTGTTAAATGAGATGAGAAAGTTTTCATTGTGTTGCGTAAAAAACACTTTGTTATTTGTTTAAAGAAAAATCCAGAAATCTTTATCTTCAAATGAGATATGTCTTATATACAGAATGGTTATAAGTTTCCATATTCTGGAGTCTCTGGACTGGGAACGAATGGAGATAATGTCGCGAAAATTGGTAGGTAGCTTAATGAGAACATTGGGAAGCGATTTAGCGAAGAAAAATAGTTACAATTGGTGAAAATAGCGATGTTTATTGGTTTTAGACACATTCTGCTACAGAAACTGCTCAATATGCTCTCCATCGTTGAAGAGGATGATGAGCTGGAAGCGAAGGACTGCATGGGCCACGTTCGGTTGCTTGGAGCATGTCGCTGTGGATGTTGGTCACTTCCCGTGTAACGCTGGCCTCCAGATCAGCAAGCGACCACACACTGCGACCGTAAACTCGGTCCTTGAGATAGCCCTAGAAATCACAAGGATTCAGGTGCGTGATGGCCAGGCCTCAGGAAAGTCTTGAGAAACTGAGTGCTCTTGCGGAACTGCTTTATCTTCCGACTAACATGCAGCTGCTTTTATCTTCAGACTAACATGCAGCAACTGCTTTATCTTCTGACTAACATGCAACAGCTTTATCTTCCGACTAACATGTGGCGGTGCAACATCTTGCATGAACGATGAGGTTTCTAGAGGACAGGAATCACGTGATTCTGTTGAAGAGCGCAGACTAATGGACATCTATTACGGTGCATTGCATTGGACCGTTAAGTGTAACCTCCTCAAAGAAGAACTGCCCAATAACGAAATCTGCCCTGCAGCCACACCACACTTGTCACGTAGGGGGGCAGGAGAGACTGACTCCCCTTCCCCTTCCCATTTGCGACAGTTGGTAGTACTAATTTGGATGAAGTGCGCCTCATCGGTCCACAGGTAGCATCTTACCAGAGGTCTGACAGGATTGTTATCGATTCCCTTGAACGGACTAGCATCAACATAGATATAACAGGCCATTGAGAAGGTCTCTGCTAACCATTAGAGAACATGACGTCACTTGAAATTATTTCTGTCCTCATTCAATCTAAGGATGTCGAAAAATTCCATTTCTCTAAGCTCCAAAAGGTTTCAGTTTCCACCTGCAGCAAGTTTTTCACTTTAGGGTCATCAGCAGTGAAAATTCTGATGTCGTTTACTTAATTTCTTGAATCTCAAAATTCATTGTTTGAAATCTCTGCTTTCCCTTCATTGTAAAACACATTCAAAACAATAAATCTGAAAAAAAAAAGGATTAGTACAATATGGTTTAGAATTATTCTATTCTTGCTTTTTTTTAATCTGTTTTCTTTTGAAACAAGAACAAATATAAAGAATAAAATTACGTAAAATAATTTTTCGTGATGCGACATTGACACCTAGATTTTCATGGCTTGCTTGCTGTTTAATGTTTTCATTGTTACGGCACCATTTTCTGAAATGTTGCAAAGAAGATCAGTGTCTTTGAGTTAAAAAAAAGTGAAACAGCAGAATATTGTTACGACAGATGAATGTGCTGTGATGAGTTTGTGATGGGCGTGTCATGAACGCTCGTGTGCGCTTCTGCGTGAGAATTAATTAACCAACGAATTAGAACATAGAACCGATCTGAAATAGAAGAATGGTAGAAGTGTGTTGTTGAAGTTGTAAGATCTAAAAGGAGGCATAATTAAGAGTGTGCACGATAGTTTAGTGAATAAATGTTTTTATTTAGTGTGTGCGCCGGAGGCTGACTACTTTATTGGTATGGATTATTTTGCTAAGCTGGTGTATAAATAGGAAAATATTGTCGTCTTGTGCATAGTGATCAGCGTATGAAAAGAATTAGTTCTGAAAAACCAGTACATTTAGTCGCAGTTCTATGTATAGTTATTTAGTTATTTTGGAATTTAAAAAATTCTTCTGAAAACTTTTCTTTGTATTATATAGAGTTTCTTTGTTTATAAATGATTGTTTTTGTTGTTTGTTTATATTTTGTTTGTTTATAAATGGTTGACTTTGTTTATAAATGATTTTATCCATACTTTTGTAATAAATTGCATTGTATTGTAATTTCTATTCACATTTTCACTTGAATTCACGCTCAGTGCTCGCTCATCCCTTTTTAATTTGCAACAATATGTTTTACTCCCTGTGCATTTTATCTCTTCCACTTTTGGGGGCGGAGGTGGCTCAGTCGGTAGCGCGCCAGGCTCGTAATCTGTAGTTCCCAGGTTCGAGTCCCAGCTGGGTCAGCGTTGAGATTTATCTCCGCAAAAGTTCCTCGCCCTGCCCACGGTCAGTAGGGGACACTGATGGGCTTGGAAAGGCCCATACCCTGTGCACGTTAAAGAACACGCTGGATGGCCTTGACGGGAGGCTACCATCTGTCTCCCAACAGCTGTTCCAGTGGGTCCCCTGCCCCAACCTTCTCTGAGCCTTCGGGGTCCATGTGACCTGACCATTTAGCCCATGGTGTGCAAAAAAGTGCCGCTCAGAGGTAAAACAACCCAATCTCTTCCACTTTTACTCAAAGTTTCAGAGAATTTTCAAACGAATGAATTTGTTTCATTTGCAATGGAGAGATTTTTTTTCATCCGCTAAATCAAGAATGCCACTGAACAGTGAAGAAGTAACAAATGATGGCTTTTGCTTAATATGCAAAATTGGCGAAAGACAGATTGTTCTTCAGTGGTAATAATTTTAACGGAGATGTCAGGATTTATTTGCAACCCGTTCTGGCCGCTGTCTTCATATACTGCATTCAAGGGCAAAGCTTACAAGCAACAAAATCGCTGATTGCAAAAATAAGTCTCTAACGATTTTAAGGAAAATTCACACACAGGTGAGCTATTATCCGGCATTTATAGGGATTGCCTATTAGATGAATCTGCCGGTTGCATGAGAAATGCCTTTATCGGAACCAAATACATTAGGTATCAAAAAAATTTTGTATATAATTTTAATTTTATAAAATGGGAAATTTTGTATTCAAGACTTGATTAAATAAGAGTGCAGTTAAAAACAATGATAATAAAAATGAAATATGATGTCCTTAATATAATAGTTAAAATATTATTTTTCTTTTACTCATTTTCACACTTAATGAATGTCTAAATCCGTGCACTTAGCATAAACTGCTTCACTGAAAGTCACCATGGAAAGTGTTTATAATTTTGGTCTTCGGATGCGGTGGCTACCTGTAGTGCCATGTTTTCCTAATAACGAAAGAAAAGTCCTTTGAAAAGCATACACAAAGCAAAAAAAAAATGCTCTCAGGGGCACGAGAATAGTGAAACTAGCTAAACTTTAATTTCAGAAAAAAAATTGCCTGTGTGTGTGTGTATAGAAATATCTATATATAGAAACTCGGATGGCATTTCATCTAGGCCATCCACTGAATAGCATTTGATTCTTAGCAGCAGTCGATGTCGAGGGATGAGAAGACGTAAAATCCGTGAAAAACTAAAGTTCGGTAGATAAAAACTATTTGCTTCCCATAGTACCAGAGTATGTTACGTTCAAGGGAATCGATAACAATGCTAGTGAAATGCATTTCGGGGGCTGAGAGAGCGTCGGTCCCCCCTCCTCCGTCGCCAAACAGCAGTACATTGCCCAATTTTAATGTAACATCACATCGATCACTAACCAAACGGATTAGCTCCCAAAACAACACTTCACGCACTCCAGAGATCGCAAACAGGACACACTTCACAGTTGGAAAAACAGCAGAAAAAGTGCATGGAAAATAGTTATAGGAATGATTATGAAAACGGAAGTCTATTATCAGATACAACATTTAGGAACAAGCGGCAAGAAAAAGAATCCACTTAAAAATAAGTATGCCGTATCAAGTTCAAATATTCAATTTGAAATTTATGCAGGTTGCTTGAGAATTCCTGAAGCTTGAGTACCGGATTAAAAAAAAATCCTTCAAGCAGCTGCTTGCCACAGAGGTCTGACAAAGAGGCTGTCAGTTTAATATGCCATAGTCAAAGGTCTGTGAGGATGGTGGGACCTCAGCAGAAAAAGCAACACAAACATCCATACCTTACCAGGGCTCGAAACCCAGGTCCCTTTGATCAGTAGCCAAGCACGCTAACCACTCGGCCACGGGGCAGCTAACTGGGAGATTACTGTATTATATATAATTTTGCGTAAGAATAAATGTATTATGATAATTAAGTGACCGAGTGGTTAGCGCGTTTGGCAACTGATCTAAGGGACCTGGGTTCGAGCTCCGGATAAGGTATGGACGTTTGTGTTGTTTTTCTGCTGAGGTCCTGCCATCCTCTAGGACCTTCTACTATGACACATAAACTGACAGGCTCCAGTCAGACCTCTGTGGCAAGCAGCTGCTTGAGGGGGTATTTATTTATTTTTATTTAATAATAATACAACTGTCTTCTTTACATGAAGGTAAGAAAGTAAGTCCAAAAAGATAAATGAAAACTATCTTTAATAAATGGTGTGATCACCGTTAACAGCGTTGCTGCACTCGAAACGCTTCCTCCTAATGCAAATGTCTCCAATCGATTCTGAAATCAGTGAAGTCCACTGGTGCAAAAGAGCTCTTCCAATATCATGGGGACTTTGTGGGGGGAGGGCTGCAGTCCATCTCTTCGAGGCATCCTAGACATGCTCAGTAGGAATGAGGTAGACCACTCAATAGGTTCATTACTTCATTTGTCTAGAGTTGATCCCCGTGTGCATATCATCGTCCATTAAAATGAATCTTGAGCTCAGTTAACTTGCAAAATGGGTGAACATAAGATTCTAGGATCTGATCCCGATACCTCCATGTAATAAAGGATCCTTTATGAAACAGTGGAGATTGGTGCATCCATTGATGTCGATGCCTACGCACAGCATTAAACCATCGCCTGCATATTAATCCCTTTCCCTGATGTTAGAGGGATGATATTGTGTCTCGTGCGATCTCCAGATAAATGTTCGTCGAGAATAAGTCTGTAAGCTGAATCCCAATAATCTGTAAGAGTGTTCCTGGAAATTATGCCCATGTGACTTTGACTTTGTTGCCGAGACTAATTCAGTGACGTTCGTAGCTCTTTCGGTGTCCCCTCACCCCTCTTCGTGCTTAATGAATGGAAAAAAAACACTATACATGCGCAAGTATTAATTTCATTGCTGACATAATGAATATTATCATAAAATATGTTAATAAAATATTCAGCATATATGATCTTTTAATTATTAAGGAATCATTTAAACTGGAAAAGGGATAAATTACATAGTGATCAAGAATATTATTAGTTCATATGTTGTTATATAAGTTTCAAGTACGAGTATTATAAAACTTGAATTATTATTATGAAATCTAATGAACAACAAAAAAGAAATATCGGTGTTTATGATTTGATTACGTCTGTCGCGGCCTCATTCTGCCATTGTCGCCCTGGGCAACCACCCCCATTGGCCACTGCCTTAGCACGGCCCTTCTTGAATGTCTATTGGCTACGAAGAAATGGTCCGAAATAGAGTCAACAGATGGATTTTGGCAATAGCCTTTTTTCGAGGTTCGCTCTCTTCACAAATGTTCTCTGTGGCGATCGGCAATCTGTTCCGAATGGTCGATAGAAGAAAAACATTTTATTACTAGGGGTGATTCATAAGTCTGCGCGTTTCATCGGCTATTTAAGAAATAATTTTTACAATATAAATAACGAGCCTTATTACTCAGCAAAATATAAATCATCAATTTCTATAGTTCGTAGCCATCAGTCGACAAGTTGTTCGATTCCTCTTCGATACCATGCTTTCAACTTGGAGGTGAAACACTCCCGACATCCGTTTTCGACTTTCTGAAATGTTTAAGATCGCCTACCCCGAAGAAAATGAACCATGGAGCGAAAGAGGTGGTAATCAGGTGGAGTTAGGTTCGGATTATACACTAGGTGAGGAAGAACTCAAATGCCAGTTATCGAAGCTTTTTTTTTGGTCCGAAGTGCGGTTTTGCTTTGTCTTGTTGGAGGAGTTAGTTATCTGATATCTGTTTACCAGTCCTGGTTAGCATTGAAACATCACAGGGTGCACATACGCTCCAGTAGTGCTGAGTAGAGGTCGGCATTGATGGCAAGTCCATCGGGAACCATTTGAAGAGCACCACACCCTCAAAATTCCACCAAACACATAACACTGTCTTCGTTTCGAATCATCCCCTCTTTAAAGCAGGAAATGCTGACGGGCCTGGGTCTAGACACTACTTTTGGGTGTATTTTTTGGCCCATTTTTTGTCGTATATAACAATTTGTTTTATGAAACGACCATCGTGTGGATTAGCGAGGAGTTTCCTACATACTTCGATACGACGGTTTGCTTGTTCAGCAGTCAGTTCATGTGGAACGCTTCGGCAACTCCTGGCTAACTTCAGGGGTGGAAGTGGCTCAGTTGGTAGCATGCTTGGTTCGTAATCTGTAGTTCTTAGTTTTAAGTCCCGCCTAGGCCAGTGATAAGATTTATCTCTGCAAAACTCCCCACCCTGCCCTTGATCAGTAGGATACACCGATGGACTTGGAAAGACCGCTGTCCGTTGGATGGGACATTAAGCCGTGGCTCTGTGTGCAGTAAAGCCATACCCTCCGCACATTAAAAACATGCTGGATGATCTTGATGGAAGGCTGCCATCTGTCTCCCAACAGCTGTCCAGTGAGTCCCCTTCCCCAACCTTCTCTGAGCCCTTAGAGTCCTTGTGACTTGGTCATTTAGCCCATTGTGTGAAAAAAGAGTGCCGCTCAGAGGTAAAACAACCCAATACAACCCACCTTCCCATATTCCTCACTATAGTTGCTTGTGAGCAAACAAGTTCGAACGAGAGGCTGCGAATGCTTGTCGATGGATCAGTTTCAAAAGTGTGGCACAGAATGTTGCAATCTACCAATATTGGGCGTCAGTAGTGAGTAAAGGAGAGTTCTGGAACAGAGGCGGAGCTATGTTAATCCTATGGGCTCCGCCTCCCATGTGTTTCAAGCTGGAGGCGGAGCACATTGGTCAGAATTCTCACATTTTTTTTTTAAGACTGAAGCCAGACAATGGTGAATAGAATACCTCCCTCCAGTAATGTATTAATCCCAAATTATTCAGCTAAATTTCAGATAATCCATTAGTAATTACCACCGACGCCCATCTTGGTTTCACCCTCATCCGAAATTTCTAAGTCCAGACTCAACCATTTTGAATACTGACTCACCTATTAGAAGTTCTGCCTTTCAAAGTATTTTTACCCAATAGCTTTGTTTCTTTTCGTTTCTGCAGGACAGTTTTTTTTATTCCAGTTTCTGCGGGATAGTCCTTCTTCTAGTATAAATACGACATCCATCAGTCAGATTCCTCATTCTATTGTCAGACGTTGACAGTGACGGTTCTCTGCTGCTGCTTCTCCGTGATTTTTTTTTCAACTGTTAGAAGGTGATAGTTCTCCACGTACCTCGTGTAGTATCAGCTATTTTTTTTTTACAACTCACTGTTTCATAATGTATCCATGCGATATATGTGAGAAGGCTTTCACGCTCCAGAAAAATCTCATTCGTCATATGAGAAATCATGATGGGAATAACCTGTTTAAGTGCTCTGAATGCAAATCGACATTCTCAAGGAGAGATGACGTCCGACGTCACGAGTTATCCCACACCTCCAGGAAAACCTACAAATGCGAAGAATGTGCCATGGAGTTTGGAAGAAAAGACAATCTTTTACGACATCAAAGAAAGCCACACAATAATAAGCGAAAACGTTCTGAAGATGAAAGGATTCCCCAGAAGAAACAAAAACCAGACCCTGAAGACCCCTGTCAGTTTACAGAAGAAATGAAAAGGACCCTTTCAACACATAAACTGATGGCAACGGATGAAACATCTGTGGACCTCACCTTTTTCCTTGAATCCTCACGGGAGTCACTCATGACACATCTGAAAGATGAATTGACCTCGAAAGGTAGCATTAAATGGTACCTTGTCGTGCAAGTGCGATTCAGGCGAAAAGTTTCCCCTTCTACCTTTGAACACTGTACCCCGTTTTTCCGAAGTAACTGTGTCACAAGCCTACCTACATCATCCCTAAACAGAGAATTGGATTCAGCGTATAAGAAGATTAAGACCTCATTTGAAGAATTTGAAGGAGCACATAGTGGATGGACACTGGATGCCGTACTCCACGCTGAAATGAACATTGGAAAATATATCCCTCTTGCAGGATCTAGTTATATCCCTACTCCAAGAGAATTACTGCTAAAACACGCTATTGTCAATGTATGTAATTCTGACCAAAAATGTTTTGTCTGGTCTGTTTTAGCCTCTTTGTATCCTGCCACAGATAATCCGCAGCGCCTTAACAACTATATACATTTAGAAGACAAATTAAACACATCGGGCTTAATTTTCCCTGTTACAATAAATCAAATATCTAAATTCGAAAAAATGAACAATATTTCTGTTAATGTTTTTGGATATGAGAAAGAGGTGTTCCCACTCTACATCACACCATTCAGATTTAAAGCACATGCAAATCTCCTTCTGTTATCGGATGATGAAAAGCAGCATTATTGCTCCATTAAGAATATGAGTAGACTTCTCAGTCCTCTCACCAAACATAACGGTGTACGTTTCTACTGTGATTACTGCCTTCACCGTTTCGCAAATGAATCCCTCTTGAAGGATCATGTTCCCTATTGTCGAGAACATGGACCTCAGAGAGTAGAACTCCCAACTGAAGAAGAGAAATGGTTGAAATTCACAAATTTTAAGTTTCAGCAGCTCGTTCCATACGTGATTTATGCCGACTTTGAATCATTCCTAGTGAAAGTGGACACTTGTATGCCTAACCCTGAAAAATCTCACACCACTATCACGGCAAATCATGAACCCTGTGGATTTGCATATCTTGTTGTTGGACATGATGGCTGCAGCTATAAGCCTCCAGTAGTTTATAGAGGTCCTAATGTAGTAGAAGAATTTTTAGAATGTCTGCTTAAAGAAGAAGAAAACATTAAAAATTTACTGTCGATGATAAAGCCAATGCAGCTCTCGAATCATGAAGAGGAATCATTTCACAACGCTACTGACTGTCATATTTGTAAGCATGCCCTAGGAGCAGATCGTGTGAGAGATCACGATCATATAACAGGTAAATTCCGAGGAGCTGCCCATAATTCCTGTAATCTGAACTTTAAGTTAACCAATAGGATTCCAGTTATCTTTCACAACCTAAAGGGATATGACAGCCACCTTATTATGCAGGGAATCGGCAGAATCAAAAATAAGAAGATTAATTGCATTCCCAATAACATGGAAACATACATAACCTTCTCCTTAGGGACATTACATTTTATAGACTCCTATCAGTTTTTAAGCACATCCCTTGAGAAGCTAGTAAATAATTTATCACCAGATGAGTTCCATATTTTAAAGGAACATGTTGAAACTGAACGGTTACACCTGGTTTTGAGAAAAGGAGTTTACCCCTATGATTATATTGACAACAGTGAAAAGTTTGAACAAATAGTATTACCACCACGTGAAGCATTTTACAACCAACTCACAGAAGAAGCACTAGGGGAAGAAGACTACACCCATGCAATAAGAGTATGGAATACATTCAACATAAAAAATCTAGGCCAGTATCATGACTTGTACCTGAAGACAGACGTGCTCCTCTTAGCTGATGTTTTCGAAAGTTTCAGAAAACTATGCATCAGATACTATGAAATCGATCCCTGCCATGTTTACACAGCTCCCGGATTAGCCTGGCAAGCATGCTTAAAAATGACAAATGTAAATCTTGAGTTGATAACTGACCCTACAATGTACCTTTTCCTCGAAAAAGGCATACGAGGGGGAATTTCTGTGATATGTAATCGTCTTAGTACAGCAAACAACAAGTATTTGGACACCTATGATCCTCAGCTACCCTCTAAATACATTATGTACTATGATGCCAACAATCTTTATGGATGGGCAATGTCACAATGCCTCCCTCAAAGCGATTTTCGATGGCTTAATAAAGAAGAAATAGCAGATCTAAATATTACGACAATTGCTGACGATGTGAATAAAGGATACATATTGGAAGTTGATTTAGATTATCCAGTTTCTCTACACGACAAGCATAATGATTATCCACTAGCCCCTGAGAAACTTCAGATTACCAGCAGCATGCTATCCCCATATTGTCAAGAGGTTGCCCAAAGCCTTGGAATAAATACAAACCAATCAGTCGTGAAATTAGCCCCAAATCTAAATTCTAAGGAAAAATATGTCCTTCATTATCGAAATCTCAAACAATATTTAGCCTTCGGTATGCAGCTGAAGGAAATACATCGCGTTTTAGAATTTAATCAGTCTTGCTGGCTAAAACCATATATAGAATTTAATACAGATCAGCGGAAGAAAGCTAGAAACGACTTCGAGAAGGACTTCTTCAAACTGATGAATAATGCTGTGTTTGGAAAAACGATGGAAAATTTGAGAAATCGAGTGAAAATTGAATTGACTCAGAGCCCGAAGAGAGTATGTAAACTCGTAGCATCCCCTGCTTTTCACGCTTTTCGTGTTTTTGACAACGACCTTGCATGTGTGCAATCAAAGCTAACTAAATTGAAACTCAACAGGCCTATTTATGCTGGTTTCAGTATTCTAGATATTAGTAAACTATTGATGTATAGCTTTCATTATGACTATATTAGTCCGAAATATGGAGAAAAAGCTAAATTATTGTTTACTGATACAGATTCACTGTGCTACGAGCTTCAAACCGAGGACGTGTATGCTGATATGAAAGACGATATAGATCATTTTGACACGTCCGACTATCACATTGATCATGTTTTGCATAGTACACATAATAAAAAGGTACTAGGTAAAATGAAAGATGAACTTTCGGGAGTACCTATCAAACAATTTGCAGGGCTTCGTTCTAAAATGTATTCCCTTCAGAGTTTACATGAGGAGAAGAAGACGGGGAAAGGAGTCCCCAAATACATCGTAAAAAGAACCCTTCGTCACAAGGATTACAGAGACTGCTTAATAAACAAATCACCTTGTCGAGTAGATTTGACAAGGATTCAAAGTAGCAGCCACCATCTTCATACAGTGAAAGGTGTAAAGCTTGGTTTGTCACCATTTGACGATAAAAGATATATTTTAGAAAATGGTTATGACACCCTTTCGTACGGTCACTACAAAACATTGAAAAAATAACATAGCAGAAAAAACGAATATTTCACTGTGATTTTTAATATGCTTGAGCTATTTATGTATAAAAAATATGATAATTTTATCCAAATGTGTGCATATAACCCCCTATATATGTAAAAATAATACATGTTATTATTATATGTAGATAGCTGTATGTAAAAACCATTTCCTCTGTTAACCTGCATTTTTTTTTTGTAAGCAGGCTGTAAAGTATAATCAATGTGAAAAAGCATCATTGTGAAATGTATAAAATTGTAAACCAATGGAAATCATTACATGTGCACGCATTGTCATTGTTTCACCTAATACTTTGAAATCAATAAAAATTTTTAAATGAAATATATGTGTCGTCTGAGTCTTAACCTTGGCAAGTGGAGCGATAAACAAGCGTTAGCCGCTTCTCACGTGACTTACTCCGCATGCACCTGTGATGCTGACTCACTTCCAACCGCTCATATCCTGTTGGAAGGTCAGACCTCACTCACTGCGAGAAAGCTCTTCTAGGATCCATTTCTGGGATTACACTTATAATAAAAGGTGAGTAATTCTCTAAATTTTCATGGTTTATCAAACATTACTTATAATTTCGTGATGTAGTGACGTTCTCAAGTATTAAGAAGTGATGAAAACATAAGATTTCCTTTCAAAGTTATCGTAACTCTCTTGCTTGCTTGTTACCGGAACAAGCCTCCTAGAAATCAACGTCTTTTTTTTAAAGCAATCACCTCTCAAAAGCACCGGGACTTCAATAAATGCTCTGAGTGCTGTGTTTATGAAAAATATATCAGTACGGGATGAAATTCTAATTTTTACTTTGCAGAGACGAGAACTTTACGTAGATTTTTACAGAGAAATAATCGAAATTATTGCATCAGCCATTTAGCGATAAAGTATTTTAGAGCAGATTTTTACTGAATATTAATACTTTAGAATAAAGGATAATTTCCTGTATATAATACAGAGGTGTACAGACGAATTTTATTTCCTACGAATAAAAAACAAAAATAGGATTTTCATACTGTTATTCGAATTACTCACTTACCACTTATTTCAACTGTTTAGTAAAAAAAAAATACATTTAATTCCCAGATTTTTAACGACTGAGATAAAAAAAAATATGCTTACCTACATTAAATACAATGTAAAATAGCGAAATTCACCACTAATTTCAGCTGCTTAATATCAAGAAATACAGGCGATTTCCTGTTTTTTTTTTTAGCATTGCACATAAGAGAAAAAAAAAGACTAGCGAACGTATTAACATGTATACCTCTGGTACTTAAATATGACATGCTCTGTGTTTCAATATTACACATTTTTTCAGTAGTTTACACATTAATTACTAATTTTTTTTTTCATTCAACAGTTAAGTATCACAATTGGAAGTAATGTGCGCAATATTTCCTGTTTAAATGCATCTCTCTACAAAAAAAGATTTCCTTTCAAAATTATCGTAACTCGCTTGCTTGCTAGTACATTACATGGCCCGAATCGAGCCACCTCGAAATCAACGTTTTTTTTTTTGAAGCGATCACTTCTCAGAAGTGGAAGACTTCAATAAATGCACCGAGTGCTGTGTTTATGAGAAAATTATCAGCACGGAATGAAAATCTAATTTTTTTTACTTGCAGAGACGAGAACTTTACGTAGATTTTTACAGAGAAATAATCGAAATTATTGCATCAGCCATTTAGCGATAAAGTGTTTTACTGAATATTAATACTTTAGAATAAAGGATAATTTCCGGTGTATAATACCGAGGTGTACAGACGAATTTTATTTCCTATGAATAAAAAAATAGGATTTTCATACCGTTATTCGAATTACTCAGTTAATTCACCACTTATTTCAACTGTAAAAAAAAAAATACATTTAATTCCCAGATTTTTTAACGACTGAGATAAAAAAAATAATATGCTTACCTACATTAAATACAATGTAAAATAGCGAAAATTCACCACTAATTTCAGCTGCTTAATATCAAGAAATACAAACGATTTCCTGTTTCTTTTTTTTTTAGCATTGCACATAAGAAAAAAAGACTAGCGAACGTATCAACATGTACCTCTGAGACTTAAATATGACATGCTCTGTGTTTCAATATTACACATTTTTTCAGTATTTTACACATTAATTACTTACTTTTTTTCATTCAACAGTTAAGTACCCAATTGGAAGTAATGTTAGCAATATTTCCTGTTTAAATACATCTCCAGAAATCCGCTTTAAAACATTTTCTTATAATTTAAGGGGAAAATAAAGAATTTTAATTGAATTTCTTTTAACACTATATACTTAATATATTGTAATCAACGTATTCTATATACAAAACGAATTAATACAGCCTAGTTACTGGAAATTAACATAATGTTGAAGTGCTTTCTACCAAAAGATTAAAAAAAAAAACCTGAATACTTTAATTTTAATTACATTTTCAGCCACTAGATGGTGGGTGACACAGTTACTATTAGACCTTGGGACAGACGAGAGAAACTTGAACGCTTTGCTCAGAGCGCCACCTAGCGGATTTTCAGTAGTTTATTCACAACCGACCGTTCCCCCTTTGCACAGTGCTTTCCCCCCTATGACGTCACCGACCGGATTTTGACCAAAGGGGAAACGGTCGGTTGTGAATAAACTACTGAAAATCCGCTAGGTGGCGCTCTGAGCAAAGCGTTCAAGTTTCTCTCGTCTGTCCCAAGGTCTAATAGTAACTGTGTCACCCACCATCTAGTGGCTGAAAATGTAATTAAAATTAAAGTATTCAGGTTTTTTTTTTTAATCTTTTGGTAGAAAGCACTTCAACATTATGTTAATTTCCAGTAACTAGGCTGTATTAATTCGTTTTGTATATAGAATACGTTGATTACAATATATTAAGTATATAGTGTTAAAAGAAATTCAATTAAAATTCTTTATTTTCCCCTTAAATTATAAGAAAATGTTTTAAAGCGGATTTCTGGAGATGTATTTAAACAGGAAATATTGCTAACATTACTTCCAATTGGGTACTTAACTGTTGAATGAAAAAAAGTAAGTAATTAATGTGTAAAATACTGAAAAAATGTGTAATATTGAAACACAGAGCATGTCATATTTAAGTCTCAGAGGTACATGTTGATACGTTCGCTAGTCTTTTTTTCTTATGTGCAATGCTAAAAAAAAAAAGAAACAGGAAATCGTTTGTATTTCTTGATATTAAGCAGCTGAAATTAGTGGTGAATTTTCGCTATTTTACATTGTATTTAATGTAGGTAAGCATATTATTTTTTTTATCTCAGTCGTTAAAAAATCTGGGAATTAAATGTATTTTTTTTTTTACAGTTGAAATAAGTGGTGAATTAACTGAGTAATTCGAATAACGGTATGAAAATCCTATCTTTTTATTCATAGGAAATAAAATTCGTCTGTACACCTCGGTATTATACACCGGAAATTATCCTTTATTCTAAAGTATTAATATTCAGTAAAACACTTTATCGCTAAATGGCTGATGCAATAATTTCGATTATTTCTCTGTAAAAATCTACGTAAAGTTCTCGTCTCTGCAAGTAAAAAAAATTAGATTTTCATTCCGTGCTGATAATTTTCTCATAAACACAGCACTCGGTGCATTTATTGAAGTCTTCCACTTCTGAGAAGTGATCGCTTCAAAAAAAAAAACGTTGATTTCGAGGTGGCTCGATTCGGGCCATGTAATGTACTAGCAAGCAAGCGAGTTACGATAATTTTGAAAGGAAATCTTTTTTTGTAGAGAGATGCATTTAAACAGGAAATATTGCGCACATTACTTCCAATTGTGATACTTAACTGTTGAATGAAAAAAAAAATTAGTAATTAATGTGTAAACTACTGAAAAAATGTGTAATATTGAAACACAGAGCATGTCATATTTAAGTACCAGAGGTATACATGTTAATACGTTCGCTAGTCTTTTTTTTTCTCTTATGTGCAATGCTAAAAAAAAAAACAGGAAATCGCCTGTATTTCTTGATATTAAGCAGCTGAAATTAGTGGTGAATTTCGCTATTTTACATTGTATTTAATGTAGGTAAGCATATTTTTTTTTATCTCAGTCGTTAAAAATCTGGGAATTAAATGTATTTTTTTTTTACTAAACAGTTGAAATAAGTGGTAAGTGAGTAATTCGAATAACAGTATGAAAATCCTATTTTTGTTTTTTATTCGTAGGAAATAAAATTCGTCTGTACACCTCTGTATTATATACAGGAAATTATCCTTTATTCTAAAGTATTAATATTCAGTAAAAATCTGCTCTAAAATACTTTATCGCTAAATGGCTGATGCAATAATTTCGATTATTTCTCTGTAAAAATCTACGTAAAGTTCTCGTCTCTGCAAAGTAAAAATTAGAATTTCATCCCGTACTGATATATTTTTCATAAACACAGCACTCAGAGCATTTATTGAAGTCCCGGTGCTTTTGAGAGGTGATTGCTTTAAAAAAAAGACGTTGATTTCTAGGAGGCTTGTTCCGGTAACAAGCAAGCAAGAGAGTTACGATAACTTTGAAAGGAAATCTTATGTTTTCATCACTTCTTAATACTTGAGAACGTCACTACATCACGAAATTATAAGTAATGTTTGATAAACCATGAAAATTTAGAGAATTACTCACCTTTTATTATAAGTGTAATCCCAGAAATGGATCCTAGAAGAGCTTTCTCGCAGTGAGTGAGGTCTGACCTTCCAACAGGATATGAGCGGTTGGAAGTGAGTCAGCATCACAGGTGCATGCGGAGTAAGTCACGTGAGAAGCGGCTAACGCTTGTTTATCGCTCCACTTGCCAAGGTTAAGACTCAGACGACACATATATTTCATTTAAAAATTTTTATTGATTTCAAAGTATTAGGTGAAACAATGACAATGCGTGCACATGTAATGATTTCCATTGGTTTACAATTTTATACATTTCACAATGATGCTTTTTCACATTGATTATACTTTACAGCCTGCTTACAAAAAAAAAATGCAGGTTAACAGAGGAAATGGTTTTTACATACAGCTATCTACATATAATAATAACATGTATTATTTTTACATATATAGGGGGTTATATGCACACATTTGGATAAAATTATCATATTTTTTATACATAAATAGCTCAAGCATATTAAAAATCACAGTGAAATATTCGTTTTTTCTGCTATGTTATTTTTTCAATGTTTTGTAGTGACCGTACGAAAGGGTGTCATAACCATTTTCTAAAATATATCTTTTATCGTCAAATGGTGACAAACCAAGCTTTACACCTTTCACTGTATGAAGATGGTGGCTGCTACTTTGAATCCTTGTCAAATCTACTCGACAAGGTGATTTGTTTATTAAGCAGTCTCTGTAATCCTTGTGACGAAGGGTTCTTTTTACGATGTATTTGGGGACTCCTTTCCCCGTCTTCTTCTCCTCATGTAAACTCTGAAGGGAATACATTTTAGAACGAAGCCCTGCAAATTGTTTGATAGGTACTCCCGAAAGTTCATCTTTCATTTTACCTAGTACCTTTTTATTATGTGTACTATGCAAAACATGATCAATGTGATAGTCGGACGTGTCAAAATGATCTATATCGTCTTTCATATCAGCATACACGTCCTCGGTTTGAAGCTCGTAGCACAGTGAATCTGTATCAGTAAACAATAATTTAGCTTTTTCTCCATATTTCGGACTAATATAGTCATAATGAAAGCTATACATCAATAGTTTACTAATATCTAGAATACTGAAACCAGCATAAATAGGCCTGTTGAGTTTCAATTTAGTTAGCTTTGATTGCACACATGCAAGGTCGTTGTCAAAAACACGAAAAGCGTGAAAAGCAGGGGATGCTACGAGTTTACATACTCTCTTCGGGCTCTGAGTCAATTCAATTTTCACTCGATTTCTCAAATTTTCCATCGTTTTTCCAAACACAGCATTATTCATCAGTTTGAAGAAGTCCTTCTCGAAGTCGTTTCTAGCTTTCTTCCGCTGATCTGTATTAAATTCTATATATGGTTTTAGCCAGCAAGACTGATTAAATTCTAAAACGCGATGTATTTCCTTCAGCTGCATACCGAAGGCTAAATATTGTTTGAGATTTCGATAATGAAGGACATATTTTTCCTTAGAATTTAGATTTGGGGCTAATTTCACGACTGATTGGTTTGTATTTATTCCAAGGCTTTGGGCAACCTCTTGACAATATGGGGATAGCATGCTGCTGGTAATCTGAAGTTTCTCAGGGGCTAGTGGATAATCATTATGCTTGTCGTGTAGAGAAACTGGATAATCTAAATCAACTTCCAATATGTATCCTTTATTCACATCGTCAGCAATTGTCGTAATATTTAGATCTGCTATTTCTTCTTTATTAAGCCATCGAAAATCGCTTTGAGGGAGGCATTGTGACATTGCCCATCCATAAAGATTGTTGGCATCATAGTACATAATGTATTTAGAGGGTAGCTGAGGATCATAGGTGTCCAAATACTTGTTGTTTGCTGTACTAAGACGATTACATATCACAGAAATTCCCCCTCGTATGCCTTTTTCGAGGAAAAGGTACATTGTAGGGTCAGTTATCAACTCAAGATTTACATTTGTCATTTTTAAGCATGCTTGCCAGGCTAATCCGGGAGCTGTGTAAACATGGCAGGGATCGATTTCATAGTATCTGATGCATAGTTTTCTGAAACTTTCGAAAACATCAGCTAAGAGGAGCACGTCTGTCTTCAGGTACAAGTCATGATACTGGCCTAGATTTTTTATGTTGAATGTATTCCATACTCTTATTGCATGGGTGTAGTCTTCTTCCCCTAGTGCTTCTTCTGTGAGTTGGTTGTAAAATGCTTCACGTGGTGGTAATACTATTTGTTCAAACTTTTCACTGTTGTCAATATAATCATAGGGGTAAACTCCTTTTCTCAAAACCAGGTGTAACCGTTCAGTTTCAACATGTTCCTTTAAAATATGGAACTCATCTGGTGATAAATTATTTACTAGCTTCTCAAGGGATGTGCTTAAAAACTGATAGGAGTCTATAAAATGTAATGTCCCTAAGGAGAAGGTTATGTATGTTTCCATGTTATTGGGAATGCAATTAATCTTCTTATTTTTGATTCTGCCGATTCCCTGCATAATAAGGTGGCTGTCATATCCCTTTAGGTTGTGAAAGATAACTGGAATCCTATTGGTTAACTTAAAGTTCAGATTACAGGAATTATGGGCAGCTCCTCGGAATTTACCTGTTATATGATCGTGATCTCTCACACGATCTGCTCCTAGGGCATGCTTACAAATATGACAGTCAGTAGCGTTGTGAAATGATTCCTCTTCATGATTCGAGAGCTGCATTGGCTTTATCATCGACAGTAAATTTTTAATGTTTTCTTCTTCTTTAAGCAGACATTCTAAAAATTCTTCTACTACATTAGGACCTCTATAAACTACTGGAGGCTTATAGCTGCAGCCATCATGTCCAACAACAAGATATGCAAATCCACAGGGTTCATGATTTGCCGTGATAGTGGTGTGAGATTTTTCAGGGTTAGGCATACAAGTGTCCACTTTCACTAGGAATGATTCAAAGTCGGCATAAATCACGTATGGAACGAGCTGCTGAAACTTAAAATTTGTGAATTTCAACCATTTCTCTTCTTCAGTTGGGAGTTCTACTCTCTGAGGTCCATGTTCTCGACAATAGGGAACATGATCCTTCAAGAGGGATTCATTTGCGAAACGGTGAAGGCAGTAATCACAGTAGAAACGTACACCGTTATGTTTGGTGAGAGGACTGAGAAGTCTACTCATATTCTTAATGGAGCAATAATGCTGCTTTTCATCATCCGATAACAGAAGGAGATTTGCATGTGCTTTAAATCTGAATGGTGTGATGTAGAGTGGGAACACCTCTTTCTCATATCCAAAAACATTAACAGAAATATTGTTCATTTTTTCGAATTTAGATATTTGATTTATTGTAACAGGGAAAATTAAGCCCGATGTGTTTAATTTGTCTTCTAAATGTATATAGTTGTTAAGGCGCTGCGGATTATCTGTGGCAGGATACAAAGAGGCTAAAACAGACCAGACAAAACATTTTTGGTCAGAATTACATACATTGACAATAGCGTGTTTTAGCAGTAATTCTCTTGGAGTAGGGATATAACTAGATCCTGCAAGAGGGATATATTTTCCAATGTTCATTTCAGCGTGGAGTACGGCATCCAGTGTCCATCCACTATGTGCTCCTTCAAATTCTTCAAATGAGGTCTTAATCTTCTTATACGCTGAATCCAATTCTCTGTTTAGGGATGATGTAGGTAGGCTTGTGACACAGTTACTTCGGAAAAACGGGGTACAGTGTTCAAAGGTAGAAGGGGAAACTTTTCGCCTGAATCGCACTTGCACGACAAGGTACCATTTAATGCTACCTTTCGAGGTCAATTCATCTTTCAGATGTGTCATGAGTGACTCCCGTGAGGATTCAAGGAAAAAGGTGAGGTCCACAGATGTTTCATCCGTTGCCATCAGTTTATGTGTTGAAAGGGTCCTTTTCATTTCTTCTGTAAACTGACAGGGGTCTTCAGGGTCTGGTTTTTGTTTCTTCTGGGGAATCCTTTCATCTTCAGAACGTTTTCGCTTATTATTGTGTGGCTTTCTTTGATGTCGTAAAAGATTGTCTTTTCTTCCAAACTCCATGGCACATTCTTCGCATTTGTAGGTTTTCCTGGAGGTGTGGGATAACTCGTGACGTCGGACGTCATCTCTCCTTGAGAATGTCGATTTGCATTCAGAGCACTTAAACAGGTTATTCCCATCATGATTTCTCATATGACGAATGAGATTTTTCTGGAGCGTGAAAGCCTTCTCACATATATCGCATGGATACATTATGAAACAGTGAGTTGTAAAAAAAAAATAGCTGATACTACACGAGGTACGTGGAGAACTATCACCTTCTAACAGTTGAAAAAAAAATCACGGAGAAGCAGCAGCAGAGAACCGTCACTGTCAACGTCTGACAATAGAATGAGGAATCTGACTGATGGATGTCGTATTTATACTAGAAGAAGGACTATCCCGCAGAAACTGGAATAAAAAAAACTGTCCTGCAGAAACGAAAAGAAACAAAGCTATTGGGTAAAAATACTTTGAAAGGCAGAACTTCTAATAGGTGAGTCAGTATTCAAAATGGTTGAGTCTGGACTTAGAAATTTCGGATGAGGGTGAAACCAAGATGGGCGTCGGTGGTAATTACTAATGGATTATCTGAAATTTAGCTGAATAATTTGGGATTAATACATTACTGGAGGGAGGTATTCTATTCACCATTGTCTGGCTTCAGTCTTAAAAAAAAAATGTGAGAATTCTGACCAATGTGCTCCGCCTCCAGCTTGAAACACATGGGAGGCGGAGCCCATAGGATTAACATAGCTCCGCCTCTGTTCCAGAACTCTCCTTTACTCACTACTGGCGTCCCTGTCGTAGCTTACTTTCGAGGCCCTCACACCCTTGAACTTCGCGAACCAAGCTTCAGCAGCAGGAATGGAGACTGCTCCCTCACCTTCCACTTCGTATATTTGTGGAGCAGCTTCGACAGTTTTTCATAATTTTTTTCCAGCAATGACGTAAAACTGCACGAATATCGATACTTAACTCACTCATTGCACAACGATTCTAAAGATAGAAACCAGGACTCCGATACTTGTAATAGTTATGAACTGACGCAGGGGACTTTGAACGTAATCCTAAGGGAAAGTATAGAGGTATGCAAATGCAACGTAGTAATGTGTCATCGTACAGATTTTGTATGGCGAAAAACGCACAAACTTATGAATAACTCTGGTATTATTTGTGTCATAGCAGATGCTTAGCTCACTCTTCTCAACTTCTTCTACGCTTCGTAATTGATCTCGCTTGAAAATCTTAAAAACTTTCAGTGTATTGTCGCGGTACACTATGTTTCCTTCCGTTTTAGTCATATTTAAAATAAATCTTGGGAAATATGCGTTATATAAATATATATGTTTTATATTTTTTCACCTCTTAAAACTCAAAGGGGAAAGGCATGACCCTTTCCCTCCTTAGTTGACTACCTTTCTTAAATCAGTTGAGACTTCAAAAAATGTTTCTTAGCTTTAAGATGTGGTTCAGGAGAAAAGGCTTCCTTTTAGAGCATGATTTATCCGGTCACCTGAATGGGATGAAGTCCCGCCAACTCTCCATCATCCACAAATGAAATGAATCACATCTCGTGATGGAGGAGCTGGCAGCACGCAAACAGGAGCAGCTGAAAGGAGGTTAGTCGAGAGGAGAGCTGCAAAGAAGAGCAGTGCGTAATGAGTCAGGATCGTCAGTTGACGTTAATGAGTTCACCCTGCAAAGGGAGTGTCTACGGATGGGGGAAGAGCCCCCTCCCCCGCGCCAAACACCTGTCATAAGCGAACTAGGATGGAGGCTCTTCGGTGACGTCATTCATTAACCTCGCTCACCTCGGGCCGAAGGTTTGGTGTTTCTTAAGTGCAAATCAGTGCTTTTCGGGAAATAGGAAGAAGTCTGCTTCCCGAAAGAGATACTTAACAAAGAGGACACACCAAGGGAGTTATCAAGTTATCCACTCCTCTTCAGAATACATCACAGACTGAAATGAATCTGTATTTGACATGAAGTCAAACTCTGTGTCCATCTGTAGCTCCATAATCACAGTCGAAAAGCACTATGCAGTTGACCAGAAATTTGGTATGCCTTCCAGAATATTAAATGACAAACAGGAAGAAGCGAACTGAATTGCGGTAAAAGTGGGAGAGTGGCTTATAACCATTTAACAGCCAAAATATGAACGAGAACTCGCCGAAACAGACCGCTGGAGATTACACTTTCACGCAGCTGAGGTCCTCTTCCAGCAGTCGAGATGTTAAAGTCACAAATTAAATGGGCATTCTTACGACGGATTTATTACGCGTATTAGTGACGTAAGCAGTCGACTCTTCTTAACCTAACATGGAGGCTATTCCCAGCTGTATAGAAGAAACGAAAATCGATGGTTCAAGGAATTGCTGTAGTTCATTTACTGAATATTTAGTAATATACATACATAGTGGCATAACAAGAGGGGCAACTGGGATTTTTGAAAGAGTGTTACGATATTTTCGCTTATTTTTACCCTCCCAACTACCATGTTTGCTTTGAGATTATCTTATATATTACATTGAGTATCCGGAGATACGCTTGGAAATGCCTCCGTCCTTAGATGGGATGCTAAGTTGTCGCGCATGTCAATGAGAATCGCATGCACATTAAATAGCACACTGAATTATTCGATAAGAGGCTTCTGCTCAGTCTGCGCACATTAAAGAGCATGCTGGATGATAAGACGAGGGGCTTCTGCTCAGTCTGTGCAGATTATATAGCACACTGAATTGTTTGATGAGAGGTTTTCTTTCCATCAATTTGCTCGACGAATGTCAGTTTAATTTGACTCCGCGAGTGGCAACAGCAACTCAGTGGATCCACATTCCCTTACCCAGCCCTGCACTCTTGAAGTCCTTGGGATGTGGCCACTTAGCACATTGCGAGCAAAGAAAAAAATGCTTCTCAGAGGTAAAGCAACAAAAATTTATTTTTAATGTTTGATAAAAAAAAAAGTCCGAATGGCAGAATCAAATAATTAAAACCTTTTTTTGCATATTTAAAGCATTTATATGTTTTAAGATATGCTTTTATTAATAAGTAAGGTAATCTATCATAGATTGCCTCTGAAGTATTAAAGTCGCATTAGGTTTTCTTAAAAAGCATCGAAATGGAACGAAATACGAGGGGCGTTCAAAAAGTTTCTGATATGCATCTGCAGAACAAGAACTATTCCACTTACCTCAACAAAACTTTCACTGTCCTTCAAAGTACTCCCCTCCAGCATCTGTGCAAAGTTACAGACGTTTATGTCAATTGTGGAATGCTTAATGATACTCCTGTTGGGGAATCCGTAAATGAATGAACGCATTTTGCAAGGTTTTCGTCTTTCACCCTTGAAAAAGGCTTCCCAGCAAGTTACTTTTTAATTCTTGGAAACAACCAAAAATCGCATTGTGCAAGATTGGGTGAATATGCAAGATTGGGTAGCCGTTTGATTTATTCGTGCTCCAGATAGGCCATAACTTGCCGGGTTTTATAAGCACTGGCATTGTCACGAAGAAAAAGCCTTGACACGACTGTTGTTGGACATGGCTCCTTCATCTCCTTAACCATTTTGGTTAAAACAATGTTGGTGTAGTACTGGCCACTTATAGTCCTTTTTTCGCATAAGGTGTCCACGGCTACACTCCTTGAGTGAAAGTCTTGTCGGAGGATTTCACAATCCCAACATAGGGTTCGATTTTTGTGGGAGTTATACAGCAATAAAACCACGTCTCATCATCTGTTATAATGTCTGTTAACCGTTTGGGGCCACTAGATTCAAACATTGACAGCATCTCTTTACATGGCTCGACTCTAGCCCTTTTTTTGCTGTTCTGTCAGTTTGTAGGGTACCCATTTGTCACAGATATTTCGGAACTTTAAATATTAATATGTTAATGAATAATTGTTTGCACGCTGCCAATATACACTAATATCTAAACTTACTACCTGAAAAATGATGTGTGGGTTTTCCTTAACGAGTTCATGAACAGCAGTGACGGTTCTCTCGTTTATTGCTTCCTTCGGTCTTCCTGCATGAAGGAAGTCTTCGAAGCCCTGCCCTCTGAATTTGCATATACATTCTGTAACTGTGCCATATGAACAGGCATGATTCCCATATACTTGTGATAAATTGGCATGATTTTTTTTCGCGTTGTCCTCAAACTGCATCCTTGTGAAAACGTAAATCTTTTCCGTCTTTAGTAGGCTCAAGCAACAACGCACAGATTTCGCAGACCGAACTTTTCGCGCCGCCAGCTAAGAAAGAAACGATGATACAGCCTGTTTTTAGCACGTAGCAGCTGCTTGAGGGGGTATTTATTTATTTTATTTAATGACAAGTTTAGGCAAGCATTTAAATAAGTCGTAGCTCGTTAACTTCGGAGGAACGAGGGCAAATCTACAGACACGTGCTAAGAACTTTTTGAACGCCGTCCGTACAAATGAACTTCTTTCACTGGCGGAACTCATTAAAGGAGTGTAACAGGGGGTAATGACGCAATAGATACGGAAAAAGTCCAATTCACTAAAAGAAATGTTCGAGTCGGGAGAAATGTGTGAATAAGTTAGGAAGAGGAGAGTCCTGCCCTTCGTAACTTACGTACTTGTTGAAAATTGTACATTAAAAACACGTTCATTCGTATTTTTGCTTCTTCGGAACAAGCAGGATAGTCGATTGTGACTCTGGAGGAAGCAGACGTGTTTGTTGTTCCGTTTTCCATCGACTAGCTTCGTCAGACGTTCTTTTTGCGACACCATCTTGTCCTGCATAGAGTACTTACCTTTCAAAGAGTCTTTATGAGACTATCACTCCTATTTTATGGCTACATTTCAAGAAGAAATCCCTTCGAGAGCATTTCGCATCCACCATCCAGCGTCAGATCCGATAGAAGTAATCAAATCAGTGGTGCAAAGATGGGGGGGGGGGGGGGGGCTTGCATCTATCGATACAACCCAAGTGATAAATAAATCACGGATGATTATTCCAATTAAAGACGAAGATACCGCAAATAGAATTCTAGAATTCCAAATAATAGCGAAAATCGGAAGCCATCAACTCGGGCATCCGCTTCGGAAAATCTGCATAAGTTTCTTACCATTCTATATTGATAAGGAAGCGATATCGTCTATGTTCCAAAGTTATGGAGAAGTCAAAGAGAGATTCCATGAAATCTGCAGAAAAGAACAGCTCAAAGGCGCCAGTACTGGAACTAGAATAGAAACGACGATACTCAAAAAAGACATCGCGAATTATATTAGAACTGGAACCTTAACATCGTCGATTAATTTCCGAGGTATGGTAAAATTATGCAAAAGGAGGAAGAGCTACAGATCACTTCATCAGCAATTGCCTACGTAACGCGAAAAAAAAACCGACTTAAAACTACTAATGAAATTATTGAAGAAATTCAAAAAGAAAAAGAAAAAAATCACAGCAAAAAGGAAAAGGCCAAATTCATCAATAGGAGAATTCAATCCCGAAAGCTGAATTACAGACAGAGATGATATTGGAAACAAAATTCAGAAGAAGAAACGGAAAGAGAAGAAAACACAGAAAATTCCGAATGAAACCACTGCGGAAGGAATAACTCCAAGATCCAGAAGGAAATAGAGAAAATGAGCAAAATCTAACCAGTCTCATACGCTAAGTGTGAAATTCTCCTTCGTAGATGGCGAACTTTCATATAGACCATGCTCGTCTAAAGTGCGGCCCAAAAGCCTTTAAAATGCGGCCCAAACGCAAATTGTGAAAATATTTAAATTTACACATTTTTATTAAAAAAATAAATGTTTGCAATATTTTTCATATATAATCGATTCGTTGACATTTATTTTGAAATAAAAATTTAAATAAAAACATCTTAGTATGCCATGAGAATTTACGTTTCGAATTATGTGTGTATCCACTCGACGGCGAATGTTTTGAAGAATTACAATATTTGTATGCAGTATATTGCATTGTATTTTGATTTCCTAATCCTTTTGGCCAAGGGAGCCCTTCACAGAAAAAGGGGCCATCGAACGTTCGCGAAAGTTCGCCAAATCGATCCGACCCGTTGGCTTTCCTCTCGCTGAATTTTCAGCGAGTTTTTGATATCCCACTAGTTTTATATTGCCCTTTTTTATTTTATAATAGAAAACATAAGAAAATAAATGAAGTTTTATTATTCATATTCATTAACTATATTTTATATTTTATGTGCGGCCCAAAACACTTCATCTTCACTTAGTGTGGCCCAGGGAAGTCAAATATTCACTCAATGTGGCCCAGGGAAGTTAAAAGTTTGGACACGCCTGATATAGACCTTTATAGCGCTGTTCTTCTACTGTATTTAGCTGACTCGACGTAAAAATCGCTTTAACTGGACAAATTTAGGACAATTCTTCTTCTCAAAAAATTGCTTGACCGACGAGGAAATATCAGACTTTCGTATAAAATGTTTTTATGCTAAGAACGGTCATCGAGGCCCTGAACAATCTGAGTCAGCGTCTTAGAGAGGGTTGAGAGAGTATTTTACTTTATTTATTGAGAAGATGGTCCACTCAAAACATCCAAAACAGAGAAATAATTATAATGTGGTTAACACTTGTTGTGGTTTACACTATGATTAACATTTTGAGAACATATAATTACATACATAATGGAGGTTGAAACTTCTTGGTAATTTGGGACAGCGCTGATCTGTACGAATTTGACGATAAAATCCATTTTACGTAAGATTTCTCCCTTTCCGTGTCTTCAACTTAAACTTTTACTGAAAAAAACCCCTGCTCACCATCATCGCCACACACGAACTATATCATCTCTTTTCCTAGACGAAAACTTCTACTTTCAAACATAACGTCATGCTCTTAGCAAATTTGGAAGATGTCTCAGCAGGTCAATTCTTCCTTATTCAAGATTGCTGATGACGAATAAAAATAAAAAGATCAGAACACTCATAAAGTTACATTTCTCTCCCATCCTCCGTGGAAATTGTAAAGAAAAAAAAATTCCCCTGGAACTATTCCTGCCGGCGACCACGAAGCTTCCGTAAATGTACGTAACTGACTTTCCGAACAATTGGGGAAATCAAAACTTGGACAGATCTATCTGTCTCATTCATTGGGACTCTTAAAATAATCGTTTAATTCGAAGTTATTTTGAAGTTGAACCTTTTGCTTCTGAAATTAGATCAGCTGCGTTTGGTGCGATTTGATTATTTTAATGCTGAATGCGATCGAGAGATGTTTTACGACTTTTCTGACTTTTGTAACATCCTGTCCAGACAAAGCAATAAAGTTTGGTGGCAGATATGAGTTTGTAGCTCAGCTGTTGGAGTAGAAGAGGGATTAGCACGTTTGCTCGTCGTTAAATTAAGTCTTTTGGCAAAGGGCAACGGTCTCTACCGGTCAGGTTTTTGTCTGATTGAGGGAGGTGACGAGAAAGTCGGTGAAGGCGTGAAGCCATTCCGGACCCCTTCCCACCCATGGTGAATCTCCGACAAGCAGGCGGGAGCACCAAAAGGAGAAGTTCACAAAGCTGGCATCCTCCCGGCTCTCCCCTGCCGCCCTCCTGCGGAGTCTCTTTCGACACCCGTAGCCAAATTCCGTGTACATTGTATAACGGAGCGAAAAGGTCCGGTATTGATTTATTAGCGGCAGATAATGTGGCATTGGCCACTGTCCAGCTGGGTCAGCGGATAACTCCGCTGAAAAGTGTGCTCTGCACTCGAGCTGAGGTCGGAACAATGGTACGAGACGCAAGGCGAAGGTCTCCAGGAAGCTGGGTTATTTCATCGGTTTGTCGTCGGGATCTGCACGTGGCACGTGACTCGAAACCGACGACCGAACTCGACACCAGAAAAGGATGCAGTTGAAAAATGGTTGCCGACAAATGGGAACGAAACAGCGACTCTGTGATGTATTGGCATCTACGTGGAGAAATATTTCGGCCCCGGTGAGATTGGGAGACGCTGAGGGAAACATGCCATTTTCGATCGTGGCGCGTATAAGTTCTTGAGAAAACAGACAAGGTGATTGGTTGCCGTCCCTCGGCGACCGAAGTTCAAATGGTGAGGGCATCTGTTGCAGAGATCATCGTCGATTCCTTTCTCTTGGGAGATAGACGGAAGACAACAGCACACAATATAGAGAAGAGGGTGAAGAGGAAAACCAGAAGCTTCTGTCCAAAAAAAGATCAGATTAATTGATCAGGAGAATAAAAATATGTAGGAAGATATTTCAAATGCTGTTGAGTTTTGGGGACGTTCTTACTAATTAATTATTCGAAATTGAAAAGGAAATTGCTCTCAGTTATTTCCTCACCATTTTAATGCTCGTCTGACGAAACGGGGATGAAGTCGTCAGTTGTTTCTTGAAGACTCGAAACTTCACTACTGAAATTATGAAGGAGGGGAGGAGGTTGGGGATTGAATGCAAGACTGCATGGCCATATGGTCCTCGTGACAAAAAACCATAGATGATCGAATTGTAGAGACTGTCAAATCCAAACGTGGGCATATGCGAAACAAAATTCGCCTTTATTGTGGAGGAGGGCGATGGGCAACGAAGAAGGCGCCAGAGATGAACTGTATCCTATGTGGATCCGTGCAGCATTCGTAATAAAGCTTCAAAACCTTTTCTGCTTTCAGGAACTCTATTGCGTAGAGGTTTTCCTTCTATTGTCATTAATGACCACTAGGCCCACTCTCCACTCGTTCCGTTTAAAACGCTTGGCGATGCAGACGATCTTGTAGGCTGAATTCTGGATCAGAATTCCGGGAAATGGCTTTTGTATCTGTCTGATGCTCACGAAGATTATAACTTTTACTCTTCTAAAAAAATAAAATAAATACCTCCTCAAGCAGCTGCTTGCCACAGAGGTCCGACAGGAGCCTGTCAGTTTAATACGCCATAGTAGAAGAGATCTAGTGGGGATGGCGGGTCCTCAGCAGATTTTTTATTGCCAAGTGCACGCGGTGTTACCCAAGTGGTCACCCTCCCAGTTACTAGACCGCGCCCAAAGCTGCTTAACTTCGGTGATCGGACGAAAACCAGCGCTTATCAGATTGTACTGCCACACCTACCTATATCCTCTGACATAGGCAAATGACAATGAGTCGGATGCTTTACGAAGATGTACTCATTCACTTATATATTTTTGTACAGGCCCGGATCTAGAAAAAATAAAGGGGGTGCAAATGGCGCAATAGAGTCGGAAAAAGGTGAGGAGGGGGGAGTAAGAGACTGGATTTCCATTGCAGTGTAGCATTCCTCCCTTCCGTTTTAGAGGTCTTCAAAAAATATCTTGAAAAATGCAGAAAACACGCACAATTTTTTGCATCCATTTTCGTCCCACGGCCGAGTGGTTAGCGCGCTTGGCTACGGATCTAAGGGACCTGGGTTCGAGCCCCGGGTAAGGCATGGATGTATGTGTCGTTTTTCTGCTGAGGTCCTGCCATCCTCTCAGACCTTCTACTATGGCATATAAACTGACAGGCTCCTGTCAGACCTCTGTGGCAAGCAGCTGCTTGAGGGGGTATTTTTTTTTATCCATTATCCCCCCTCCCATCAGTAGATTTGGCTCTCTTCTCGTGTACTTTGTATATATATCTCGAGACATAAATAAATGGCATTGGTCTCATCCTCTGGCAATGTAAAAAGAAATGTTTCTATATTGTGGCAGCGGGTTAATGCTCCTTTGTTCTTCCAAGTGACGTAAAAAAAGAAATGACGAGTGAGTATCGCTTTATTTTCATCTGTTACGAAACTTTACCTTTGGCTGCATATAATTTGTATTCTTAAAATTAAGTTCTCTTCAGCGAATCACATACTTTAATCTCTGAACCGAAGACACCTGAACAGAAAGAACTGCAAACTGAAAGAACCGAAGATTGGCTACCGAAGCTGACATTTTTTGCAACTCTCCCCGGTTCTTTTCAATTTGCAAAGACCTTAAACTCCCTGCAGTATTAATGACTGAAAAAAAAATAAATAAATTATCAACAAAGTACGATTTTTTACTTTCTTCCCTGCCTCCCACGAGACACAAAAAATAAACCTTTTAAGAAATGAACTTTCATTATCAATATCGTTCACATCACGAGCCAAGCAAATTAGACGAATATGTTCTCCCGATCCGAGAGCTACCTCTAATACTCTTTACATCCCCCCCTCCCCTCCAATAAATATTTCCTCTCAATCAATGCAATTTCACTTTGAACACTTGGAAAACGCAAAAGAAATGGGACACTTTTGCAATCAAATGATATTATTAAGCAAACAGCATTATTATCCTGGAAATGTCAAGTAATATATTCTCGAAGTTCCAGAATATTTTTCAATTTTCAAAGCAAAGCTGCTGCTCTGCCGGCCCGGAACTTAAATGAAGGTGATGGAGCTGGTGGCGGGGGTTGGTGGTGGTGGTGGTGGTGGGGGGGGGGGGTTGATTCCATAGAACAAACGAAACGCCTTTCCGATATAAATTGTTTCTTTCATCTTAATGATCTCTAATTTTTTTATTGAAAAAAAAAGTGCAATATACATGTTGAATATTGTTTTCGCCTACGTTTGGTTTCTAGCATTCTCAGTGGAACGAGGGGGGGGGGGGGGGTGCATGTCACCGCCGTGGATTCCATCTTTTGCCCAGTTTGCACCACTTCGCTACGATGTGGTTATCAAGAAACATTAACTCCCTGCACTATTAAACAAATTTTGAATCACCGAAGTTTGCAAGAAACATTAGACAGCTGCATAGATAAATAAACATCAATGCATCACCTGAGCCCGATCAAGTATTGGTCTGCAGGTGGGTAATGCCGACAAGCATCATCTGCCTATCTCTCTTCTGCACGTGAATAGTTGTCAATGCAAAACTTCTTTTAAAAGTCACAAATTAATAACTTTTCGTCAGCAAACGATTTTGTTATTGTCAACAAGGAGGAAAACTTTATAACGGCTTCAACTGTTCTGTAATTTCATTGTCTGGTGTTTATTTTTTCGTGTTAAATTTAAATATTTTTTCTCGTATTTAATTTGCATCTTTCAATTGGACTGGGTTGTTTTTCCTCTGAGCGGAACTTTTTTTTGCACACAATGGGCAAAATGGCCAGGTCACAAGGACCCCGAGAGCTCAGAGAAGGTTGGGGGGGGGGAGACCCACTGGATAGCTGTTAGGAGACAGATGGTAGTCTCTCGTCATGGCCATACTTCTGTAACGTGCACAAGGTATGGCTGTCCCACACAAGGGCACGGCAGAACGTCCCATCTGACGGACGGCGGTCTTTGCAAGGCCATCGGTGTCCCCTACTGACCGATTGCAGGACAGTTTTCTTGTATGCAATTTTAAGTTGCAGGAATGTCTTTATGTGAACTTGTTGCCATAATCGAGAGAACTTACTCCTTTGTACTCTTTTCGTAAAAATGAAGTGGTTAAAGTTAACTTATTTTACTTTTCGGTATATTTTCATTCAGAGTACCATCTTTTGAGACATCAGAATAACCGTTAAGCTTAGGAGAAGGAAACTTAAAGCGCAATGCAAAACTGTTCAGTTTATTTTTCAAAGGAAACATTTTATAATTTTTGTGGTACATCCCTGCCCACATGGTCTGTCCGTTGCGAATTTCCCTTCCTCTTGACAGGTGCCGCAACCATATGTGTGACTTAGTCATTTATCGCCTACTGAAGATGTTGGGATTTGATAATTTTTCATTTTTATTGAATGATAGGTAATCACAGGTAAGCACCTGTAGGCTATACACATTTAATGAATATAGAGGAAAAATTGCCATTGGCAGGGTGGGATCCGAACCCATGACCTCCTGATGACACGTCAGATGCTCTGTCAATTGATCTCTATTGCTGGCTTTAAGTATTATGCCTTTCAATCTGTCATTAGAACACACTTGACTTTAATTCACTCTGCTCTAGAAGACACTTTCCAGGTTAGTGCAAACACCAAACGCCCAGCAGAATGGTATTTTTTAAAGCCAACACGTTTTAGCAAGTGTAAGGATGCTGAAAAATAGGCAATCACAGGTAAGGGACTTGAGTCTTTGGCCCGTGTATTGGTTACGGTCCTCAGACGACAGATGCCATTGCTTAAGTGGCGTGTGACGTCGAAGTGTAAAGTATGATGTCGATGTGAAATAGAGTATTGTGTAAAATACTGTAAAATGGCGAAGGAAATGTGGAATTAATTGGTGAACTTCAGTTTTTCAAATAAGAGGTTACAATTGAAACAGATGTATTTCACAAGAAATTTATCAGAATGTAAGGTATCCCATTAATAGTAGACAGATTATTAGAACAAAAACACTGCAGTTAAAACGTTTGCTAACATGGATTAGCAATCTGAAGGATTCTTGTAAGATCCATCTCCTTTGGAGTTGAACTCTGTTGCATATTCTGGCGCAGAGACCAATTTCTCGCGTGTAAAGGAAAAAAAGAATCTCTACTAAGAACTAAATTCAACGCCTGAAAGCTAACTACATGCACAGCAATAATTCTAAAACTGTTATCGAATAACAAAACACGACTCTTTAATTATGACTTTTAAACGCTGAACCTTCCCGCGAATACAGACTGAGCCATATATAACTTCCGGAGTCGAAACTTCTTACTCTTTTCTGGATTTCAAAGTCATTCATAGTTATTCTCGTGTCTGGAAACAGCGCCTCCAACGGCAATAACTTCTTTATTAAATTAAATGGCCAATAGTATGAGGCAGAATGAAACAAATGATGGGGAATGTTTCAAGGATGCTTCTGTTTTTGTATTTCCATATGCGATGACAGAGAAGTCGAAGGATCTGGTGTTAATAAACCTTTTATGCTGTTTCCAGTCTCAGTTGTATTCAGTGCTGAGACTCTTTGAATTGAGTTGGTTAGAAGCAGGCCTGGGCTTATACATTAGACGCCCTAGACTAAATTTGTTGGCAGTTAAATTCTTAATTTTAAAGAAATGTTCGTGATTTACATAGACGTTATAAAGAATACTAACCTAATTGTAAGGCTCTCTTGCGATTTTAAAGACATTTTTAGTATTGTTATATACGCAAAGAAAAGCGAAGATATTAAGAAAAAAATAATGATAATGTAAAGTAGTAAATTATTAGCTTAGTGCTGGATTTTTATTTTTCTTCTGTTCTTTTGCTAGCAAAATCCGGTATTCAATAGGATTAATGAATTGGTTGCCTAGGCAGACGTCTAGGACCGGCCCAGGTACAAACTGAATTATTTGGCCGTGTTCCTCCATTCATAATTGCAAAATGTAGAATAGAAGGAAGCTTACCCAGGTCATGATTTTCTGTTATTTTAGTTTTGGGAAATTGCTTCAGAGAGCATCCCAACAATTATGATGGGATAATGTTTCTGTCATTACTATAATATCTTTTCAAAATTGAAACAACGACAGAAATGCAACATGTATCTGATGTGTTTGCCAATTACAGCAGAACGTCATTATGGAAGAGAATAATCCTGTTGTCATGGACAGATTTATAGCTCTGAAAAACAGACCCACATTCAGAATTAACTATTTCCATTATGAACGGATTGCATGGATACATTGTAGTACGACAGTCCAGTAAGTCGATCTTCTCAGATTCGTGCCCCCACTGAGTTTGCACTGAAATTTTCCCTGCTAATATCCACTGTGCCCTTAGTAAGAAGAAAAGGAACACCGATGGGCTGCCGTCCATCGAATGTGGTGTTAAACTGTGGGTCCGTGCGCAGAAGAACCATACTCTACGCACGTTAAAGGACTCGCTGGATGGCTTAAGGTTAGATAGGCTTCCATCTATTTCCTAAGAGATGAGCCCTTGTGGTGTGTGTGTGTGGGGGGGGGGGGGTCTTTGTAACCTGGCCATTTAACCCATAAAATGCGCAAGATTACCTCCAGAGGTGAAACAACTCAACTACACGGAAATTGAATATTTCACCATTTGCACCATCGACTTTTTTTAATAAGAGTTACGAGATAACGGTTTAGAGAATTTCTCGTAACAGTTGAAGAGCAGAGAGACGAAGGACAAGGCCACGGAAACGCAACGCAGACGCCCTCGTGCGAGTCATTATTCCAGCATTCGTATGGTAATTCAAGTGCAAAGCACCCGTTCTTACCTCTGCAGCCTTTTCCTCTTCACAAGGAAGAAAAAAAAGTCTCCTCCTCTTGCTCTAAGCGTTAACAATTCCAAACGCAGGAATTACATGCCAAATAACAACAGACAACAAAGCGTTCCACAATAAAAGAAGAAAAAAAATAATAACCTACAAATCGTAAAAGAAAAGTGTGCGGGGGGGAGGCGCGCAAAAAATATATGTTGGAGGGGGAGAGGATGGTCCATGGTGGCATCCACCACGCTCGTGAACAGTTGCAGCATTCCCTAATGAACTCCACTACAAGCTGAAATATGCTACAATAGCAATAGTTACCCAATAATGACACCAGAGGGAGGGCCTGCCGACCATTACGTAATGTCCCATTCCCTCTATCAGCTGCGCGAGGGGCTTGGGAACCTGACTGACTTGTAATTACCTTTCTGTGACATGGCCAATTACAGTGCTTGCCGGCCAACAGCATTGAAGGCTCGTCGGCAGTCGTGATTTGCCTACCCCCGAAGCGCCGTTTTCTCTGTTTTTTTTTTAACCCTCCCGTGGATTGTTCATCCCCCGCCCACGAATGCGACCCACCCCCCTCAGCCCACAACATCACCCCCTCCAGCGCATTCATCCCCCCGTGCATACCGGCGTGGGAAGAGGACGATGTTAATTGCCGCAGTCACGCTGCACCTCGACGGGCCACTTTTTTAGGGGGCTGCTCAGACGACCTTAGCTCTGTCGCCGACAGGCGGCTCTTCGAGCAGCAGCTGCTGCACGTGCTCAGGGCTTCCGGGCTACCGGACTTGGGAGGCTGCAGAGTCGGGAGGAGGGGGGGTTGCTGCAATACAAGTGAATCGGAATTTAAGCATCGCAGTTTCTAGTCCGTTTCGGAAAGAGATTAAGTATTTCTTTGACGGCATTGTCAACCATCTTAAATATGATTAAATATGACGTAACGATCACGTGTCAAGATGTTTATGTTTCAGCAGAAGGTTGAAGATATGTGTTAATTATTGAACTCAGAGCCAATATTTAGATAAAATTTTGATTTTTGTTGCACGCTGGATTGCTTAAACTTTTTTTTTTATGTGGAAAGAGTGCATTGTACCCGGAAAAGCATTTCTGTACTTTTAGAATCTCAAAAGTCGCGCATTCAGATTCAGCCTTTTCACTCAAAGGAAAGAACAGGAATTTAAAATCATTAAAATAGTCATTCAAGGGATTAATATATATATACATATATATAACATATACATATATAAATATATGAACATGACGTTCAAAAAGATTTCTTGAGAAGTACATTTAATTTACTTAAGACAACGAATTCTGAATACGCTTCTTCTGTGATCTACCCGAAGAACCATTTGGAAAATTTAAATCCAAATTTAGAGGGGTTGATTTGGGAGAAACATCAGGCGAACAAGGAAGGCACAATTTGTTACGATACTTTGAAAAACCTCTAAAGAATCCTTCAAATTCATTCTGCTCTCTTGTGTATGCACGAGGAGATATGATTCACCGGAAGAACTTGTGCGAAAAAGGAAATGTTTCTTGCTTTTCAAAATTAGAAAAAGATGCGCTATTGCAATAGGAAAAAAACTTTAAACACGTAGATTAAAATGTGGTATTTTCATTGGGGACCGAAAACTTCGTTCTAGCAAGAATAATTGCTTCTTTCTGGATTTTTAAGCCCACTATTGTTATAGGCCCAAGGGCGTTAAAGGGTTAACGAGTGTCTCAAATTGACCTCAACTTTCAAGGATCGCATTTCTATTAAGTTAAATATCAAGTTTAAACAATCGCCGAGAAGAAATTTTGTAGCTTATGTAGATTTCCTCTCTTGCGTGCAATCAGATGCATATTGAAAACAAGCGAATGAAGTCTGAAGCTTGCTACGCTCCTAATCTGCAGTTCCCAGGATCATCGATTCGCAGCTTTTAGATTTACCTCTGCTGAGCCTCCCCTCCCCCCCCCCCCCCCCCCCGGTCTTCGGTCAGAAAGGAGACACCGATGGGCTTGGTAAGGACGCCGTCCGTCACATGGGACATAATGCTGTAACTCTGTGGCAGGAAAACCATTCGCTGTTGCACGTTAAAGAACAAACATGCTGGATGACCTTGACGAGACGCTTTCATCTGTCTTCTAATAGCTGTCCAGTGGCTCTTTTTCCCCTAATCTTTTTCGAGCCATTATGACCTGGCCAATTAGTCCAGTGTGTGCAAAAAAAAAGTACAGCTCAGAGGTAAAACAACCCAATCCTTACGGGGAATATAGCATTGGTCCGTTCCGCTTCATATCTGCGAAGTTTTAAAAAAAAAACTGAGGAGTTAAAAAAGTTAAAGGCATCAAGTGATATTAGAAGGGAAGCTCGTGAGGTTTTTGTGTGGGAAAAAGAGAGATTTTAACCGGTGGTAATTCTGTTGCCCATCCGCCAGGTGGCACGCCGGAAGTCCAGCAGGCGGTGGAGGTACTAACTAAGAAAGTATCGGGAAAGTAATGGGGGAGGGGGGGAAGTCACAGAGGTTGTGTGTGGGGACTAGAGGTGGGAAAAGAGGGAACGCCTCGTTTAACGCACCGCTAAAGTCACGGAGCCATGTCGTCTCTCACGAGCGGCAGTCTGCCCCTTTAATGGGGAGTTCACGACATCGATCTCATAATAACAAGCATTTAGCTGTATTGTTGCTGCAATTGCTCTGCTCCTTACAATCGGGGGTGGTTATAAGATTATGCGGGGGGGACGGCAGTGTTGCGGTGGGAAAACAAGTCTCTGCTTATCAGAAAAGGGAAGGGAGAGCGACAGAATCGAAGGGGTTGCTGGTCAAGGATTTCTGCCTCGTTAAAAGTTCTTAGCTAATCAGAAGTCGGGAGCTGAAGGTGGGATTCTAATAGAGGGAAAAACAGCATTTCGAATAATGGATAATTATATTCCACCCTCAGATCATTTTCCCATCCACCCTCTGCAGTAGTTAGCCTTGAATTGTCCTCTCCACATGAAGAGAGAACGACGACGGTCAGTCACGCTCTGTCCTTTGCGAAATGCGAAGAGTGAGAAAAAGACGTTTTCCTTAATGAAGATGAATGCTCATTCCTCTCAGCATCCATGATGCGGGGAGGAGATCCGTCACTGATGTCATTTCAGCGAAGTTTAATGTCAGTGTATGAAAAGGGCATTTGGTGTGGCAACGTAGTTGCAGTTTGCACAATTAAATCAAAGATTGTCTGCAAAAGAGAAAAGCATATTTTGAAACGTGATTTACAGTTTAAAATAAGCTAATTAATATTTTAATAATACAAATAACACATTTCAATCGACCCCCATTAAACTTTCTTTTTTTCCTTTTGGGAGGAAGATAGGGGATATAACTTTGGGTGGCCTATGACACTCCCAACGTCATAAATTTGCGTTTCAGACATAGCTCGTAGCACTCGGACCCCCACTTCGGATGAAACAATCCTTTACACCTTTCTGCATCCATTTTTCGAAGGAGAAGAAAGCGTGTGGCGATGGTGATCTTTTCCTAGCCTACGACACTCCCCCTCGCCACACGTTTCCATCCGACATGGTGTAACTCTTTGGGAGAGAGAGTACAGCAACCGCTTTGACGGACACACTACCCAACAAGTGAACAGAAATGACGAGAGGAAAGCAAAAGAATGGAAAAACGAAATTCTTTTGCTTTTCGAAATGAAAATAAGGAAAGCGAACAGTGTCGAATACAAAAAAAAAAGCCATGTCGTTTGTTTGTTCGTGATTTAATAGTTTTAATGCTGGTGAAAGTTTATCAGAAGATGTGAAAATGTGATCAGAGCTGATATGTTGATACATTAATTCTTTCGACCCATTCATGGGGAAACTAAAGCTATATATTGTTTTTGTTGTAGTCTATCATCGTATTGCTTATTCGCGTGCCATTTGTCGATTATAGGTCTTTCAGAATTGTTGTTCCGCCATCTCAACACTTCCGACGATCTCTACGAGTCGCATGTCAGATGAAAGCTTCTGGTACGGGGATATTATAAAATTTACTCCCGCGTGCTTCTCTCTAAAAGAGGAGAATGGGGAAAATCCCTTTTTTCCACTATATTTTGCGAGCCCGAGGGATCACCGTTACCAGTTAGGTGTCAAATGAAAACTAACTCGGGGACGGTCCTGGGCCACCTCGACTCGTTTTTGTTTAATGCTAAACATGCAGAAATTTCATGGCAGTCGAAAAAAGGTTACGTGACTAGCTCAAACCACTCCATTTAAATTTCTCCCATATACAGAATAGGAAGAAGAAAGCAGGGGGGGAGGGGATCTTTACGAGTCGTAATAAAAGCAAAGATCCGAATATATGTAGATTTTTTAATTCATATTTTTTTTACATTCTAACACAAAAAAATTGATTTTTCAATTTTAGACAAGATAAACCAAAGGCATACGGATAGTGAAATGATCCAGTAATTATGAATTCAGTGAATGATTTTAGAGCAATGTATGCTTTAGTTTTATTTTTTACTTTTTACAGGGAGGAAAATAAGTAATTTTTTTTTTCTCCCCAAATATGTTTTCTCTCTGCTGATGATTCGCCTTCCTGACAGATCTCCTTTATGACGAAATCAAAGGCTGTTGTCAGACTTACGTGGAAAGGGTTGGGTTGTTTTACCTCTGAACGGCACAGTTTTTGCACCCAATGGGCTTAATGGCCAGGTCGCAAGGATCCCGAAAGCTCAGAGAAGGTTGGGGGAGGGGAGCCACTGGAACATCTGTTGGGAGACAGATGGTAACTTCTCGTCAAGGCCATCCAGCATGTTCTTTAACGTGCATAGGGTATGGCTCTCCAGCACACGGGGCCGCGGCTTAACGTCCCATCCGACGGACGACTGCCTTTCAAAGCCCATCGGTGTCCCCTACTGACCGTGGGCAGGGTGGAGAGTTTTGCGGAGATATGTCTCAACGCTCACCCAGCTTTGACTCGAACCTGGGAACTGCAGATTACAAGCCTGGCGCGCTACCGACTGAGCCACCCCCACCCCCACAGGCTAGGGCTCTCCCGCATACGGAAAGACGGCTTAACGTCCCATCAGATGAACGGCGGCCTTTCCAAGTCCATCGGTGCCCCCTACTGACGTGGCAGGGCGGAGGGTTTTACAGGAATAAATCTCAACGCTGGTAAAACGGATATATAGAAAGTGCAACTATTAGAGTGTGATCTTTAGTCGTATCTTTTTTTTTGTGAGTCAATATGACTCTCGTTTTCCCGAATGCTTCTTACATACCGAACCAATTGTGATCAATCGGATCAAATTGCATAAAAAACGAGATTCACTTTTACGAGAAATGCATCAATCGTATACAATTGTCCCAGTGCCTGTTATATCCCCCCCTCCCCAAATCATTCTCTCCCAAAGAAATAGTCTCCGCAATAGTAGGTTTTAGGTCTTGCAGTTGCGGTGTCGAAGTGATAGCCCTTTATCTGTTCGGAATTCCGTCGCTTTGAATTCTGAAATGACATTATCTCTATTCAGGCAATAGGTTAAAAGGTCAAACTCACAGGACCTCTAAGACTCTTCGTTGCTCGTTAACGTTATCGTCGCTGAGGGAGTCGCTCTCATAAAAGGGAAGAGATGACTGATTGCTCGGTGAAGGCAGACGAGAAGATCGAATCTCTGCACAGCAGTGGATTTCACTCTGCCTTGAACAGCAGGAGATTTATTGATCAGAAATATTTATTAAAGGCTTTGCTCTTTTCAATTGCAAGACACAGCATTTCATTACAAAAGTCGAAAGTGTTGTTTCTTGATTAGGGTGTTTCACTGCAAGCGAAATGGCAAACACACTCGAATAAAAGCGCGAAGAGTTAAAAATATTGAAAGTATAAATCTCGTGTCGGCTTCAAGCGAGCGCAGAGGCCATCGACGACCAATTGGCGTGGAAAGAGCGGCGCGGGAAATGTCGTACGGCATGTGCAAAGTTTGGCAATGATTCTCAGATAAGCAAAGATAAACAAGATAAGGGATTAGAGGAGACAGAAAGTGGGAAGCGGAACTCATCCGGAAAAAGAAAAAGCAGTGCCGCCAGTTGGTCACGTGTTCACCGTTCCGCTAGAATGTATCGCCAGAAACGATAGCCGCGACCGTCGTCTTCTTTTGGCCTTCACAAAGGCCCAAGATTTTAAAGTAATGTTTTTTTGTGATTGAGGTCCCTCATTGTTTTTCCAATCTCTAAACAGCATTTGTGTTGAATAATCTACGAAGGAAACGTCTTCAAATAGTGCACTTAAAGCTTCCCCATCTGTTGAAATGGGGGACTATGCACGGATGTTTAATCATTTAGGTATTTTAAGAAATTAAAAGAAACAGGACTGTCAATATAACACGTGAGAGAGGATTTCTGTGAGGAAGGCGAGACCTCCGAAGACAATCAAGAAACGTCAGAAGGAAAACATGCTTGCTTTATCCGGGGCTTAAACTTTTGATGCGCCTTTGTTCCGAAGTAAAACACGCTGACCACTCTGCCACTGAGACAGCTGCGATGAGATTACTTCGTCGTAGTGCACGATTCCCTTTACGAGAACATTACATAAGATCCTAACTGTGAACTGTGTAACTAGTACGTTCTCCAAAGGAATTTGCCTGCGTTTTTGAAATTGGGTTGGATTATTTAATCGAGGAAGATCAATTATTTTGACTCGCAGTGGGCTAATTGGCCGGTCACGAGGACTCTAAGCCTCGAAAGAGAGTGGGAGAAGGGATTCCGTTGTGCAGCTGGAGATGGGAGCGTAATCCAAGGACCAGCTTAAATACAGCATTTAAGCACAAACTGGAAACTGCAACGGGACCGTCACTTAACATCCATGCGAAAGAATGGGTACTTTTTAAAGTCCCAATGTAAAGGCTCAAGTCCCGTTAAAGGGGACATTAAACCACACCCTGTACATGTTAAAAGACCCACTGAATGGCTTAGTAACATCCGTCCAGTAGATTCTCCTCCTCAACCTTCTTCGAGCCTTTGGATTTTTGTGAGCAAGAGTTTTCCTAATTTGTTCAAAAAAAAAAAACCTTTTCAAGTCCAGCCTGGCGCTCTATTGATTGCGTAATAAATTTGGGGAGGAAAAAATATTTAAATATCTTATTTAGATTGATAGTCCTAATTTCAAATTTTGGGAACTTGAATAATAATTTCTCCATGTTGAAATCGTGTTTTCTCACTATTAAATTTTTCTCCAAAAGCGATCTGTGGGATGAGAAGGTTCAGATCAGCAGACTTCCATTATCAAGATGGATGCTGTAAATTTCCGAGATTCTCTCTCTGGGAGGATGCTTGTAATGAGAGTTCCACTGCTACCGGAGAAAAAGAAATTATTGGCATTTCTTAAAGCGGACCCATTTTTGGAATGCGAATTTGATCCATTTTCTTGTCCTTTGAATCGTGCGGCATCCGCATCATTAATATTCGAGGCGGCGGATGCACAGCAGCGATGGGGTGCAGCGATGGGGCGGCGGATGCACAGCAGCGAATGGCTTCAAGATTTATGCACATTATTAAACGCTCTCGTTATTGAGACAAGGCAGCATTCCCACCGGAGGCAGCAGATCGGAGGGCGGAGCTTCACGTGAAGGGCCAATTACTGGCTCCCTGGTGATGCCAGGGAATGGGCCCGAGGGGGGGGGGAGGAAGAAATGAAGCTGAGGAGGTGGCGTTGGTGGCGGCGGCGATGCCACTAATACACGACATCGTTGTGGCCCACTCATCATCCGAAGTTCAGTTAGAAGGAGTGGTGGTGGAGAGGGGGGGAGGTGTAGTCATTCCCTCGACATCTGCCTCCTCTTACCTACTGCGACCTTCTTTCTGGTCGCCCCTGGGAACTCTGCTTCATTTCCTCCGTAACGATTTATGGGATCGGTTCGAGGTCAAGGCGTTTCGGTGGCCAGGTCAGCACGGTAGCGGGAAGAGCGGGCTGACCTTGTGAACTGTAACTCCTGGTCACTACCGCCCTCTTCGAGTTAGGAAGAGGTTAATTAAACTGACCCGGTTCTCTCTGCACTCTTCTTTTTCTCTCGAGCGCGCTCTTTCACTTTCTCTGTTTCCCGCGCTTCTCCATGATTGCCGATCGGATGACTGCAAGAAGAAAAAGTTCCGCGCAGGAGCGCGTGTGTGGCAGGACAAGGATGCTTACGTGAAGAAGCGGGAAAGGATGCCAAAGCGATCTGTCTTGCCATAAAGACGAAAGTCAGCTTCGGTCGGTAACTTATCTGACTCGGTTAGTGAAGGGTTAATAAGAAAATAGAGCTGCTACCTGCCACGAGACCGATTCCCTTCCTCTTACAATCCCACTATGCTCCTTTCCTCCTAGATTGAAACCTCTGTCACGGAGCGAAACGAAAAGTTTTCTCCGAACGATTCATTCTGCAAAATTCCGAATTTCGCTTGAACTTAAAATTTTTTCTTCTCACGGAATCTAAAATTTCGTGTAGGAGAAATACGAATTCATTTGCATCTTAATACAGTCTAAGTGAAAAATAAAGCAGGGAAATACGCCAAGACACTGCATGTGTCTTTCCCATGTGCATCGTTGACAAATTATAGCCCATTTTCCATTCGCGTTCCTCAAAATTCTTAGTTCCGTCGCTTTCTGGGCGGACAAATTGCAGAGCCAAGTCGGCATCTCCATCATCTGCTAGGCCGCAGGGCTGCCACGGTGTTGCAAAACAGAGAAATAGTAGCGCAAAAGCCGATTTGCAAAAAGTCAGAATCGACTTTTTGCAAATCGGACAAATGTTGTAGTTAAATCTGCAACATCTCTCAAATCGATAATTTTATTACGGTTAATTAACTGAAACTTATTTACTCATCAATTTAGGGGATTTGAAAATGAAATTTTGCGTTTAACAGTGTATTTACAACATTAATATTAAATATCTTTTTATGCAAATATGCGCAACTATTCTTAAAGACTTCGAAAAAAAATTTTATGCTCTTTATGATGGAATAAAACAATATCCTTTTTTTTAATCATATTTTTGTGACATAGTGAAAAGAGGAAAAAAGGTTCAGCGAGTTACCTTTCTGAAATTTTCATCAAATATTCAAACAGTTTCGCTTCACGAGTGGTACGTGAGTTAGACAACGATGTCCGTTGTTACAGGGCAACTGACATTATATGCGTAAACTGACAGCAAAATTAGGAAATGGACAAAGCCACTGTCCCACCAATATGTCTTGAATTCTGGATCTGCTGAGAAACTTCTAAACAGACATAGCATGGGGTCCATTGACTTTACTAATTACCGCACAGTTCTGATCAGCTTTCAAATCTAAGTGTTTTATGATTATATAGGGAGTAACTTAGAACACAGATTAATATCTTTAAGGTTTTTTAATTTCTTTTAAATTTTTTAAAATATTTATTTGGATAATCCAATAAATTTTAAGGTAAAAATAACTGCAAAACCGTTGATTTGCAGTTTTGACAACATTCCTTTTCGTTGAGAATTAAAATGATTATAAAATATGTGGAATATTTTCCGTGATCAGGCAGAAAGAACAGTTTTTAAAATTGACATTTTGTATTTAAATAATATTTTATTAGTAAGTGCAACTCCAAGACTAAGTTCTGAAATAAGAACGATTTTTCTTGCTTAATAAAATCAAAGTTTGAAGTCTGCGTATATTGTTTGTATACAAATATCTGAAATTAGATTCTGTAGAAGCACTTTTGATAATTTGTTTCTATTTCAAAAGCATTTCTTATTAATAAAATGAAAATGCTTTTCAAAGTTAAGAAACAAGAACTTCTTTAGTTGAAGCTTTTTCGCCAATTGATCATCTTTTCGCATTTTTTCCTCAATATCGCTAAGAAGACCTAAAATGATAGCATCTAATTATTCAGTTCTGAATTTTATTATTGAATAGCACATTAAAAATAATACAAGGTAATAGTTTTTGACATCCAATCAATTTTGTATGAATCGATGACACAAGTCAGTTTTTACGAGTGTTTCTGTATGTGCTAAAGACCATTTTCATAATTTCATTTGTGATAAACAGCTCTGCTGTAAAGATGGAAATAAACCTCCTGAATTTATAACTTTCAAAATAATGTGTACATGGAAAAAAAATGCATACGAAGATTAATTTTTGATTGGACGTAAAGATCCATTTGTGTAAATTCTTACATATGTCAAATGGTTAGCTTTCGGTGTCCTGAAAAAAAAATTCTGGATGTCCAAATGTCGCGTTTTTTTCTTTTTGTGACGATATGCAGGCTCGTAATTGACTTGGATTTAATTAAAGCTTTTTCGGAATAACTCTGTCACTGTATTCACGCCTCTTTTCAATTTTTGTGAACACATTTTTCTTTTTTGTGGAATAGCGCAGTTTGTACTGCGCACCAAGCAGTCGGTGCACGCTGGCGAGTTGCGAACTTCACTGCAATCATCGCATGTTAGGGCTTCGAATTAGTCGTGTCACGAGAAAAGTCCCATATCTCCAGCACGCTTGCAGCAACAATAATAAAAGTCACATCTCTGTGAGGAGACCTAGGCGATATATGCAGAAGAACTATGCAATCTGCACTCGAAGCGCTTAGAGGGGGCGAGTTATCGCTCGTCCCACATTCTGCGAATTATCCGCATTTTTTGTGGTCTCAACACTTCCGAAATTCAGTAAACTAAAATTGAAACATCGACTAAACTGCCTGGTTTAAAAAAAAACTAAAAAAAACCTAGGTTAGCATGCTTGGCTACTGATCAAAGGGACCCAGGTTCACCCCCCTAGATAAGGCATTGTCCATCTGCTGAGGTCTCGCCTTCCTCACAGATCTTTTCCTTTGGCGTTTTTATATTGACAGCTCCTGTTGGACCTTTCGGTATGCAACTACCTCGAGCAATAACTTTTAGTGTTTCTTCGAGATACATTTTTTTAATAGTTTCAGTATTATAGTGATGTTTATTATCAAAGACGGGAATGCGTATCTATAAGAATCTAAGCAGAGTCAAGAGAAGAAAATGTGAAAAGCAGTTTCCAATTGTGATTAGCTTATTGTGAAAAGAATTAAATAAAGGATATTCTTTTAAAATACTGTAGGATGAAAAGTTACCCCAGTTTTCTTCAAAAGATGACGACATCAATGCTTTATGAGTCTGAGTCTTGAAAGCTGAGTGAAAGGAATGAAATGTTTGTTATTCAAAAGGAAATGCCTCTGCATGAATGGAGGTTTTGTTTCACGAAGAAAGTAATCCAAAGCAATAATTTAAAAATTTATTTTGCAGACATTCCGATTTTTTTTTGCAGTCTCTTAAGAATGCTTGTTTCTCGAGCTGTTTTTATTTTTCTAATGTTTATGGGCCTTGAATAAATTTACTTTTTGTGGTTTATTTGAAAAATCTAATACTTATACAATTTTCTGGATAACTGGATAAAAATTTCTTCATCGGTTGCCCATGAATGTGAAAGTGCAAGGAGCACTCGCAAAAAATAAACGCGACCAACAACTAATCCAGAGATATCGTTAGATAGCAACAAGAATTTAAGAATGCAGAGTTTTTATTGATTATACTGCGCAAACTGCTGGCTGCATGTGGCTCGCCACCAGTTTTATTTTGTGACTCGCGAGCTACTGATGTCAAATAAATTTTGGAAAAGAAAAGAAGAACGTTTAGAGGCAAGATGTTCAACTTTGGAGAAGCGAATTCTCATTAATAATATTATATTTTGTTTCACTTTACATTTTTTTCGTTGGTTATACATATATTATTAATTATATATTTCAGTTTTCTATGCGGCCCTTCTGATAAAAAGTTTGCCCTTTCTATAAAGCTGAGAATTTCCTGTCAGAATGATAATGGCATAGAAGAGATCTCTGAGGTTGGGTTGTTTTACCTTTGAGCGGCACTTTTTTGCACACCATGGGCTAAATGGCCAGGTCACATGGACCCCGAAGGCTCAGAGAAGGTTGGGGGAGGGGACCCACTGGAACAGCTGCTGGGAGACAGATGGTAGCCTCCCGTCAAGGCCATCCAGCGTGTTCTTTAATGTGCACAGGGTATGGCTCTCCCGCATACGGGGCCACGGCTTAACGTCCTATCCGACGGACGGCGGCCTTTCCAAGCCCATCGGTATCCCCTACTGACCGTGGACAGGGCGGAGAATTTTGCGGAGATAAATCTCAACGCTGACCCAGCTGGGACTCGAACCTGGGAACTACAGATTACGAGCCTGGCGCGCTACCGACTGAGCCACCCCCGCCCCGAGAACTCTGAGGGTGGAATCCAACAGAAGAGACAACATCCAGTAATTGAATTTAATTCTATTACATAAATTGGAAGCAGCTGGAATGAGAGCTGAAATGCTATCTTGGCTCTCTAGCTATCTGACAGGTAGAACCCAAAAGATTAAAATAAAAATTGTTACAGTTCCAATGCTAAAACAAATTTCGGTGTTCCTCAAGGATCTGTTTTGGGTCCTTTATTATTTTTAATTTATTTTAATGATCTCTGTGACTTAAAGGTATTGATGCCGTACAATTTTAACTTATGCAGGCAAAACTGAGGAATTAATAGTTCAAATAAATGATCTAAAAAAAAATCAAAAATTGGTTTATTCAAAATAAATTAGTTTTAAATGTTGCCAAATCGAAGTACATAAATTTTAGATTACAAGAAAATCAAACAGATGACTTTTTCAATAAACTCTTCTATCATGATCTAAACTACAATGATATATATTGTACATGTTCAGCTATTCAGGGTGTTGATTGCTTCAGATATTTGGGTGTCTCTACCTTGACAAAAAAACTTCCTTGGAAAATGCATATAAATAATATAATTAAGAACTTAAATATTATGGTTTCAAGATTTTATTACATAAGAAATTTTATACATTTGTCAATGTTAAAAATTATTTATAATTCGTGAATAAAATCTTATTTGAAATATGGCATTATATCTTGGGGAGGTCTACATGATACAAATCTGAAACCATTACAAGGTTCTCAAAATTACATAATAAGACGTATGCTAAAGAAAAAGAAATTTGACAGTATAAAAAAATATAAAAAATTAAATATCTTACCATTTAGAAAATTATATATTTATCACCAATTAGTATACAATATTCAAAATTGGGATGAATCTACTGTTAAGATCTTTCCCAAATATACACTTTTATCATCTACTATGCATTTATCCATACCGTTTCCTAAAAAAACTATCATCCAAAAACACTACGTTATCTGGACCCAAAACTTTTTAATGCTCTGTCGGCTAACATTAGAAATGAAAGAAACATTTATACTTTTAAAAGATTAATATGGGATTGGTTAGTGGATTGCGATGACGTAGATAAAATCTATAGAAATAAAACTGTAGTTTAAATGTTAATTTTTTATGACACTGTTGCAACTAATTCTGTCAACGTTATATTCGTGAATTTCTCCACACACGAGCTTGGACTCAAGTGGAGTACTATTTATTTACTGCTTTCTTATTGTTCAGTTTATTTGTTTAAATAACTACCTATAAAATAGATTATAATTTATACTTGACAATATAATTTATGTTGATCAGTCCATGTGTATGTATGAACCTCTTTCAAAGACTACGCGATACTTCTCCATCTCCATGGCAATGAGAACTGGCTTTCTTGATTTTGTGAATTCCCAGAGTTTAGATTGCACAATCTATGTGATTCATTAAATTCATTTATCACGTGGCTTAAATCATCCGCATTGTTGCTGTTGGTGCTCTGCAAAGAAGACATCCTAGTATATCTCAATGCAGTTTATCAGTTTAATGAATCGATGCTTGATACAAAAATGCGGAACTCTGGATAAAACGCTCATCTAAATAAATAGGAATTTACCCTTAAAAATAGCAAGAAAAATTCCTTTTTCGCAAAGAAAGCAGACGAGATTATTAATTTTGTTATTTGGCTAGGGATGAGAAGTGCCTGGGAGCGTGCCCTCACGCAGTAGCCCCACAGGTGAGCGGCTGGAGAAGGAGCGAGGTCGCCCCGCCACTATTCTGTCCTCCCACTCAAAGCAGCCCCGAGGCACGGGCAGGTACTGAGGCAGAGGCCGCCTCAGATCTTGTTGATAGGCTGCTCGCTGGGGGCCACAGTCGGCGGCGGCGGCTGCGTGAGCAGAATTCGTTTGCTACCGAGTGACGAGATGATCCGGGTCGCAATGTGCAGACAGCTGCTTCGAGGAAGACCAAGCCGACAAAGTTGGAGCAAACAGGACTGCTGAGCAAAGAGTTGCGTGGCCTCGTGCTCTCTCTCTACCTTCATCCTTTCATCGAAGGGTTTAAAGGAAAAGAGATTATCGAGCCCTTGACATTCCTCTCTAAGGTGGTTTCTGCGGAGACGAATCGAAAACTTGATGGAAGTTAGAAATGAATTAGATGATAAAAACCCTTCGCGAGTGTTTTGTTCATCCTCAGGTGATAATTATCGCGAGGCACTGGTTGCATCATTTGTGAGCAAAGCGATGAAAAACGAGACGGATTTTTCCATTAGATTTAGCGATGTGTGCTGATATATATTGCTATATATTTGTATTAAATTCAACGTATTGTTTAATCGGAATTTTTTGTTGTCCTTTTCTGCAAAGAAATTGACTTTAAATGAATCTAACATTGCCGAAATTGGGATGTAAAAGAGTAATGCTCTTAGTCGTTAGGACGTTTCGTTTGGTTGGGGTTGTACGCATTGGAGGGCCGCACACAATGCACATTAATGGACAAGCTGGATGCCTTGGACGGAAAGATCTCATTCGGTCATATTAGCTCTCTTTTTGGCCTTCCGAACCACTCCTCCTGAGACCGTGATCACAAAAAAATAAAATGCTCGTTAAGGGCAGCAAGAATCGGCGAAGTTATTTCCGCTTAATTCTTTACTGGAAATATCTGATAAAAGTGTTAACTGCAATCATTTTGTTATTTTCCCTCACGAAGGAATTGTCCTCATTGCATTTCTTTGCAGCGGTCGTTTCTTCTAAGCATAATAATGGCGTTATCGAGTGCAACAGGACTCGGAGAAAGAAAAAATTTCGTCTGAACAAAAGAGGAAAGAAAAGATTTGATCGGACACGCCCTTGCTCTACAACAGTGGCTCTCAACCTTTTATGCTTCACATACCCCCTGGAAATGTGTATGTAACTGGCGTACCCCTTGTATAGATAGATAAAACGGCGTACCCCAAAATTTTTACCGCGTACCCCACGTTGAGAACCCCTACTCTCAGGGAGGAATCGGAAAATAATCCCTTTATTGTTCAATGGGACTGCGTTGTTGGGTTGGGTTGTTTTACCTCTGAGCGGCACTTTTTTGCACACCATGGGCTAAATGGCCAGGTCACATGGACCCCGAAGGCTCAGAGAAGGTTGGGGGAGGGGACCCACTGGAACAGCTGTTGGGAGACAGATGGTAGCCTCCCGTCAAGGCCATCCAGCGTGTTCTTTAACGTGCACAGGGTATGGCTCTCCCGCACACGGGGCCACGGCTTAACGTCCCATCCGACGGACGGCGGCCTTTCCAAGCCCAGCGGTGTCCCCTACTGACCGTGGGCAGGGCGGGGAAATTTTGCGGAGATAAATCTCAACGCTGACCCAGCTGGGACTCGAACCTGGGAACTACAGATTACGAGCCTGGCGCGCTACCGACTGAGCCACCCCCGCCCCCAATGGGACTGCTTCCCTCTTCATTGCAGCAGAGAAAATCAACTTGGAAGGAGATTTGTGTAAAACCTGTTTCTGGTTCGATTCTAAGGAATATTACTTAATTCTCCGTTATACAAAGGTGTTTAAATACTAGAAATTAGAACGAATCTTGTTCATTATTATGTTCCTTCACAATAACTATCTCCATGTTTAGATAGAAATGCATGGGTTGGTTCAATAAATATCATAGCCAATATTTTAAAATGAAAAATGTCACCCCTCACGCAGCTGCTTGTCACAACAAAGGTCTAACAAGAAGCTGTCAATATAATATGCCATAAAGAAGATCTGTGAGGCAGGCGAGATTTCCTCAGATAAAGATAACACGAGAAATAAAACATTTGGGCTTTAAGCCAGGACTCGAACCACAGTCTCTTTGATCAGTAGCCAAGTACACTAAACACTCGGTCATTTACTAATGCGAAAAGCTTCTCTTGACTGGTATTCTTTACTGCCCCCAGATGTCAGGAACTGTCGAATGTTTGATCCAAACAGACGTTGGGTTGTTTTACCTATGAGCGGCACTTTTTTGCACACCATGGGCTAAATGGCCAGGTCACAAGGACCCCGAATGATCAGAGAAGGTTGTGGGAGGGGACCCACTAGAACTGCTGTTGGGAGACAGATGGTAGCCTCCCGTCAAGGCCACCGATGGGCTTGAAAAGGCCGCCGTCCGTCGGATGGGACGTTAAGCCGTGGCTCCGTGTGCGGGAGAGCCATACCCTGTGCACGTTAAAGAACACGCTGGATGGCCTTGACGGGAGGCTACCATCTGTCTCCCAACAGCTGTTCCAGTGGGTCCCCTCCCCCAACCTTCTCTGAGCCTTCGGGGTCCATGTGACCTGGCCATTTAGCCCATGGTGTGCAAAAAAGTGCCGCTCAGAGGTAAAACAACACACAACCCAAGAACCCGTCAAGGCCATCCAGCGTGTTCTTTAACGCGCGCAGGGTGTGGCTCTCACTCACACGGGACCACGACTTAACCTCCCATACGACGGACGGCGGTCTTTCCAAGCTCATCGGTGTCCCCTACTGACCGTGGGCAGGGCGAGGAGTTCTTGCGGAGACAAATTTCAACGTTGACCCAGCTGGGACTCGAACCTGGGAACTGCAGATTACGAGTCCAAACAAGTGTACCAACTGTAACTATATCACTTAATTAATGAATATTTGAATAATTTTGTAAAAATTTATTTTGGACTTCAGCTTTAAATCTGAAATAATTAATAGAATTACAAAATGTTTTACATAATTTTAATATTTTAGAGTTTTGTTCATTGGTTTTACTAACTAAAGAAACAGGTAATTCGGTTGTTTGAGAATAGGAAATTTTTATCGATGTGGTCTGTGATCCATAATTACCCCATGTGATCTTTGAAGACTATCCTGAACGAACTCTCAACTCTCATGGTGGCCCGAGGACCAGCGGTGAATTGGAAGAAGGAAATCTAAGAAACGTTTTCAGATATGAGGCTTATTTTTCTTTCCAGGCTGAGGGAGGATCGAGATGATACGAGTCTTCACTTTTGAGAAAGATCTCAGATTAAAAAATTTAGGTCTCTGTTTTTTGTGAGAGGACAGTGATGCACTTTCTTTTCGCTACAGATTGCTAGAAGCCAGGAAGTGCTTGAAACTCTTATACCGTTCCCTGAGACAAACAGGAAGGCCTTTGCAACACATTGGAGTTAAGAAAAATCAAAGGTTCTCGTTTATTGAAGTGAGAATCGAATAGTAATCAAATGCTCAGCAGCATTTGTTTAAGAGATCACTAAGAGATTTTTGATATCCTACTCCTTAAGTGATGGACAATCTTTTCCAGTAATCCAAGATCAGGTCCTCAATCGGTTATTCAATATAAGTGTAAATAGCAGTTTTTAGAGTTTTGAACTGCGAACTGCCTGTAGTAATAAACGTCGCTGTTAAGTGTTAACTTTGCATTGCCTGTTATACGAAGTGTATCATTTATTCTGATCCTACAAATGTCAGACCTTGATGGGAGGTGTCTGTACGGAGTGGAGAAAGTGCTAAGAAGGGAAGGAAGGAGATATATGAGTATTCTCCTTCACCAACCCGAATCACGGCCAGCAGCCATGATGCAACAGAGACGGTTGGGTTGTTTTACTTCTGAACGGCACTTTTTTTGCACACAATTAGCTAAATGGCCTGATCCCAAGGACCCCGAGGCCCAACAGAAGATTGGGGGGACAGCTGTTGAGAGACAGATGGTAGCCTCTCTTCCATCCAGCTTATTCTTTAACGTGCACAGGGTATGACTCTCTCACACATGGGACCACGGCTTAATGTCCCATCCAACGGACGGCGGAATTTCCAAGTACAGCGGTGTCCCCTACTGACCAAGGGCAGGGCGAGGAGTTTTGCGGGGACAAATCTCAACGCTGGACAACAGAGAGGAGTTTTCTCCCAAGAAATTTCGTGGATGGTGCGGTTTTAAATATTTCAAGAAAAATACACGAATGTTTGTGGTGGTAAAATCTCCAAGTTCCTTTTCTTCTGTTTTTCAGAAATTGGCAATAATTTTGCAGATGATGAAGAAACCTTTTTTATTAGAATCGTGTCCGATACACGATTCGTCTGTTTTGTCTTGCATCGGCGTCAATTTCCGATGCATTTAACTCTTCTAATGAGGTAAATGCATCAATCTCAAGGTAAGTCGTTTCACCTGATTAGTGTTACAAAAATCAGCGTTTGTGCTTAGGCAATTGCATGTTGCATTAGCTGGAAGGCTTTTCACAGCATTGTAAGTGATACAAAATCCAAAAGAAGCATTGCTTGCAAAGGAATACAAATGAAATAAATGCTCCCTCAAGCAGCTGCTTGCCACAGAGGTCTGACAGGAAGCTGTCAGTTTATACGCCATAGTAGAAGGTCTGCGAGGATGGCGGGACCTCAGCAGAAAAACGCCACATACATGCATGCCTTATCCAGGGCTCGAAACCCAGGTCCCTTAGATCAGTAGCCAAGCTCGCTAACCACTCGGTCACGGTACTGAAATGAAAACAATTTAGAGTATGAACTGGTATAACTTTTCATATCATTTGCATTTTCCTCCCACATTAAACACCTTGAACCATAGGGCAGAGAACTCTAAGTCTGATAGACCTGGTGGTTTTGCCTCGAAGTTCTGGAGCTTTTTTGCTCACACAGTAGGCTAAATGGGCAAGTCACATGGACCCCCAGTGTCTTAGAGAAGTTTGGCACGGAATTCACTGGATAGCTGTTAGGAGACACTGCCGCCCTTCAAGGTCATCCAGTAAGTTCTTTAACATGCAAGGGCATGACTCTCCTTACACACGTGGCTGAAGCCTAAAGTTCCAACCAAAGAATGGCAGTCGGTTGGTGCCCTCTTTCTCACCGAGGGCAGTGTGTGTGGGGGGGGGGAGGGGGGTTGCAGGACAAAATCTCAATTTAGGAACAGTTACTATTTGAATATGAAACGAAATTATGATCTTGGCCTTCTCTATCAACAATTGTGAGTTTTTCATGTGGCAATTTATTTTATTTATAAACAACTAATAAGAAATCTCGATGAGAGCAGCAGACACAAAATCGCAAAAGGAAAGCGCTATTGTTTACAGAGATCCATACTTAGTTAAAGCTCTTTTTGTTTTCTTCAATCTTACAGGAAAACTAATAACTATGCATTCTTTCAACTTCCATTCAGAGCAAAGAAAAACGAAAGTCAAGGCGATGCAGAGAGTGACGTCAGTCCTTAATTTACAATATTTAGCCAATTATAAATCCAACTTAACTGGATCAAGTGATCCGCGTTTAGCGGTGGAAATGTCTCCAGTACCTCACTCAGTGTACTGGAATAGTTATAGAGACTATTGCTTCAAAACAAATTCAAGTGAAACTCGATATTTACTTGACTGATTCCTACTTCTCTCTGCTGGTGGATTATTTCCTAATTGAATTCTAGTCGTTTAATTCTGAATTTCACCTCTTAGGAATTTCTCATTTCAGATTTCTAAACGAAGCTACAAGTTACGTTGCAAGTTTCATTACATTCAGAGATCAGCTAATTATCTCAAAAATTATAATTCTAACTATCATTCAAGCCTCCATTATGCAAAGTGTCTGTTCCCTGCCTTTTCATTCGTCGAGACGGTAGAATGAATCGATGTTGAATTCTGACTGATATTCTGCCGTCACTCATCCGTTGCTACTAACTCTATAGTATTAAGTAATATTTATCTTAGGGTTCTCTTCTAATATTAAATTGTGCTAACACCCTTTCACTTGAAATTTCTAACTGAATGATAAAATTTAGGAAATTATCACTATCCCTCTCCCGAATTATTAATGACAGTTATAATGAATGAAACAGGCGAGTCTATTGTGATCTTAGGATTCAACGGTGAAAAGACCATTTCTCTGGAATTGAGAGATCACGTAGATGCCGAAAACCTGGTAAGAAGGGAAGTAAATACTGACAGATTGACGGATATGACGTGTGTAGCAACAAATTCAAGGGAGTTGAGTGAAGATTGTCAACCCCAAGGAGAGAGACACTAGAAGGGAAAATGCTGCTTTAGGAATGAGGCAGCTAAACTGAGAGCGAAAAGGAAAATCAACCTATAAAAATTATACAATTAAAACTAAAATGCTTTTAGTATTTCTTAAACATCCCTCGTCTGTTTGGTTATTTAGATTCATAAGATTCTTTCTCGTTTGATGAATAATTTCCATATTGGTTTTATGGCAACTTCATTTCAAGATATGAATTGCGATTTTCTTAGAATGGTCATCAGATTGATTCGTCATGCAACAGCTACGTTCATTTTGATCTGTGAAGCTCTGGCGCTGAAAGAGCAAAGTTTGGTCATTACGAGTAATTTCATTTCTGATTTCTGAAAGTAAGTGGCGTTGGCTTCCCGTTACTCTTTTTAAAACAGAGATTTAAATTTCAAGCCTTCAATAGTTACCGATTCCTCCGTGTTGAATCAAAAATGCAATGAAATTATTTACAAACAATGCATACAACGTTCACTGTCACCATCCAAATTCACATCGGCTGACGATTTCTACTCTCTAAAGCTGTTGGTGCTGCCATCTAGTGGACGATTTATCTAGAACCTAATCCTAAATATTATCGAGGAGAAAGGGACGCAAAACTTCCGTATAGAAAAGAAAAAGCTTTTGGGTACAGTTTTATGAAACTCAAATATGTCTAGCAAAGGTAATAAGGCTTGAGGTTTTTTTTTTTTTCTTTTCAGAAATATTTCAAAGATGAAATAGAGTAAGGGTCGACTCTGAAATGACATTATGTTCAGCGTGTTCTAGTATTTACAAAGACAAAAATATGAGTGGAATTTTAATGTCATTAGAATGAGACGGTAATGTTTCTGCTTCGATTTCTGTTAGTAATATTAATACGCCATTGCATTAAATTTCGTGTGATTTATTGTGTAGTCACCTCGTGCTTTACATGTTTCCATTAAAAAAAAAAAAAAAAAACCCAAGCAGCTGCTTGCCACAGAGGTCTGACAGGAGCCTGTCAGTTTATATGCCTTAGTAATAGGTATGTGAGGATGGCAGGCCCTCAGCAGAAACACGACACAGACAGCCATGCCTTACCCGGGGCTCGAACCCAGGTCCCTTAGATCACATCGTTTGCAATTCGGTATTAAAGCAATAAGCAGAACTCCTCAAAGCACGTTCCAGGCTGATATTCTGGAAACTTAATCGACGAAATTGAAAATGCTACGCAGACTATTTGCTGAAATAAGAAGTTTTACCATTTATCCAACACGAAGGCATAAAGAATACTGTATTTCATTATCGGATGTTTTTAAAGAGAAGTTTCAGTTGAAACGTTCTGATCTCATGTTAATTAATTTTTAAAACCCTTCAGGCGAAAAGTGATTCATTGCAAATGCTCTTTACATCTATACATTCAAAGCGCATAATGCTTAAATTTGTAATTTGTTTCAGTTTTGTTTTCAAATGCAATGTTATAATTTTGCGCTGAAATGAATAAAACCTTATAAATAATAAGCTGAAAAAATTAGTTTTACCGTGAGTGGGATTCGAACCCCCGTCTCCTGGAAACTAACTGGCATGTTTCCAGGGGACGGGGGTTCGAATCCCACTCACGACAAAACCAATTTTTTTCAGCTTATTATTTCATGAGTTCCATGTCTACAGGACACATCCTGTGATTCTTTACTACTGAAATACCTTTAAAAAATAGTTTTGATAGGAAAGCATTTATTTCGTATCTAAAAATGCAAAGATTAAAGAAAATTTTTACTTATTTAAAAATTAACTCTAAGTAAATTACAGTAAAATATTAATTTTTCCTATCGAACTGTAACCAATAGTTAAAAATTCGATTCTAAAAGTTGTGATTCTTTCTGCCAAAAGATTTTCATTTCCATCCACTTCAAGAGGAGAATCCCCAGCCAAAAGAAACTTCATCTCTAATGATCCCATCGACCTATCTCCTCCCGGCGAATCTTTCTCCTCCATTTTTGATTCGCTGATTCAGCGTGACGTCACTGTGTGCCGATCTTTCCCAGTGTGCCCAGTAGTCTTCTGCTACTGCGCACAGGCAAGCTCCTCTCAGACTCAACAGAAGCAGGGGTCGAGGCCGATGGGGGGACTCCCACAACAAGGTTCTAGGAGCGGGTGGCTACCTCCGTAAACACTGTCCTCCCTGATTGACCCCCGTCAGCGCCGACGGCCGCCCAGGGGGTCAGGCCCCCCATCTACCCACAGTAGCCGCCAGCGGGATGACCGGTTCTTGGCGTCTCTCAGACTCGGGCTGCTTTATTATCAGACATAGGTTTGGGAGGAACTGACTCAGTCGATTCGATGTTGTGGTTATTAATTATTGTTTTTCATGTTCTTCGTCAACCTGTAGGGCGTCGTCTTTGTCAGCTGCTTAGGATGCTTGACTCTAGTTCTGAATCGGTGGTCTTGTGGTCATTACCTGTACAGCTGCATGTCAAAAGAAGAACCAGTGTTTCGTAAGTTTATCATATAAAACCGCAAATGTAGCGTACTTTTCGCTTTGAGGAAAATGCGCTGAAAACGGACATGACAATCGTAGTGCTGTAATGAGGGTGGAATTTCCAGTGAGGAATCTCAAATTGATTCTACATATCGCTAGGATTAGATAAAGTGCGATTTAAAATGGGTTCAAGAAAATGATTCGAAAATTCTTTAAACACTAAACTCTAGAGGTGTGAAGTATTTCATCAATCCAACCATCCAGAAACATTTTATGAGCTTTTTTGAGATTTGGTTGTTTGGGGTTTTATGGCGCAAGAGCAGCGAGGCTATATTGCTCCAAACAAAGATAAATAAAGATGTAAAAGACATTCAACCTGCAACCAAAGTTAAAAGCAACACATAAACCGAAAAGAACGCTACAGAAATAAAAAGAGGATTAAAAATATCGAGAACGAAAAGAGCCAACCGGAGTATAAGTTAACAATCAGCAATGGGTGTGTAGCACCCATTTAAAATCGGAAACGAGGATATAATCTATAAAACGAAGTTTAAATATCATAAACGGTTAAAATATCCTGTATAACTTAAAAATTCAAAAACCGGGATTAAAAACGAGTCATCATATAAAAGGTGTCCGAGTGTAAGGAGCATTTTATGAGGGGATTAATAGTCATCTTTTAATGTGAGTAGAGAACTTCGAAATATTGAACTGATACACTCAGTGGGCATTTATTCGGAATACCCTAGAGATAAGTTCTGCCTCAAAATTACGAGCCTGAACTTGACTAAACTCAGAAAAAAAAAAGAAATTGCTACAAAATAGTAAAACGCATATATATAGAAATGTAGTAAACAATTTTTCAATCCTACATATTAAGAGCTGTTGTAAACTTTAAAATGATTATAACTGCTTGAAAGCAAAATTAAAATAACAGTGCAATTGAGAACCACATTTACTGGAAAAATAATTCCTAGAAACTGTAATTTCTTGAGTAACATTTATTATTAATGCTAAAGTCATTTTAATCATTAACCAAACTATCTAACTGACAAAGCAAAATGATTACTGCAGTTTGGTTTAAAAGTGGTCCTGCCGTCCCACAACAGTCTGCAATTAAATCATTATTTCACTTTCTTTTTCACCATTAAAGCAAAATCTAAACTTTAAATTATGACAAAGCTCAAGCTTTAAGTCATCTGTGTCATTTTGAGCTTTAATTCATCTCTAGCATGAACATAGAGAGTCAGATTGAAACCTCAGTATCTACTGAAATAAAAACTCTTTATGGGAAAGTGTAATGGAAGATAAGCATCTCAATCCAATCTATGACGTGATTTTCAATTACGTTTGTTCAGTATTTAAAGAGCTATGGAAGATAGGACATTTAACAATCTTAGGTTCTGCAAAACTCATTCGGAATTCTAGAAAATTTAAGCAATCACTACGGAGTGCTAAATATTCACTTATACATTGTAATAGAGTTTAATACAATGGTTATTGTTTTCATTTTAATCAGTTTGAATGAAGGTTTCAGATTATTTTAACTGACATAACATTACAGCTGTTAAATGCGAGTGGGGAGGCCAAAAAGTTCTTGACAGGCATCTGCAGAACGAAAAACATTGCACTTACCTCAGCAAAACTTTTACTGAATGCGAGTGGGGAGGCCAAAAAGTTTTTGACAGGCATCTGCAGAACGAAAAACATTGCACTTACCTCAGCAAAGCTTTTACTGTCCTTAAAAAGTACTTCTACGAAGACGCCTATGCAAATTCTGGAACTCTGGGTGATACTCTTGTTGGAGAATACTACACAACTCTAAATAAATGCATTTTGCAAGGTCTTGCACCTTGAAAAAAACTTTCCAGCTAGTTCCTTTTTAATTTTTAGAAACAACCAAAAATCGCATGGTCCAAGATCGGGTGAATAGGTAGGATGGGTAGCTGTTTCATTTTCCCTGCTCTAGATAGGCCGTAACTTGCCGGGTTTTGTGAGCACTGGCATTGTCATGAAGAAGGAGAAACCTTGACACGCCTGTTGTTGAACGCTGCTCCTTCGCCTCCTTAACCATTTTTGGCAAAGCAATGTTGGTATAGTATTGACCATTTAGAGTCGTTTTTTCAGGTAAGGGTCCGCGGCTATCACTCTTTGGGAAATGAAAAAAATTGTGAACATCCTCTTCCTTGAGCGAAAGTCTTGTCAGATAATTTGTGAGTGCGGTTCATCTTCTGCAATCCAAACATAATTGTCGATCTTTCTGGGAGTTGTGTATAATAATAAAACCATGTCTCATCACCTGTGGCAATGTCTGTTAACCTGTTGGGGCCACTAAGTTCAAACATTGCTAGCATCTCCTTGAATGAGTCGACTCTAGCCCTTTTTTGCTGCTCTGTCAGCTTGTGGGGTATCCATTTGGCACAGATCTTTTGGAATTTCAAATGTTGATGAATAAATATTTCCGCATTGTCAATCGATAAACTTTTATCTAAACTTATTACCTGAACTGCGATGTGTGTATTTTCCTTAATGAGTTCACAACAGCAGCGATGGCTCTCTCGTTCACGGCTACATCGGCCTTCCTGTACGAGGGGGGTCTTCGAAGCTCTGCCGTCCTGTGAATTTGCACATCTATCCCATAACAGTGCAGTAGTTTGTTGCCATTATACGGATCCCCCTTTGCACAGTACTTCCCCCTATGACGTCACTGACCACGTCCCATATGACGTAACATATGACGTAACCTATGACGTAACTGACAACGCCCCTTTATTAATATTCATAATTAATAATTCCTCCGCCTTTTAACCGTGGCGTCATCTGGTGCCTATGAGGAGTACTATTTTTGGAAAAACTCATATTTTAACTCTAATTTCTCGATTTTTGACTCCCCCCTTTATAAAAATTTCCTTTTCCCTTATTAAAAAAAACCCTGGCGCCATCTGGTGCCTATGAGGAGTACTATTTTCGGAAAAACCTCTATTTTAACTCTAATTTCCCGATTTTTGACTCACCTTATTAAAAAAAAACCCTGGCGCCATCTGGTGACAATGAGAAGTACTATTTTCGGAAAAACACCTATTTTTGCTCTAATTTCCCGATTTTGGACTCCCCCCTTATTAAACATTCCTCCCCTTATTAAAAAAATACCCTGGCGCCATCTGGTGGCTATGAGAAACACTATTTTCGTAAAAAAAAACCTATTTTAACTCTAATTTCCCGATTTTTCTTTATTTCAGACTCCCTGGTTGACCTACCTATATTTTAAGCCCCCTTCTCGATTTTTCAAACCCCCTGGTTGACCCACCTATATTTTAAGCCCCCCTTCTCGATTTTTCAGACCCACCTATATTTTAAGCCCCCCTTCTCGAATAAGTCCCGCGGGATGCCAACGATTGGCTGATGCAAGCCTCAGAATAATTGCATGGGCTGCAACCTCACACAGAAAGGGATGATACAAGTCTCTAAATAAAACTTTCGATAGCAGTCACAGAAAATCAACTCCCAAAGTAGTATTACCCATTTTTATTCCTTATTAATTAAAACCTCCCTCCCATCTATTAAAACTTCACCAAACTCCTTTGGTATTCATCTGAAATTTTCCAAGTCCACATATATTCCTTAGTAATTAAACACTTATCAAAATTCCCTCCCCTCTATTAAAACTTCACCAAACTCCTTTGGTGTTCATTTGTAATTTTCCAAGTCCACTAAACATATTATTCCTTAGTAATTAAACACTTATCAAAATTCCCTCTCCTTTATTAAAAATCAAAAGTTCATTTTACCAAGTCTGCTAATCAACTCCTTATTAATTAAACACTTATCAAAATTCCCTTTATTAAACTCCCCATCTATTAAACTTCAAAAACTCTCTTGTTATTCACATTCATTCTGTCAAGTCCACTAATCAGCTCCCTAGTAATTAAACGCTCATCGTACGGTCGAAATAAAGCGTGGTAAATCAGTTTTCTCTAGACGCGTTTAATCGGGGAAAAAAAAAATCCTTCACTGACACAGTGATTTGAACTCGCTACCTTGCTGTCCAGCTAAAAACACCCATCACTGAATGGCTGATGCAATCCTTGAACAAGGCTCCCGTTTTCCGCAATCTTCACTAGAAGAAGGACTATCCCGCAGTAACTGTTCCACAGAAAATACCAACAGGGAAAAAATTAATAAAAGGAAAAAAAATCTTAAAAACTTATTCGTCATTATGTAAAAAGGGGTAATATGGCGACCTATAACTTTGGTACATCTCCTGTATTTAAAAAAAAAATTCCTTCCAACAGCGTGATTTGATCTCTCTACCTCGGTGTCGATAGCCGGATGTTATCGCACTCGACTATGGCTTGTACTTGATGTGGCTTAGATGTGTGTCAAACTGGGTATAACCGTATAAATTACATATCTCTTTATTACAGCTTGAGTTTTTTATTTCAGATATTAACGTAGGTTTTTTATTATCCTACGTTTTTTACAACCTTCGTATTCTTTATAACTAGCTTTTTCTACGTATTTCTTATAATGAACCCGATAGTCCTTTCACATTAATATACGTATTTTAAGACCATTGCAGTAACACTTTTTTCTTTTAACTCTGTGACTGTTGGTTGTCGCAATTTTACTAGAAGGACTATCCCGCAGTAACTGTTTTAAAAGATTGTCCCGCAGAAAATACCGATGGGTAAAAAATTAATAAAAGGAAAATATCTTAAAAACTTATACGTCATTATGTAAAATGGGGTAATATGGTGACCTGTATGGGTGTCATAAAAGTACAGCATTAGAACACACGTTCGGTACTGGACCACGTTTTACTGACGGACGGTTAAGTCCTGTGAAATTAAAAAATATTAAACGGTGAATCACAAGGGGACCACGATTTACTGATGAATGGTTAAGTCCTGTGAAATTAAAAATTATTATTCCAAACAGGGAATCACAAGAGTTTTATTGACGAATGAATCTTGGTTCACCCCCTGTGCTGCTTCCGTATCAGGAGCACTGCCTCACATCGTGAAAAACCCAATGGCACTCTTTATCGTGGTTTTCGGACTCGATATTTTTCCAAGTCCAGAGACGGTGACGTGTCCTACACCTCCAAGTGTTGAGCTTATTAAAATTAGTCTCCATCAGGTTGGTGCCGTCAGATATCCATGTTTCCGCATAGTAACGCTACTCTGAAGAAAAATCAGCTAAAACAGTTTTAAAAATCGTCTCTCCCACTGTTTACATGCGAACGTATGCCTCATCACGCTGATGAAAACGGGTAAAAAATAACTTTTTTTGTACGAGGTAGAATGTTATAGAAAGTAAGAATGCTAAAAAAATTGAGTTCCATCATGAATGCATGTTAATGGAGTAGGGGGCATTAGTTTTAGCAAATACTACAACTATAAAAATAATACATTGTCTCACTCGAGTGTACTCTTTCAACTTACCTGCACTAATTCACTGAGATTTTATTTGCAACTGGACTGATAGTCAAAATTTAGCAAATGCTACAACTATAAAAATAATACATTGTCTCACTCGAGCGTATCCTCTCAACTTACCTGCACTAATCCACTGAAATTTTATTTGCAAATGGACTGATAGTCAAAATTTAGCAAATACTTCTTCGAATCCGCCTATGCTCTGACATATATGTTCTGATCGGGCCTGAAAATTCTGTACTTATGCCGATGTTCTCACGTAGAGCTTACAGGAAGCGACCTTCTCTCCCTGTTACAAAACTTTCCACTCTCATCGCCATGTGATCTACTGAAATGACAGACACAGCATAGCAACAAGCTGGCGAACTGATGATGTGCAAAGGTCCGCCCACTAACGCTGACCTATGGGACAGCATGGAAATAGATAAAAGAATGCTTCGGCTTTCTCTGAGAGGAATAGTCGCCTCGTGTTTTATCTTTTAGACAAAATTAAATAATTACTCGTTTTCTGTCGAAATACAGAAGGAATTCTTCTACCGATAGATGCACTTAAAAATAAGAATCAATGAAATTCAAAGGGAGATTGTTGTTTTCCATATTATTTGGATTGCAATTAATACCGATTCCTTGTAGATGGCTGTCCTTTAGGTTATGAAATATAACTGGAATATTATTAAAACAGTTAAAATTGAGATGACACACATTATGACCGATTCCTCGGAGAACTGCTAAATCTGTGTGGCAGATACTATGAAATTGATATGTCATGTTTACACAGATCTAGCCTTCATACCCAAAGATGACAAATATAATTGATGAACCACAATGTACCTTTTCGTGAGGCATACGAGAGGGAATTTCAGTGAATCGTTTTAGCACGAGCAAGCAACAAGCATTTAGAATGAAAGACCGATTGCAAGTTTGTTTAAACTAACTTTTCAGATTCGTAAAACTCTCATTATGTATTCTTTGCTTTCTCTCACACATCTCACAAGATAATTAAAGTTCAATCACTGATTCATCTTCCCTATCGGTATATTTACTTTCTAATAAATCAAACTTTAACGACCAAAGTAGATAAGTCGCAAGCATCATCAGATTATTACTGCTTACGTTGAAAATCTGACATCAGATTATTACTGCTTACATTGAAAATCCTTGTTGTTTCGCGCAAGGGGGCGAAAGGTGATAAAACGTAATACTCCTGAAAAAAATCCTTGTACCATAAAATGGTCCTCTTTTTTGAAACAACTGGTATTCCCTTTTCAGATTATTACATGTTTTACATCCTTCGCCCCTCTTGCGCAAAACAACAAGGATTTCGACCGTTTCAGGTCACGGTTCAGCTGTTAGTATCCCACCGCTTCGTTCTTAACGCATCAGGATGTTGTGTTATTATAAGTTTGAAATATTCTCGGTTGTATATCCTCTTCTGTATTAGCAAAAATCACACACATTTTGTTCGTTACGAGACATCTGACAGGAAATGTAATGTAAGATGTAATGTAAGACAGTCATGCTCAAAAAAAAATATTCGAACGTGTTGAAGAAAAATCCTTACACCTCCTGAAATATGAGTATTCAAGTTAAGATCTGTGATGAAATATTTTGCATAACCACTAGTCTCGTTTTAAATTGTTAGCTTCTTCTGTAGCAAGTGTCTGTAAGACAATATGTTTATTCTTGCATATGAACAAACACACACGCATGATAGCATATACACATAAAGACACATCCATTGAATAATACCACATGCCACACAAGAATATACTTTGCATAAGATCAGAGAAACATTCTCCTACATATTCATAAACAGACTGCTTGAAAGTAATAATCTTCTTTTTACTCAAATCAGAGTTTTTACTCGAATCATCACATATTTGCCACTAGATGGCGTTGGCGAAAAGCCAAAAACTCAGAAAATCACTTTTTTTAACTGTTGCACTGATCATCTTCCTTCGAAAGTTCTATCTTTTGTGCTCGTAAGAATAGTATATAGATATGAAGAGACAGAGGAAGGAGACACGTTTTATGTATCCATGAGTTCACACTGATGTTTTTAAATATTCTTCTCAACTGAATGTTTGGTTCACATAAGCTGAAATGTAATATTCGCATGCTTACACAGAAGAGTGAATGTTGCAGACTTGTATCTTCACTAGCTATGAACGTTGTTGCAAGAAATTGTAACATGAACGTCCTAATACTTAAAAAATGAATGGTTAAACCGTGGTTACTAGCCTTCTTGGTGTTTTTCAAGAGAGCACATAGAGCCCTCTGTCTTATCTGTTTTGAGGTGATGAATGCTTACGTTTTCTTTTAACGTGAGAATGCTGGGTATGGTGCTTTTCTTTCGCTTCTCTATCACGTCCCCTTTCATTTTCAATCTTACTTCTGCAATATTGATTGTCTTGATGATTGAGTTTGAAAGACTTTATGCTTTAGGACCTGTAAAAATGCAAAGTATTGTCTATCAGTTCGGGGGACTCTTAGAATTGCGAGGCATTATGTTTATGGTATGTTCAGGAGTAATGCTCCATAGACAGTGTTATTTCCAAACAAGATACATAACATTATCAAAAAACGTGTGCTTGCCCTAACCACTTTCACACGAACATAGTACCACTTGTTCTAAGAATTCCACACTAGTATAGAAATAGGGAAAAACAACTAAAGAGAAATCTCCGTGTTAGACTGTAGTGAAAACCCCCATCTTTGTCGAAAAACTTGTGTCTGCAGCTAGCCACCTTCACCCGCGCTTATTCAAACGTACTAGGAACTCTGAAAAGAGATAGTGTCTTGGAATAACTGACGAGAGAGCTTACATTTTATCGGCTGCTGAAGTCAGTGAATGCAGAGCTAGGTCTCGATTCTGGGACCCAACTTTTCATGGAAATATTGTTGTTTTCCAGTGAGTTTTCAGATTTTTTAATTTACAAACAAAAGCATCTATTCATATTGTCTTCCGTTCGAATCATATTTAATGCAGTCAACATTGACTTATTGTGAAAGAATGACTGTTCGCGCTTTCCTTTTCATACATTGGGAAATGGAAGGTTTGTGCATGTAAGAGTGAGTTCGGCGTATCTTTTAAAAAAAAAATGCAACTATTTGTCTTAACAGTTAGCTTTCACACGACATAGGTGTTCAGTAACATTCATGTCTTACTATGGAACTCAAACCTTGACTTTGTTAGAAGTAACTAACCTACTGTGTATGGGATAGATGTTGGCTATCGTAACTTGTGGCCACATCGGTTGTGGTAAAGTGCTGAATAGGCTATTGTGAGATTTTCAACGTAAGCAGTAATAATCTGATGATGTTTGCGATTTACCTACTTTGGTCGTTAAAGTTTGATTTATTAGAAAGTAAATATACCGATAGGGAAGATGAATCAGTGATTGAACTTTAATTATCTTGTGAGATGTGTGAGAGAAAGCAAAGAATACATAATGAGAGTTTTACGAATCTGAAGAGTTAGTTTAAACAAACTTGCAATTGGTCTTTCATTCTAAATGCTTGTTGCTTGCTGTGCTAAAATGATTCACTGAAATTCCCTCTCGTATGCCTCACGAAAAGGTACATTGTGGTTCATGAATTATATTTGTCATCTTTGGGTATGAAGGCTAGATCTGTGTAAACGTGACATATCAATTTCATAGTATCTGCCACACAGATTTACCAGTTCTCCGAGGAATCGGTCATAATGTGTGCCATCTCAATTTTAAGTGTTTTAATAACATTCAAGTTATATTTCATAACCTAAAGGACAGCCATCTGCAAGGAATCGGTATTAATTGCAATCCCAATAATATGGAAAATGACAATCACCCTTTGAATTTCATAGATACTTATTTTTAAATGCGTCTATCGGTAGAGAAATTCCTTCTGTATTTCGACAGAAAACGAGTAATTATTTAATTTTGTCCAAAAGATAAAACACGAGGCGACTATTCTTCTCAGAGTAAGCCGAAGCATTCTTTTATTTATTTCCATGCTGTCCCATAGGTCAGCGTTAGCGGGCGGACCTTTGCACGTCACCAGTTCGCCAGCTTGTTGCTACGCTGTGTCTGTCATTTCAGTAGATCACATGGCGATGAGAGTGGAAAGTTTTGTAACAGGGAGAGAAGGTCGCTTCCTGTAAGCTCTACGTGAGAACATCGGCATAAGTACAGAATTTTCAGGCCCGATCAGAACATATATGTCAGAGCATAGGCGGATTCGAAGAAGTATTTGCTAAATTTTGACTATCAGTCCATTTGCAAATAAAATTTCAGTGGATTAGTGCAGGTAAGTTGTGAGGCTACGCTCGAGTGAGGCAATGTATTATTTTTATAGTTGATGCATTTGCTAAAACTAATGCCCCCTACTCCATTAACATGCATTCATGATGGAACTCAAGTTTTTTAGCATTCTTACTTTCTATAACATTCTACCTCGTACAAAAAAAAAGTTATTTTTACCTGATTTCATCAGTGTGATGAGGCATAGGTTCGCACGCAAACGGTGGGAGAGACGATTTTCAAAACTGTTTTAGCTGATTTTTCTTCACAGTAGCATTACTACACGGAAACACAGATATCTGACGACACCAACTCAATGGAGACTAATTTTAATAAGCTCAGCACTTGGAGGTTTAGGACACGTAACTGTCTCTGGACTTGGGAAAATATCGAGTCCGAAAACCACGATAAAGAGTGCCATTAGGTTTTCACGATGTAAGGCAGTGCTCCTGATACGGAAGCAGCACAGGGGGTGAACCAAGATTAATTCGTCAATAAAACTCTTGTGATTCCCTGTTTGGAATAATAATTTTTAATTTCACAGGACTTAACCATTCATCAGTAAATCGTGGTCTCCTTGTGATTCACCGTTTAATATTTTTTAATTTCGCAGGACTTAACCGTCCGTCAGTAAAACGTGGTACAGTACCGAACGTGTGTTCTAAAGCTGTACTTTTATGATACCCAACCCATACAGGTCACCATATTACCCCATTTTACATAATGACGTATAAGTTTTTAAGATATTTTCCTTTTATTAATTTTTTACCCATCGGTATTTTCTGCGGGACAATCTTTTAAAACAGTTACTGCGGGATAGTCCTTCTTCTAGTAAAAATGCGACAACCAACAGTCACAGAGTTAAAAGAAAAAAGTGTTACTGCAACGGTCTTAAAATACGTATATTAATGTGAAAGGACTATCGGGTTCATTATAAGAAATACGTAGAAAAAGCTAGTTATAAAGAATACGAAGGTTGTAAAAAACGTAGGATAATAAAAAACCTACGTTAATATCTGAAATAAAAAACTCAAGCTGTAATAAAGAGATACGTAATTTATACGGTTATACCCCGTTTGACACACATCTAAGCCACATCAAGTACAAGCCATAGTCGAGTGCGATAACTTCCGGCTATCAACACTGAGGTAGAGAGATCAAATCACGCTGTTGGAAGGAATTTTTTTTTTAAATACAGGAGATGTACCAAAGTTATAGGTCGCCATATTACCTCTTTTTACATAATGACAAATAAGTTTTTAAGATTTTTTTTCCTTTTATTAATTTTTTCCCGTTGGTATTTTCTGTGGAACAGTTACTGCGGGATAGTCCTTCTTCTAGTGAAGATTGCAAAATACTCGAGCCTTGTTCAAGGATTGCATCAGCCATTCAGTGATGGGTGTTTTTAGCTGGACAGCACGGTAGCGAGTTCAAATCACTGTGTCAGTGAAGGATTTTTTTTTTTCCCCGATTAAACGCGTCTAGAGAAAACTGATTTACCATGTTTTATTTCGACCGTATGATGAGTGTTTAATTTCTAGGGAGCTGATTAGTGGACTTGACAGAATGAATGTGGATAACAAGAGAGTTTTTGAAGTTTAATAGATGGGAAGTTTAATAAAGGGAATTTTGATAAGTGTTTAATTAATAAGGAGTTGATTAGCAGACTTGGTAAAATGAACTTTTGATTTTAAGTAAAGGAGAGGGAATTTTGATAAGTGTTTAATTACTAAGGAATAATATGTTTAGTGGACTTGGAAAATTACAAATGAATACCAAAGGACTTTGGTGAAGTTTTAATAGAGGGGAGTGAATTTTGATAAGTGCTTAATTACTAAGGAATATATGTGGACTTGGAAAATTTCAGTTGAATACCAAAGGAGTTTGGTGAAGTTTTAATAGATGGGAGGGAGGGTTTAATTAATAAGGAATAAAAATGGGTAATGCAACTTTGGGATTGGATTTTTTGTGACTGCTATCGAAAGTTTTATTTAGAGACTTGTATCATCCCTTTCTTTGTGAGGTTGCAGCCCATGCAATTATTCTGAGGCTTGCATCAGCCGATCGTTGGCATCCCACGGGACTTATTCGAGAAGGGGGGCTTAAAATATAGGTGGGTCTGAAAAATCGAGAAGTGGGGCTTAAAATATAGGTAGGTCAACCAGGGAGTCTGAAATAAAGAAAAATCGAAAATTAGAATTAAAATAGGGGTTTTCCGAAAATAGCGTTCCCCATAGCCACCAGATGGCGCCAGGGTTTGTTGTTTTTAATAAGGTTTAGGAATTTTTAATAAGGGGAGAGTCCAAAATCGGGAAAGTAGAACTAAAATAGGGGTTTTTCCGAAAATAGTACTCCTCATAGGCACCAGATGGCGTCAGGAGTTTTTAATAAGGGGGGAGTCAAAACACGAGAAATTAGAGTTAAATAGGGGTTTTTCCGAAAATAGTACTCCTCATAGGCACCAGATTGTGCCACGGGTTAAAAGGGGGGTTGAAAGGGGTTTTTTTAATAAGGGGAGAAATTATTATTTATGAATATTAATAAAGGGGCGCAGTCAGTTATGTCATAGGTTACGTCATATTGGGGCATGGTCAGTGACGTCATAGGGGGGAACACGGTGCAAAGGGGGATTCGTATAATGGCAACAAACTACTCAGTACAAACTATCAGACATGATCCCCACATACTTGTCATGAATCTACTTGAGTTGTTTTCTCCTCGTTCCTAAGCTGCATCCTTGTGAAAATGTAAAATCTTTTCGGTCTTTAGTAGTCTCCATAGCAACAACGGACAGATTTCGCAGACCGAACTTTACGCGCTGCTAGTGAAGAGAAATATGATGATACGGCTTTTGCTTTTAACATGTAATGACAAGTTTAGACAAGTTTTAAAACAAATCGTAGCTCGTTAACTTCGGAGGAACGAGTGCAAATCTATAGACACGTGTCAAGAACTTTTTGATTTTTAAGTGAATATTGTTGAAAATTTATTTTTAGATAGATATGATTCAGATCTTGAATTTGCCTCGTCACATTTTGCCATAGAAGACTTATTTAAGGAATCACTCTGAATTATCGTTCTTTATTGCCATAAAATGGATCTCTTCGTAATCAAGTCTCTACTAACTCCATGATTTTGGTGGGAAACATCGTTAAAAGGAAACCCACACCTCTCATTTGTTGATTTCTGGCAAGGTTTGATGTCGAGCGCAACTTATTCATTTTTCTGTGAAACCTATTTCCTCCTTAATAATATTTCTAGTTTTTGGCACACCCATATTTCATTACGAATCGGGTATCAATGAGAGAAAAAATATCGTCTCATGCTGTTGGAAATTACATTCCATACCTTATAAAAATATACGACTTATCAGGGATAACCTTTATCAATAAAACTGATTGGAATGGAAAATTTAAGCAACGTTTGCTGAAGATATAAGAAAGTCTATTTGAGTATAAGTCAATACGGCTATTATAAAGTTTTTACTCACACATACTGAAATGCACCGAATCAAAATTAAAGGATAATTGACGAAAGTGTACATTATTCGAAATTGTTTTTAATAAATACAATTAAATATAATTTTGAAAGATATTGTGGCATGACTCAGTAACAGCAAGTTGCATCGTGAAATATGCACGAGTTCCCATGATAGAGACTGAATTTGGGAATAAAGGATGCTAATACGCCGAATGATCATCCTTGATAGCCATACAACCCTGCAACCCATTCTCATCCTTTCACGAGGCTGTTGATCTGATTTTTGTGGTAATTATGTCTACTTCTTCACAAGAGCAAATCTGAAGTCGTGGAGGGAGTTCATCGTCCCCCGGTCCCTAGTTCAATTCACCTCCCCGGGGCTACTCTGCTCAATTGAGAGCAGAAAGAAATCTGATCTCATTTGAGTCTTCAGAATATCTTGAGTTCTTTTAGGAAAGGAAATATTTCTCTTGTGTTGAGGGAAGTCAGCGCTAAAGTTGATACTGTCTCTAATCTTTGGGCTGAAGTGACGTGTGCTTTTGGCATTTGTAGTTGAAATAACGATGAAGAATATTTTCTACAGGTAAGTAAACTTGTTGACTCAGAAATCACTAAACATTTTTTTAACTACAAGATCCTTTATAAGTGTAAGATTGTTCAGAAAATAAAGGCAGAACACAATGTACATACGGCAAAAAAGTTTATTGACCCGAGGTGTAAGTAATGGACATAATTGTTGAATACTATCACTGATACAAATTTATCTTTGATTCCGTATACTTCTTGTCTTGTCTATTGATCCGTATGTTTCTTGTTTGAAAGATGGTATAAGGAATAATAGAACTTGACATTTTCAAATAAATTTCGCATTCAACTACATGAAATTAAGTTTCACAATATATTACATTCTCTGATGACGTCGCAGAGTTGTATATATTTCTTTAAACTCTCTATATATCTAAATGACAAAATTAAAATGCCATGATCTATTTCAAACTGGGAGTAATATTTAGTTTGTCATCAGGGGAGCGATATAACACGTTTTAAATTGAAACCATTCACTTCTTCGTGCTTATGAATATCTTGTATCACGAGCTCATTGTTGCAAGGGTTACCATATGTGATACATCGATACTTTATGCAGCAGCGTATACACTGAAAGGACAGTTTATTATACACACCCACTTAATAACGTGTGGATCCGCCTTTCGTCTTCACAACAGCAGCAACATTTGGTGATATGAACTCTACCGGGTGTTGGAAACATTGGGTGGTATTGCGACCCATGATTCCCGGGCAGCAGTCCGTTATGCGTCGAGAGTTGCTGGTGGTGGGTTTCGGGATCGAATGCATCTCTCTACTTCGTCCCACTGGTGCTCAATAGGGTTCAAATCCGGAGAGTGGAAGGGCCATTCGAGGAATTTGAACTCATTGGAATGCTCTTCCAACTAGTCCTTTACTAAAAGGGAGCGATGAGATGGGGCGTTATCTCGCCGAAAGAAGGCATTCTGCTGTAGGAAATGGATCGCCATGAACAGATGTAGGTGGTCGGTGACTACATCAACATAGCCTTGTGCGGTAATGGTGGTCTCAATAAGTACAAGGAGCCCGAAGATAGCCCACATAAACACTTCCAAGACATTGCACTGCCTCCACTGGCCTGTAACACCCCAACTAGATACTGAGCTCCATGGCCTCGTATGGTCTACAAAACATATGCAACTTTGTCAGCATCTTGTAGTTGGAACCTCGATTCGTCGGGTCAAGTTACCCGCTTTCAGTCTTCCATGATCCTTTGGGGATATTCCTTCATCCACTCCAGCCTCTTAGCCTAGTTGTGCCATCGTACATCGAATGGTCTTTGCACAAACCTTCAGAGCTGCTGCATCATTGAATTAACATCTGCACTGTGGCCCCTCCATTCCCATTTTATGATACGGGAAAGGCAGCGCTCACCTCAAACATCAACGGCCCAGTTAACGGCACATTTTTCCTGGTGGCTGCAGGTTTTATGTAGTTCTGGTACACACATATGACATTTGCATGCGGAAATCACAGACGTTCTGTAGTCGGGGATATGATGCACCCCATTTTCCTCTCACCGACTATCTGCCCACGTCGACTTGCTCAAGTCGCCATGTCGCCATGTTGACGCATCATAACAGTGACAGTATATCTCTATACAGCAGGTAGGTATCTGACCAATTGATAACCTGCAAAGGTTTCATCTGGCCGTATTATTGTGACAGAGTAAGGCAGGTTTGTGGATGGGTGTGGTGTGTATAATAAATTGTGCTTTCAGTGAGTATGAGTATTTATCGATTTCGTATTGGCTACAGATATGGGAATATCGCGATTAATGAATATTTTTCATATTAGTATTGATAGAATAGGAAATTTTTTAATACGTATAGAATACTTCAAGGTATATGTGGGTTAAATTTAATCAAAATCAAATTTTATTTTTCAAAACGATTTTAATATAGGATCGTACATTATATGTTTCAACCGATCATACAAAGAAATTGAAATTACTTCTAATCATTGCCTTGTTAAAAGTGTCTTACAGCTGATGCTTAAGAAATGTTGCCCAAAGGATGAAACAAGTACCTTTTAATGTTGAATCATAGAAAGATCTAGAAATAACAAAATTTGCCATGGTACATTGTTTTATTATCATTCTTTCGTATGCCGAGTTATTCAGATTTGGAACTCTTTACCTCCTGATATCGTTAATTATAATGTTTAGTCATTACGATAAACGTGTCTACCTACAACGATATTCGGAATAATGTCTTCTTCAAATGGTACCATTTGAGGAGACTATACTTGAAACTAAATTCAATTACTGTGGGTAAATGGGAGAAGAGATCATATGAGTGATAAGGAGCTTATTTGTAAGAGGAAGGAATGCAGGGATAAACTGAATTAACACCCTCCTTGACTGAAGGAGAGCACTAGCTTTTTATGAGAATTATAAAAATTAATGAGAAAGTTTGTTTATTTCTTCTATTGAGAGGAAGGTGCTAAAATAAACGCTAACACCCCTCAAGACATAAAAAACAAAGAAATATTTATAATGTGGTAAACAGCAAAGAGGAGGTAAAATATGCACGCGAGATGGCTTAAGTTTCAGGCTGGAAGAGAAAGAAAAAAGGCAATACAAAAGCTGAATGTAATAACCCCTTTCGTAACATAAAATAAATAAATAATAATAAATACCCCCTCAAGCAGCTGCTTGCCACAGAGGTCTGACAGGAGCCTGTCAGTTTATATGCCATAGTAGAAGGTCTGAGATGATGGCAAGGCCTCAGCAGAAAAATAACACATATATCCATGCCTTACCAGGGACTCGAACCCAGGTTCCTTAGATCAATAGCCAAGCGTGCTAACCACTCGGCCATGGGACGGCAACATAAAATACTACACATTAAGAAAGTTAAATTTAAAACATTTTTAAAATATGGATAAGTCGATTTCGCTTAATATAACTTTAAAGATGTGCAGAGTTGGAGACAATACGATATCAGGAGCTAAAGAGTTCCAAATCTGAATAACTCGGCATATGAATGAATGATAATTACAGTTTGTTGTAGCGTGAGGAATATGAATGCACAGAGGATGCCTTCTTGTTCTGCCAGAGTCCAAGACATGAATTAAAGGCTCCGACGAATTTGAACAGAGAAGGTTGTTAATGATTTTATAACAGATTTTTAGATCGTAAACCAGACTTCTCCATTCCAAGGAGTGAATATTGAGAACTTTCAATCGTTCCTCGTAGCTTGAGGTGCAAAGTCCAGGTAGTCTCTTAATAAACCATCTGAGTGGACGCTCAACTAGACTGATGAGATCATATGGGGAGACCAGACAGGAGATGCATATTTAAAAATAGATATCAAGTTTTTTCCCACCATAAAAAGCATTTGTTAAGTTTGACAACATTATCGACAGTGGTAATTCTGTCGTGGCAAGTAAACTGAGCATTTCCCCTAAATTCTGAATATAAGTTATCCTATCATTTAATTAAGATAATAAGCTTTCTAGTTTTTAATGTTGGTGGTACGTCATGATGGGGATTTTTTTGGCAGTCTTAAATTACCGTTGAAATGCTGAGAGCTCGGGATGATTGTTTTGCCACATAGTTAACTGGAATGTTGAATATTTGCATTGAGATCTTTTGAAATACTTGAAAATTTAGTTAATTATTATGACAGTTTCAACAATAACGTTGAGTCACGTGTTAGAGTTATTAAAATTTTGTCTAGCATTAGAACTGGAGTTACACAAGGGAGCGTTTTGTTTCGTCTTTCTCCTTAATATGATCAAAGATTGTTATGATGAAAACTTTGCAAAGGGAAGATGGACCTTTGATGGTCTGGAGATCTGAATATCCGACTTAGATTATGATGATGATTTCGCTCGCTTGTGAAATGATTTTCAGGAGATGATTTTTTTTCATTAATGCTGTCGAGAATTCGGTAACTGAGTAAGCTTGATGTTAATTCAGGAATCTGAAACGATAAAAACTGGCTAGGTGGATTATGGTTTAGATCGTCTTTTAAAAGGTTATGCTCTTAAACAAGTTTCTCGTTCTCATGGAAGTAGTGGGAGAGTAGTACAGTCAATATACATAGGACTTGAGTTAATCGTCAGAATATACATTGCTGCTAGAACTTTTAACAAACTGGAGAATGTGGAAATATAGCTGGATACACCTAAAGATTGAAATCGGGTATATAATAGGTCTTTTCAAAAGTTTTCTATGATAATGAGACATGGACATTTTCTAAGCTAGCGGTTATCAAGTAAGTAATTTTTCCTGTATAAACCAGTTTAAAATTAGATGGCAATAGCTTCCCTGTTATCGGTTTGATAAACCAATAGCAGTTTTAATTTTCAGTTTCAATCTAAATATTTCTAGGGATAGGCAGCTTCCCTTTGGAGAACTACTGTTCTAAGAAATATAACAGGAAACTTGATGGCTTTGATTCCAAAAGGTTCCGCAGCATTTAGCTTAATTGTGTGAATAATGAGATTAAACGAAGGCATCATCAACCGTCTTCAAGCTACATCTTAAGTTGAAAGTAATTGCGTTGGTTTGATCATGTTGCAAACGTTCAAAACTTGACTCTTATTAGACTCCATGCTCATTTTCACCAAAGTTAAGGAAAATGTTGAATGAGTTGAGTAGATCAGTTTGAAGAGATCTTTTTGTAGTTGGTGAGAAGGAGCAGGTGCAGCACCTGTTGCCCAATATACACTTCTCTGAAGGAATAAATCTTCCATTCTGGTTGGATCACTTTGAAAACTTGTGTCCCATTGATCATTTAAGATGCGATTCGCTAAGAGTTTTGAAAACTCTATCCAGATACGAAGCCTTGAGACGTCACGAACTTCTAAAAATGTTTGTAGGAAAGTGATATATTGAATGGATATTAATCCCCAAACAAAACGTTTTTCAAGAAAAGTCCGACTTTCTCATGAACAAGTGAGAAATCAGTATTGAATTTATCATACTTAAATATCATAAGTAATCATATTTAAATTAATACTAAGTGAATCACGGAGCCTGAGGTGAATAGATTTTTGATGTCTTTGATTGAACACTGTGAAGACAAAGTTTCAGTTTCGATTTATCAAAAGAATCTGCAAGTGAACAAGTTCCAACACGAAGAAGGAAACCAGCAAAGAAATCGTTACTTTGCAGTCGATGGCCGCAGAATTTGCATAGAAGTTTCGCGGGATTTTGATCCTCAAGACCTGATCGGTCTGATCCGATCCGAAAGTTTAAAAATTCGTTCTTCGAGATTGAAGGCATTCGCATTGCAGTCATCTTTCGGACGCGAGGATCACAAGAGAAACCACGCAAATTTCCTTTCAGCGAGAGTGTTAATAAGAAAAGATCCCAAACGAAATGAATGAAGATGCATCAGATGGAAGTGGATGGGAATATTAAATGGCATCTCCCTCCCGCTCCTCCCTTTGAAACGGCAGCGAATGTTTCTCTGCTGAGCCATCTGCACGAAGAGCCGAAGCCGTCAGAGTTGACAAATTGTTCGGTTGGAAACTTTTCTGTTTTCGCAGATAGAATAGCGAGCGACGGCGATGTCCTTGGTTTCCGCGAGCGGAGGAGAGCGATCACGTGCTGGTGATTATCACAATTGGGAAAACGTGAAGTTTGAGGAGCGCGCTTTGCAAAGGGGTGGGAGGGATCAGGGGAGGGGGTCTCTCGAAACAAACCAGAAAGTCGTCGTCTCTCATGTGCATTTTAGAACGTGTTGACGGAAAATAACAATAAAACGCACTTCATAACAATGTTTTAAGTATTTAGGAACTATTTCCGTAATAAAATATGAATGACAAAAAACATTGCATCACTATGATTAAAGGTGAACAACCTTTTTATTTTTTGCAATCTCGTTAATTGTGTTAGATAAATTCAAACATTTGCGATATTTATTACGGCTGTTTGTTTCATAGGGCAATTTTCGTACGCTGAAAAAAACGACGATCGTGAATATTACAACTTAAACTTTTGGCAAAGCGAATCACGTCTGGAGTCTTGCCTCGACTCAGCTGGCGTCACAATGCACAAAGCTGGCCCCGCCACAACGCAACAATGCATCCATTGTTAGTCTCGATGTTTAGCGTGCGCTTCCAGGATACTTAAAATGTGAGTGCAGAGAGAGGGAAAAAAAAAGAGTTCGATGCGATTGACGAAGTGATTAATGGAACAATGGCAACTTAACATGCACAATTGTGCTTTGACCTGTAAAGGTCACTCACTGCCTGCTTCTTTGCAAGTAGGAAGGAAAACAAATTTCTCTCCGTCGGATCGATATCGCTTCGATATTAGCGGCGCTAAACTCTGGACCGAAGAGTAAGACGAATTGAACATAATTTGACATCATTGATAGCATGTTGAAAGTGGAAATCCGTCGTCTTGATGCTTTAATTTTTTTCTTTTTGGACGACGATTATAACAAATCACTAGCTTCACTTGAAATTTTGTACAGGAAGTGGGGGATGCGGTGTGTGTGTGGCGGTCAGAAACCTTGAATTGCAGCCAAATCGGTTAAATGGTTAACGAGCAAAGGTCGCTTTGAAAACAAAAAAAAAAAACTGACTGATGCAGTCATCATAAGAGTCAAATAAAGAAAAAGAGAGAGACTTCCTTTTTTCTGGACTGTCAGAACTGGTTTAACAGGGAACAGGGTTCGACTGAGTCGATTGCATGACACGATGAAAATCGAATGCTCCCAGGTTCAAGTCCTCCTTCTGGTTGCCGTTAAATTTTCTTCGCTAACCTCGATTCTGCACGAAGTGAGAAAGGTGACACCGACGGTCTTGAAAAGACCGCCTGCGCTGCCGTCCATCAGATGGGCCATTAAGCCATGGCGTCATGTGCATGAAAGCTATACCCTGTGCGCGTTAAAGAACATTTTGGTTATTCTTAATGGGAATATTCCACCTGTAACGCAGAAGCTGTCGAATGGATCCCTTTCTCCAACCATTTCTGAATCCTTCGGTTCTTGTGACTTGGCCAATTAGTCTACTGTGCGTCGTTTGAATGAGAACTATATCCTGTTTGAATGAGAATTATATCTTGTGCATGTTAAAAAATATTCTGCATGTTCTTAATGGGAGGATACTGTCTGTCATGTAGCAGTTATCCAGTTTATCCCTTTCTCCAACGATTTTTGAATCCTTCGGTTCTTGTGACTTGGCCATTTAGTCTTCTGTGCGTCGTTTTTGTATGAGAACTATATCCTGTGCATGTTAAAGAACATTCTGGATGTTCTAATGGGAGGATACTACCTGTCATGTAGCAGTTACCCAGTTGGTCCCTTTCTCCAACCATTTCTGAAAACTTCGGTTCTTGTGACTTGGCTATTTAGTCTGCTGTGCGTCGTTTGAATGAGAACTATATCCTGTGCAGGTTAAAGAACATTCTGGATGTTCTTAATGGGAGGATACTACCTGTCATGTAGCAGTTACCCAGTTGATCCCTTTCTCCAACCATTTCTGAAAACTTCGGTTCTTGTGACTTGGCTATTTAGTCTGCTGTGCGTCGTTTGAATGAGAACTATATCCTGTGCAGGTTAAAGAACATTCTGGATGTTCTTAATGGGAGGATACTACCTGTCATGTAGCAGTTACCCAGTTGATCCCTTTCTCCAACCATTTCTGAAAACTTCGGTTCTTGTGACTTGGCCATTTAGTTTGCTGTGCGTCGTTTGAATGAGAACTATATCCTGTGCAGGTTAAAGAACATTCTGGATGTTCTTAATGGGAGGATACTACCTGTCATGTAGCAGTTACCCAGTTGGTCCCTTTCTCCAACCATTTCTGAAAACTTTGGTTCTTGTGACTTGGCTATTTAGTCTGCTGTGCGTCGTTTGAATGAGAACTACATCCTGTGCAGGTTAAAGAACATTCTGGATGTTCTTAATGGGAGGATACTACCTGTCATGTAGCAGTTACCTAGTTGATCCCTTTCTCCAACCATTTCTGAAAACTTCGGTTCTTGTGACTTGGCCATTTAGTTTGCTGTGCGTCGTTTGAATGAGAATTATATCCTGTGCAGGTTAAAGAGCATTCTGGATGTTCTTAATGGGAGGATACTACCTGTCATGTAGCAGTTACCCAGTTGGTCCCTTTCTCCAACCATTTCTGAAAACTTTGGTTCTTGTGACTTGGCTATTTAGTCTGCTGTGCGTCGTTTGAATGAGAACTATATCCTGTGCAGGTTAAAGAACATTCTGGATGTTCTTAATGGGAGGATACTACCTGTCATGTAGCAGTTACCTAGTTGATCCCTTTCTCCAACCATTTCTGAAAACTTCGGTTCTTGTGACTTGGCCATTTAGTTTGCTGTGCGTCGTTTGAATGAGAATTATATCCTGTGCAGGTTAAAGAGCATTCTGGATGTTCTTAATGGGAGGATACTACCTGTCATGTAGCAGTTACCCAGTTGGTCCCTTTCTCCAACCATTTCTGAAAACTTCGGTTCTTGTGACTTGGCTATTTAGTCTGCTGTGCATCGTTTGAATGAGAACTATATCCTGTGCAGGTTAAAGAACATTCTGGATGTTCTTAATGGGAGGATACTACCTGTCATGTAGCAGTTACCCAGTTGATCCCTTTCTCCAACCATTTCTGAAAACTTCGGTTCTTGTGACTTGGCCATTTAGTTTGCTGTGCGTCGTTTGAATGAGAACTATATCCTGTGCAGGTTAAAGAACATTCTGGATGTTCTTAATGGGAGGATACTACCTGTCATGTAGCAGTTACCCAGTTGGTCCCTTTCTCCAACCATTTCTGAAAACTTCGGTTCTTGTGACTTGGCTATTTAGTCTGCTGTGCGTCGTTTGAATGAGAACTATATCCTGTGCAGGTTAAAGAACATTCTGGATGTTCTTAATGGGAGGATACTACCTGTCATGTAGCAGTTACCCAGTTGATCCCTTTCTCCAACCATTTCTGAAAACTTCGGTTCTTGTGACTTGGCCATTTAGTTTGCTGTGCGTCGTTTGAATGAGAACTATATCCTGTGCAGGTTAAAGAACATTCTGGATGTTCTTAATGGGAGGATACTACCTGTCATGTAGCAGTTACCCAGTTGGTCCCTTTCTCCAACCATTTCTGAAAACTTCGGTTCTTGTGACTTGGCCATTTAGTTTGCTGTGCGTCGTTTGAATGAGAACTATATCCTGTGCAGGTTAAAGAACATTCTGGATGTTCTTAATGGGAGGATACTACCTGTCATGTAGCAGTTACCCAGTTGATCCCTTTCTCCAACGATTTTTGAATCCTTCGGTTCTTGTGACTTGACCATTTAGTCTGCTGTACGTCGTTTAAATGAGAATTATATCCTGTGCACGTTAAAGAACATTCTGGATGTTCTTAATGGGAGGATACTGTCTGTCATGTAGCAGTTACCCAGTTGATCCCTTTCTCCAAACAAACAAATGAAGCCGGAAAACATTTCAAAATCATTCAATCTGTAGATTTAGGGTGATGATGCATGGTGATTGTTTTTTTTTTCTACAGTGTCGCTGTGATGCTGGTTTGAAGACAGAAGATATTAACATAATACCAGACATCAAAACAAATAACAAAGACGAAAGTCTTTGTTATTTGTTTTGATGTCTGGTATTATGTTAATATCTTCTGTCGTAAGTTCTAAAGTATTTTGTTTAGGAGTTAATTTCGTACCTGTAGATTCTTCTTCTTTGTCTGTGCTATTTTGAACTTGAAAAGTATGTTCATCAACAGACCCTGCCGGTGACATCTCTGATTCGGAGGATAATTTTAAATCTTCCGTTAAAATTGAGAAGTCTTTTTTTATTGTATCTGGTTTCTTTTGTAATTTCTGTTTGAATAGTTATAAGCTTTTGATTTTTTAACTTTGATTTTTGTCGAAGAAGGAGAAGTCTTCTTTTTCTTATTTCCGTTTGTCATATAACGGTTACCAGTCTAATAGAATGATTCTTTGAATGTCAAAGTCACAAAATATTAAACGAATATTGTTTAAAGTTAAGGAACTCAATTAAATTAGCACATTAAACCTGAAAACATGAATCAATAACTTTAATTACCTTTAAATCATTTCGAATCTTTCAAAATCGTAGAGCACAAAATACACAACTGCCACCTTCGGTGGCTAACGGTCACGATCTCCTTGCCAGGGGAGTTCGATATTGTTTAGTTACCGGAATCCTTACGGTAACGTGGATTTTTTTTTTGCTTGTCGCGAGAAATGACTTTTTTTTCCCGAAATTCCGTTAGTTCTCTTTTAAACGTTTTGTATATTGAATGGGAGACACAGTTGCCAGCTTTCAACTGACAGTTTTTGTTAAAAAGGTGTCTTTTTATGTCGAAAAACATATTGATCCAAGGAGTGCTTCTAACGGTTTTGCAATTGACTGTAATCGCATTTCGTCATCTCCAACTCCACTTCCTGAAGTTAAAGAGAATGTTTGACTGCTCATTTATCATAACAGCTTGTTTGTCCAATCTCGCGATATCTTTTTATTTCGCTAATCTAATTAGTTCGCCTAACTTATCGCTTATCTCTCTCTTCAACCTCCCCAACCACTTTCGACCAGCTGTAAAGTTGCTGCGACGAGGCGCAACAGTTTCCGAAACTTTCCTAAAAGAAAACTCGATTTCTAATGTCTGCGTCCGTTCCTTGAATCAACAGAAATTCCTCCTCAAAAGGTGAAACGAATAATCAATTAACGGTTGGTTTCCGATGCACGAATTGGTTGGAAAATTTGATCAAAATTAATTGGATCTAATTAACCTCCTATTTCCCTCCTCAATGATGCAGATTCTTCTACCTGATGCCAATAACAAGTTTGATATTAAAGCACGATTCTTTATTCCGTAAGGTGATATTAATAAATGTCCTGGAAATTGCATCGCATTTTTTCTTTTTTTTTTTCACGCGGTGGATACTATCTTGGGCTTTCTGTTTGAGTTAATGAAGAAATAAGAGATATCAAAATTTTTCCTTTCACTTTTAGCTTCTTAATGTCGCGGCTGTCAAAGTTCGATTTAATAGATAACAAAAATCGTATTGTTGTGCTCCTATTTGCATTCGTGTAACTAACAGCGAGTGATGCAAGATGTCTTCTTGAAATACCCTTGTCTCCCTGTGATGTTGCTTCTTCGGTTGTCTGTCTATTGGGATCACTTAGGAATGTCCCTCCGGTTCGATCGCAATACGCGACGGGTGAAAGAGTCTTTCAGAACAAAAATCAAAGATTTTATCACAATTGCAGGGACTCAATACTGAGGCTCCTCCCCAATAAATTGGTTCAACTTCAGCCTTTACTTAAAAATAACAATTATTTATTGAACCTTCCAAGCATGCTTGATAGACAAAGACATATGCTCAATTACATAGCATTACAACAACACCAGCTTCTATGCCTGTTCAGCTGTATTCACAGAGCCCAATGCCGTTATTTCCAGTCGGCATTTACCAGCTTTACAATTTTACGTCTTCACGCGTTCGTTCTTCGACTGGCTGTGTCTTCTCATCGTTGCCAAACCCTTTTTCCCTTTCTCTCTCCGCTTTGGCCATCTGGCAAGATTGCTAGCCTCTGAGTTCGGAGTCACTTGTCAGTGGACGCTAGCCGCGGGTGACCTCCGTTCCCCGGACACTGCTACTTCAATTAACTTTCCAGATGCTGGGACAGAGGGCCTCCCACGTAGCATATGCCCATTTTGGTGAAATTCAAAATAACATACAAAACCCGAACAAAAAAAAATATTTAAAAAGGCTCTAGCCTGACACCTCCCTGCTAGAAGTCAGTAGTTAGTCCTGTTAACTGCTGACTAAAAAGTCAAGCTGAATGCTGAAAATCAGAGTTCATTTTCGCGTAAATCTTAGAGTTCAATGCCATAAAATTCAGAGTTCTAAGTCGCTTTATGAATTCTATAAATTCTCTGCGAATTGGCACATCTTTTACACATCTATGTACACTAAACTTAAATATAAAAGAACTTCTAGGTATATCCCGGTGCACTGAGTCTAAATATTGTATTTTTGCTTCAAACAAAAAAAAAAAAACCTGGTGACTGAAGTAGTTGTCCAAGAGTAAACAGTTTATAAATTAATTCTGTCACTAATAACTGTCTTTGACGAAGGTATGCCCTACTGGCGGTGTTCATTCGTTCACAGGTGACATGCCATGTGAAAGGCTATTCACACCTTTCGTGACTACCTAAAGATCACCTTCCCATACGTACCCTCTGACTCTATAGGCTGAAAGTCGTCGACATTGGCGTCGGCCTGACCCAATGTTACCTCCAATTGCCATGTTCGCCCCCTCCCCTGCATAATTTTGATCATCGTAGACATCGAGTCTGACAGATTGCTGCACATGTTAGGGCTGGGAGATAGGACCACGTTGATTGGATGGTCTCCATGGAGCATACATTTCCATTTTTCTAACTGGAATTTCTCTACCTCTTTCATAGTAGCTTCCTCTATTGGCCCACGGCTCGTGGATTTTCCTCCTGGGGTTACCAGTTACAGGCCTTCTCTCCTTCTTTCTAATTAGCTTACCATATGCTTCCACACTCAGAAGTACCTCCTTCCGCAGATTTGCTACTACTGCGCATAGCACTTTAATTTCTCCGCCACTCCCAGTGCTATTGTCTGTACCATCAGTCAAACTTAAAGGCAGCTCTTTTACCTCTGCCCTTTTGGCATCACCAAACGGTCCATGCAACAACAGATGGTCTTTTACCTGGTGTTTTTCTTCGTTTAGCATCCCCTTTCTGATTACTGTCAGGTCTGCCCCCGAATCCACGACTGCTCTAGCTGTCTTGTCGCCACCTCTGATTCGAACCTCTTCATAATCTACTGGGATACGTATCTTTCCTTGTCCCATTACTCGACTGCTTGGACTTGGCTTTGAATGTGTCGTAACCCTTCCTATTGTTGCCTCACAAACATCTTCAGAATTCTGAACCAAGGTGCTAACTTGGTACACCTGAGTTCGGCTCTCACAGTCCCCAGTTCTCAGTGGGCAATCTCTCATCAAATGTTCTCGGATCTACATTTATGGCACCTCCTTACCTTTGGGACATTTCTATATTCAGCTAAATTAACAGCCGACCGATACCTTCTGCTCGAATAATTTCTCTCTGAGTCTATCCTCTGCTGGGGGGAAACAACACGTTCTGCATATTGTCTATGCCTTACCTCTTTAAAAGTTAGGACCTCTTCCGTTTCGTTTACACTGGCTAGATGGATTTCTGCCCACGTGGCTATTTCGTCTGCTTTTGCCCATGACTCCGCCTCTTTCTGTACTACGTAAGCATGAGTGTCTTGAGGAAGGCTATCACGTAACTTATCTGACACTATCAGGCCCATAAGCTCCTCAAATTTTGTCACCTTCCTACTGCTGACGTAGTAATCCCAGCTATTTCTGAGTCTCGAGGCTAACTGATTATATGACTCATTCGGTTCTTTGGTGATAGTTTCAAACTTTCTCTTGTACGCAGAGGGAGTGAGCTTAAACTCTTTTAATACGGCCTCTTTAACTTTCTTATAATTAGTAAAATCCTCAGCACTTAATTTTTGAAAAACATGGTTTGCATATTTACCGTCTAAAAAAGAAATGATGACTTTGCCTTGAAACTCCTCTTGTACTTCATATATCTTAAATCCCCTTTCCGCTGTCTCAAAGAGATTCATCACCTCTTCTGGGTTTTTAGGGCTTCCAGCTAACATATTTCCCAATAATTTTATATAATTAGCCAGCCGCGCATCTGCTGGATTACTAGAAACTGCCACCATTCGCACATCACCCCTCTCGTCGTTTGCATTCCTCATTTGCAGTTCCAGCATTCTATACTCATGCTCTCTCTCCTTTTCCTTTTCCGTTGCCTCTCTCTCCTTTTCCCTTTCTGTTGCCTCTCTCTCCTTTTCCCTTTCCGTTGCCTCTCTCTCCTTTTCCCTTTCCATTGCCTCTCTCTCCTTTTCCCTTTCCGTTGCCTCTCTCTCCTTTTCCCTTTCCGTTGCCTCTCTCTCCTTTTCCCTTTCTGCCACCTCTCTCTCTTCTCTTCTCAGCTGCATCTCTAACCTCATCCTTTCTAATTCAAAATCATCTCCAATCCTTTCTTTAGCTCTCTGCTTTCTGGTCCCGCTCCTCAGCATATCCGCATCGTTGTCATTGCCTCAACCCTCTCATGTCTTCCGCAGCATCAGACTCTCTGTCTATTGTCACCTCCTCGCTTCCCAGGTCACTCCCTGAAGCACCACCCTGCTCGCTATCCCTTTCTGTGACTGTGTAGCATCGCCTTAACTCATCCCTTTCCCTATCGCAACCGCTAATAAGCTCCATTTTAGCTCGTACAGGCCTCTGATGTATCTAACTACTCACCCCTAGAGTAAGAGGATACTTACCTCCGATGTGACAACAGGAACGAACTGCCTCGTCAGTCTGCCACCTGAAGCACACCGTCGGAACACTCTTGGCAGTATCAGCCTTGCGTTGGTCAGCTCCCAGTGGATGTTGAACTTTTCTGTCACCTTCACAGCTTTTTCCACAGTTCGAACGTGATGCACGACTCTTCAGGTACCTTCACAGCTATTCTATCGCCTGAAGCACACCGCAGGACACTCTTGGTAGTATCAGCCTTGTTCTGGTCAGCTCACAATGGATGTCGGAACTCTTCCGTCACCTTCGCAGCTTTCTTTCACCTCTGTTGCGCACTGGCGGCTGCGCCACTTTGTGATGTTGCTTCTTCGGTTGTCTGTCTATTGGGATCACTTAGGAATGTCCCTCTGGTTCGATCGCAATACGCGACGGGTGAAAGAGTCTTTCAGAACAAAAATCAAAGATTTTTTCACAATTGCAGGGACTCAATACTGAGGCTCCTCCCCAATAAATTGGTTCAACTTGAGCCTTTACTTAAAAATAACAATTATTTATTGAACCTTCCAAACATGCTTGATGGACAAAGACATATGCTCAATTACATAGCATTACAACAACACCAGCTTCTATGCCTGTTCAGCTGTATTCACAGAGCCCAATGCCGTTATTTCCAGTCTGCATTTACCAGCTTTACAATTTTACGTCTTCACGCGTTCGTTCTTCGACTGGCTCTGTCTTCTCATCGTTGCCAAAAACTTTTTCCCTTTCTCTCTCCGCTTCGGCCATCTGGCAAGATTGCTAGCCTCTGGGTTTGGAGTCGCTTGTCAGTGGACACTAGCTGGGGGTGACCTCCGTTCCCCGGACACTGCTACTTCAATTAACTTTCCAGATGCTGGGACAGAGGGCCTCCCACGTAGCATATGCCCATTTTGGTGAAATCCAAAATAACATACAAAACCCGAACAAAAAAAAAATATTTAAAAAGGCTCTAGCCTGACACTCCCTTTCTTGGAGTCTGCTAAAAATTCAATCCATTCTGAAGAAAAGAAAAAAATGCTGATCAGGCGTAACTCGACTCAGACCAGCTGCTTTAAGGTATATTAGTCATTGAAATTCAACTAGATTTGCGGGAAATTGAACTCGGAAGTAGCAGTCTTTTAGCAGCAAACTTTGAACACAAAAGTATGGATAATTATTAAACAAATTTAAAGAAATTAAAAATAAGACTAAAAATTCGCATAATTCGATGACATTGTTTTAAACTATATCTTATGTATTTCCGTGTAACGTTATTATTCTACTCTCCTGCAGATAAGCAGATGCTTTGCGGGTCATTTGTTTAAACTTTTGTATAACTAACATGAATATGGATAAAGATTCTTATTATTATTAAGCAGTATAGACCAAGACTTTAGGACTAAGAGAATATTATCTAACGGTGAAATCAGTGATTAACAGTTCATTCACAAAATAGCTACAGTTGAGATGCATGTAACATTGAGATATTACAGTTGAGATGCATATAATACTTTCGCCTTTACCATAGTGCTATAGTGTATGTGTATTTACCATAGTGCCTAGTGAGGGCTTTCGTAGTGTACTGCTGGATGATCTTCACTATTCATGTTGGGGCCTCCCGCTTAATGTTTACGACAATATATAATTATGGCAGTTTTCTATAAATCGATGGCTGCTCGTCACAATCAAGTATAATAATATTAACAATCTATTTAAAAACTGAATTAAAAAAAGCTCCTCAGCCAATCCTCTTGCAAGGAGATTTAACAGGAGACTATCAGTATAATACTATGTAGAGAAGATCTGTATAATACTAGGAATACATAGTTCATCAACCAGTTCATACAGACGCTGAACTCAGGATTCAATAATCGTGTATAAAATATTAATACACCTTTTCTATTCTAACATTGTTGCTGTTGCGCAATAAAACCAACCAGCTAACCAACCTTTTGCTATGCTGATGATGATAACAGCATCGGAGCACTGCATGTTTATAATCTTATGAGCCTTTAGGTGGATTAGTATTAAAATTAAATGTCTCTTAAGCAAGGTCGGCATTTTTTACGGGGGGGGGGGACAAATTTGGAAGCAAACTAAGAACCATAGCTACAGTAAGGTTAACAGGAGTAAATACGACCAATTTTCCAGTAGATGATTTTCAATTGCTGTTAAAAATGACATTAAATTTAGCTAAATTAATCATTAATATCTAAGATCAGACTTGGAGAAAGGGGCGGCAAAACAACTAGCGCCGGCCCTTCTCTTACAAATGGGAGTTCCATTGTATCATATGAAATACAAGACACAAATTTCAAAAGATGAAAATTAGACATAATCTACCTTTACAATAGATGTTGAAAGTGATTTCCTGTAACTTGGATGCAGGTTCGTACTTGTCTCATGACATTTGCAGCCACGTAATGTATGTTTTCTTATGTTTAAAATCTCTCTTCAAGTCTTCAAGTATATGAGGATTGTTTTGGAACACATTTGAGATATCCCAAAAGAAAAAATCTGGAGGAGTATGATCTGGGGATCTTGGGGGCCACAAATTTTTTGAAATCAAATGATCACCAAAATGGAATTTACATTCTACGGATGTGCTGGCAGAGGCATTTGGTAACCAAATATGATGAGATGAAACGCATTTCATTCAAGTCCTATTCCTTCTTCTGGGAGTATTTTGGTGATCAAACAGATGTAGCATAAGTAGCATCCTAAGGTATTGGCAACGGTGACTCTCCCCTCGGCGATTGATTTCGAAATAACAATTAAAAGTGTAACATCATGGATATGATGACTATGACAATAACTCCATTAATGTGTTCCTCCCCTTTCGAAGATTGATATCACTCCTCTTCCAGTATTATGTAAAGCGCATGTTTCCTATCAAGGGGAATAAAGATACTAACAACCATGAATACAAATAATGCGAAGATATTCTTAAGTAAACTAAACAGTCGAGAACCGAGAAGGATTGTTGGGGGGAGGGGAGAAAAGGTTTGCTGAATCTGTTTCAAAGTCATTGAGCTGAAGGAATGCAGGAGATCAGCGCTTCGGGATTACTCTCCTGTATCATTTATCAAGATTGAAAGCCCTTCGCCAAATGCAGAATGCGCCGCACGAGGGATTGGATCCTCCAATCCTTGGATCTTTTCATTAACCGACGATAATTTATTAAGTGATGAAACGGAAGATGAAGATTTGTGATCGATAGGGGGAAGCGAAAGTAATTGAAAACTCGGATAATGAGTGATAATCCGATTATACTCTTTCGCAATGGCGCGAAACAAATCGCTTGCTCAATATACGAATCTTTATCGATACTTTAAATAGGAAGTTTACCGCAAAAAAAAGAAAGTGAAACTTTCGCATTAATAAGAAATCATTTGGCCAATACATGATGCTTTTGGCGCTGGAAACTGCAATGACATGGTGAAAACTAAGAGGCTGAAGCAAATTAATGGTTTGAAAATAACTAATACGTCACCTGATTGGAGATAAAAGGAATGATTAATTGAGTGCTTATTAATAACGAATAGGGTTGTGGAATGGCAAGACTTAGGAATCCTCCTAACATGTTACAAATTTCACAATGCAGCTAAAACTGAGTAGATGTGTAAGAGCTCCTTTTAATGCGTTGAGGCTTATCCATGGTAAACTTAACAGTTATTATCTTAAAGATGGAATGTTAAGTTCTGACTCTGGAGGTGAATGGAATCATTTTAAGAAGGTTGTGTCAATCGTGTTGTTTTAGCCCTAGAAGGAGCATTTTGTTTGAATGCTGGGGAAACGGAGTGTAAGAGGGATTCATGAAAAGATGTCCTCCTTCAGTCCTGCTTCAGAACGTAACCACGTGGTCAATTCAATATTTAACGGGGAAAAGGGAATATAAGGATAACAATTAAAGTGGTGAATGCTATATATCATAACAATACGGGTGGAGTACCTTCAGCATCCTGTTCCTCATCGTACCTCAGCCAATCCCCTGTTTAACAATAACTTCGCAGCAGCAGAATTTCTATTATTCAGATGAGATGAATCTTGTATGGTGCAAATAACCTTAGAGGGATCGAAGTTTGTTATATCTAGCGGTCGGGTAGCCATGCGATATGGTTAATCGTCTCGAAAGGTGAAATGTGGGATAACATCTTGCGCATCAATTCACAGCTATCAATTGGCAAGCTGGGCTGAGTATTAGAAAGGAATTGCACCTGATGTGGGAATCTCCCTCTAAGTGCGCCGTGGGATCCCCACAACAGATGATGATGATGATGATGGTGATGAGAGTTATGATGCAGTGGATCGAAATGTAATATTTCTTTTTTCCTTCACTATTATTTTAATTATTGCTGATGCTAATTAGAAATGACAAAGTTCTGTCGTTTGCTTGCGAATCGAGCCCTTCCCTGATGTTAGTATTCGGTTGTTTTTTGTAATATGATTTTATACGTAGCCACTGGCTAAGATGGCAGAATTGTCTCTTGCTTCCTTTTCTTTGCACCCATTACTATGGTAGGTACTGCTATTAGTCTGTACTTGAGGCAGCAATTATTCATTTACCATTGAGAAGTTTCTTAACTGAGAAGTTAATCGGGTGAGACTCTCGGCTGATTCCTTCACAAGAGCACACTTCCCTCTCTCTCTCTGCATAGAAACCTTCCCCCTGACAACGACGGCAAACTCTCCACACGTTAACACTCCACGCTCCAAACCGCAACTACACTTTCATATTCCCTGGTTTTATCTTCCCTGCGCTGCTGCATTTTTATTTTTATCCCCCACTGCTATCAAAGATACGTACTGAAGTTACAACAGTGGTGGCAGATCTCTGACATTCAGTTCAATGATGTGGACTTGTCACCAGCCAAACCATCCATATCCAAATACTGCTTGGTTAAAAGAACTCTGACTCAGCGATGTCAATGGATCCTACCTAGAAACTGTTATAGCATTACTTAAGAAACATATAGATATTTACAATCGGGTCTGAGATGACGAAGCAAGGCGTTGACCTCACAACTAATAAAACGGTTAACGAATCAGGCTACTATCCGAGTTCACCCCAAAGTGAGATCCATGGAGACTTTCAGGGAGTCGAGGGACCATTTCCATTGGCTGAACTAATCTTTGTAGCGCAAGTATATTTCTAATATCAGTAAATAAATATCTGCTTTTAAATGAGGCATGATTGACTAAATTTACCGACTGATTTTTTATTATGTTACTGTAATTTATTTAAGCCGTCCCATGGCCGAGTGGTTAGCGCGCTTGGCTAGTGATCTAAGGGACCTGGGTTCGAGCCCCGGGTAAGGCATGGCTGTTTGTGTCGTTTTTCTGCTGAGGTCCTGCCATCCTCACAGACCTTCTACTCTGGCATATAAACTGACAGGCTCCTGTCAGACCTCTGTGGCAAGCAGCTGCTTGAGGGGGTATTTATATTTATTATTTTAATTTATTTATTTATAATGAAAACCAATTAAATAATATGAAATCACGCATCGTTTAATGAGGGATCCACTGTCCTCTGCATTGCTTAATGGGATCGGAGGGGTCACGGTACCTAAAAGATCTTTAAGGGGGTGCGCCATGTAAACCTTGGGAATCACTATCCTATGTATTAAAAACTAGAACACCCCTGGTTAAAGCTTTTAGATTATCTCTGTGTTTGGTGCTGGGAAGTCCCATTTCCTTCTAAAAAACAAACGGATCACTCCCTCTTTGGATGACGAAGTATTTACTCATGCTTTGAAATCCTTTCTCCCGATATAGCGATGAGTCATAACTTTTGAGAAACAAGTTTCCGGACATAAACATTTTTTCACATGAGGAGGAAAATGATCAGCCGAACGAAATGCAACAGTTGCTTACGGCCATTTTCACGTCATTTGCTCTGATACGTTTAAAATGTTCTTGAACGTTGAAATGCGCACTCATCGGCCACTTCATTCGGTGCAGTTCAATTTACTACAATAGTAACTCAGATACAGAACTCAGTAACTTCTTGCACAAGCTTATTATTGAAAAGACGTGGCTGTAGATGATCTTAATCAAATCTGGTTAAATTTATATTTTCAACAATATGCATTCAATATTTAGAGTTATGGAAACTGAAACATTGAACAACTTAGCTCGTTCTGCAAAGAGAAAAATTATTCGAAATTGGTGAAAATTAGCATACTTGTTAATTTGTTCCTCAAACTGCTAAAAGTATTTTTGCACATGTTAGTGAAGTTTAGTATAACAGTCACTGCTTTCGTTTAAACTTGCTTTCATTAACTTTTGAGAGCAAATATTTAAACTGAATTACGGATGTTAAAGGTTCCAATTTCGTAACTCTCTAAATATATGGGGCGGGGGTGGCTCAGTCGGTAGCGCGTCAGGCTCGTAATCTGTAGTTCCCAGGTTCGAGTCCCAGCTGGGTCAGCGTTGAGATTTATCTCCGCAAAATTCCCCGCCCTGTCCACGGTCAGTAGGGGACACCGATGGGCTTGGAAAGGCCGCCGTCCGTCGGATGGGACGTTAAGCCGTGGCCCCGTGTGTGGGAGAGCCATATTCCCTGTGCACGTTAAAGAACACGCTGGATGGCCTTGACGGGAGGCTACCATCTGTCTCCCAACAGCTGTTCCAGTGGGTCCCCTCCCCCAACCTTCTCTGAGCCTTCGGGGTCCATGTGACCTGGCCATTTAGCCCATGGTGTGCAAAAATATGCCGCTCAGAGGTAAAACAACACAACTCTAAATACCGAACGAATGTTGTTGAAAATGGAGACTGAAACAGATCTGATGGAAATCTTTAAATTACTATCACCAGTCACATTTTTTCATAAAAAAGCTAATGCAAAAAGTAATTGCGTTACTATCGACATAATATGGAACTATACCTAATAAATTGACCGTTGAGTGAATATATATCCTTGTTATATTTTGGATGACCGACAGGTTTTCGAAGTGCTTAAGAAGAAAAGGACCTGTCCAATAAGTTCGGATCACCTGCCTTGCTATCGCTTAATCGCAGCAGAAAAGTTTCTCTTATCGTACGCCTCTTTCGAAGTGGAAAGAGAGCGACTCCTCCTCCTCCTCAGATTCGGATAGTTGACTTGCGGCAAGTGTGGAGGGGGGGGGGGATGAGGTATGTGCTGTTTGCCCTCCTCCCCCGTTCTGCGTAATAGCCGTTCGTCCGATGACGGGCAAATTAAAGTGGTCGGCATGCAGACAAAGGTGGACTAATGTAGCGCCAACTAGAGGAGTGAGGAGCCCTTCCTGCGGGGGCTGTCGGGAATATTTCCTTGCTCTCGTTTGCACTGCACCCGCAGCAACATCGATTCTTTATGACGTTTGCTTAATAACGACAGCTGATGCCGTCGACAGAGCTCGCTATAAATTATGTATTATCGGAACATATTCGATTTACACAATTATTACGTGGTTTTCCAGGCATATGATTTTTAATTGCCTAAATCTCGGCATTTTGAAAGGGAATAATTTTTTATATAACAATTGATGAGAATTTTATGGCGATTATTTATTACAAGAGAGTTTTATTTTTGAGATAGTCTTTCGTTTTTACGAGACACATTTATTCATGAGACTTAAAGAAATTATGACAAGAACTCGTTTCACTACCTTGCTTATTGCAGAAAACTTTTTTATTTGATGTATTTAATGCAGGTGCTGCTTACAGGTGAGTTTCGAGAATGAAGGATTCGCTTTAGTTAGTTCACCTTGTCTGTCTGTAGACATTCATTTTTTTGTTTTTAGAAAAATTTAAATTTCGTTTTCGGTTGGATAATTATTTACGAAATATTACAATTCACATTTTCCTAACGTCTCAAACGTTTTTGAAACTTTTGGAAGATTCTGAAAATAATGGAAAACGTTAAAAAATCGTTGCACAGTTTTTAACAAATATTGTAAAACTATCTATTTATGGTAGGAATTTTAAATTTTACAATGGAAAGTTACATTACCCCAAAAGAAGGTGTAAAAATTCAGCTTTTTTGCTTTAAGAAAATTGTTTTTTAAATTCGTTAGGTACTAATGAAATATTCAGAATAGAATAAATATTTGTATCTTGGGCCATGGCGATACACAAAAAGCAACTCGGAGACAAATCTGAGATGAGAAACGTAAAACAGTTAACGTAAATAAATAGGAAACGCCATTAAAACGAGGCCATTCTAACATTTCATCCAATATAAATTGTCTTAATTAAAAAAACTAGAAAGATAATCTTTTTCTGTAAACATAAAAAATCTAAAAAAATTAAACTTGTCACGAACAACAAAGGGAAAATATTTCGTTCTATAAACATTGTAGTTTTCAACAATAATATGCTCCCTGGTTTCTAGTTTGTTGGTGTTAATAATGGCTACAGATACAATCAGGAAAAATTGTAAATACCTTGCCACGTACTAATATGCTGATTGAATTAAAAGGGAGCTGCATTAATAATCCTTTTTACGCACATTCCAATTACTGAATCAAGATAATTTTTAGTAAAAACGTCATTTTTAACATATTTATAGCAAGAGAAGATGTGCCTATTCTCGGTTGATGAAAGATCATTCTGGATAACCTGATCATGAAATACATTCAAGGTAAAAGGCAGATATTGTCTAACTAGCCGTCCCGTGGCCGAGTGGTTAGTGCGCTTGGCTACTGATCTACGGAACCTGGGTTCGAGCCCCGGGTAAGGCATGGATGTTCGTGTTGTTTTCTGCTGAGGTCCTGCCATCCTCTCAGATCTTCTACTGTGGCATATAAACTGACAGGCTCCTGTCAGACCTCTGTGGCAAGCAGCTGCTTGAGGGGGTATTTATTTATTTTATTTATTATATCCGGGTCCTGAGAAATCCAAATAAAATTGTAACCTCTTTTCTCAAATATTTCTCTAACCGCAACCGCCCAATTAAATCTAGAATCTTTTGGAGAACAAAGATCTTGAATAAAGCTGCAATTAACAAACTTAGCAAATCTGTTATCGTTCATCTCCAGAAGTTTTATACGGTATTTTAAGATTAGTTTAATGAAAACCAAAGATATTCTAGAATAACTCAACTTCAATCTCAACATATAACCGGGAACACTAACTGACACTGTCAAGTCTCCGCACAAATATGCAGAAGCATTTCTCAAGTTCAACAAGGTCATTATTAGTTGTGAGCTATAAAGACAAAACTAAAAGTATTTATGCTAAAAGTTGAAATTTCGGTGTCAAGGGATTACACTGAGAGTAACGCTTTGTTCCCTTTTCTCATAATGGAGATCAGTTGGCTGCTGATAAGAATCTTTGGCTTGATGATTTGGCTAACAAAGCCGAGGAAGCAGTTAGACAGCACAACAGCAGAGAGCTGTACCAGATAGTTAATGTTTTGTGTGGTAGAAAACTGACAGGTATACAGGGATTGAAGGATAAACAAGGTAAGGTTATAGAAGTTGAGGATTCTGTCATGGCTAGGTGGGCTGAGCATTTCAGTGATATTCTAAACAATGCGGTTAGTTCTATTCCCATTGTTTGCAATGATGATAGATGCATTGGTGGCTTTAATGTTGGCCTTATAACACAATCTGAAGTTTTTTTGGCTATTTCTAAACTTAAATTACATAAATCCCCAGGGGTAGATGAAATTACTACAGAAATGCTCACAGCTGGGAATGTTTCGGTTACCACTTGGATGACTGAAATTCTGAATATCTTTTATGATAAAGGCATGGTTCCTAAGGATTTTACCAGAGCTATTGTTATCCCTATTTTCAAAAAGGTTGATCGCAGTTCTTGTGATAACTATAGGGGTATCAGCCTACTCTCTGTTTCAGGTAAAGTTCTTTCCATGATTGTGCTTAATAGAATTAAGAATCTGGTTGACAGGCAATTGCGTGATGAGCAATGTGGATTCAGAACTTGTAGGGGATGTGTGGATCAGATATTTTCACTTAGGCAGATTCTTGAGAAATGTTTAGAGTTTCAGAAACTTTTGGTTGCTAGGTTTGTTGATTTCAAAAAGGCTTTCGACTCTGTTGATCGTCATAATTTGTGGTTGATTGTGAAATCATATGGTATACCTGACAAGTTAGTTAACATAATGAAAGCTCTCTATAATAACACTGAGTCGTGTGTGAGAGTTGGTAAGTCTTGTAGCAATTGGTTTAGCATTACTTCTGGTGTTCGACAAGGGTGCATTTTGTCTCCTTTTCTCTTTAATTTGGTTATTGATTATGTTATGCGAAATTCACTTCAACGGAAAGATTTCGGCCTTAAATGGATTGGAGATACGAAAATTTCTGATTTAGATTATGCTGATGATTTAGCCCTTTTGGCAAATGATGTTGATGAGATGAACTCTTTCATTCGAACTGTTGATGAGACTGGTAGTAGAGTAGGTTTGGTTATAAACAGAGAGAAAACTAAAGTGATGAAAACTGGTCGGGCAAGCTGTGATTCAGTTAATCTGAATATGGCTGCAGTCTTGAGCAGGTGTCACAGTTTAATTATCTTGGGAGCTATGTAACAGATAATGGTGATGTGTGGCATGAGATTAACAGACGGATAGGGATTACTGACGGGACTTTTAAGAATCTATGGAGAGTGTGAAGAAATAGACGTATACACCTAAAGACTAAAATTAGACTGTATAATAGTTTGGTTCTTTCTAGGGTTAGTTATGGCAGTGAAACGTGGACACTTTGTAAACAAGATAACAGGAAACTAGATGCTTTTGATTCCAGATGCTTACGTAGTATCTTGGGAATTAGGTGGTTCAACTTTGTAACTAATGATGAGGTTAGGCAAAGGAGTTTGCAACCTCCTTTAAGCAGCATATTGTGAAGAGAGAGACTCCGTTGGTTTGGCCATGTTGCCCGTATGAATAATTATAGATTGGCGAATAGGGTTATGAACAGTGTGCCTAAAGGCCTCAGAAAGAAGGGGAGACCTAGGATGCGGTGGGCAGACAATGTCAAACAGGACCTTGTTAGAATTGGTGTGCAGTGGCCAGATGCAGTAGATGTAGTTCAGGATAGACTTGCTTGGAGAACTAAATTGCACGGTCTGGTTGGACCTCCGTAGCCCTTGGCTGCTTGAGGATGATGATGATAAAGGGAGGTATGGTAACTTTTTTTTCGTTTTGTTTTGAAAGATAAAGGAGAAATTCTTTTTATGTTCAATTAATATTAATATAATATTATTACTACTTTTATTTTACCAGTTATTCATTAGTTCAAATTACCACTGTTAAACTGTGCAAAAGTAGGAAAATAAAAAATAAATTCTCTTTAAAAGCGAGCATCTCATATTCGCCAGAGGTGATATGTGTTCTAGTTTTATTACACAAGATATGGTTGGACAACTATTTCGATGAATTGACAAGCAAGAAGTGAAAGCAATAGGAAGATAAGCTCACCGGATAAAAAATTAGTCACCCCTGGTTGAATGTCACCTAATAGCGCGTAACGGGGACCGAAGAACTGCCGAAATCCTGTCTGTCATGGATGCCACTAGTGTGCAGATGTAGTGCACATCAATATTCATCCACTCTTCCAGCAGCAAATGCCGCAGTTCGGCCAGATTTGCCAGATGGCTGAGACTACGCTTCACTCTTCGCACCAAATAGTCCTACTAGTTTTCTATGATATTTAAATCCAGGGATTTGCCATGCCAGTCGAGATGTTCGAAGGCTTTAGAATACTTTTCGTGCCAATCCGACACACTTCGAGCCCTGTGCACTCGACAATTGTCGTCTTAGAAGACTGGGGTATCCTTTTGGTGTTCACTGTAGAGATGCTGCACAAAAGGCAACATGTGGTTGTCCATATATAACCCCAATGGTTCAAGTGTGAAGTCACCGCAACCAAAGGAAGACCCTTTGGACAGTGCGTTTCTACACACCTGCAAAGGCAGCAACTTCTTGTACACTATGCTCTTTGGCTCGCCCAAACGCAATAACACCTTTTTTGCCGTGCATTCACATCTTTGGCGCAACCCATGTTTCAGGAACGACTAACACACACGTGACGCACAACCACTTCTTGTTACTGTATGAACCCTGTAGCACACGGCATCCTTCTCTGAATTTGCACCATCCCATAACACTAGGACGTGTAGGACGTGTTTATTACTGGTGTGTCCTCTGTTGCTGTCAAACGGACGTAATGCTTTTACGGTGGGAGATGACTAATTTTTTGTCTGGTGAGCTTATGTAAGAAAAGAAATACAAGCTTCTCATTCTTATTGTAGAGGGCCAATATGGCAGTGCAGAGAAATATAATATTTAATCATTACTTGAGTTAAGTTTGTTTGATAAACTGGTTAACATTCAATCAACACTGCTGAAATTATAAAAGTTAAAACCTATCCCCCCACGAGATACTGTTGCCTGATTCCACTCATAATCCTAAGGCTTATAGGTTGCAACTATTGCATTTAGTTTCTACCGTTTCGATCTGTAACGTTTGGAAATGGAAGAAATTCTTATTCAAGGAAATGTTCTTCACGTGCATCTGCAGAACGAAAACCATTGCACTTACCTCAACAAAACTTTTACTGTCCTTCAAAGAACTCCCCTCAAGCATCTTCGCAAAGTTGCAGACTTCTATGCAAACTCTGGAACGCTTGAAGGTAATCCTGTTGGGGAATATTCCGCAACTCTGAAGGAACGCATTTTGTAAAGTCTTGCACCATAGATAAAGGTTTCCCAACAAGCCAGCTGGCATTCTGATGAAGAAGGAGAATCCTTGACACGCCTGTTGTTGTATGCTGCTCCTTCACCTTCTTAACCATTTTGGGCAATACAATGTTGGTGTAGTATGGCTATTTATAGTCATTTTTTCGGGTAAGGTGTTCAACTCTTACCACTTCTTGAGAATTGAAAAAATTGTGGACATCCTCTTCCTTGAGTGAAAGTCTTGTCATAGGGTTTGGGGATGCGGTTTTTCTTCTGCAATCCAAACATAGTTTTCGATCTTTCTGGGAGTTGTATAGTAGTAAAACCACGTCTCATCACCTGTGACAATGTCTGTTAACCGTTTGGGGTTACTAGGTTCAAACATTGCCAGCATCTCCTTGTACAAGTTGACTGTAGCCTCTTTTGCTGTCAGTTTGTGGGGTACTCATTTGATACAGATCTTTCGGAACTTTAAATGCTGATAAATAATTGTTTCCACACTGACATCTAAACTTATTACCTGAAAAATGTGGGTTTTCCTTAATGAGTTCACGAACAATAGCGATGATTCTCTCTCGTTCACAGCCACCTTCGGTTTTCCTACACGAGGAAGGTCTTCGAAGCTCTGCCGTCCTTCTCTGAATTTGCACCATCCCATAACAGTACCCCATGAACAGGCATGATTCCCATATACTTGTGATAAATCGGCATGAATTTTTTTTCGCATCGTCCCCAAGTTTTATACTTGTTAAAATGTAAAAATTTCCCTGTCTGTAGTAGGCTCCATAGCAAGAACGCACAGATTTCACAGATCGCCAGGGAAGAGAGAAATGATGATACGGGGTTTGTTTTTAACACATAATGACAAGTTTAGACAAGCTTTCAAACAAGTCGTAGCTCGTTAACTTCGGAGGAACGAGTGCAAATCTATAGGCACGTGTCAACAATTTTTTGAGCTCCCTCCGTAGAAGTTGTGTTAGTTTCGAGACATTTTTTTTCTTGTGCACAATGAGCTGAACCATTGGGGTCAGAAGAACCAGAATGGCTGAGAGAAGGTTGGGGAAGGGAGCCCAACGAATAGTTTTTTGGTGATAGAAGATGGAAGGCTCCCATCAAATCCATCCAGCATGGCCTTTAATGCGCACAGGGTATAGTTCTCCTGCACACGGATCATGGCTTTACGTCCCATCGGTCAGACAGTGGATGGCCATTGCCAAGCCCAGCAGTGTCCCCTTTCTGAGCGAAGGGCAGGTGGGGGTCTTGCGGAGATGAATCTCAACGATGGCACAGTGGATTCGAACCTGGGAACTGAATATTGCTAGCTTGGCGCGCTACCGACTGAGCCAACCTCAGCCCCGTAATACAGTACTGTGCGAATTAGTTGGGACAAGCGAAGGAACGCTAAGTCCCTTCCGCTGCAGAGTCTAAACTGCTGCAAGTCTAAACTTGTTCGTAACCTTCTGCAGCAAGTTTAGACTTGCAGCAGAGCGATATCTGCAAGTCTAGAATTAAAAATTGTCTGTTGTGTTACTCTGCTCTTATTTACACTTGCACTTTAGTCGGAATTGATATTTTATAGGCTGAGGACGTGATTATGTAAGTAGTTCACAATTTTCATTGGAAACTTTTTTTATTAAATACATCATGGACATCACGCCCCGTAAACGAGCTAAAATAATCGCTTTAGGCGAAAACACTTCACTTACTGCTAGGCAGATAGCAAAAGCAGTTGGCGTCGGGAAATCCAGCGTTTCACAGATCATGAAGCTGCATAAGGAGACAGGATCCGTGGACACGTCTCGTAAAGAACATTGTGGAAGAAAAAGAAAAACCACCACTAGAGATGATAGTCTAATTCGCAGAATTAGTATCATAGACCCGATGAAGACCAGTGGAGACATTAAAAGGCAGATTGCGTCTCATGGGGTTAATATAAATGCTTCCACCGTACGTCGTCGCCTTCTGGAGTGTGGCCGCCAGGCTCGACGCCCCTCCAAAAAGCAGCTTTTGACACTCGCTATGAAGCAAAAAAGGCTATCCTGTGGAAAGAAACATCAAGACTGGACTGTGGAGAATTGGGAAAAAGTGATATTTTGCGACGAAACCCACTTTCAGGTGCATGGCTACAGGTCAAATTTCGTCCGCGCTCGCCTGGAAAACCCCTTCGATCTGGCCACATCCAGCAATCCCCCAAACACCCACCCAAGGTCATGTTTTGGGGATGTTTCACAACTTCCGGGCCACAGACGCTTCACCTCATTGAAGGAATGATGGACAGCAAAAAGTACATAGGCCTTCTGAAGGCGAATATGGTCTCAATACTGCAGAAGCTGTTTCCTAACGGCGAAGGGGGTACTCTATGCCACAATTCTAAGGTTACTAAGAGCTTCTTTACCCAGCAACATTTGAAGGTTTTGGAGTAGCCAGCAAAATTCACCCGATCTAAACCCCATTGAAAATTTGTGGCCATTATTAAAGAGCACATATCTAAGATGGATTGCACGACGGAAACCCAAATGATAGGAAGTGTCATGAAAGTGTGGTACCACGACCCTGAAGTGAAGGAGATGTGTGGAAAGCTAGTGGCATCAATGGCTGAGAGGGTGAAAGAAGTAATTAAAGCTAGGGCGGGGGGTAACATTCTCTATTAACACTGTACACTATTAAACAAATAAATATTTTAGTTGTGTCTTTGTTACTGCATTTTCCTATTGTCCCAACTAATTTGCACAGTACTGTAGTAGAAGAATTTACAATTAAAACTGGGAAAATGTGAAAATTCAATTGGTGTTGGAACAACTATTTTTAGTCCAACTTTATTGTTAATAAAATAGTTTATTTAGTGAATGAGAAAATAATATACCATAAAATTGAAGACAAGAGTTTCATTCCCTCTTTGTTCTGTAATGTGGAAAGAAATTCTTTTATGAACTTGTGCGCAAACTACTTCTGAACATAGTTCACAGATAGCTCACTTTCCTGTAAACATTGCTTGTATATTTTTTACATTCTTATGCTTCGGCAATTTCAGCTATCCAGTCGGTTGTTATTTTATATTTCCATAACATCAAGATCGTCGCTTCCTAAGTCTTTTGTTCACGCAGAATGCAATGGATCGAATTTTGCGTAGGATCTGAGCAGATGGTACTTGTTGCAACCTTCGTACTATTATTAATAGGAAAGAGATGAAGAATTCTGAGTGAACAGTCAGCTTAGAAAGAAAATATATAGTACATTTGCTGGCTGCGAAATTATTGATTTCTGTTCTTTACTTCCTCGATTCTTAAGACAAAGCGACAGCATCTGATTCTCGATGATCACGCGAGCCCTTGGGAGCACTGGAGATAGAATCATTACGAAGTCATCGCAAATCGGATTCGACTCATCAATAGCATTACGTTAATGTTCGGTTTTCGCTATTTTTCTGGTTGTGAGAGCACATATTCCGACTGTGTTGCCATCGTCTGCCCTCCGCCGTCACCCCGCCTTGTGATTAGGAGTGGAAAATCGACAGCCAGGAGCAAGTAAGAGGAGGAGGAGGAGGAGGAGAAAGATGCAGGAGGGAGGCGTGTCTCTGCGACCCTACTTGATATTCCTTTGGCCGCTCGCCACGGCAACAGCGGCAAGCGCATAATGACGCCCCTGTCCTGTCGGTGGGCCCGGGGGCAGACGGGGGTGAAGGGTCGGCTGGCCTGGGCCGCGATTAACTGTAATTAACCGCCTGAGAGGTCCTCTGGCAGGGTAGGCGATTGGGTGGGGCCTTCATGGCACGCGAGTTGTAGGCTTCGTCGGGAGGGGGGGGGGGGGAGGATCTTCAGACGTATTGGCATCTCTTTCGCTCACTCGGCAGCAGGGAGTGAGAGAAGGGCAGGTGGCATCTTGCCCTTGAAATTCTCAGAGATCGGGAGGAGGTGAGGGACGCCAACCTCGTCGAAGTTCATTATTTTTTTTATTCTCTATCTCTCCCTTCAATGAATATACAGCCCTCTAGCTGTTTTTAACTTAAGATAATCATTGGGTCAAACGACGGTCTAAGGTTAGGGAAATACGTATGTTGCTTTGGTGCCACGGTCACAATAATCCGTTTCATCAGTTTCAGCCTAATTTTTACTTCTTGAAGGCAAACTATTTTCTTTTTATTTTAAAACATTTGCGCGCAAAAGGAATAATAGGGAAAAAAAAGAAGAGAGGTTTTAGTTTTCTTTGAGTACCTTAATACGTACCCCTAATTAATAAGCTTTGATTAAGAAATTAGATTCCTTTTCACTCATCCACTCACTCACTGTTGGGAAACAGGGTTAAAAATAATCTATCCATCTTCACTAACAAACAGTTGGAGTAGAAATAACCTCATTGTCGGAAAATCTCTGAAATTCTAAGCCTATATCCCATGACGAAATCCCACCTTCAATAAAATTGTCATGATTATTCCTCACTCTTTGTATGCTATTCTGTTATTTGCACACAGAGATTATTGCTTTGTCAGTCAGGCTATCTAAAGCTTCTTCAGTCAGGCTAAGTAAAGTTTCTTATCAGCTTTGAACTGATCATTTACACGATTATTAAGTTTTCTGTAATTCCATGTCTAAGACCAGTTAGCTGTTGATTCGGATTAACCGTAACTGCACTCGTTCAAAAATAAGTTGCATAACTTTTTTATTATATATATTGGTATTTATGAAGAGAATGACTTCCCATGGACTCCAGTTTACTGATAACAGTATTATTGGTTTCAGGAATAGCCTGTTTAAAATAATTCCATTCATCCTAACCCTCTGTTTTAAACAAACCACGATGATCAAAATGAATGACTAACGTATTATGTTAAGCTTTGTCTGCCTCAGAGTTTTTCAGAGCTTCAGTGTTATTGGTAATCCTTTTAAATTTAGTGGAACATCATTAATGTTTCAGTTTCAAGTCACTTTTAAGAAGATTATCGTCAGACCGAATTTCAGCCATCCCCCCCCCCTCCCTCATACGATCTGATGTTCTTAACAGAGTTAACCTATTTTCTGTTAATTACTATATTATTGATCATATTCGTATGCAAACCATCAGGTGGAATCTAAATGTCTCTGTTTTTGTAGCATTATTTATTCTCAAACCATTAAGTTTACTTACCTGTAGATGTTACCCATTGCTTGAGTAACCATCATCATCATCATCATCCTCAAGCAGCCAAGGGCTACGGAGGTCCAACCAGACCGTGCAATTTAGTTCTCCAAGCAAGTCTATCCTGAGCTCATCTGCTGCATCTGGCCACTGCACACCAATTCTAACAATGTCCTGTTTGACATTGTCTGCCCACCGCATCCTAGGTCTCCCCTTCTTTCTGAGGCCTTTAGGCACACTGTTCATAACCCTATTCGCCAATCTATAATTATTCATACGGGCAACATGGCCAAACCAACGGAGTCTCTCTCTGCACAATATGCTGCTTAAAGGAGGTTGCAAACTCCTTTGCCTAACCTCATCATTAGTTACAAAGTTAAACCACCTAATTCCCAAGATACTGCGTAAGCATCTGGAATCAAAAGCATCTAGTTTCCTGTTATCTTGTTTACAAAGTGTCCACGTTTCACTGCCATGACTAACCCTAGAAAGAACCAAACTATTATACAGTCTAATTTTAGTCTTTAGGTGTATACGCCTATTTCTCCACAATCTCCATAGATTCTTAAAAGTCCCGTCAGTAATCCCTATCCGTCTGTTAATCTCATGCCGCACATCACCATTATCTGTTACATAGCTCCCAAGATAATTAAACTGTGACACCTGCTCAAGACTGCAGCCATATTCAGATTAACTGAATCACAGCTTGCCCGACCAGTTTTCATCACTTTAGTTTTCTCTCTGTTTATAACCAAACCTACTCTACTACCAGTCTCATCAACAACTCGAATGAAAGAGTTCATTTCATCAACATCATTTGCCAAAAGGGCTAAATCATCAGCATAATCTAAATCAGAAATTTTCGTATCTCCAGTCCATTTAAGGCCAAAATCTTTCCCTTGAAGTGAATTTCGCATAACATAATCAATAACCAAGCTAAAGAGAAAAGGAGACAAAATGCACCCTTGTCGAACACCAAGAAGTAATGCTAAACCAATTGCTACAAGCCTTACCAACTCTCACACACGACTCAGTTAACATAATGAAAGCTCTCTATAATAACACTAACTTGTCAGATATACCATATGATTTCACAATCAACCACAAATTATGATGATCAACAGAGTCGAAAGCCTTTTTGAAATTAACAAAGCTAGCAACCAAAAGTTTCTGAAACTCTAAACATTTTTCAAGAATCTGCCTAAGTGAAAATATATGATCCACACATCCTCTACAACTTCTGAATCCACATTGCTCATCACGCAATTGCCTGTCAACCAGATTCTTAATTCTATTAAGCACAATCATGGAAAGAACTTTACCTGAAACAGAGAGTAGGCTGATACCCCTATAGTTATCACAAGAACTGCGATCAACCTTTTTGAAAATAGGGATAACAATAGCTCTGGTAAAATCCTTAGGAACCATGCCTTTATCATAAAAGATATTCAGAATTTCAGTCATCCAAGTGGTAACCGAAACATTCCCAGCTGTGAGCATTTCTGTAGTAATTTCATCTACCCCTGGGGATTTATGTAGTTTAAGTTTAGAAATAGCCAAAATAACTTCAGATTGTGTTATAAGGCCAACATTAAAGCCACCAATGCATCTATCATCATTGCAAACAATGGGAATAGAACTAACCGCATTGTTTAGAATATCACTGAAATGCTCAGCCCACCTAGCCATGACAGAATCCTCACCTTCTATAACCTTACCTTGTTTATCCTTCAATCCCTGTATACCTGTCAGTTTTCTACCACACAAAACATTAACTATCTGGTACAGCTCTCTGCTGTTGTGCTGTCTAACTGCTTCCTCGGCTTTGTCAGCCAAACCATCAAGCCAAAGATTCTTATCAGCAGTTAACTGATCTTTTACACGTTTAAGTTCTCTGTAATGCTTTCTATTAAGACTAGTAGGGTATTGAATAAGGACATTCCTGCAGTTCTTTCTTTCCGAAATAAGCTCAAGTGCCTTATCACTCAGATAATTCTGCCTCTTCTGCTCCTTTTTTCCTAAAAGAGTACTGTTAATGTCCAAAAAAGCATGTTTAAAATGATCCCATTCTTACTCAACTTCAGTAGTAAGCATACCATGACTGTCATAATGACTAAGTAACCTATCATGGTAAGCTTTGGCTATAAGTGGATCTTTCAGAGCTTCAGTATTAAAAGTAAATTTTTTAACCCTAGCACAACACTTTTTAAGTTTAAGTTGCAAGACACTTTTAACAAGATAATGGTCAGATCCAATTTCAGCTCCCCTATATGCCCTGGTATTCCTAACAGAACTAGCCCATTTGCTGTTAATATATAATCTATCATATTCTTATGCAGCCTATCAGGTGAAACCCATGTGTACTTATGTATGTCGCAGTGTTTGTAATAAGTGTTAGTTATTCTGAATCACCGTTGTTAAAAGATTCTATATTTCCTGCCCAAAGGTCATAGTTAGTACAACTTTGAATTTAAAATATCCTGAAGTTGTCCTTGAAGCTTATCTTTCTCATTACGATCTGTCCTTAGTAGAAGATAACCACAGATAACATTCTGTTTGTTTACAATCAAGTCGAATCCCTGTTTGAAATTTATCTGTAAGAAATCTTTCATTAATGCATTCATTTTCTAAAAGATCATCACTTGCATCGTTGCGTGGAAAGGAAAATGATTAATTGTCATTTTTAGAGAAAATAAGTTTACTAAGAAAGGAATATCCAACAGCCCCTTAATCGCAGGCGCGCGAAAAGACCCGTTCCCCATTTCCTAGAAACTTAGATACTACTAAGAATTCAGACAACCAATGGAGATTTTTATCATCAGAATCTATCAGTCTCGTTTGATCACCAGCAAGATAGCGTCTGAGATATATAACTCCAGTTTAGGTTTGGCGATGAAGAACTAGTTTCAAGGGTTCACAGGTATCTGCGATGGATTCTGATCAGGATCATCCGCTCTCTGATATAAAGATCCTGTGTAGCTGTTCAGTTGGACTGACAGCCCACAAATAAGCAGAAAACACAGCTCTAGATTCTCCTTGAATAAGAAGCCCATAAGTGTAAAATGCTTATAATGCAAAATCGAAATCGTAGCCAGTGAGACAGTCAAGTCTGTTTAAATATGGAGAGTCTCGAGATCATGTAATGTTAGCCAATTCCCAACAAGACTAAAAAAAATTAACACAGAAGTTCAGATCAGAAAGTCAAACTGAATTCTAACTCGTAGCTAATTGTAAAATATTAATTATGACATAAACATATTTAATAACAAAAAATATTAAAGCATATTTGCATTTTGGCGTCATATGCTCTATACTAATATAGATAATCTTTTTAAAGTTATGTACATATATTTCAATAGGAACTAATAGATTGAGATAAATATTATAATTGATATATTTATTTCCAGCAGACAAGCTGTGTTGTTTGCAAGACAATTTTAATTTGTTTTTGCAATATTGCGATGAAGGAATATAGATTCAATTATAAAAAAAAAATTCCTCTTATAATCGAACTTAAGATCCGAATTGTCATCAAAGTGTAATTAGAAAAAGTTTTTTTTTTCTTTAAAAAAAAGAGACATGGAACTCTTCAGAAAAAAAGGATAGAGATAATATGGAAACTCTATCAGGCAATAATCATACAAACACATAATTTCTCCGAATTTTTGTCTTGCGTTTGCATCTAGACATGCAGTGAATAATGGCAAACAACAGTCATAGGAAATAAATAATATTTTATTAGCTCAATTAATAAAATCAAAATAATTTCGCCATTGAATGTTGGGTACAGCAACAGCCGTATAAGATGTGCAGCAGGTCGTAACTGTAATAAGAAAGAAAAGTTCACTTTAAAATAGTCAGTGACATTTCTAAGACCCTGCATTTTTCGAGTAGATAAAATATTGAAAATGTTATTGATCGAAATGTATTAACAGTTTAGCTCAAGGTTTTTTTTTCATCTGTATACTTTTTCCACCTATTTTTTAAGACACAGAAACTTATGTTGTCTCCCAGATGGACAAGCCATTAAAAAATTAAATTCGATGGCCACAAACACCGCGAAACTTCCAACATCGCAGAAAACGCAGATGCATTTCAAATTAGCACAGCTTAATATTACAATGTGAAAGAAGCAAACAGGAAAATACTCCTCAGTCGCAATCAGGTTCGTTATTTCTTTTCCTCCAAACGAAATTCTGAAGAATGGCAATCCTAGGTGTACTCGAGTCTAGAGATTAGTTCGAGCTCGGGCTTTGTCGGGCTGATCCCTAGCCACCCCTAGCCCGGCCGGGATCAAGCTCAAAATAGCACAGACATGTTCGCTCTGGGGTTCAGAATAATTAAAATTTCAAATATTTATTGCAATTGAAAATAAGTACAGTTGCTTAAAAAAAAATCCGAACATTATGGTTGATTACAGAATTCAGAAAAAATATCTGGTAACGATTTTTTTTAGAATTAGTGATTTGACAACCTTCGTGTACAGTACACGAAGTTTTTTTTTTTTTTTGAGGAACTATATCATGCTGATTTTTAATTATTTTATACCTCAAAAAATAATAAATAAATAAATTAGTAAATACCCACTCAAGCAGTTGTTTGCCACAGAGCCTGTCAGTTTATATACCATAGTAGAAGGTCTGAGAGGATGGCAGGACCTCAGCAGAAAAGCGACACATACATCCATGCCTTACCCTGGACTCAAAAATAAAATAAATATCTCCTTAAGTAGCTGCTTACCACACAGGTCGACTGTAGCCTGTCAGTTTAATACGCCATAGTTGAAGGGCTATGAGGATGGCGGGACCTCAGCAGAAATACCTATTCTCTGTATTTAATAAATGATGAGCTCTGAGTTTGTAATGATATTTCCCACGAACTCTCAGTTTCTAATAATATTTCTGATGTTTTCCGTTCCAATAGTATTAACATTTTAATTTTGTCATAAAATGATTATGATTAATAATATAAGAATGAAATGAATGATTATCGATATGTCTTTCTGTACATATCTCTTATGAAGTGGAAGAGAAATCTTTTCCTCAGATCGGGCTCGAGATCAACAATTGTTGGAATGGTTCTGCCTCAATATCTTCGAGCTCGAAAAATTGAGGCCAAAATCATCTCTACTCGAGTCTTTGAAGAAGGGATTCTTTCCAGTTGAACTAGACGGAAAAAAAGAAGCTGGATCCTTTAAAATTCCTGTCTCGTTCTCTGTAATCTGCACATTAGCGAAAGCACATTATCTTGGCTAGGGCAGCGGAGCAGAAAAGCGACGTTTAATGAGATGTAGACAGTGTGAAGAGACTTCGTCTGTGGATAATCAGCCATTAAAATGTAAAAGAAACTATCAAGAAGAAGGACAGCAAAATATTCTCCAATCCTCCCACGCTGGTGGATGGCCACCTGAGAAAGTCGACCATCGTGTCGATAATTCTCTTCTGCTCTTCTATTGGCCACTTGTTTGGAGTTCCAAGATCTCTATCGCTGCAGAGAGGAGCTCCGAGCTTCCACTCCTGGCCCGTGCTCGGAATAGGAAATCTCCTCCACGGGCATCCATTCCGGGTGAATAATGGTGATTACCGGGTGAGATATTATGTGGCCAAAATATTAATTATGGTCCCAGGTCGAGACTTGCGGGGAGAGGATGCAGGAGTCGAAAAGATGGGAGGGAAGGAAAGTAGGGGCGATAAGAGATGCTTCAAGTCTTTGGTACTTTACACGCCAGCCTAAGCTTAGTAGAGATGCATGCACACATACTGGCACATGATATTTAGTGAACGTGCCCCGGGGGTGGATGTCATTAGCTGCCCATTATCTGGTGGGTTGTAATCATGGCATCATGGGATTGGATTAATGAGAGTCGAGATTCCCCGAAGAGGCGACTTTTGGCATTCCTGAATTTTATGTGACCTATTACGTCGTTTGCAGAGTAGACAACCTGTCGAAGCGAGATGGATCGGGATGTTGCGCGCGACTCCTCAGTGGCATACTGTGAAGAAGTGATGAAGGACTGACCTCGTTACGGATTCATCTTGTTGGCGAACAGACGTTCTGTTCGCTTCTGCCGATAAATCGCGATCGGTATCTTCAACGATGCAAACGACTGCTAAATTCTTCTGTCTGCAGATAGGTCACTTTTACTCTCCGAAGTGGGTGACTTTTCGCTTTCGTGGCACGCCGTAAATACAGGGAGGTTGAAAAGCTTTTGAGCTTGGTGTGAGAAAAAGCTTCGTGTTTCTATCTACCGATTTTACACATTAGTGACGATGGTCGTTTGATCTGGCATCGGCCTCTGAATTGTTAGCAAAGAGAGGCGATTTATGAAAACTGGAATTAAACACGTGACGTTGTCTTTAAGTTAGAAATTATGCAGCAGATAACCGTCACTAGTACAAAAGGAGGAAACAACTGTCTCTGGGCACGAAAAAGGCTTGTTTGTTTGCTGATGAATGCTGAAGGATTTGATGACTCGGCAGAAAAGTAATTGTTTATGCATATAGTTTATGCCATTGAGCTCCACCTAGTGGATTGGGAAAGTTTAGCTTGCACTCTCAAACAAATCTTGTGTTTACGCATTATTTCTTGGAAAGACTTATTTTAAAGAAAAGCCGAATCCAGGGATAAACCAAACATAGCCGATCGTTACTTCTAAAAAAAACTTTTGAATCTCTAACAAATTTTTTAAAGGCCCAGTCTGAGTTTTGCTGCTTCAATGTTCATTCAATTCGCAAAGCACAACGACGAGGGCAACGAGACGTTAATACCTCGGAATTGAATGAAATGATACGGAGCGATGATTATTAGAGAAAGCAGATCGGATGGTTTCGTCTACTGTTTACCCATGAACCTCCCTCCCCCCCTGCGCTCGCCGTGTGAGAGACCCATCACTGGCCTCATCCATCAACACAGGCAAGGGAGAGGTGGTGGTGTGTGTGTGTGTGGGGGGGGGGGATGATGCACATTCCGTTTGCAAATCGCTTGCCATTCCAGTAGCAGTGCACGTGCGGTAGTTACTGAAAGGACTGACGCTGGAGGCGCTGCTATCGGCGGTCACGATCTGGCTGCTGGGGTTGAGGAGAGCTCGGCCTCACTGGGAACGAGGAGCCGGAGCAGCCACGACACGGGAAAACGGGTAGAAGCTGCTGCAGAAGAATTGCCCTCAATGAACTTTCAGGCTTTCGGATTAATACAATCCATTATTTTTTAATAACTTTTTTAAACGCTAAGTCGGCAACATTTTTTATCTAACGCCACCGGAGATATCTTCTTAGTTTCATTTAATTATTGCCAATAAAATATTCAGTTTTATGCAGTTTTCACAATCGTAACAAAAGCTAAACCCATCTCACAGATATCGTTTTCTGTCACGATCTTCCATTGAATAACGTTATTACTAACACTTCGTGTCAAACTAAAACCAGTAATTCGGACAAAAAACGGATCTTAAAATATCGTTTCAAGAAACTAGAATGTGTGAAAATCTGACATAGAAAGAAATGTGTACTCGTTTTCGAAATGATTATTAAAGTAATAGATGCAACATTAATTTCAACCCGAAGAATTTTTAAGCCAGTCAAAAGAGATAATTAGGCAAAATTATGTTTTCTCAAAGTTATATTTATATCCACGTTATTAAATGCTGCTAAGATATTTTAAATCGCCAAATTTGTTACATAAGCATTTCGTTGCTCTCATCTCAACTAGATACGAGATTTCCTCCGCACGAGCGTTGTGAAGTCCTACCGTCTGCGGGATTGTGACGTCAAGCTGTGGTACCATGTGCAGCCGTACTACGTCACTTTAAGAGAAACCAAGATGTTGAGAAACATAAAAATAAGAATAATGACATCAAATTATCCGGAATTATACCATGATTTTTTTTCTGTTCTGGCTGTCCTGAACAACCATACACTTTAGAAAAGGTTCATTATGAAACTTTGATCTTTGCGGAGTGAATCGCAATTTGTTTTAAAAATATACAAAACATGTAATGAAAAAACGTTGATATAGAAAAGTAAAGACAAAATTGGATCGAGAGTCAAATTGCAGCATGTCATTATTGCATGCGATATGACTCGTTTAAATATTTTTCATGGTTAAGAATATGCCCCCCCCCCCTCCACTCCAGGAATGAGGTTGGCGCAGTTGGTAGCTCACGAGGCTCGTAATTTTGCAGTTCCCAGGTTCGAATTGCAACTGTGCCTGCGTTGAGATTTATCTCCCCTCTGCACCGTGGCACACCGACAGGCTTGGAAAGGCCGCCGGCATCCGGATGGGACATTAATCCATGATCCCGTGCGCAGGAGAACCATATCCTGTGAATGAATACGTCCGATGACCTTGATAGAAGGCATCCATCTGCCTTCTAAAGACTGTCCGTTGGATCTTCCTTCCAACTTCACTGATACTTAGGAGTCTGTGACCTTTTTCTGCACACAAGGGTCATTTAGCCCCTTGTGTGCAGAAAGGTGCCGCTCGGAGAACAGCCCAAATCCTTATTCCATCCTATCCAATTGGCCACAGCTTAACATGACATGCAGTGGACGACTGTCTTTCCATGACCATTTGTGTCTCTTTTCTCACTGAGTATCTCCTCATAGACCTCTTACTATGGCGTATAAACTGACAGGCTCCTGTCAGATTTTCTCTGTGTCAATCAGCTGCTTGAGGAGATATTTATTATTATTATTTATTATAGGATAAGAGTTTAGTGGACATCCTTCTCAACGCAGACACAAGTAAGACTGGGAACATCAGATTACGAGCCTGACACGTTTAACTTTAAGGAGAATCTGCCAGTAGCAACGCTGAGAAGAATTCATTTGTTACAAGAGGCATCGAGATAGACACGATTTCCTATTCACAAATGGAGTGACAGGAATTTATTAGCAAGGAAATACCCTTCCAGAGTTCCCAGTGGGCAGCTCCTTTGTGCATCTGTAGTGTCGTATAAGCAATGATATTTCAGACCTCCCAATTGAGAACTATTGCCAGTAAATAAACTTCACTCTTCAGATTGATCGACTGTATCACGGCTTGAAGAATCGCTCGTTCGTGACGACTGCACTTTGTAGGAGGACAATTGATAATTAAAGACTGACGTCCACGTAGACGAGTCTATAATTTTTTTAAAACACGTCTTTCATTTTTTTATTTCTGTTAAGAAATTATTTGCATTTTGGCGAAAGGAATAAGACTGTAAATGTGACTGAGGATGAAACCTACAAAGCAGGAAATCGGGAATTTTCTAACATTCATTTGAAACCGATGTGAAAAACAATCATTATTTTTGGGGGGGGGGGGAAAAGTGGGTGTGATCTATTTAAAAATTCACCCCTTAAGAAGGAGGGAGACTATTTGTTTTGCCCACCGAAGTGTTTCGGACTTCGGTTATTTTCAAAGTGAAGTCTGTCTGTATTTGCATGGAACAAGAAAGCTGAACTTAATTACTGAAATAAATCTGAATGGCTTATGTTTGAATAACTTTGACCAAATTGCAGTTATGGATTACTGGCGCAACTTCTCAATATTGATTAGACATATTGTGGTGTTAAGACATCGTCCAAGTAACCGAGTGGTTAGTATGTTTGACTACTGATCAAAAGAACCGGCATATGAACCCCGGATAAGGTATAAATGTTTTTTTTTTTTTCTAGGTTGACTATTCGTTGAGGTCTCGCCTTCTTCCAAAATCTTCTTTATAGCATATTATATTGACAAGCGCCTGTGAGACTTCTCTGGCAAGCTGCTGTTTGAGGGGTAAGTTAAATTTGTTTTGTGTTTTATGGTAATGAGGATAATTTAGTACTTTATGAAATGATATATACGTATATATTTGCATTTTTTTATTTAGAATATTTTTATACAGTTTAATTTGAATTGCCATTTAAATGATTGAATTTCTAAGGAAGGAATTTTGAGTAGATTTGTTTAATTGAATTACAAATAAGTATCATTAAAAACTAGATATCACATTGGCAAATTTATTGGCTCATTCTAGAGAACTCTAGTTTTTTGGCAACCCCCCTCGTGTCTTTTCTTTCACGCAGAGCGTCTTCCCCAAAACCACGTCAACACTTATCTCCCCAAAAGTGTCCCATAGGTTAACATGGGATTCCCTATATAACATTGGCCCAGAACTCTCATTTACTACACTACTATGATGGGTTAAGTTTTTTGCTGCCCGTCTACAAGGAAGGGTAAGTTTTTTTCAAAATTTTCAAGCCTTGAGCTGTGTTATCGATTCCTCTGTGCTTCATATCAAAAATCTGCGTCTAACAGGAAAGACCGTGTAACGAACTGGTATGAAAGAAAGGACGAGAGGAAATTGTAATCATTGATTTCAACCCCAAAATAAACCTCCGCGATCTCTATGAGACAGCCGAAGTTTTCGCATGTTAATTATGTGGATTGTGCAGAGGCTGCATTTTTGAGCCTTAATTTTCAATTCGAGGAAATAAAATCATCCAGACAGAACGAGTATCATTTTTTCGCAGAGAGTGAAAAGGGAGGGACTCCCGCCAGCTGCTAGTGAGCAGCTAGTTTTTGTTGATAAATGGGTTCGCTGATTTTGGGAAAAAACAACACGCAATGTGCATATTAAGCTTTTGTTTTCAGACAATTTTCATTATAACTTTTTTTACTTCGCTACGGATACCCCTTAAATCTTCGAAAGCTATGAATTTCAAAATGATAAAACTATTAAAGGCACTGATCAAGGGTTTGAAGAAAACTTCGTGTTGTTATCTGACATTTGGAACAAGATACTCTAAAGCAGTTACAGTTTGTCAGGGTGTAAAAATTGTCAATTTCCTACCTCTTATTTCCAATGTGCAACCATGAAAGAATAAATATGAAGTTAGAGATGAAATTATCTCTGAATTTGTTTTTTTCTGATCCACCACCGTTTGTAGTTAAGAGAAATAAACGGCTTTGAATGCATATATTTAAAATAGTACGATTGTGATTCGTTTTTTATTTCTTGAGGATTAAATGTTAATTTTTTAAGAAAAAGATCAGTATAACATTTAGATTAGTTTTTTTCCCCCACAGAGTTTTTTGCAAGTACCGTAATTTAAACTTCTCCTCGAACAAAAATGTCTGAATCCAACATTGGATCAAAGGGTTCTGCCAAACCCAACAGAACCCTCTACAGCTCAAGCTGTGGACGTCACCATTAAATAGAGCATGATCACTTTCCTATTTACCTATCTGATTATTGATTTTCGCTCGTCCTTTGTCGGTTTGTGGATTTGTCAAGATGGATTCCATATCTTTCGTGCGCGACGGACAAACTTAATGAATTATGCGTCCAATAAACGCTTGTGCCGCGGGGAGTGTCATAGGCTATTAAAATACTGACTCCACATAATTTCTTCCCCCCTAAAAAGAGGAAATCTGAAAACGATTTTTCCGATATATCTCCAGAAAGCGATTGCCGAAAGTAAAGGTCTATGCGTCAAAATGAAAGCTTATGACATGGCGAGTGTCACAGGTTATAAAAATTCCCCTGAAAAAGGGGAAATTCGAAAATGATTGTTTTTCTATATCTTTGGAACGCGAGAGCCGAACGTTCGGGCTATGTGTCAAATGAAAGCTTGTGACATGGCGAGTGCCACAGGTTATAAAAATTCCCCTAAAAAAGGGGAGATGTGAAAATGATTGTTTTTCTATATCTTCGGAACGCGAGAGCCGAACGTAACGGGCTCAGTGTGAAATGAAAGCTTGTTAAATGGCGAGTGTCACAGGTCATAAAAATTTCCCTAGAAAAGGGTAAATATGAATAATGATTGTTTTTCTATATCTTCGGAATGCGAGAGCCGAACGTAACGGGCTATGTGTCAAATGAAAGCTTATGACATGGTGAGTGTCATAGGTTATAAAGATTCCCTTAAAAAGGGGGAAATATGAAAATAATTGTTTTTCTTTATCTTCGGAACGCGAGAACCGAACGTAACGGGCTATGTGTCAAATGAAAGCTTGTGACATAGCGTGTGTCACAGGTTATAAAAATTCCCCTAAAAATGGGGAAGTATGAAAATGATTGTTTTCCTATATCTCCAGAAAGCGAGAGCCGAACGTAACGGGCTATGTGTCAAATGAAAGCTTGTGACATGACAAATGTCACAGGTTATAAAAATTCCCCTAAAAAAGGGGAGATATGAAAATGATTGTTTTTCTATATCTTCGGAACGCGAGAGCCGAACGTAACGGGCTCTGTGTGAAATGAAAGCTTGTGACATGGCGAGTGTCACAGGTTATAAAAATTCCCCTAAAAAAGGGGAAATATGAAAATGATTGTTTTTCTATATCTTCGAAACGCGAGAGCCGAACGTAAAGGGCTATGTGTCAAATGAAAGCTGGTGACATGGCGAGTGTCACAGGTTATAAAAATTCCCCTAAAAAGGCGAAATATGAAATGATTCTTTTCCTATATCTTTGGAACGCGAGAGCCGAACGTAACAGGCTATGCGTCAAATGAAAGTTTGTGACATGATGAGTGTCACAGATTAAAAAATTCCTCTAAAAAAGGGAAATATGAAAATGATTGTTTTTCTATATCTTCGGAACTCGAGAGCCGAACGTATCGGGCTATGTGTCAAATGAAAGCTTGAGACATGTCGAGTATCACAGGTTATAAAAATTCCCCATAAAAAGGGGAAATATGAAAATGATTGTTTTTCTATATCTTCGGAATGCGAGAGCCGAACGTAACGGGCTATGTGTCAAATGAAAGCTTGTGACATGGCGAGTGTCACAGGTTATAAAAATTCACCTAAAAAAGGGGAAATATGAAAATGATTGTTTTTCTATATCTTCGGAACGCGAGAGCTGAATGTAATGGGCTATGTGTGAAATGAAAGCTTGTGACATGGCGAGTGTCAAAGGTTATAAAAATTCCCTTAAAAAAGGGGAAATATGAAAATGATTGTTTTTCTATATCTTTGGAACGCGAGAGCCGAGCGTATCGGGCTATGTGTGAAATGAAAGCTTGTGACATGACAAATGTCACAGGTTATAAAAATTCCCCTAAAAAAGGGGAGATATGAAAATGATTGTTTTTCTATATCTTCGGAACGCGAGAGCCGAACGTAACGGGCTCTGTGTGAAATGAAAGCTTGTGACATGGCGAGTGTCACAGGTTATAAAAATTCCCCTAAAAAGGGGAAATATGAAAATGATTGTTTTTCTATATCTTCGGAATGCGAGAGCCGAACGTAACGGGTTATGTGTCAAATGAAAGCTTGTGACATGGCGAGTGTCACAGGTTATAAAAATTCACCTAAAAAAGGGGAAATATGAAAATGATTGTTTTTCTATATCTTCGGAACGCGAGAGCTGAATGTAATGGGCTATGTGTCAAATGAAAACTTGTGACATGGCGAGTGTCACAGGTTATAAAAAATTCCCTTAAGAAAGGGGAAATATGAAAATGATTGTTTTTCTATAACTTCGGAACGCGAGAGCCGAACGTAACGGACTATGTGTCAAATGAAAACTTGGGACATGGAGAGTGTCACAGGTTATAAAAATTCCCCTAAAAAGGGGAAATATGAAAATGATTGTTTTTCTATATCTTCGGAATGCGAGAGCCGAACGTAACGGGCTCTGTGTGAAATGAAAGCTTGTGACATGGCGAGTGTCACAGGTTATGAAAATTCCCCTAAAAAAGGGGAAATATGAAAATGATTGTTTTTCTATATCTTCGGAATGTGAGAGCCGAACGTAACGGGCTATGTGTCAAATGAAAGCTTGTGACATGGCGAGTGTCACAGGTTATAAAAATTCTCCTAAAAAGGGGGAAATATGAAAATGATTGTTTTCCTATATCTTCGGAACGCGAGAGAACTCTTAAAGCTACTCTTAAACCATTTATCACGTTAAATGTCTGAACTTATGTAATTCTTAACGAATTCTAATTAAATATATTTTGGAAATCAACGTTTAGACAATGAATTGAAGGAGACAATGAATTGAAGGAGCCTGGTGGGATATGAACCCACGACCTCCTGATGACATGTCAGGTGCTTTAACTGGTGAACTACCGGCTGCCAATCACGATCTCCTCTAATTAATGTTATGAATTTTCTACCTAGAGTACACAATTTTCTGTCTCATAAAGGCATTGTTCAGCTGCTCACAAAAAGCCTCAAGAAGCAGATGACAAGTACGTCATGAAGATGGCAAGTGTTTTACGAGTATACAATTGAAGAAATTTCTCGACGTTTTTGTTCAACCCTTGAGGCTGTTTATGAGCAGATTTGATATAGATCATCTAACTCTAGTGACCTTTTTCTTTTCAGATTTTGAAAATTAGTCATTTTCAGATATATTTTTCTGGAGAATTTTGGGATTTCATCTTGTTAGAGTTTGAATCAAGTGCATTTGTTCTCGAAAAATTTCTGATTCACCATTTGTGGAAATTGAGCCTGTTTCTGCATTTCTAAAGAGCTCTTTCATATGCGACAATGATTTGCATATCAGAAGACATTTTAACACTTTATTTTTGAGTTTAGAAAATTGTCTTGTTCCATTAATAGCACTGGTTTACAAGGTTTTTATAACATGAACAATTGTAGTTGCCTTTAACTATTTTTCAGGGGCTAATTTCAGATTTGGCCTTAAAAATGACTGTCACGCCACATTTTATGTTATTGGTCATTTTGACTCCTATACCAACATCTCCAGGCAACTGGGAGGATACTAGATATTTTACTTTTTGTGACTGGCAACACCAATTGCCAAGTGGGAGAAAACATGCAACAGTAACCTAACCTCAGACCGCCATTATTGTTGTTTTCATTGTAGGAGGAACATGTGCTGTAGGTTGAAGAGTGAATTTTGGCGTTTAAATGGCACAAAGGTCGCGGATGTATTAATGTGCCAGATAAGTTTTATTATGTGTGTGGAAATTATATTTTGAAATCCCAGGGTTGTTCTTTGACAAAGATTGTGAAGAAAGCCTATAACTTGTATTTTGAGTGTCATGTTGGAGATCAGGACAAAACATGGGCTCTATATGTGTGCTGCATTTCATGCTTTGTTGGCCTGAGTGAATGGTTGAAAGGTAAGCTAAAATCCATGCCCTTTGCAGTACCAATGGTTTGGTGCGAGCTAACTAGTCGCTTGTATGATTGCTATTTTTGTTTAATTAAAATTTCGGGCTTTTCGAGAAAGAACAAAAGCAAAATACAATATCCAAATGTGCCTTCAGCCATAAGACCAGTTCCTCATGGAGAAGATCTTCCTGTACAACACACCTCCAACCAATTGGGAGGAGATTGATTCACATTCATCAGAGGAAGACTTTGAGACACATACAGGTCCTGATTCTACTTACACCCCTAAAAAGTTAGACGAGCCTCATCTGATTCAGCAAAATGAACTAAATGATCTGTTCGAGACCTAGGGCTTTTCAAACGACAAGCTGAGGTTTTAGGTTCAAGACTTCAAGAGTGGAATCTTCTGGTCAAGGATACCAGAGTTTCTCTGTTCAGAAAGAGAAATTTGGTTTTATCTGCTTATTACGAGATGCAAGATGGTTTGAATTTCTGCAGAGATATTTCAGGGCTGATGGAAGAAATTGGAACAACTCACGACCCTAAGAAATGGCGTCTATTTATAGATTCGTCAAAATTCAGCTGTCCTTTTGCATAAAGGAAACCAAAAACCTTCCATTCCAGTGACAAACGCTGTGAGAATGAAGGAAACTCATGAAAGCATGGAAAAAAATATTCACTGCTATAAAATATGACCATTTCAAGTGGACAATATGTGTTGGCAAAAAGACTGGCCCAAAAAAGATGTGTTTATTCCTGGAAAGAATAATGTGAGGTATAAACCTCTAGTTGACCCCTCTGATTTTCTGCTCCCACATCCACTGGGATACATCAAACTGGGGTTTATGAAAAACTTTGTAAAAGCTATGGACAAAACTGGTAAAAGGTTTTTGCACTTGAAGGAAAAATTTCCAAAACTAAGTGATGCCAAACTCAAAGAACGGATCTTTATTGATCAGATCAGGAAGTTTCGAAGAAAAATTGAATATGAAGGAACGCGCTACATGGAAATCCTTCACGTCTGTGGTCCATGGTTTTCTGGGCAATCACAAAGAGGAAAACTACCATCAGCTCATTCAAGGTCTTCTAAAAAAAACTGTGAAAATCTCGACTGCCGAATGTCTTTGAAGATCCATTTCTTGCACTCGCATCTCGACTTCTTTCCCAAGAACTTAGGAGCTGTCAATGATGAGCAAGGGGAAAGATTTCACCAGGATATCCGAACCACGGAGGAGAGATACCAAGGCAGGTGGGATCCAGCATTGATGGGTGACTACTGCTGGTTCTTGCAGAAGGAATATACCTCAGCACATAAAAGACAAAAATGAACTTCTTGTAAGCATAAAAGATCTTTACTCATGTTTTCTTATTTTTGCGTTTCAATATTATTTCATTTGTTACTTTATATTCAGTGGCCTATAATTATGATGTTTCTAAATTTTTTCACTGTAATCATGTAATTAATTAATGAATTTTAAGTTGCAATTTAATAAAATAGTTACATGTATTTTCATTTCCCAGATATGCGTATTTATTGAAATTTCAAATACGTAAATCCGTAATTAAAAATAAAACTGTACTTGCTGCAGTTTTTTCACAGCCATATTTTAATTCAGCACCCCAAAATTAATTAAAATCATCCTATTTGAGAAATGTTATGAAAAAAAATGTTTCAATTTGTTGTCTAGTGTATTTACTTCATCGGGCTCTGGATAAACATCCTTTGAACAAAATCTCAAAACCGAAGAAAGTAAATTATATTTGCGAATCTTTAGTGCTTCAGTTATGAAATTTTGCAAGCCAATATTACAGATTTCTTTTTCAGCTAAAACAATTATTTATTTTAAACATCCTTGTACAGTAATAGTTTTTGCTCCCAAAACAATACGTCCCATCATGATCTGTGAACTCGAAACTTGCTCCGTAAATTGGAGACTGTCATCCAGGCAACGAATGGGTTGGGAAGGTGTGAGAAAGACTTCAGATTCCACCGCAACCAACGAGCTGGAGTTTGATCCTCTCTGCGTGTGGCTCCCTCCGAGCCACAATGATGCGAAGCATCAATGAGAACAACAGCAGCTGCTATTAGTGTCTTGCTCTTCGCTGCACGTGGAGGGGTTACCATAGAAACAGGTGGTGGTGGCGGCGGCGGAGGCCGTGTCCCGCGCATCGCGTGACGACGGCAGCTGATTGGCCCGGGAGATAGGTAGCTTTATTACTGGCTTTAGTCCCGACGCTCCTGGGTTCGTCACACAAGTAGTGATTAATATCTTGGGAGACAAGGGCTAACCACCATTGAAATGGTGAGTTGTTGACCCTTACGGTCGGGTGTGTGGGGCGAGTTCGAGGCTGCGCTACGGTGTGGAGGTGGGCTGCACTGCAGCGATGGTGCACAAAGAGGAAAAACAAGCGACGTCCAATCGCTGCCCCCAGCGTAGCCACTGACACAGCCGAAGTGGCCACCGTCGGAGCCTTCGCGGAGGCGCCAAAATGTCCGCGCAACTGTTGCGCGTGCAGCGACTCGCCCACCGGAGCGCGCTCCCACGATCTGCACGTGCGTGTGATGTCAGCCAGCCGGCCAGCCAGCGCCCCCTTACGATGGCTTTTGCTCGTGATCGCGTGGGCTGAGTTAATATTTATTTTCGCCTTTTGTTTTCCCGTTTCGGTTTTGGTGGGAGAACATCGCTATAGATGCTTCGGGGTAGACCATTGTGGTTCGGAGTTGCTTTCTTTTCGTACGTGACCCGAATCGGAGAAGGAAAGGGCGACAGCACGAATGTGGGACTCAATCAGAAGATTACTCAATTTAAGAAGATCTTTTTCAGCGATTAGACATTATCCGTTCAACTCCGAAGTTGGGAGCATCTTACGCTCTTTCGATTCTTTAAACATTGCTCCAAGCTATGAAAGGGCCTATAATCCCATTTGTTTCAAAAGCCTGGTCCTTACATGACCGCTTATAATTCGTCTCTAAGATCATTATTGGGAAGAAGAGCTCCATGAGGAGCACTGAATGATGGTCTGATACCCACTAGCTACGATTGCAATGGATAAGTGACGATGCATATTAGGAGGGTGAAGAAAAGGTGGCACCTTTTGTCCTCTCTTTCGTTCTCTCTCTTCAGTTGTTGAAGAAAGCATCCATTTGCAGGGGTGAAAAGAAACTTTTTGAAAGGGTGACAAGAAAGTGGTTAAAGAAAGCATCCATTTTCACAGGGGTGAAAGAGAAGGTCTCTAGGTCTCATCTCCGATGATTCCATCCTGCTGGGAAATGAGACATCGATAAAATTCCAAACCCACCATCCGTTGTCGAACTGCAGTATTGTCACATTTCGGGAGCGACACCCCTACAGAGGAGAGGAAACACTGCTTGAAGGGACAACCACATAAACCTCTGGTTGTCTCATAAGTTAGGTCACATTTTTAAGGAGCATATTATAATACACGATGACTCGGAGTTTAGCTCAATGAAATTTTAGGTCTGCCTTTTTCACATACAAAGAATATAGATTCCATTCCCTGACTATCTAGTGTTCACATTACCCCTTTTTCCTACTCCTTGAGCATCTAGTGTTCACATTACCCCTTTTTCCTACTCCTTGAGCATCTAGTGTTCACTATTTCTCACACTTTGAATATCTAGTGTTCACATTACCCCTTTTTCCTATTGAGTATCCGGTTTTCCTCCCCCCATGATACCTCTTTTTCCTACTCCTTGAAAATCTACTTTTCACACTACACCTTTTTCCTACTCTCTGAGTATTTGATGTTCACGTTACCCCCTTTTTACTACTACATTAGCATCTAGCCTTCAGATTACCCCTTTTTCCTATTCCATAAGTACCAGATGTTCAAGTTACACCTGTTTCCTATTCCTTAAGAACAAGATGTTCAAGTTACCCCTTTTTCCTACTCCTTATGCAACTAGTTTTAACATTACCCCTTTTTCCTACTATCTGAGTATCTCGCCGTCCCATGGCTAAGTGGTTAGCACGCTTGGTTACTGATCTAAGGAACCTGGGTTCGAGCCCCGGGTAAAGCATGGTTGTGTGTGTTGTTTTTCTGCTGAGGTCCTGCCATCCTCTCAGATATCCTACTATGGCATATAAACTGACAGGCTCCTGTCAGACCTCTGTGGCAAGCAGCTGCTTGAGGTGGTATTTATTTTTATTTTGAGTATCTCATGCTCACGTTACCCCTTTTTCCTACTCCTTAACCATCTAGTTTTCCCACTAACTCTTTTTATTACTCTTTGAGTATCTAATGTTCACCCCATGATACCCCTTTTTCCTACTCCTTAACCATCTAGTTTTCCCATTAACCCTTTTTATTACTCTTTGAGTATCTAGTGTTCACCCCATGATACCCCTTTTTTTCCTACTCCTTAACCATCTAGTTTTCCCACTAACCCTTTTTCTTACTCTTTGAGTATCGAGTGTTCACCCATGATATCCCTTTTTCCTACTCCTTAAGCATCTAGTTTTCCCACTAACCCTTTTTATTACTCTTTGAGTATCTAGTGTTCACCCCATGATACCCCTTTTTTTCCTACTCCTTAAGCATATAATTTTCCCACTAACCATTTTTCTTCCTCTTTGAATATCTAGTTTTCACCCCATGATACTTATTTTTTCTACTCTTTGAGTATCTAGTGTTCACCCAATGATACCTCTTTTTCCTACTCCTTAAACATCTAGTTTTCCCACTAACCCTTTTTCTTACTCTTTCAATATCTAGTGTTCACCCAATGATACCCTTTTTCCTACTCCTTGAGCATCTAGTTTTCATGATGATGATGAGCATATCACACAATGAATATTCCTGCATAGAAAAGAGTCTATGCAGACTCATTCAGTCACTGTTTTGTGGGTTTTTTTTTTGTTCTATACATAATTATTTTTATACATAATTTTTTTTCATACTTATACATATATATAATTTTTTTAATATTTATATGTATGCTTTTTTTTATAATTGATCAAACATATTTATATTTTTTAAGAATTGTAAAGGGCGTTTATATAAAGTGGGTTTTGGTGATTTTTTTGTAGATTCTAAAATAGTTTTAAAATTAAAGCTGTTAATATTAAGGTTATTTAATTTTTCAAAGTATTCTTTCCTTTCATTTATGTAATAATTACACTGAAATATTAGATGTTCAATAGATTGTATTTCATTGCAGTGTTCGCAATTAGGAGAATTTACTTTCTTAAATTTAAATAATGTAGATTTAGTTAAAGCAAGATTGGCTTTTATCCTTAATATTACTTTTATTTCTTTTTTATTTAATCCATAATCGTTAAATTTGTTTATTAAAGGAGATATTTTATATCTGTGTGTTTTGAGCTTTTATATCATATCATGATTGAAGTTCATCTATTAATATTTTTTTATTATTTTTTTTATGTATTGAATAATTAAATGGAGATTGCATAAGTTGATTTAGATTTGAAGCTTTTTTTAGCTAAGCTGTCGACATATTCGTTGTGTTTGATATTGACGTGTGATGGTATCCAATGTATGTGTAGAATGTTGTGTTGGTTTAGGTGTTTGAACATTAAAGTAAATATGTCATTTAAGTGTAGAAAGAAATTACTTTTAAATATGTCAGATTGAAAAATTTGTAAAGCAGATTTGCTATCAGTTAATATTATAATATTTTGGTTATGGAAAATTTTAATGACCAATCTATGGCTAAGATAATTGCAATTAATTCTGGAATAATAATTGGTTGAAATGAGTCGAGTTTAAAAAGGTATTCAAATTGTTCTGCAGGTCAATAGAATGCTCCAGATGCGTTAAGAGTTTCAAAATTTGTAGATCCATCTGTATATATTTGAATAAAGTTTGAATATTTATCATGGATGTATGTTTCAGTTAAGATTTTTAAAGTAGATGAGCCTTGTTGTTTCTTGTTTTCTATTCCAAAAATTTTATCTTTAATTATAGGTCAAGGAGCAATCCAATAAAGAAAGTTGGCAATATAGTCACCACTAGTTTTATTATTAAAAATGTCCAAAGTTTTTACTTTTTCAGGAAAGTTATATAGTGAAACATCAGGAAATTGCATTATTAATTTGTCTATTATAGGATGTTGTCTATTTTTTGGGAAAATGCGAAAGATTAGATTTTTTAATAGATATTTTCTTTTTATTTCTATTGGTGGTATTGCAGTTTCTGCATATGTATTTAGGTTATTTGTTGATTGCATTAAGCGTAAACAGTATTTTATTGTTTTTGTTTGAATTGTTTCTAGTTTTTTTTTATTTTGTTTTTGAGATGGTATTTAGAAGTTCGATGCCATATAAACATTTAGGAAGGATAATTGTATTTAAAATTAATAATAAATTTTTACTAGAGGTTCCCCAGTTTAATTCTCCAAGAAATCTTAAATAGTTAGAAAGTTTTTTAAATTTTTCAATTGCATTGTGTTTATAATTATTCCATTTTAATTTTGAATCTAAGTATAATCCCAAGAATTTAATATTATTCGTTATTGTGATATCTTTGTTATTTAATTTTATTTTCAATTCGTCCGTGATTTTATTTTTTCTATGAAAGTAAATTATTTTTGTTTTTTCAGTAGAAATTTTTAAGTTCCATTTTTCAGTATATATTGATAGTTTATTTATTGTATTTTGTATTCTTTTATTTAAAATATTTATATCTGTATCAATCGACCAGAAGATAATGTCATCAGCATATGTCCCGTAACTAATTTCTGGATTAAAGACTTCTGAGATGTCGTTTATATAAATATTAAAGAACAGAGGAGATAAATTTGTATCCCTGTACGATTCCATTTTCAAATTTATACTTATTTGATAATTTATTACCAATTTTTACTCTGAAATGTTTTTCTAATATGAAATGTGAGAGAAAGTAAAAAATGTTTCCACAAAATTTTAGTTTTCTGAGTTTTGCTATTAAGCCTTGATGTGATATTGAGTCAAAGGTTTTTTCCATATCTATTATAGTATCAACCATGTATAATCTATTTTTTATTGTGTATTCTGCATCTGATATAATGTTTAATAGGTCTTTTGATGATCTGCCAGGTCTGAATCCGAAAAGGTTATTTTCTAAATTTGATGTGATATTGAGTCAAAGGTTTTTTCCATATCTATTATAGTATCAACCATGTATAATCTATTTTTTATTGTGTATTCTGCATCTGATATAATGTTTAATAGGTCTTTTGATGATCTGCCAGGTCTGAATCCGAAAAGGTTATTTTCTAAATTTTTGAATTTTTCTATGTGCCAAATTAATCTGTTGGAAACTAGTCTTTCAAAAAGTTTAAGAACGTTAGAACTTAAACATATGGGTCTGTATGATGTAAGGTTTTCCGGATTTTTGTTTTCTTTTTTTGTGAATATCATAAAATTATCTAGCCAATTTTCAGGGTAAGTTTTTGTAGACCAAAATTTATTAAATTGTTCAAGTAATTTAATTTGCCATTCAAGAGTTAAATTTTTTAATAATTTATTGGTGAGTCCGTCAGGGCCAGGAGCAGTGTTGTTTTTTAAATTTTTGATGGCAGATCTTAGTTCCAAAAGAGAAAAAGGGAGATTTAGATAATCTGTTTTATTATTATAATATAGCTTGTGAAATATATTTGAATTTTTTTATTGTTTTATTATCTGGTTTGAAGTGTAAATGTGTAAAATGTTGAGCTAAGTCTTCTGTGGTTTCTTGTATTGTCTTATTGTTTTTATGGAATATGTATGTCAATACAACATATTCCTTAAAAAACATTATTTGGTGTTATATCATTATATAATTTTTTATATATTTTCCACAGATTTGTGGTTGTAGTTTGAGGAGACAAATTTACTGTAAATTTCTTCCAATTTAGTTTTTGTAAATTTTTTATATTTTTAGATATGGCTTTGTTAAATCTTTCAAAATTTGGACATATTACCCTTTTTCCTACTCTCTAGGTATCTGGTGTTAACGTTACCCTTTTTCTTCATCTTTGAGCATCTAGTTTTCACATTAACCTTTTTTTATTCTCTCTGAGTATCTAGTGTTCACATTACCCCTTTTTCATAGTCCTTGAGCATCCAGTTTTCACATTACACCTTTTTTCTTCTCTCAATATCTGGTGCTCACGTTACCCCCTTTTTCCTATTCCTTGAGCATCTAATTTTCACATTACCCCTTTTTCCTACTCCTTGAACATCTAGTTTTCACATTACCCCTTTTTCCTACTCTGAATATCTGGCGTTTACGATACTCCTTTTTTCCACTGTTTGAGTATCTATCTAGTGTTGACATTACTCCTTTCTCACTTTTACTTTTACGTTACCCATTTCATCACTCTGTGACTACCTACCCTTCATCTAATCCCCTTTCCTTATTCCCTGAGTATCTAGTAATCGAGTTACCTTCATTTGTTGTTCTCTGAATACCTAGTGTTCATATTACCTCCTTTTCGTATTTCTTGAGTGTCTAGTATTTTCTACTGCATTTAGTGTGCAGTGTATCAATTTTTAGATTGAAATATGCTCGGCGTTGCCCACCTTTGCCACCTGTAGCTAGTATTTATATTTCCGTATTCTCAGTCCATGAGTAACTAGTGTTCAATTTATCCCCTTTCATCACACCGTGTATATCCAGTGTTCTAGTATTATAAGTGAGTGGTTTTAAAATGCGTTTTAGCTTCTGCACTCCCTGAATTTATATTATAGAGGCTCAATGCAGATATTCTCAGCCCTGATGCGAGATGGAACTTGCGGACTTAAATTATGGATTCAATGAACTGGGAACTTTGCAAATCATACCTCAGAATAAGGAAGTGAAGAAATGTCTTCAAAATAAGGAAGTGAAGAAATGTCTTCAAAAATAGCTTAGGAGAGTTAAAAGAGGAGAAGAAGAATTTGAAAACCTCTCCTTACAAAAAAATGGGACTTCTTTCTTCTATTTCAGATTATTCCTAAAGAAACCGCTTTTTTTGTTTTAGAATTAAATTTAGGGAAATATCTATTTCGTAATTGGGGATAGGGGTGGGTGAAGAGAAATTTAACCCCCAGCCTAGGCATCACTGCTATCTAGAGGTAACAATAGAGACATATATGAAGTAAATGTGAATTGAACCTATTTTCTTTCATGTTACGAATTTTATTCGGAGAAGCTAAACTTCATTTCTTGAAGCATGATTCTATATTTCAATCACAGATTACGTTTGTTAAGAGATGTGATGTATAATGGACTCTCGATTATCGAGAATAAATGGGGGGGGGGGGGGGCGGATGAAACAATCCCTGATAATCGAATTTCTGGATAAAGTACAAAAACTTCAAAATTTTTAGAAATTCAGAAACTACAGAATCGTATCAAGAATTTACTTTATTGATTTAAAGTCGGTTAGCAAGGAAGTTTGCTTTTTTGCTCCTTTTCATACGCCTTTCAGGGAATTGTGCTGCTTGAAACCTTTAACTGACACTTTTTCGTATCCGTATTGCTTTCGGGTATACATCAATTTTTCAACATAATCTCGATTAATCCGACCCTCGGATGAGGCTTTTATGTTGAACAAATCGAAGATGGGAAAAACATATGGTTACCATGGCCGAGTGGTTAGCGAGCTTGGCTACTGATCTAAGGGTCCTGGGTTCGAGCCCCGGATAAGGCATGGCTGTTTGTGTCGTTTCTCTGCTGAGGGCCTGCCATCCTCTCAGACCTTCTATTATGGCATATAAACTGACAGGCTCCTGTCAGACCTCTGTGGCAAGCAGTTGCTTGAGAGGGTATTTATTTATTTATTTTATACACAATGTAAAAAAAAATCAAGAGCTCTTATCTACAGATTATGTTTTCTTAGATCATGTTTCCAATATATGTAAGATAAAAATAAGCTTAACCTAAATAATGAGTTTTTATCTTTGAGAAAGCATATTTTTGTAAATGTTTGCTTGTTCTAAATAAAAATAAGAATAGGATTGAAAAAAAACGTACATTTCGTATGATACGAGTCTTTTAGGAAATAGGTTTTATATTGCGAAATCGAAGAAAGATGTATTTCATAAGCCTTTCTCTTTTATATTGTAGAGAAAATATATAATTGCTTACTAATCAGATATAAATACAAATTTAAAAAAATAATAAAATTTTATTTGCTAAATACTGACGATATAATTTCACCGTTCTTCTGTCGCCAGAAATGAAGTTTCAGACTAAGTAAATGTTTCATTTCTCTAAGAGTTCATTAAGAGAGCATATTTTGTATTTTGTTTATTTCTTTCAATGATTTGATATTTTCTATTCCAAAATTGTTATGATTTGATTGCATTATGTGCATCGTGTTTATTGAATAGAGAAAGTTGAAACATTACTCAAGTAATAGTTTAATGCATTTCCAATGATTAATTAATAAGAGCTTTATTTCATAAAAGCGCCCTTATTTCAACAAAGGCAGTTGCGATCTCTTAACACTTGACCTCGTGTCTATCTCGTGGACATTCCCCCCTTTGCTTTCTAACAGCGTTAAAAACCACAGTTCACTTTCAAAGTCTGTTATCGTCGATGTTGCCAGATGAGTCTTCGTGTTTTTTCTTTTCCTTTTAGTAAAATATTGACAGAAGCCACTTTCACCAACGCCCAGCCTTGAAGCCTACGTCTGTCACTTGACTCTGTCTCTCTGTATATATATATCTCGATCTATCACCTGACAGGCACACCCGAAAAGGAAACCTCTCATTCATTAGCTCGATTCTTAGTTTCAAAGAGGAAAGATCATCGAGCATCTGCAAAGATAAGGCCATCAACACTCTTTTAGTGGAATGCGAGGATTTATTTTATATGAGCAGTTTTTTCCTCTGGATAAGACAACTTTTCCAACTTTGGCTCAGAAAATTATTGATTAACAATACCTTCTTTTAATAACGGATTGATATTAATTTTATAGATAAAGATATGTTTAAATCAATTCTATTCATCTGAATTAAATGCGATTTGCATTTCAACTGCTCCGACAGCATTGCGATTGCGAAGAAATCAATTTGCTTCCTTGAATGACATTAAGTTTTGTTTCCTTTTTCAAAGCATAAGAAGTGAAGGTTCAATTTTGTGGAAGTGTCAGAAGGGTCTTGAGAATCGAACTTATACTGCTACTTTGAACGATAGTTTTGCGATATTATCAGAGGATTACTGGGAATCGTACTTATGCTAATCCTTTGAATGATAGTTTTGCGATCTTGCCAGAGGATTCTTGAGAATCGTACTTATACTGATCCTTTGAATGATATTTTTGAGATCTTCTCAGAGGATTACTGGGAATCGTGCTTATGCTAATCCTTTGAATGATAGTTTTGCGATCTTGCGAGAGGATTCTCGAGAATCGTACTTATACTGATCCTTTGAATGATATTTTTGCGATCTTGCCAGAGGATTCTTGAGAATCGTACTTATACTGATCCTTTGAATGATATTTTTGAGATCTTCTCAGAGGATTACTGGGAATCGTGCTTATGCTAATCCTTTGAATGATAGTTTTGCGATCTTGCGAGAGGATTCTCGAGAATCGTACTTATACTGATCCTTTGAATGATATTTTTGCGATCTTGCCAGAGGATTCTTGAGAATCGTACTTATACTGATCCTTTCAATGATATTTTTGTGATCTTCTCAGAGGATTACTGGGAATCGTACTTATGCTAATCCTTTGAATGATAGTTTTGCGATCTTGCCAGAGGATTCTCGAGAATCGTACTTATACTGATCCGTTGAATGATGGTTTTGCGATCTGGTCAGAGGATTCTTGAGAATCGAAGTTATACTGATCCTTTGAATGATATTTTTGCGATCTTTTCAGAGGATTACTGGGAATCGTGCTTATGCTAATCCTTTGAATGATAGTTTTGCGATCTTGCCAGAGGATTCTTGAGAATCGTACTTATACTGATCCTTTGAATGATATTTTTGAGATCTTCTCAGAGGATTACTGGGAATCGTGCTTATGCTAATCCTTTGAATGATAGTTTTGCGATCTTGCGAGAGGATTCTCGAGAATCGTACTTATACTGATCCTTTGAATGATATTTTTGCGATCTTGCCAGAGGATTCTTGAGAATCGTACTTATACTGATCCTTTCAATGATATTTTTGTGATCTTCTCAGAGGATTACTGGGAATCGTACTTATGCTAATCCTTTGAATGATAGTTTTGCGATCTTGCCAGAGGATTCTCGAGAATCGTACTTATACTGATCCGTTGAATGATGGTTTTGCGATCTGGTCAGAGGATTCTTGAGAATCGAAGTTATACTGATCCTTTGAATGATATTTTTGCGATCTTCTCAGAGGATTACTGGGAATCGTGCTTATGCTAATCCTTTGAATGATAGTTTTGCGATCTTGCGAGAGGATTCTCGAGAATCGTACTTATACTGATCCTTTCAATGATATTTTTGCGATCTTGCCAGAGGATTCTTGAGAATCGTACTTATACTGATCCTTTCAATGATATTTTTGCGATCTTCTCGGAGGATTACTGGGAATCGTACTTATGCTAATCCTTTGAATGATAGTTTTGCGATCTTGCCAGAGGATTCTCGAGAATCGTACTTATACTGATCCGTTGAATGATGATTTTGCGATCTTGTCAGAGGATTCTTGAGAATCGAAGTTATACTGATCCTTTGAATGATATTTTTGCGATCTTCTCAGAGGATTACTGGGAATCGTGCTTATGCTAATCCTTTGAATGATAGTTTTGCGATCTTGCGAGAGGATTCTCGAGAATCGTACTTATACTGATCCTTTCAATGATATTTTTGCGATCTTCTCAGAGGATTACTGGGAATCGTACTTATGCTAATCCTTTGAATGATAGTTTTGCGATCTTGCCAGAGGACTCTCGAGAATCGTACTTATACTGATCCGTTGAATGATGGTTTTGCGATCTGGTCAGAGGATTCTTGAGAATCGAAGTTATACTGATCCTTTGAATGATATTTTTGCGATCTTCTCAGAGGATTACTGGGAATCATGCTTATGGTAATCCTTTGAATGATAGTTTTGCGATCTTGCGAGAGGATTCTCGAGAATCGTACTTATACTGATCCTTTCAATGATATTTTTGCGATCTTGCCAGAGGATTCTTGAGAATCGTACTTATACTGATCCTTTCAATGATATTTTTGCGATCTTCTCAGAGGATTACTGGGAATCGTACTTATGCTAATCCTTTGAATGATAGTTTTGCGATCTTGTCAGAGGATTCTTGAGAATCGAAGTTATACTGATCCTTTGAATGATATTTTTGCGATCTTCTCAGAGGATTACTGGGAATCGTGCTTATGCTAATCCTTTGAATGATAGTTTTGCGATCTTGCGAGAGGATTCTCGAGAATCGTACTTATACTGATCCTTTCAATGATATTTTTGCGATCTTTTCAGAGGATTACTGGGAATCGTGCTTATGCTAATCCTTTGAATGATATTTTTGCGATCTTCTCAGAGGATTCTCGAGAATCGTACTTATACTGATCCTTTCAATGATCTTTTTGCGATCTTCTCAGAGGATTACTGGGAATCGTACTTATGCTAATCCTTTGAATGATAGTTTTGCGATCCCCAGAAGATTCTTGAGAATCGTACCTACACTGATCCTTTGAATCTTAGTTTTGCTTTGAATCTTAGTCTTGCCAGAGGATTCTTGAGAATCTTACCTACACTGGTCGTTTGAATAATAGCTTTGCGATCTGGATGAAGATTTGAATGCCCAACTCATCCAGGCAACCAAAGGGTAAAGAAGGTTTCGCTGTACAGCAGGACTGCATACCTCGCTGCCCATCGTATTTCTCTCGTGCAGTAGGTCGAAATTAAGGAAGTGGTCGTGAGGTGAACAGAACAAGGCACCAAATTATGCAATTTGTAATAATTTGAAATATGCTTGATATTTCTCTTGCTGTTTTATCTCTAACTTTTGGAACATATAGGCTATGTTGACAATGGAAACCTTCCTACGTTTTTATTATTCGAAATGTAAACATTCAGATAAATCCCTTTCCTCTCAAAAGCGAATCCTAGAGACTAAAGTTTTGTAGGAGCATCGTTATAATCGCAATATGGTATTTTTGTAATCTTCGAAAGCAGAGGGGCGAACCAGTGTCCCTTTGGGCGTTGTGCATCCTTTTGCATGGTAGAGGGGCAATGCTTGATGTACACCGTACAGACGAAAGTGTCCAGAGAGCCTCGATCACCATAGAAATAAACGTATTTCTGAAAGACTATATGATATTGTGGAAAAGTTTTTGCCTTTCGCTATTCCATATCCAGGGGACTCCCCCTTCACCTTCCCTTTTTGATAATGTCAGTAAGAGTAATAAATATTTCATGCATTTTTAAAGAATTTTTAAAACCTTTAAAACGAAGGGAAAAATGATGTACTGCAATGCACCCTCTCCCCTTTATTTTTTCTGTATCCCCTTTATTTTTGATGTACACATCCATAATTTCGACATGTTTCAAGCAGTATTTTGATATTAAGAAGCTTTCTTACAAGTCTGCATTGCGCATTTAATAGGATCTTGAAGGAATGTTGAAATGATTGCGCATGCAAAGAACCTAGTTCTTCCTAGAGAAAAACTCGCGGGTCAACCCTAAATAAGGTTCCTGCTTCATTGCGCAGCTGCAGTTAATGCTGAGAAGTAACGATTCATCGTACTTCACTCTACTCGATCGTTCATCTTTAGCGAAGATGGTGTAACTGGTGGCACGTGGTCCGTGAGCATCCATCCTCCCGTCTCACTCACGTTCTGTCTGGTGGGTCTCAGAATAAGAATAATTTCCTCTTCCAAATATTAATGAAATGATAAAAAGTGCAGTATATCATTATTAGTTAGCACTACATAGTAATAATAGATAAACGAACACTCTAAAAATTCTTTCTTAATCTCATAATCTGATTTAATCTGATCTCATCAAAGATTTAACTGTTAGCCCTAGAGGTTACAAACAACGTTCTTGAACGTTTTAGTGAAAATTAAACTCGTTGTTAAGGACTTCAAATAGTTCTCTCTTTATGGGATAGGGTTGTTTTAAGTCTGAGCCACCTTTTTGCGCACAATGGGCTAAATGGCCAAGTCACAAGTTGGGGGAAGGGGAATCCACTGGAACTTCTGTTAGGAGACAGATGGATGCCTCCCTTCAATGCTTAACTTGTACATCTCTCCTGCACAAGGGCCACGGCTTAACTTTATATCCGAGAGACAGCGGCCTTTTCTCATCTAGGGCAGAACATGGGTTGAGCAGAGAAAATGTCGACACAGGCGCAGTTGATGCTCCAACATCTTATTATGAGCGTGGCGAGCGACGTACCCCGCAAGCACATCTTTATGGATTTTGCCATAATATGATTTTAACCCTCAACCACTCTCATGTTCTGTGAGACCTCAAGAGATTTTCATTTTGCCATCATTTCAAATCATAATTTCTGACATCTTTCAGTTTTTGCCCTTTAAAGTTGTTATTGCCATTATCTCGTTGATAACGCACTCATCGTTTTCCCTTGTTCATAGCAAAGGCTCTCCTCTCTGTCATTGATCAATACAAAATTCGCACTTTAAGTTAGAAAAAAACACTACGCTCTAAATTAATGATATCATTGGTTAAGGGTTTTTGCGAACTCCAGAAAGTAGATATAATAATTGGGGGACATTCATGGATAATTCATGCTGAATAGCGTCTTTTGCTTCCATATTAATTTCCAACCCAGAGCTAAGGAAGAAATGAAATTTTTTTCTGTATCCTGAATAAGCTTTTGAAGTGAAAAGTGCTTTTATTCAAGCTAAGGGGTACTAAGGTTGGTAACCTTTCCCTATGGCAACAGCAAAAATAGTTTAAACTCTCAGAGGTTACTTATTTTTTACCTGAAAAATTATAAATTGATTTATTCCTAATTTTTTAAAGATGATTGGTGATCCGTTATCCGTGTTCTTGTTTCTTTTGTTCGTAGCAATAGCCTGCCTTTACTTTTTTTATTCCCTTTTAATTGACATTTCCAGTTACATAATTTTGATTTAATACTGCATATCCGAACATAAATATATTTAAGAAGTCTGAGATGTTTCCGTGTCACGAACTCTCAGCTGAAAAATAAGCAGCAGATTAAAGTCCGTTCGTGATTTTTGCAAACGATGAAATGTGATGACGAAATGCAGACAAGAAGAAGTCGCCTTGGCAACGGACGATTCCTATCCAGTGTCTGTTGCATTGTTATGACCACATCGTCACCAATCGCAATTAGACTTTGCCAAGGGCTTCTGCTCCAAACCACTCCCACAACGATAACTCAAAGACCGACAGCGTCTCTGCGGGAACAAAATTCAAATTCTCTTTCCCCCCCCCCACCCCCTTCGTATCCCCGACGCACAGTTCCTATCAGTTGCTCACCCCCGTTCGGCCAGTCCAATCTCTCGGCTAATGACGGAGTATCATCAGAGACGAACATGATGTACACCGTGAGGGTGGGAAAGTAGCTCCCTCTAGTGTGGCCCGCGGCGACCTGCCATTACACCCTTATCAGCGTTGTGCCAATGTTTAGCGGTAATCACACAGTCGGCTTGGCCGGGCCAATTTTCCTGTACTTCTGATGGATGGAGGGAAGGCTCCCCGCAGCCGACCGACTGTTATCACGTAGCTCGACTCTGCCTCCTGCGGGTGGACCGCTGGCGACCCCCTCCCGCTACTACCTGCCCCATGGCGCTAGAAGGGGTGGGTGGGGTCACAGCAGAGGCTCGCGCATGTGTTCTCGGTAGCAGGTGGGAAGCAAAGGTCGGAGAACAAGTAATGAGTAAAACATGGAGGAAAGAGATGTACAGTAGTAAATGATGAATGCTGAATGGGGACATTAGCCAACTTGATTGTGAAGCATGGTTGTTGGCGTTCCCCACGATCTTTTTTTCGTGACTTTTTTTTTTCTCTCTGTTTTGGCGTAACGAAGCCTCTGTAGATTCAGAATAAGGACTGAATGCCAAAGGATTGTCTTCGCCACCATCGCAGTATTTATATTTAGGTGAAGGCGCCCGAATATTGGGAAAAAGCGGTTAGCCAAAACACAGAAGCAGACGTACGTAAAGGAGAGAGCGAATAGTTAGGTTCAGTTATTACAATTTCTCTTCGTTGAGACTTCAACTGAAATTGTTGTTTCTAATTTACCATTTGATTTTTATTTTTTTTCCTACCCTGCTGAGGAGTGGTCAACCACACGGGGTCCTGGTGCTGACCATATAACCTTCTGGACTGGATTGAATTATGGCTCTCAGCTTGATTATGGATCCTGAATTTGCTCCACTGGTGGGATTCTGTAGATGGAAAATCTTCCGCTGTGTTTTCTGTTTGTTTGTAGGTTGACAGCCCCCAATAGATTCACAGGATATGTTTGTCAGCTAGTGGACAATCCTCAGCAGAGGTCATCGCAGGCACCTGAACTCTTTGCTTCTATTGGCATCGTCAAATTCTGCGTTGGAGGAAGTCTTCCAGTGTAGATGGCTTCAGCCTTTAGTGGTGGGGGAACGGGTCTTTGCCCCATGTCTGCGATTAGGGGGCTGTTTGATATTGTCGGCATTCCCTCTCTCAATAAACATAGTTTCTTTAAACATCCCACTAACCATTTTCTCTCCATAGGTAGTTGGAATGTGAGGACTCTGCACAGAGCTTTTTCTCTTGATGTCCTCACACAAGAATTCCACCGTTATAATTTAGATATTCTCGGCTTGCAAGAGACCAAATGGACAGATAAAGGTCGGATTCTTAAAAATAATCTTAAATTTCTCTTTGCAGAGAGGAACGATAATAAACATCACCAAGGTGTGGCAAGCTAGTGATGCTCTTCTAGGATATGAGTGTATTAATGAAAGGTTTCTTACAGCAAAATTTCAGACAAGCGTTAAAGATTTGAATGTTATCTGTTGCTATGTCCCCACTGATATTGTTGATGAGGATGATAAAGTTAGGTTTTACGGACAACTTCAGGATATTTTGTATTCTGTCAAGAAAGGAGATATTACCCATGTTCAAGGTGACTTCAATGCCAAAGTTGCTACTGACTCTGACCTTTGGGGAGGGGTGATAGACCCTTTTGTTATTGGTAGCTACAATGGCAATGTGCAACGTCTCCTACAGGTAAGTAAACTCAATGGATTCAGAATAACTAACACTTATTACAAACACCGCGACATACATAAGTACACATGGGTTTCACCTGATGGGCTACATAAGAATATGATTGATTATATATTAATTAACAGCAAATAGGCTAGTTCTGTTAGGAATACCAGGTAACATAGGGGAGCTGAAATTGGATCTGATCATTACCTTGTTAAAAGTGTCTTGCAACTTAAACTTAAAAAGTGTTGTGCTAAGGTTAAAAATTTTTCCTTTAATACTGAAGCTTTAAAAGACCCAGCTATAGCTAAAGCTTACCATGATAGGTTACTTAGTCATTATGACAGTCATGGTTTACTTACTACTGAAGTTGAGTAAGAATGGGACCATTTTAAACAGGCTTTTTTGGAAACTAACAGTATTCTTTTAGGGAAAAAGGAGCAGAGGAGGCAGAATTATGTGAGTGATAAGGCACTTGAGCTTATTTCAGAAAGAAAGAACTGCAGGAATGTCCTTAATCAATACCCTACTATTCCTAATAGAAAGCATTACAGAGAGCTTAATAAACGTGTAAAGGATCAGTTAGCTGCTGATAAGAATTTTTGGCTTGATGGTTTGGCTGACAAAGCCGAGGAAGCAGTTAGACAGCACAACAGCAGAGAGCTGTACCAGATAGTTAATGTTTTGTGTGGTAGAAAACGGACAGGTATACAGGGATTGAAGTATAAACATGGTAAGGTTATAGAAGGTGAGGATTATGTCATGGCTAGGTGGGCTGAGCATTTCAGTGATGTTCTACAATGTAGTTAGTTCTACTCCCATTGTTTGCAATGATGATAGATGCATTGGTGGCTTTAATGTTGGCCCTATAACACAATCTGAAGTTATTTTGGCTATTTCTAAACTTAAGCTTCATAAATCCCCAGGTGTAGATGAAATTACTACGGAAATGCTTAGAGCTGGGAATGTTTCTGTTACCACTTGGATGACTGAAATTTTGAATATCTTTTATAATAAAGGCATGGGGCGGGGGTGGCTCAGTCGGTAGCGCGCTAGGCTTGTAATCTGTAGCTCCCAGGTTCGAGTCCCAGCTGGGTCAGCGTTGAGATTTATCTCCGCAAAAATTCCCCGCCCTGCCCGCGGTCAGTAGGGGACACCGATGAGCTTGGAAAGGCCGCCGTCCGTCGGATGGGACGTTAAGCCGTGGCCCCGTGTGCGGGAGAGACATACCCTGTGCACGTTAAAGAACACGCTGGGTGGCCTTGACGGGAGGCTACCATCTGTCTTCCAACAGCTGTTCCAGTAGGTCCCCTCTCCCAACTTTCTCTGAGCCTTCGGGGTCCATGTGACCTGGCCATTTAGCCCATGGTGTGCAAAAAAGTGCCGCTCAGAGGTAAAACAACCCAACCCAATGATAAAGGCATGGTTCCTAAGGATTTTACCAGAGCTATTATTATCCTATTTTCAAAAAAGGTGATCGCAGTTCTTGTGATAACTATAGGGTATCAGCCTACTCTCTGTTCCAGGTAAAGTTCTTTCCATGATTGTGCTTAATAGAATTAAGAATCTGGTTGACAGGCAATTGCGTGATGAGCAATGTGGATTCAGAAGTGGTAGAGGATGTGTAGATCAGATATTTTCACTTAGGCAGATTCTTGAGAAATGTTTAGAGTTTCAGAAACCTTTGATTGCTAGCTTTGTTGATTTCAAAAAGGCTTTTGACTCTGTTGATCGTCATAATTTGTGGTTGATTGTGAGATCATATGGTATACCAGACAAATTAGTTAACATAATGAAAGCTCTCTATAATAACAATGAGTCGTGTGTGAGAGTTGGTAAGTCTTGTAGCAATTGGTTTAGCATTACTTCTGGTGTTCGACAAGGGTGCATCTTGTCTCCTTTTCTCTTTAGCTTGGTTATTGATTATGCTATGCGAAATTCACTTCAAGGGAAAGATTTTGGCCTTAAATGGACTGGAGATACGAAAATTTCTGATTTAGATTATGCTGATGATTTAGCCCTTTTGGCAAATGATGTTGATGAAATGAACTCTTTCATTCGAGCTGTTGATGAGACTGGTAGTAGAGTAGGTTTGGTTATAAACAGAGAGAAAACTAAAGTGATGAAAATTGGTCAGGCAAGCTGTGATTCAGTTAATCTGAATGGCTGCAGTCTTGAGCAGGTGTCACAGTTTAATTATCTTGGGAGCTATGTAACAGATAATGGTGATGTGCGGCATGGGATTAACAGACGGATAGGGATTACTGACGGGACTTTTAAGAATCTATGGAGAGTGTGAAGAAATAGGCGTATACACCTAAAGACTAAAATTAGACTGTATAATAGTTTGGTTCTTTCTAGGGTTAGTTATGGCAGTGAAACTTGGACACTTTGTAAACAAGATAACAGGAAACTAGATGCTTACGCAGCATCTTGAGCATTAGGTGGTTCAACTTTGTAACTAATGATGAGGTTAGGCAAAGGAGTCGGCAACCTCCTTTAAGCAGCATATTGTGCAGAGAGAGACTCCGTTGGTTTGGCCATGTTGCCCGTATGAATAATTATAGATTGGCAAATAGGGTTATGAACAGTGTGTCTAAAGGCCTCAGAAAGAAGGGGAGACTAGGATGCGGTGGGCAGATAATGTCAAACAGGATCTTGTTAGAATTGGTGTGCAATGGCCAGATGCAGTAGATGTAGCTCAGGACAGACTTGCTTGGAGATCTAAATTGCACGGTCTGGTTGGACCTCCGTAGCCCGTGGCTGCTTGAGAATGATGATGATGATGATGTTGATCCTTAAAAGTGGCGGAACGCTCCTCCCTGCCCTCGGTGAGAAAAGGTAACACCTTTGGCTAAAACATCTTTCTTTGGTGGGATGTGAAAAAGCCATCTTCATTTTGGCCAGAAGAGTTGGACTCTCTACTTATGGAAAATCTCTACTCAATAATCTGTTGAAAATCTCGATACTCCTGGAGTCTCCTTTTGCAAATTGGCTCCGAATTTCGGGGTCCTTGTGACATGACCAATTTGCCGACTGTGCAGAATAAAACCGTCGTTGGGAAACTGAACCAAACAAAAGCTTAAGGAGTGTTTTCGATTAAATTGGCTGAGTTAAAATGAGCTCTTATGTTTCGGGGGTGGGGGTGGCTCAGTGGGTAGCGTACCCGGTTAGCAATCTGTAGCTCCCAGGTTCGAGCCTTCCCTGGGTCAGGGTTGATATTTATCTCCGCAAACCCCCACCCTGCCCTCGGTCAGTAGGGAATATCGATGGGCTTCGAAAGTCCCCCATCATCGTATGGGACGTTAAGTCGTGGCTCCGTGTGAACGAGCACCATACCCTTGCGCTTTAAAGAACACGCCGGATGGCCTTGACGGGAGGCTACCATCTGCCTCCCAACAGCTGCCCAGTGGGTCCCCTTTTCCTCAACCTTCTCTGATCCCTCGACGTCCTTGTGATCTTGACATTTTGTGCAAAAATTTGCCGTTCAGAGGTAAAAATAACTTAACCCTGGGAGTAAGCGCAGAATCGCTGCTGTAAATGACAACTTCTTGACCACTGCAATCAAATAGCTCAAATTTCAAATTTGTAGGAAGAATGTATCGTTTGCAATAGTCTTTTAAAATTTTGTCAATTTTTTTTTTCCAAAACACCAATGACATTTTCGTGTAAAATATCTGTTTTCAAAGTTAGGTAGCTTTGAATCTGGCATTTCATTCAAGTGTACGAAAACTTTTGGTTGGTTTTTTTTACCTCTTAGCGGCATTTTTTTGTACACAATGGATTATATGGCCAAGTCACAAGGACCCGAAGGCTCAGAGAAAGTTGGGGGACAGTACTCCTGGAAAGCTGTTAGGAGACAGATGATAGCCTCCCATCAAGGCGTGTTCTTTAACTTGCACAGGGTATAGCTCTCCTTCACACGGGACGTCCCATCCGACGGATGCCGGCTTTAGCCAAGCTTCGGTGTTCCCTACTGACCGAGGGCAGAGCGAGGAATTTTGCTCGAACCTGGGAACTGCAGATTACGAGTCTGTTGCGCTACCGACTGAGCCCCCTCCCCTACGAAAACTTTTGGCTGGTTGGGATTTCATTGCTCAAGAGCGTTTGAGGCTATATTGCGCTAACAATGTTATACAAAAAGATAAGAGCCATCGAACCCACAGTCAAAGTTAAAAATAGGCATAAAAAAGTAAAAGAAAAAACGTTTCATAATATAGTGGTAGCACATAGATCGAACAATTAGAGTCTAGCATGTTGTTTAATGTCTTCCCTGTTTATTTACAAAAAATAAAATTTAATTTTCTCGAAGGAGTATTTTCTTTTCATCCTAAATTTTAATTTTTCCAGTAAACGACGACAATGAGACGTGGAAAAGACAAAATTTAAAAATTTGTTAAAATCAGTGTCAGGAATTCTTTCCAGACATGGACATCGCATTAAATCCCAGAATGATCTTTGATCAATCTAAGCTAACTATGCACGTTAAATTAGCATTAATAACATTGCTGTTACGATGTTTCAATGAAAAAAATAATAAAAAATAAATACCCCTCAAGCAGCTGCTTGCCACAGAGGTCTGAGGAGAGCCTGTCAGTTTATATGCCATGAGGATGGCAGGACCTCAGCAGAAAAACAACACGAACACCGATGCATGAAAGCGGGGCTCGACCAATGACATTTTCGAGCGCCAGGTACCTTAGATCAGTAGCCAAGCGCGCTAACCACTCGGTCAACATTCAAATCTGTCTCCCAACAGCTCAATATTATGCACTTGCATCCTTTTCAGGTCAATATTATTCACTTGCATCCTTTTCATATGTTATGATATTGCATAAAAAGTTGTTCGTAAGAAGATTTGCTCTTCCGTATCTTTTTTTTAAATTTTCTTTTCGTACTTTCCCTAAAAATGTCTTTCATTTGTTGGCAATCCTGGACGGAAGTGATGGATCATTTGGAATGGAAAAGGGTTTAAAGCGATGGAAAACGGTCGCTGACACTCTCGTCACATATCTGCGGAAAGATCTGAACATGGGAAAGGGATGCCTAACGAGTGCGTCTTAGAGAAAGATGGGGGAAAAGACATTAGTGACTCCCGAGGAGAGGGAGAAAAGTGAGGTGGAGCGGCAGACGAAGATGCTGTTGCCTAGCGATGAGCATCGCCAAAAACAACCGCGCCCTCTGGCCGAAACAAACCCAAAGACTAATGTTGGGTATGGAGTGTGAAAGTGACAGGCGATTGGTCAAAAGACGGGGTGTCTCCCCCCTCCCTCCTTATTCCACACCCTCCACCAGCAGCTGTCCTGGTTCTGTCCCAGTCGCGAACATCAGACAGACACTATTATTACGCTTCAGATTCCAAAGCTAATGGACTCCCTCTGCCATTGGAAGCAGTCGATAGTTGATTACTGCAAACTGTTAATTACAGTTGCTCTTCAACAACTAAGGGCTTGTGACGATGAAAGGTCACGACCTCTCTGTTACGGTTGGACTCTGACAAGGCAGTAACCGCTCACCCTCCCAACTTCCACCTTCCTTTTTAACTCCGCCTTCCCGGGAGCCCCGGGGGTGGAAGATGCCCACGCAAGCAGAACAACTGTCCGAATGAACACATTCCTCGAGCCTTTTATCCTCCCTCCTCTTACTCGCTCTCTCTCGAAGCTGCATGAGCGTTAAATTGATAATTCGACTAATTAACCTTCTAATCGTTAATATCTGCATCTGTAGTTTTATCTTCGTGTCAATCAGGAGCAATTTTTTTTTTCATTTAACTTCTCTCAACTGTAATGAATCTAGTTTTTGACTCCAATCAATTATTAGGTTGTTGAGCTGTAAAATAAGCCCAAATTAAACAAGGCTAATTATTATCTCTTGTATTCATTCAGATGCCATGACGAGCTGGTCAATGGATAACTAGATCACAGACGAGCCTGCTTCTTGCAGATCTTTTACACCCGGAAAGTGTCAGATTTTTATTTATCAAAGGAAGTGCATACTATACTATATATACCGAGTAGCGCTTAAGTTGCGCTCTACAAGGGATGTTTATAAGAAATTCTTTAGATTTTTTTTTTCTTTTTACAAATGATGGCTTTTAAATGGACGCAACATGATAGAATTTAGTTAATGTTTGGAAAGGCAGGGCGTCAAACAGATCAGTTGCTGCAGAATCCGATGAAAAGTGTCTGGACAGGTATCCCAAAGTGTTCAGGACAGTTCACGTATCCACCTTCCAAAAGGTGAGAGAAACAAGCCTACTTCAAGAAGCATAGGAGATCAACCTCCTGATGAGCCCAAAAAAATGCATAAGAAAGCTCGTTCAGTAGTAGATTGGTGGTGTCTGCAGGATATCTATTTAGCGACGAATAGCAGAAGGAATCATTCTCACCTGTACAAAGTGCACCCAAAATAAAGGTTTCAATGAAATCTTTTAAAATCTCGATTTTTCAGCAATATTTGTATCAGTATGCAAAAAGTTATGGAAGCTGGAATACGTCAGTCATAAGATTTTACCTCAGAAAATAAATTTAAATAAGAAATGTAATTTGGGGCGAGGATTGTCGCAATCGGTAGCACATCAGGCTCGTAATCTGCAATTCCCAGGTTCGAGTCCTCCCCTGTGCAGTGCTGAGATTTATCTCCGTTAACCCCCCCCCCTCCCACACCCCCCCCCCCCTCAGTCAGGAAAAGACACCGATGAGTTTGGAATGTCCAAACAGTGCGATGATCCACAACATTTTATAATGAAGTGGTCTGTAACCTTTCAGAGCTTAAGGAGTCTTAAAATTTTCGCATTTTGGTACCACTGATCCCTACCTAGAATGCAACTGTTACCTCTAACGCACCCCCCACCCCCTCCATAGGCACACCGAAGTGTTTTTTTGTATTTTTGGCACAAATTAAAATAAGTTGTACAAATTGAAATAACTTGTTTTATAAATTCGACCTCGAAGAATAATAAGTATTTCGTCATTTGATATCAGCGATGTTGGTTGAAGTTGGCGAAATTGAATTACTCAAGTAAGGGCAGATCGAATGCACAATGCAAGTCGAAGAGAAAAGAATAACACGTCACCTTTCTGATGAGAAGGGAAATTTTCGAATGAAATTCAAGATTCGTCAAATGGTTCCTTTGCAAAAGATATCCCGAGTGTCGTAACTGGAATAAATTCGGCTAATTTGTTTCACTATTAGAAATTGATCATATGTGCACGAAACTTTGAAGGAAGTGAGTGAAATGTCGAACAGCCGCAAGTAAAGCAAAATATAATATGTTGTTTCAGAGGCTAACAAAAAATCTGAATTTTTTATGCAGATTATGGCTCTTACTTTTGTTGCTCTTATTCAGTATCGATCAGAATGAGGAAAAGTCCTCGCACGAAGCATAAGAGTCGGTTTGTTTTACCTCTAAGTGGAACTTTAGCACACAATGGGCTAAATGGCCAGGTCACAAGAACCCCGAGGGCTCAGAGAAAGTTGGGGGGAAGGGGACTCAATGGACAACTGTTGGGAGACAGATGGTAGCCTCCCATCGATTGGATTCCGGCGTGTTCTTTAAAGTGTACAGGATATGGTGCTCCCTCACACGGGGCCACGGCTTAACGTCCCATCCGACGACGACGGACTTTCGAAGCTCATCGATGTTCCCTACTGACAGAGGGCAGGGTGGGGGTTTGCGGAGATAAATATAAACCCTGCCCCAAGCAAGGCTCGAACCTGGGAACTGCAGATTACGAGCCGGGTGCGCTACAGACTGAGCCACCGCCATCCCCGAAACATAAGAGCTCATTTTAACTCAGCCAATGAAATCGAAAACACTCCTTAAGCTTTTGATTGGTTCACTTCCTCAATGACGGTTTTATTCTGCACAACCGGTAAATTGGTCACGTCACGAGGACCCCGGAACCCGGAGCCAGTTTGCAAAAGGAGACTCCAGGAGTATCGAGATTTTCAACAGATTGTTGAGTAGAGACTTTCGATACGTCCAAGATTTTCCAAGATTCGAAAATCTTAGAAAAGAAAAGTCGTCAGGTGTTTTCTGAGTGATATTATTACGTCTCGAAGTTTCTCGACTACAAACCTTTTGAAACACGTGTCGTCAGTGCACCAAAATGTCGGGGAAGAAAATTTAACAACTATGAACACTTTTGCTGACTTGAAAATCGCAGGAATTTCTACGAGAAATAACTGTTCTTTTCCTGAAATTGATAATTGTCCATTTCATATATCTTTTGAAATTCAATTAACAGTATTAAATACTTTTCGTCAGTGGCCTTAGAAAGCCGTCCGTCAAATGAAACGTTAATCGATGGGTTCGTGTGCACGAGAGCCTTGTTAATTTTGCATATGAAATATTGATACTTTTTTTAATTATATTTTATCAACCAAGCATATATTGATTAAATGTATCTGCATGTAATTGAAATAAATAAATAGACCATTTCATCGTCGTCGGAACTCTTCAAGTTCATTTTCTTTAATTATGCATTTTTTTTACCTTATCCTAAAAACTTTTTTTTTTAATTCTCTTATTTTTTTTCTCATGTTCGACGATCTGTTTCCAAACGATTTACTTAGAATCTGATTTAATCTCCTTCAGTAATAAAGTATCACAGGAAAATGTCTGTAGACAAGAACCACTTGATATAATTAATTGTCCTGATTGGAAGCCGCCTCTCCAGTCTGGCGTCATAATCGCTAGACCACCAAGGAACTGACCATTTCTTCAACAAAGTGGCACGTAAGCATTCCCGCAGTTTTGTTGATTCGCTAGTCTACGTTTGAGTTTTTACCTAACTGAAATAAAATGAAGCGGATGACAATTTTATTGGTCATGATTATTTTTTAAAAGGTACAAGGGTTAATTTGCAAAATTTCTAATCGGAAAGAATCTTTATTAAACTTTATCGCAGAAACTGACTGACTTTGTTTCAAAATTAATTTAGCTTCCGAAGTTTCTGGTAATGAAGCGGAGATCTCATTCTGTGACTGCGGCCGATATTGTTCTATTTCTGCGAACATTATAATCATTGTAGCAAATCTGACGAGACAGATTCAGCAGAAATGTCGTCAGAGTGGCAGCAAAATGAGCGAACGTTTTGTTTTCCGCTTATTTGCTCCTAAAGAAATAAGAAGAAAATTCGTTACTCTATTTAAGAGTACGGCAAGAGTGATTTTTGCCTCTGCTCAACAGCTTCGAGTGCATAATGCCGCTGTTTCCCGTCAACGAGTCTTAATAAGGGCGTCAGCCCTCGCTCTCTCTCTGTATGCAGACAGCTGGTTGACAGAGCCCCGCCCCTTCACCACCTTCGAACGATGGCTAAGAGCAGCCTGCCTCTCGATGTCCCTCAAATGCTGACCTACATACAAACTCGACTAACAATTTTCAAGTACGCGACCGAAAGGAGGTTGACATAATTAGATCTCAACTTTTTAACAATTTTTTTTTTCTCTACGTTGTGAAACAATCGGTTGAGGTTGGTGAACGGTTCAAACGGCGGATTGCTTCCCTCTTTCAGCCGCGCTAGACTGGTTCCCAAACAGTTAATGACAGAAATATTTGCATCGGAATAAAAGTATCACGTTAAGCAGCAGACATTTCCCTTTTCTTTATGTCAATGGTAAATGGACGAGTTGGCGGATAATAATAATTCTGTTTCGTATTTGCATCTAAGAGTCAGCGTCCTCGATTTTTTCCACCCACGAGAGGTATTCGCTCGTTTTCGTTCTCTTCTGAGCAACGGCCACGCGAGGCAACAGACGAAGAGGATCCTTGCAGAGGCACGTGCAGTAGAGCATCCGATACAAAAACTTGTTAGGGCTGAGGGAGATCAAGCAGGTCTCACAGGAGTCTGTCATTAAATACTAGATTATAAATAAAATTATTGAATTGTATCGGTTTTAACATTATTTTTATTTTATATCTATTAGATATGCATGCCAATGAGCCAGAAATTGGCTCAGTCGGCAGCGCGGCAGGTTCCTAGTCCGATGTTCCCAGGTTCAAAACCCAACTGCGCTAGCGTTGAGAATATTTTCCACTAACCCCCCCCCCCCCCCCACGTCCTCTGTGAGAAATGGAACACCGATGGGTATGCAAAGGCAGCCGTCCATCGGATGAGAAGACTTTTAAGCCATGGTTGCGTGTATAGGAGAGCCATACTGTACACGTTACAGAACACACTGGATGGTCTTGATGGCAACCTTCCATCCGTCTACTAACAGTTTTCTAATCAGCTCTGAGCCGTTGGGGTCCTTATCACTTGAACATTTAGCCCATTTTGTGCACAAAAGTGGCCTTAGAGGTAAAACAACACTAATGTGCGCTGATCTTTTGAAGCGCGATATCTGAGAAATTATTAGTGCTAAGATTCTCAAGTGACTTTTTAAGCAAACTGATTCCCACATTTCAACTCCCCTGTTTTCCGTTCAGTCGATCTGTGTAATCATTCATACAGAATTGATCTGGAAAAAATTTAACCCTTCCAATAATGTTTCCACGCAGTATTTTAGTTTGTTGTTTAGGCGAGTTTCCCTTTTTCAACCTTGGCTGCTGACTCTCACTTGATGGCCAACCTTTCCCTGCAAAGTTTTATGGTTTTGGAAATCGTGAGAAGAAAGCTTCGAATGAGAATGAAGTGCTGCAGTGATTGGGTATTGAAAAGGGTCGGTTGGTGTGAGGAAACTCTTTACGTCACTGCCGCCGAGATACTTCCAGTTCTGGAGGCTTTTTAAAAGTCAGCAGAGGTCAACTGCGGAAAAACTGATGCACGATTTAGGCTTTAGACATTATTGTGTTTGTCATGCAAGTCTGAAAAGGTAATTTTGCCTCTGAAAAAACGTATTCGACCTCGTCAAGCAATATCCCCCCTGCTCTCAGTCCCTTTCCTTTTCTCCTTACAATCGTTGTAGCCATTGCAGTAGCTGTTGCCATTCAACGGTTAACAGCGTAAAAATATCTCTTATTATGAACTAAAACAGTTGCCAGTCTGTAACCTAATGCTCTTTAAAAGCCCATTCTCTGCGGAGCTATCTTGTAGGTTCACCAGTGGCGTGTTGCAATGTGATTCTCAAGTCACGCCGCGACACTTAAGGCACTCGTCATTCCGGGGAGAAGTTCATTCAGTTTCTAATGGTGGGGGGGAAGGGGAAGTCGGAAACTGTAATCACTTCTTCCAAATTGAGTGGCTTACTCTCTTGCAATTGACTTCGGACAAAACTATATATTAAAGTCCACTTAATGATTACCTCGAAAAAGAATAGGAGAAAAATCTTCGTCATTAAATAATATCTATCACAAAACGAAAATATTATTCCTCTGATGGAAATTCTGCAATCAAATTGTAAATGATCTTTTGAAATGCCAATGATTTATTGCAGGGATCTCCATTTTCGGAATGCTCAATTAGAAACAATAACATTTTGCACAGGAAACTGCCATTTTGAATGCCGTGGCCCTCGTGTATTTTTGCATTTCCCATGACTACAAGAAATGGATAGCTAACACTCTTCCCATGTTGCATCGATTTATGTATTAATAATTAACTAACACTCTTCCCATGTTGCATCGATTTATGTATTAATAATTAACCAACACTCTTCCCATGTTGCATCGATTTATGTATTAATAATTAACCAACACTCTTCCCATGTTGCATCGATTTATGTATTAATAATTAACCAACACTCTTCCCATGTAGCATCGATTTATGTATTAATAATTAACCAACACTCTTCCCATGTAGCATCGATTTATGTATTAATGATTAACCAACACTCTTCCCATGTTGCATCGATTTATGTATTAATAATTAACCAACACTCTTCCCATGTTGCATCGATTTATGTATTAATAATTAACCAACACTCTTCCCATGTTTCATCGATTTATGTATTAATAATTAACCAACACTCTTCCCATGTTGCATCGATTTATGCATTAATAATTAACCAACACTCTTCCCATGTTGCATCGATTTATGTATTAATAATTAGCCAACACTCTTCTCATGTAGCATCGATTTATGTATTAATGATTAACCAACACTCTTCCCATGTAGCATCGATTTATGTATTAATGATTAACCAACACTCTTCCCATGTTGCATCGATTTATGTATTAATAATTAACTAACACTCTTCCCATGTTGCATCGATTTATGTGTTACTGATTAACCAACACTCTTCCCATGTAGCATCGATTTATGTATTAATGATTAACCAACACTCTTCCCATGTTGCATCGATTTATGTATTAATAATTAACCAACACTCTTCCCATGTTGCATCGATTTATGTATTAATGATTAACCAACACTCTTCCCATGTTGCATCGATTTATGTATTAATGATTAACCAACACTCTTCCCATGTTGCATCGATTTATGTATTAATAATTAACCAACACTCTTCCCATGTTGCATCGATTTATGTATTAATGATTAACCAACACTCTTCCCATGTTGCATCGATTTATGTATTAATAATTAACCAACACTCTTCCCATGTTGCATCGATTTATGTATTAATAATTAACCAACACTCTTCCCATGTTTCATCGATTTATGTATTAATAATTAACCAACACTCTTCCCATGTTGCATCGATTTATGCATTAATAATTAACCAACACTCTTCCCATGTTGCATCGATTTATGTATTAATAATTAGCCAACACTCTTCTCATGTAGCATCGATTTTTTTAGTTAATAATTAACTAACACTCTTTCCATGTTGCATCGATTTATGTGTTAATTAATGTTGCATCGATTTCTGTATTAATAATTAGCCAACACTCTTCTCATGCAGCATCGATTTTTAGTCAATAATAAATTTTTGTATAATCTTTATAAATAATTTTTTTGTTTCGGATTATTTTGAAAGGCAATAAAAAGCACAAACAATTGATACGGAAGCAAGATGTCCACACACTTTGAAGGTTGGTGAGAAATATGAAAAGGTGGCTCTGCAAGCAGTGGTGTACAGTCGTCCATTTCTGCGAGCTAATAATTCCGTGATTGATTCTTATCTGTCATTTTTAACACACAAGTACTCATGAACATGTGCAAGTACTTTTGATTTGTTATTGCTAGTGGGTTGGGTTGTTTCATCTCTGAGCGGCACTTTTTTCCCACAAAATGGGCTAAATGGCCAGGTCACAAGGACCCCGAAGGCCCAGAGAAGGTTGGGGGGAGGAGACTCAATGGAATAGCTGTTGGGAGACAGATGGTAGCCTTCCGTCAAGGCCATCCACCGTTTCTTTAACATGCACAGGGTATGTTTCTCCCGCACACGGGGCCACGGCTTAACGTCCCATCCGACGGACGGCGGCCTTTCCAAGCCCATCGGTGTCCCCTACTGACCGTGGGCAGGGCGGGGAAATTTTGCGGAGATTATTGCTAGTGGATTTGTTTCTATAGGAACATTCTCTGATTGTATGACGAGGATCAATGCATCATTAATCGGAGCATAACTTCTCAAAGTTTTTCCAGAGCGTAACCCTTTTGAAAATCGAGATCTACATATGATTTGATGTCCTGTAGAGTGTATTATCTGCGGTTGGGATATTGTTCAAGGAGATTGTTTAGAATTCTGTTTTTTTTTTAGAAAATATTCCCTTAGGGCAGGTTTTATATTTCAGCTTCCAGTCCAAATTAGTGTCCAAATCAGATGTTTAGTTTACAATTGATGCAACGAAGTGGCTAAATAGTTTCAAATTGTGTTAATCCCAGATTATATCGGAATTTCTGATCACTGTACCTCGTTTAGCCTGTTAGCCATTAAATTTGCTAACCACTAGTCGTGTTTCATATTCTGAATTCACAGCTCCAGTTCGTGCAACACATACTACATACAGTATTTTATTAATGCTAAAATGGCTTTGTATATCCAGCACCCAAGTCTTCACTTATGCTGAATAAGCCTTTTATGTTCCGATTATGTAATTTTAATTTAAATCAGTAAAGTAAAACAAAATTTTCATTCCAGATAAACATTATAAACAAATAAGTTTTTTGTGATAGAATCTTATTATATTTCTGTTCCCTTTGCTGTTCAGAGATGAGCGGATTCCTCACCACTAAGCCAGTCTCCTGCAGAGGTGCTGTCTAAGAGAAGAGTGAAAGCCCATGTGCTCCCTCTGGCGGCGTGATTACAAAGTAGCGCTGCCATTCATTTGATGTATGGGATGAGGCTCTATCATTACAGAAGGAAACCATTCCTCCGCTCTGGTGGAGGAGGAGGCGGCAGCAGCAACCACGGTAACAAATCGCAGTCTCCGCTGTGGCTTCAGACCACGCACAACATGTGGTAGCTAGATATTATGTGGTTGTTTGGGGGGAGCAACACGGGGGAAACACCTAATGCTGTTTATAGGCTGTAAGTCATAATTTGGGGGGTTCTTCTTGGCCGAACAGTTAATGATCGGTCCAGGAACAGGTTTGGCGTTCCACGGTAAGCATTCCCTAACCTTTCTAGCCCCGCTGTCCAATCGGCCCCATCCACCGACACGCTCCCCTATTCTCGCCGCCAGGTACTCACCGCCAATGCTGTTCACTCAACCAAGAAACAGTTTGCACACCTTCCATTAGTCCGCTCTGTGCACTCGACATTCACTGCTGATGAGGAGCAATGGGAGAGGAAAGACTCTTCAACCTCCAAGCAGCTAAAGATCACTTCGACTGGTAATCGTTGCACCTCAAACACAGCGAGGAGATACTGGGAGGGTTTTCCTCGCGAATTCTGAGAGGGAATCATCTTTCCATTTGGAAAATCTGCAGTTGTCGGTTTTATACAATCAACTGCTTTTATTTCAAAAACGTCTCCAGCAAACTGCTTTTCACACAGTTTGCTGGAGACGTTTTTGAAATTTTAGCATTTGAAAATGAGTATCATAATTAAATGAGATGTTATTCCGAAACAAGTTTTTGCTGAAGAAAATGAGTTTATTGGAAATTGAACGTTTTAGAATTCTGGTTAATCAGCCGATAAACTGACTACGTGAATGACTAAGAATCGTTTGCATCGGGCTCATTCAATTTGGCCAAAAGACACATCGAAGCTGTCTTTTGAGGATGAAAGGAAGAAATGGTTTCAAAGAATTGACTCTCTTCATCCTCCAAATCCAGAGGAGGGGGGGGGATCGTATACCGACCCTCATTCAGATATCTCGTAAGCTATTTGCACATTATGAAGCCTCGAGGGAAACTGCTTTGGATACGATAGACATAAGACGCTTAATGGCAGAAATAGTCTTGCAAAAAATGATCCTGAAAATATTGAGGAAATTATTTGCTAAAAATGTTAACAATATGTAATGTTTGCAAAAAAAAAATTGCTCTTCAGATGTTTTCATAAAGATTGAAAATTGCATCATAAATATGGAAAAAAAAAGTATTAAAATGATAACTTTGATATTTCTAATAATTGCAAAAATAGTAAAATAATTTCGTTTGGTTATAATTTCAACCTTTTAATTCAGCCTTTGAAATATTTTTTCTGGATATTTTCTCCTTTTTATTAATGACTCGATCTTAGATATTTATAATGATGTTATTCAAGAATTTCCAGTTATACGAATTATTTGTGGTAATTTTTGTTTCAAATAAAATATAATTTTTTGATAAAATTAAAATATTGAATTATTTGAAAGTTTGTAATTACGACCGATTCTGGAGTTTGGAACACCGTAGGATCTTGGGGTCCTTCCTGGTACCAGAATCAACCATAAAAAAATGCATCAATAAATTAATAAATAGTATTAATAATATTGATTTACCCAAGTAAATTTGCACTTTTGTGTCTGCCATTCTTTCTAAGACACTCGTATATTCCTTAATACTCCTAATAGTAAACGCAGAGAAAAATTGAAAGTTCAATTTTTTTCAGATTTATCAATTAAAAATGTTTTTTAAATTTGTTTCAATGTTACTAATCCGAAAGATTGCATGAGTTGGAAAAAATATTGATTTCTATTTAAAATCTTACAAGGCCTCAGTAGCTAAGCCCCATCTCTTTTTTGGGGGCTCTTAGGCCCCTACGTTAATCCGGGTCGGGCTCAGTAGTTATCGAAATGGTTCGAAAGTTGCAGGCCGAATCCTCTTTGGTCTCTACCATCGAAATGAAATGGAATAGTCCTGATTTTCTTGAAGGAACTGGACCCAGACTCGTAATCCGAAGTTCCCAGGTTCGAGTCCCACTTGTACTAGAGTTGAGATTCACCTCCGCTAATGCCATCAGTCGGAAAGGCGACACCGATGGGCTTGAAAAGACCTCGTTCATCTGATGGGACGTTAAGCCCAGCTGCATGGGTAGAAGGGCCTACTCTGTGTGCTTTAAAGAACACGCTGGATGGCCTTGACGGGAGGATTCCGTTCATCTGCTAACAGCTGTCAGTGGGTCCCTTCATCCAGCCTTCTCTGAGACCTTGGTGTCCTTGTGACCTGGCCATTTAGCCCATTAGGTGCAACTGAGAGGTAAAACAACCCACCTCAGAAAATATCCTCATTTGTGCAATCAAAGTGTTACTAGTATAAAATAGAAAAGAGGCAGGTAGGAAAAGTGCTATTAAGAGAAACCACCCAATGAACGAGTCAAACTTTGCATTTCAGTATTGCCTCTGGTTTGCTGAATGCTCTTCAGCAGCTAGGAGTCCAGATTGGGCTTTAGGAAATAGAATGCTAATTAGACTCGAGTGTGAAAAATGCATTCGGATTTTTTATTCACAATTCCGTAATTTCTCCTTCCATTCCAAACATTCATTGTCCTATTTATTAGTTCTTAATATTTCTTTTTGAATATTCGTCAAACAACTCGCTTGGGAAACAAGGAACAAAGATAGTGCATGGGGTTGGGGGCATCCAGAACAATGAAGAACAGAACATAAACATTAATCGGTTGTTTTACCTCTGAGCAGCATTTCGTTTTTCCCACAGTGGGCTACATGACCAGGTCACAAGGGCTCCGAAGACTAGGAGCTGCGTACGGGAAAGGGGACCTAACGGACAGCTGTTAGCAGACAGATGGAATCCTCCCGTCAAGGTCATAAGAGAGTGTTCTTTAACGAGCACAGTGTACACGGCTTTCTTGCACGCGTGACCGCAGCTTAACGTCCCATCCAAAGGACGGCAGTCATTCTAAATTTATCTGTGCCCCTTTCTCACCGAGGCACGATGGGGATTTGGCGGAGGTAAATCTCAACGCTGACCCAGGTGGTGCTCGAACCTGCAAATTACGAGCCTGACACGGGCTGACACATGAAACATCAGCCACTAAACATCCGTGTCTTATTTAGAACTCGAACACGGCTTTCTCTGTTCCAGGGTCAAAACACGGTAACTGATCGTCAGCTATTTTAAACATATTTATGCAGCGGAGAAAAAAAGAAAAGCCCTTCTGCAGTTCTGAAAGAATAACAAAAAGATTTCTTTTACAGAACCGGAATCGGCGTTTGGATTGAGCGTGAGTGCAAACACAAAGAATGATGGTGATGATGATGATGATGATCCCTTCTCATCTGACTCCGAGGGCCACACTTGAGGGCCCGGATTAAGAACCATTACTTGGGTCATGTTCTGCATCTCCTCCCTCGGGGGAACACGTCAGAAAGAGGATAACAAAGATCGATTCCAAATTGACGTCAGTAACAAGATGTGACAATTACACATCTGTTAGAATTAGACGGCAGGAGAAGGGGGGGGGGCGGCTCGAGCTGGAGGGTTACGAAAAGTAGCACTTGGCCGTCGCAGATGCAATCATCCAGCTGGAAAGGGTTGCGCGAGTTTTTTGCTCGGTAGGGAGGAGGACCGAGAAGTGTGATCACCGGTGGCCACGCCAAACAACAGGTCACACCTGTCACGACAACATGACATCTCCCGAAAGATGAGTGTGGGCACATCCACTGGCGTCTTAACCTTCCGGACACGCAACTGCACAAAAAGCATGTCTGCGACCAGTTTGAAGACGGAGTGGGCCTGGGAATCGGCTATTTGGAACCGGAGATGAATCGGTACATGAGGCAAGGAACGAGTTTGGTGACCTTAGTTGACCTCTCAGGCCTCCTCTTTGGCAGACGACAGAAGGACGAGGCTGGGGCGTGGGTGACCCGTGCCGAGGAATCCGAAGGAATGTCCACGAAGTGTGATCGGACCTCTCTTCGTCAGACATCGATGCTCGAGGGAGAGTCTCTTCTTCCGTGGCCGCTTCAGAAAACGAAATGTCGCTGCCATTCTGAAGCGTGAAAGTCTTTACCGAAGAAGAGGAAAAGTCTCTGCATTTTGGCGATATCAAACAGGAAGGGAAAAAAGAACTTAACACTCTTTTAATTAATTCTGGGCACGATTAGCTTTAAGATAAATGATTGATATTTGAAACCGGATTTTCAATTCGGGGGCATGCAGTACCTCCGCATCCAATTAGGATCGATAATTTGCTTATTTAAAAGTTCACTGAAACTTTTACATTTCCGTTTTTTACACTTGTATGCTCTTGCCTGCAGCAGATGTTTCTCTAAATAAGGAGAGCCTCATTTGTTACTGAAAGATTTTCGCAGATATTATAAAAGATCCAAACAATCCATCTGCCCATCGGTATAAAACTGCATTATAACTGAAACTTAAGAAATGTGCAAAGACTAAAAAAATTACGCTTAATTCTCTCCTCTGAAAGACCCAGGAATAGAAAAAGCTTATGCCGATAGGTTTTTTAATCATCATGATGAACATGGTCTTCATACGATTAAGGTTGGGAAAGAATGGGACCATTTGAAGCAGGCTATACTTGAAACGAAATTCAAAAACTGTGGGTAAAAGGGAGAAGAAGAAATAGAGTCACTTGAGTGATGAGCTTATTTGTAATTGAAAGGAATGTAGGGATAAACTGAATTAATAACCTACTTGTCTGAAAGATAGAATTACAGGGAGCTTCATAAATATTTAGGGAATCGTTTGAAAAGCTGACAGGAATCTTTGGCTTGATTGCCTGGCTGTCAAAGCAGATAGTACAATAATGGAGAGAAGTTGAGTATGTAGTAAATATTTTGTTGGGAAAAACTATAGTGTGCAGGAACTGGGGGTTAAAAGTAGCATGGTTATTAAAGGTGATGACTCTGCTAATGCAAGGTGGGCTGATCATTTTAGAGACGTTAATGATTTGGTTAATTCACACGTCGACAAAATATCGAAGATTTCGCAAACAGTAACTGAAAAATCTAGACTAGTAAATGGCAACTTTGGGCGTTCCCTATATTACTCAGATTATTATCCTCACAGACCTTCTACTATGGCGTATAAACTGACACGCTCTTGTCAGACCTCTGCGGCAAGCAGCTGCTTGAGGGGATATTTATTTATTTATAAAATTTTGTCTCCTGCCTTTGGTGTAGTGCAAAGAAAGCATCGATCAAGTTTTTGCTATGGAAGCTCAAAGTTCCAAAATCAGTATTCTACTTAGAAAAAAAAAAGTCGATTTAAATCATCCTTTTTGCGCCAATAGCTCTGAATCTAATCCTTAGAATAAAGGCCATAAAATGAATGACCATAAATAAGGGTTGGTTTGAGTTGTTATTCCTTTGAGCGGAACATTTAAGGTGGCCATTTAAGGTGCTCACCTTAAATGGCCAGGTCACAAGGACCCCGACGGCTGAGAGAGCGTTGGAGAGGACCCATTGGACAGCTGTTAGGAGACAGAGGGTAGCCTCCCGTCAAGACCACCCAGAGTATTCTTTAACGTGCACAAGGTGTGGCTCTCCCGCACACGGAGCCATGACTTAACGTCCCATCTGACGGATGGCGGTCTTTCGAAGCCCATCGGCGTCCTCTACTGACCGAGAGCAGGACCAGGAGTCTTAGGAGATAAATCTCAATGCTGACCAAGCTGGGACTCGAACCTGGTAGCTGCAGATCATAAATGAGGCAAGGGCAAACATTTATTATGCTTGTGCATATGTTAAACCTTATTGTTGTTGTCTTTGAAGTCAGCAGCATACTCAAGTGGGAGAGGGCATGATTAAGGTGATCAGACATCCCGAGTTTTGGGTCCTTATCCCACTTTGAAATAATAACATCGTCTGAGAATAAATCTCGTATAAAAATAGGACTTGGTGTTGTAAAATATTAAAACACTGCCAGTTTGTCTAAAGTGGGGAAAAAAGCGGCAGGAAAATTAAAAAAGGTTAGTAAAACAATTTTCCAGCGCTTTTTTAAATTTCATTTTTATTAAATTTCTCCTTTCTTCCCGTGATCGCCAATTCATGTACAACTGCATACACACGTAGGATACATCACTCAAGGATGATTATAGTATATGCACGATTCGATGATTCGTGCACTCTGGCGATATACTAAGAGGCCATGATAAGAGTTGGTTAAGAACTTTAGCTGAGGGATAATCTCATGATGAGCAGTGTGGATTCAGAAGTGGTAGGGGGCAGGGACGTAACAAAGTGGGGAGGGGAGGCCGGATTCCCCGTCCTCCCTCGTCTTATGCGAAATATCAAACTTGCTTACCTGTTTTGAAATCGAAAACAGTTGTCTTTGTATAAATTTATTCTAGCCTCTTAGTAAATGTCCGATCATATATCTTAGTATATTGATCAGATTTCTTCACTTAGGCAGATTCTTGAGAAATGTTTAGAGTTTCAGAAACCTTTGGTTGCTAGCTTTGTTGGTTTCAAAAAGGCTTTTGACTCTGTAGATCGTCATAATTTGTGGTTGTTTGTGAGATCATATGGTATACCTGACAAATTTGTTAACATAATGAAAGCTCTCTATAATAACACTGAATCGTGTGTGAGAGTTGGTAAGGCTTGTAGGAAATGAAATAATTAATTGTTCTGACTGGGATTGGAACCCAAGTCTCCCAGAAGAGATAACCATTTTCCCAACAAAGTGAGATATAAACATTCTTGCATTTTTTGTTAATTAATCAAATCAAAATTAGATAGCGAAATGTACTTAGAAAAATACCGTTTGTCGTTTTCCATTGGTCACGGTGGATCGGCTGACGCGGAAAAACATGTCAAAACAGGTGACTTCCATATCCCGAATCTGGAGAGGTCTTGCCTAAACTGTCCCGCTTTTGCGTCAAACAAAATGGCCACATTAGTGATAACCTCCTTCTCTTTGAGGGCTTCGATGTCGGATATTTTTAAGTCAGTCCGTTAAAAGCAGAGTACGTCAAATGAGACTCAATCAAATATGTCAAAATTCTCACCTTGTGCCCGTTAAAGAACAGCTGGAATACCTTGACAGGAGGCTTCCGTCCGTCTTATAAGAACAGCTGGATTGCCTTGACAGGAGGCTTCCGTCCGTCTTATAAGAACAGCTGGATTGCCTTGACAGGAGGCTTCCGTCCGTCTTATAAGAACAGCTGGATTGCCTTGACAGGAGGCTTCCGTCCGTCTTATAAGAACAGCTGGATTGCCTTGACAGGAGGCTTCCGTCTGTCTTATAAGAACTGCCCAGTGGGTCCCTTACCCCGCAATCTTAATTGAACCCTTGGGGTCCTTGTGACTTGGCTATTTAAGTGAAATGTGTGCAAAAAAAAAAAAAGTATACCGCTGCTTGGTAAAACAACGTAATCTAGGATTACCCATGAGATTCTTCGCTGAGATTTCTCATCCCAGAGGGCGCTTCTCATCTTCGCTCATTCGCCGATACGCCAAACGTTCTTTCCTCGGCCATCTTTTCCTACTTTTGCTACCTTAGCAATAACATTGCTCCTTATGAGATTTATAACAAGTGCATTTTGAAACAAATGCGAGAAATTACACAATTGCAATTCGGACTACCTACCTGCGAACCTATCGATGGCTAAAGATTGCTAACCATGACTACGCTTAACTCGTTTAATTTTCAAGGGATATTTTATTCTTAGTTCAATGTCCTTTTACAGTTTTGATACAATTTCATTAGTAATAATTATTTTATAATCACACCCCTAGTATATTGCTATGTAGGATTCAGCAAAGGTAATATTTTTTTGACAGCTGATCACCGGGAAATTTTTCACCCATCTGCCGATAAAAGTTTTTCAGGCATCCTAAATTCTGCATAGAACGTCTGATAACTGTCTACTCATAGGAGCAGATATATTGGCATCTTTTTTAAATGTTTTGTATGCTTATATTTCAAAAGGGCTAACAATTCCGAATTCTGGTCCCGGCTTCACTCCTCCACTCAATCAGGACCATTTAACATTATTTTAAATGACCCGGATTGGCCCCTTTAATTTAAAATGACCGGCATTGGCTTAAATGTTCCTATCTGCAATTATAAGAACCTTCCGACAGCAGCTCTATCAGAAAGGATGCTCTAATCACGTTGTCAGGGTGATTCGTCAGAAAAATATTTGCATGCCATCACCATTAATGCAAAGCAACATGCTGCCGAGCAAATAAAGCCTTTACATTGTTAAGTCGGGGGGGGGGGGCGGAATTGTTTTGAGACTGGTTGGATGCGTAATAAAGACCACGTTACCATGTCAGGTGCTTTACCGCAGGAAAAGATTTCCTCTGACAATATCTCTTTCCATCTGGAGAATTTAATATGACCGTGATTGAAGGGCAACATCAATTTACCTTGGGCACGTCGATCAAAGGGCACATTTTCTGCCTTTGAGATATTTTTTTTCAAGGCTTCATATTTCACTCGGCTGAAGATAATTTTTGCTCTTCTTTATAATTCTATTTCTCAGAGTGAACTATTATTTTTTTTGTTTTGAGCTATTTGTTGTTGCGTAGTTTACGTTGCTTCCGAATTTAAAAGTATTGTAGATTTTCAATCTGGTCTCATTTAAAAATTCTTCTACCGTTTTTCAAACAATGTATGTTTTTACAATAATTTAGTGTTTTTCCTTCAACGCCCCAAATTCAAAATAGGCTGTTTTCTCGAGTGTTGAACTAATTCTGACGGCAAAAAGTATTTCGGATTGTTTCGCAACATCCCATTGCAGAAACATGACCTGCGCAACACTTGGTGATCGGTAGCCCCTGCGGTGGGTATCGATGAATCTGCAGAGTGCAACTGCCAGAGCATAATTTCTCCATGAATCTCTTATTTTCGTATCTGACTATCGTATCATTTGTAAAATTCTTTCAGAAATAAGAAAGCAGATAAAAATAATTCTGAAATTTTAAAATGAAGAAAGGTATCAGAAATTTAACAAGTATGAACATTTTGAAATATTTGTAAAGTTCATTTTATTGATGTATCGGATATACCAAATATCCGATATGTTTTTCCAATAATTTAGTGTTATTTTCCAACGCCCCAAATATAATATAGACTCCGATATATCGGATATACAAATATCCGATGCATCAACTAAATAAACTTAACAAAAAAAAAACATGCTAAAAGCTGTTTTTTTTTTGTAAAATAAAAAAAGCTTAAAATAAAAAAAGGAAAAAGCTGAATGTTTTAGATGAAAAGATAAAAATTAAAAGGCCTCGGACTGAATATTTTGTCTCATTCTTCAGCTGGAAATTGTCTCCAGGGTGCAGCGGAGAAAGACATCGATTATGACACAGGCAGACTTCAGTCTGGGTCGGTACACCTTTAGAGGAGTCACATTTTGGATCACTTTGTGACGATGGAGATCATCAAAGAAATCACCACCCATCATTGAACATCATCTTGTGTAAAGTGAGGTGCGATAGAGACAGAAAGTGATCGTCGATGTGAAGTTTAGAAGTGGCCATCGAGAGGTCTATCGAAGAAGAGTTATTCTCCGGGAGAACAAGCGAGGTCAAGTTTGCAAATTTTCGATCTCATTGTGGGTCATTCTATTCGTGGAGAGTGGATGTGAAAGAAGGCAACGACGGATCAAATGGGATGGGCTAATAAAATCAAAAGAGATCTTACAAGAACCCGGCTGGACAAAGAGCATTAATCTCTGCTGATGGAGCAATTCGCGTAGAAAGGTTGGAATTTCATAACTTTATTGAAGGGTTAGATAAATATCTGTGCATGAGCTATTCCACTGAAGTATAGAGGAGAGTCTATTATTTGAAAGTGAAATATCCTAATAACGGATTTTCAATATTTTTCCCTCCTGTGGAAACGCATCTTGAGTCGAGCATTTGTTTGGACTCTTCCATTATCAGCAGAATCGCCCTAGAAAGAATTTTTTTCTTCTTAACAAACCCTTTCTTTAATTAGTTTGGACCATCGTCATTGTGTTTCTGTTTAATGCTAATATGTATTTTTATTTTTTTCTCTATGAATAAAGATCCCATAAAGCAACGCATCAATATCTCAAAGAAACGACACCATTTTCAGTTCGAAAAAATTCTTTATTCACAAGATTCTTTCTCATTTTAAATAAGAGAACATGTAGACATATATTATACATTTTGTGTACTGTTGTGCAGTAACTATTCCAGAGACAAGTGTAGAGAATCTGTTAGCCAGTGTGTGGGCGCGAAAAGAGCTCAAGAGCCCCACACTTTTCAGTAGTTAAATACAATTGTGCGGAAAAATAGCGTTAATATATATCTATATATAGTATTTCTCACTGATAGCGCAGTTCGCCCGTCAACAGAGGATAATATCTTTATATGATACAAGGTGGCACCATCTTCGCGCGCTCTATGGCAGAATGCTGTCGAGGGTGTCGGAAAAGCAAAAACTGAGTGGGGAAGGTCAACAGATTTGAGCAAACGTGAAGAGGGAACGTGCAGCTCTCGAGGACGAGCTGTGAAATTTAGATTACAAGAGGTAAGGATGATCTGTGAAAAGGAATAGAATGAATTGCCATGAACAATGATTCCGATTTTATTGCCGCGAGTGGTAATTTTATTTTTTCGAAACCAGTTCTAATTAGATAATTATGCTTTTGATTCTAATTCCTTTATTTCAAAATCTTGGCAGTGATTTTGTAGGAATTAACTTTAACGCATCAATTGGAAATGATCCTTAAATATTTTTGTTCTTACTATTATAATCTGTTTTAAATCTCGGAATGAATCCCCACTCATTTTTTATTTAAAAACAGTTGAAAGCAACCTTCGACACCTTCTGGTAAACAGTTTCTTTGCGAAAAATACATACCACTTGCTTGGCAAAGTTGCCATTGATCTGAGAAAGAAAAAAAGTAGTCATCAAAATGAGTGCAATTTCGTAGTGAATGCTCTATGTACACATTGCTATCACACTTTCGGCTTGAGCAATCAAGAACTCCACAAATATACATATATGTACACATATATATTCATGGCACATAGTGGCATCAGCAGCCTGATTATGCACACCATTTTTAGGCAACCTAAGGATATATATATCTATATGAATTACTATTTCTAACCCAGATCGGGATAGACTTCGGTTTGGCTCTAACACTAAGATGGCAGTTTGTTTTCTCCTCGGTCTCTACTTGCAGCGTTATCACATGCACTCGCGCAATGCCTTCCATCGGAAATGTCCCTTTTAAGTACGACAGTTAAGTGGCAGGGAAGCACGAAGAAGGAATTCATCTTTATCATATTCGTAGTAAACTGAAAAGAAAAAAAATGGCGCTGAAACTCTTACCAAAGTGGAAATATTACATCGAAATTAGAAATCAATTTGCATTTCATTTCGTATTCTGTTAAAGCTCGTGTTAACGACGATTACAAAATTCGAAATATAAACTTCAGTAAGTTTTTTCTAGTTGGCCATGGAATTGTTTTTCCTGATTGGAAATGAACACCAATAACTTATAAATTTAAATACTTAGAATGTATTATTGAATGAGAAAGCCCAATAAAATCCCTGTTTAGCACTTAACGAGTGAATTCATGCCCCCAGCTTCAGAGGCAATCGGTTCGTGCAATATCTGCAAGTTGTTTTTTTTTTATCTGAGTTAAAAATGACAAAGATGGCATAGTGGGAAAAGACGGGACCAAGTCTGGAGGCTTAAAAAATAGAAACGCGTGCTATAAAGCGGTATCTATTCCCAGGTGATCTGTGATCATTCGGACTGAGTGCAAATTGCCGTCGTTGATTTTCCTCCTATCAGAGTGTGAAAGGTATTGCACCAAAAAAGATGGCCATGTTTTATGGTTCAGAGCAAAGATGCTTTCAACGCCATTAAACTTCTGTTCAAGAGTAAATTCCTGCTCCTATAATCTCTTGATTTAAATGGGAAGGAATTGATTGCATTTCAGTCGAAAATAATTCCATTGATATTTGAATATAAATCGTCTCCGACTCGGAATGCTTGGCACCTTTGTTTTTCAGGACGTGAATCACGTGACTTGCGAAAGATGCCATTATCCCTCAATAATTCCGAGAATTTCACTGCAGTCGAAACTTCTGGTTGAATCTTGAAACGTTGATTTTGCTTCACCTTGATTTAAAGGAAGTGAACCCCAATGTTGATGTGTGAAGCAGACCAACTGACAATTAATGATCCTGCCTCTTGCAGTTCAGAAGACAGAACAGTTAATCTCATCAGCAAACATCTGATTTTTTTTTTAATATATCACTGGTACGCCTAATGCTGTAGTCATCGAACTCATTTATGCAAAAATGTGTTGCTTTTATTGAGAATGACGTAACAAGCAATATGATCGTACAAAGGCATAACAATGATCTATGTACAGTGCCCATATTCACAGGAGAGGCACAAATTCTGTGAAAAATGTACGCTATATAAATTAGTGCAGTGGATGAGATGCTTAAATTTAGCGTTTATGCAAATTTTTGTCTGATCAACGGATATTTAAATATCGTCATATTATAATGCTGCAAGTCTGCCTGCCACGTGCAATAAGACATCCGAATGGGGAATAAGAATATTTAAAACTAAATCATAATGAAATACTTATTCAACTGCTTGAATGATCAGAGGAGATTTTATTTTGAAACACCGATGTAAAATACTTGACTCCTCCACGCGCAGCACGAATGCTTTTCATTGGATTATTTCTTTGCGAAGTGCGAGTTGAAAGAATAAAATCAGGAATAAATATGATTAAAAAGAAATGGCAATGTTAAACAGCATAATTTTTTACCCGTTCATTAAATTCGTACATAGTAAACGAATATTTGTCACACAAAAAAAAGATTTTCATAAATGGTTAAATGTTTTACATTTTTTTAATCAAATTATAAGGAAATATCTTCAGAGATATATTTAAAGAGACCGAAGACCTGAATCTTCTTGCTGTGAATGCAACATGCTTTGGGTCTTTGGTGCTCTTTTGCTTTAAAATTTTAAACTCGATTTTATTAATCAAAAAAAAATAACAAATGGAAGCAAGTAATAACTTTGAATTATCTCTATATTAAAACATCATTGGGTCATGCTGCACAAGAATGAAGAACGTCCTGGAAGTTTGCCAAGGAGCAAAGTTAATGCCTTTTAAGAGACATTGCCATTTGCAGATGGAAACTACAAGCCACAGCAAAAATATTAAAACTGATAATTTCACTATAATAAAAACATTTTCTATAGACATTTCATAAAACGTCATGATTTTTGAAGAATGACTGATGGTGTATCAGGTATTTTCCCCCATTAACATGTTATTTAATCAGCAATAATATACAATTTAAATCTAGTTATTTTTCTATATCAACAATCTTAATAGTGCTTTTCATTTTCTTATTCAAAAATGTCACAACAATGTCAATTATGGCACACAACTAGAACAACAGGATTGGTCCGCTACTTGATTTCAACAATTGAACAATGCAGAGACGCAGGTGGGCGAGGCAAGAGGAAATCTCTCTTTAAGTATCGTCTGCAGGAGTCATGTAATTGGCAAATTTTAATCTCAGAGGTGCTTGTATGTTTAAAAAAAAATAGAAACTGGACAAAGACTATATTTTCAACATTTGAAAAAATTATGCATTCTAACCTTTAAAATTAGGTGATGAAAAACAGATATTTAATAATCTCGTGCAATTAGGATTGCCACCTTTCTAGGTTTCAACTCACATCTCCAGATTTTGTCTGGAAATCTGCGAACCCAATTTCGTGAAAACGTAATGTGTTCTTTTTAATACAACAGCAAAATGAAAGAAACGGGGATTACGTCTGCTGCTTTCGCAGAGGAAAAACGTTTAACAATGAAATGATTAGTGACCGGCAGTGACAACATTGTTTTACACTAGAAGGATGAAGCTAATCCTGTCATTAGATTAGATTCCGACGTTTTCCATTTGAACCATATGACTCATATTTTCTCTCCTTATATCCCACGATGCAGCGAGATTCTTGAACAGGTTAGCTCTTGGTGATATCAGCTTCCAATCTCGATGGGAATGTTTGCATTTCAGTTTACTTTGTTTTCGTTTTGTGATCCTTATCAGCATTGCTGAAGTCTGAATTCAAAGACTAAATGAAATGACACGGGAAATTTAGCATTTTACGTTTATGAGTTTCACATGCGATCATTGCAAAAAAAAAACTGAAAATATGAGCCATATATTCTTAAAATTCTTGCTGATACAGGAAATGTGCGTAATTTAAAAAGTACTATGTGCAATAAATTTATACAATATCTGTCAATAATTTAACTGTTAATAATGGCAGATAATAGCTGAATTCACTCTATTTAAGTAACAACACTCTAAAAAGTTTTTTTTTTTTGCAAAACTGACTGATAGTTCGCCTGCATTTGGTAGGTCCCACCTACGTCACCATAATATATCAACGAGTGCTTAGAATTATGTTATAATTAAAAGGCCTTAACGATATGGCGGTTGGCATAGAAACAATAAGGATGATTAACAAAAAACATAAGAAAAACTACAAAATTTAAATTTAGCAACGCACAATAAGGAACGTTCTTTAAAGAAAAATAGTAACATAGTTGGCATTTGTATTTCGCTGTTTTAAAAAAAAAACGATCAACGCTCCAAATGGAGTCCAAAAAACGGAGACAAAAGCGCCGTGATCAAAAACAAGGAACTGACTAAGTGAGCTGCTTTGATTTTGTACTGCTTTCTCATCCGATACGAAACAACATATCTCGGTAGACGGCTGCAGAAAGCTTTATTTTCAAGATTACTCTGCTCAGATGAAGGGAGAGAAATGGGAGCGACACGGCTTTCACGTAATTGAAAGTGGGAAAGAAATCTCACGAAAGCAGACCACCTTTCGTGTATTCGCGTTTCGTATCACGGATAAGTTTTAGTCTATTGCCAAATATACCAAACAAATAAATTTCGAACCAAGAAGAACTACTCCAGTATTTTAGCATCATCAGAAGAAGATGAAGACCGTTAAGTTGAATTTTTGTGTCGGATATAATTAAGCTGTGGCCAGGCTTATGTGAGCCCTTTCAAAGCACCCGGATCTTCCGTTACAACTTTTGTTATCTTTAACGTGGACGATTTTGAACCACGTAAAGCTTTGCCGTTGGTGTCAATGAACAGGAATGGATACAAGTGATAATCCTTGCGATGCTGTGGCTGCATAAGGACAGTTTTATTTTCAATCTACGTAACAAAAGGTTACATTAGTTTACTTGTGCTAACTTTTAATGTTCACCGATTAGTTATCCATTGAACATGCCACAGAATGATGGAATGCAATTTAACCCGTTCCTTGGCAAATCATTTTGAGTGCAACTGTTGTAGAGCCATAAATATGACATTAAGAATCAATGTCTTCACGTATGCCAAGGAAAGAATTAAATGAGAATTTCTGGATTTTTTAACCTTAAAAAAAATGTGCTCCCGAGATGAGTTGGTCTCGTGAAAATAAAGCCTTCTGCGATCCCTGTGCTTGAGAAAGGAGGAAATTTGAATTCCTAAAAAGGCTTCGTATCTAGTGTGCTGGGAGGTCGCGCAGAGAGAGAGAGAGTCAGCGCCCCCACTCTCTGCCACCATTACTCCTCTACGGCGGAATTGAGCAAGAGCAAGGTTTCTGTGGGGACAGACTCATCTATCGATATACATACAAGTGGATATATAAAATAGTAGCACATTATGGCCAGTGGGAACATTGGCATCAAGTGTAAGAGAGTTTGGCACAAAAATAGAATCAAATCTCATGCAGCTGGAGCACTTTTGGTTGCTACTTGTTCTTTTCAAAGAAACGCTCACCCGATCAACCAACAAGACCGCAGTAGAAATGTGCAACGGGACAATGTTAAATATACAAGGTGGCTTGTTTGTCATAGTAATATTATAATCAACTGTACAACAAACGCCAAGGTCGCAACTCTTCTTAACAGTTGCAACTTGACGTCACACAAAGGATCTCCAAGTAAAGACCTTCCAAAACTATACACAACATCATCTCTGCTGGGGATGCTCCCAAGCTTTGTCGTCCATTGATTAACACAACGAAACAGCGATCGTAACAAAATCATTCAACTATCTTAATTTATCACCATTCGATCACAACACCGGGCCGCCAGCGGTCACGTGACACAGAGGTTGCTATCCAACGAGAAACGCGAAAGAGCCCTCAACAGCCAGAAATGAAACGAAGACGGATTTTTTATTAAACAATTTTCTCACGTGCATTTGTCCTTAAATACTATAAGAGAATATGTATCTTAATAAAAAAAATTACATTAAAATAACTCGTATATTAAGGTAGCTTTGAAATGTGGTTATATCTTTTTAGTCTTATAAATTAATGTGCTAGTCATATGCAATGACATTATGGAATGTACATTAACAGTAAAGGAAAAATTTTAAGTTTTCTAAGAACCCTGGCTAAATATATTGATCTTTCCCAGAGCTTTTATCATACGAGATAACAAAGCGAATGGGAACGGAATTATTTGCAGATATTGATTTCTTTTGAAGCGGATTTGCAGCGTTTCTTTCGCTGCCCCGCTTCCCTCTTCGGGTGCGTTCGTTATTATTATTGAAGTGAGTGTTTTTGCTCATGCTTGGCTCTTCCCTCTTATGCAACGTTAAAAGTAAAAAAAAATTAAGCTCTGTTCAATTCAACTGTTGGAAAATGTATTTTTTTTTTCGTAGAGGGAGGAAGAGGAGTTACCCGTAAAAGGCAACCTCAGATTTCTTCCGTTCGTGTCGCTCCGAGCGATATCTCGTGGATAGCATTTCTCTCGATGTCAGATGAAAGCGAAACCCGGCCTACTCCAGCTGCCCGCGGAAAGACATCGCAGCGGCATCACAAGGCAACAAGAATGTCTTGCTGCACGTGTCACAAAGTCTTGAAGAAATGCTTCAGCATTCACTAAACGTCGTTTCGTCATCTCTATCTTTGTCATTTACTGTTTCCGGCGGAAACGGAGCATCGTCAACCTCGTCGAAAGGAACTCGATGAGCGACGGATCCTGGCTCGCGCTTCTCTCCGACAAATACAGTGGAAGTCGCCGATGAAGAGGGAGCCTCACCCTACACGGACTGCAGCATTTTCCTCCGTCACACCGCAACACAGCATTCTACGGAGAAAGAAAATAACTCGGGTTAACATTGGATAAGGAAAGAAAATAACTCAGGTTAACACTGGATGATAAAAGAAAATAGCTCGGGTTAACACTGAATGATGAAAGAAAATAACGCGGGTTAACACTGGATAATAAAAGAAAATAACTCAGATTAACATTTGGCACTAAGTGCTTTGAGAATGCAGGCATGAAACGTTTAAAAAAAATCTGATGTATTTATGAAACTCCACTGCTACGTTAACTAAAGAATAAATGTAGGAAACAATTTCTCGATGTCGAATTCAATCAGACAAGATATTCAGGTGCTGGAGAAAAAAATGGAAAACAGTTCCACGTCATCTCAATAGGAAGTTCACTGACTTAAATACGTTCCCTATGCAAAATGCGACTGATGCGAGGACAATTCAAAGATCTTAATGAAATCCAATCCTCGATTTCTAGGAATATTCGCACGGTAATCAGAGCCATGAAAGATGAAATGTTTAACCATTTAAAATAATTGATATCGGAAATTAATTAAAAAATGACTTTACTGAAATTATATACAGGCATATTATAAAAGCACTATGTGTAACGATAATTTCAATTTTTAGGGAATGATTTCTTCAGAAAGAGATTGCTATTTGTGAATAGTAACCATTTAATTCATCATCATCATCATCCTCAAGCAGCCATGGGCTACGGAGGTCCAACCAGACCGCGCAGTTTAATTCTCCAAGCATATCTGTCCTGAGCTACATCTGCTGCATCCGGCCACTGTACACCAATTCTAACAAGGTCCTGATTGACATTGTCTGCCCACCGCATCCTAGGTCTCCCCCTCCTTCTGAGGCCTCCAGGCACACTGTTCATAACCTTATTCGCCAATCTATAACTATCCATACGGGCAACATGGCCAAACCAGCGGAGTCTCTCTCTGCACAATATGCTGCTTAAAGGAGGTTGCAGACTCCTTTGCCTAACCTCATCATTAGTTACAAAGTTAAACCACCTAATACCCAAGATACTGCGTAAGCATCTAGAATCAAAAGCATCTAGTTTCCTGTTATCTTGCTTACACAGCGCCCAAGTTTCACTACCATAACTAACCCTAGAAAGAACCAAACTATTATACAGTCTAATTTTAGTCTTAAGGTGTATACGCCTATTTCTCCACAATCTCCATAGATTCTTAAAAGTCCCGGCAGCAATACCTATTCGTCTGTTAATCTCATGCCGCACATCACCAGTATCAGTTACGCAGCTCCCAAGGTAATTAAACTGTGACACCTGCTCAAGACTGCAACCATTCAGATTAACTGAATCACAACCTGCCTGACCAATTTTCATCACTTTAGTTTTCACTCTGTTTATAACCAACCTACTGTACTACCAGTCTCATCAACAGTTCGAATGAAAGAGTTCATCTCATCAACATCATTTGCCAAAAGGGCTAAATCATCAGCATAATCTAAATCAGAAATTTTCGTATCTCCAGCCCATTTAAGGCCAAAATCTTTCCCTAGAAGTGAATTTCGCATAACATAATCAACAACCAAATTAAAGAGAAAAGGAGACAAAATGCACCCTTGTCGAACACCAGAAGTAATGCTAAACCAATTGCTACAAGACTTACCAACTCTCACACACGACTCAGTATTATTATAGAGAGCTTTCATTATGTTAACTAACTTGTCTGGTATACCATATGATCTCACAATCAACCACAAATTATGACGATCAACAGAGTCGAAAGCCTTTTTGAAATCAACAAAGCTAGCAACCAAAGGTTTCTGAAACTCTAAACATTTCTCAAGAATCTGCCTAAGTGAAAATATCTGATCTACACATCCCCTACCACTTCTGAATCCACATTGCTCATCACGCAATTGCCTCTCAACCAGATTCTTAATTCTATTAAGCACAATCATGGAAAGAACTTTACCTGGAACGGAGAGTAGGCTGATACCCCTATAGTTATCACAAGAACTGCGATCACCTTTTTTGAAAATAGGGATAATAATAGCTCTGGTAAAATCTTTAGGAACCATGCCTTTATCATAAAAGTTATTCAAAATTTCAGTCATCCAAATGGTAACTGAAACATTCCCAGCTCTAAGCATTTCCGTAGTAATTTCATCAACCCCTGGGGATTTATGAAGTTTAAGTTTAGAAATAGCGAAACTAACTTCAGATTGTGTTATAGGGCCAACATTAAAGCCAACAATGCATCTATCATCATTGCAAACAATGGGAGTAGAACTAACCACATTGTTTAGAACATCACTGAAATGCTCAGCCCACCTAGCCATGACAGAATCCTCACCTTCTATAACCTTGCCTTGTTTATCCTTCAATCCCTGTATACCTGTTCGTTTTCTACCACACAAAACATTAACTATCTGGTACAGCTCTCTGCTGTTGTGCTGTCTAACTGCTTCCTCAGCTTTGTCAGCAAGGCCATCAAGCCAAAGATTCTTATCAGTAGCTAACTGACCCTTCACACGTTTATTAAGTTCTTTGTAATGCTTTCTATTAGGACTAGTAGGGTACTGATTAAGGACATTCCTGCAGTTCCTTCTTTCTGAAATAAGCTCAAGTGCCTTATCACTTAAATAATTCTGTCTCCTCTGCTCCTTTTTCCCTAAAAGACTACTGTTAGTTTCCAAAAAAGCCTGTTTAAAATGGCCCCATTCTTCCTCAACTTCAGTATTAAGCAAACCATGACTGTCATAATGACTAAGTAACCTATCATGGTAAGCTTTAGCTATAACTGGGTCTTTCAGAGCTTCGGTATTAAAGATAAATTCTTGAACCCTAGCACAACACTTTTTAAGTAAGTTGCAAGACACTTTTAACAAAGTAATGGTCAGATCCAATTTCAGCTCCCCTATATGCCCTGGTATTTCTAACAGAACTAGCCCATTTGCTGTTAATTAATATATAATCAATCATATTCCTATGCAGCCCATCAGGTGAGACCCATGTGTATTTATATATGTCGCGGTGTTTGTAATATGTGTTAGTTATTCTGAAACCATTGAGTTTACTTACCTGTAGGAGACGTTGCCCATTGCCATTGCAGCTACCAATACCAAAAGGGCCTATTACTCCTCCCCAAAGGTCAGAGTCGGTACCAACTTTGGCATTGAAGTCACCAAGAACAAGGGTAATATCTCCTTTCTTGACAGAATTCAAAATATCCTGAAGTTGTCTGTAAAACCTATCCTTCTCATCCTCATCAGAATCCTCAGTGGGGGCATAACAGCAGATAACATTCAAGTCTTTAATGCTTGTCTGAAATTTTGCTGTAAGAAACCTTTCATTAATGCACTCATATCCTAGAAGAGCATCACTAGCATGTCTGCTGAGCAGCAGACCCACGCCTTGGTGATGCTTTCCATCCTCCCTCCCTGTAAAGAGAAATTTAAAGTTATTTTTAAGTATCTCACCTTTACCTGTCCATCTGGTCTCTTGCAAGCCTAGAATATCTAGGTTATAGCGCTGGAATTCCTGCATGAGGCCATCAAGAGAATAATCTCTATGTAATGTCCTCACGTTCCACGTTCCTGAAGAGAGAAAATGATTAGTAGGATTTTTAAAGAAATTAGGTTTATTGAGATTGGTAGGGCCAACAATATCAAACAGCCCCCTGATCGCAGGCATGGGGCAAAGACCTGTTCCTCCTCCGCTAAAGACTGAAGTCACCGATACTGGTAGGAACTTCAGGCACCACCTTTTCAAGTGGACTTTTTCAAGAACCATATGGCCTGCCTGAGACACATTACTCCAGTTTAGGCTTGACGATGCCCAACTAGCTAAGTAAGGTTCAGGTACCTGCGATGGCCTCTGATTAGGATTATCCACTAGCTGATATAAGGTATCCCATGCCTCTGTTCACTTAGAGCTGGCAACCCAGAAGCAAACAGAAAACACAGCGGCAGACTCTCCCTCAACAGAGGCCCACCAGTGCAGCAAGTCCAGGATCCATAATCAAGCTTAAATCCATAAACAAGTCCAGTCTAGTAGGTATAAATGGTCAGCACCAGGACCCTGTGAAGTTGACCACTCCTCAGCAGGGTTGAAAAAAAAGAAAAAAGTGGCCATAGATGACCAGATCAGTAGGCCATACTGAACTGGCAGCCCTCTCCTTCCGTTCCCTTCCAAAAGAGAATATCTCTTTTGAAAGGTACTAACGGCCTGCACCACGAGAAGGCGGGGTCGGACATTAGGTGCTAGACCTGGCCGGTTCTGTGCATCATCACTGGGGATTGGTATACAGCTCTCCTTCCAGTTTTCGATAGATTTCGTTCATTCCTTATCATCAATCATCTATTTCGATAAAAAGCATATTTAATTAAGCAGTCTTTGGGCTCTGATAACAATTTCTTTCCCAATGCCTGTACATTTCGGTAAAGTTTAACATATTGGTAGTTACTAAACTTTAACCTCCAATGCTTCAATGGATTTTAAAAATTCCACCTTTCTTACCGAGAGAACATTGTTGAAAATCGAAAATTTAATTTCATTGAGATCTTTATCTTCCCCGGAAAGTTTATTTAAGGAATTACTGAGTTCTGAATCTCTATTCTCAGAGCATCGAATTGTTTCAGTTTTCCTTTACCTGCTGAAGTCTCTCTTTCTCATCGATCCCAATTTCGGAGCCAAATTGTCACCACCTTCTGATTCACGTGCCAGATTCACCAACAACAGATACTGATGATTGCAGCCTTCGTACTTATAATGCGCACACTTCAAATTGTCACGCCACAGGATATTATTATTCTTTGCTTTTTATTACAGTCAGAATATAAATAATCACAGATAAGAATAATATTGTCTCAAATTCTTAGAGACAATGTATATGCTATAAGCATTTTTACACATTATGATCGGAATTTCAGTTATGCAATGTAAGAAGGAATCTTCGTATCTTCGAATAGAGCACCTGACGTCATCAGTAGGTCGTAGGTTCGTATCTGACCTGACTCGGAGAATTTTTTTCGCCAAAATATCAGCATGTAAGAATGATTACACTGTTTGCCCTAAGTATTCGCTGACACTTTCGAAATCTCCCACCAGAGGAATTTATTCTAACATTTTGATTTCTTCATAGTTTTATTTTTTCGAATTTGTAAGTATTGTCATATTATAAACAAATACCCCCCTCAAGAAGCTGCTTGCCACAGAGTTCTGACAGGAGCCTGTCAGTTTATACGCCATGGTAGAAGGTCTGTGAGAAGGCGAGACCTCAGCAGAAAGAAACAGAAATAGTCATGCCTTACCCAGGGCTCGAACCCAGGTCCCTTTGAGCAGTAGCCAAGCGCGCTAACCATTCTACCAGCATACCACTAAATTCCCCTTGCAGGTATCCATCTAGCTGCATCTATGAATATACTCTAAAATTAAGATAATTCGTAGACTTCAGATTCACGGACTAAATCCTCTTTCCAACTTTTTCGTCTTAGGAAAAATATTAAAGTATGTGTAAAGCATGGCTGTTTGTGTCGTTTTTCTGCTGAGGGCCTGCCATCCTCTCAGATCTTCTACTATGGCATATAAACTGACAGGCTCCTATCAGATCTCTGTGGCAAGCAGCTGCTTGAGGGGGTATTTATTTTATTTTTATTTTGTCATCGTCATTTATCGCTACATTGCGGGCAATGTGTCAGCTATTTTTGCAATATCTGTATACACTGATGATTTATTATTAACACAAAAATAAATAGGAATTTTAATTCGCCTATATTAAGACAAAAATGGAAAAATTTCATGGTGGCTTTCAATTATGAACTCGCTATGAGTAAGAGATCGTACGATTTTATGTTAATTTCAGCTTTATCCCATTTTCATACTTCGAGTGAGGGTCGTGCCAAGGAAGGGGCTAGTAGGGTTCTCTGCCCAGGGTGTAAATCAAATCTAGGGCGCAATTTCAAATTATTACGTGACCAATTTTTATTACATACTGTGTGAAGAAAATAATTATTCGATAGGTTGTAAAATAGCTCTTGAACCGAGAGCAAAATTGGCTAGGCTTCCAATTATCAAATAGGAAGTGAATACTCAACTTCAATTATTTTCGTAAGTAGTTTTATTTCTACGTTTGTCTTAAAAATGTTAATTCTTTAGAAGTTGAAACTATTTTGTTTTTGTGCTATGGATGTCGTAATTCAGTTTCAGAAACCGGAAATACTAAAACTGTATATCCTGCAACGTGCTATTGACTTTGATAACGCAAGATTTCTTATATCGTTTTGTTTCATCCTATGTTTTTCAATGCATTGTGCCATATGGAAGATAATATTACGAACAGGATGTACAGCCATAATGAACCCAAAAGGAGAAATGAGTAGGAAAGGAAATTGGAAATTTCCTCCATTCCTCGGATTCATTTCGAGAGCAGACGTCTCGTCTGTTGGTCAGCGTAAAACTTCCGCTGTGACTTCTTTTCGCACCAAGTGCCACGAATAACGTCACGGGTGTTCGCTTAGTTGCTATAGCAACAAGAGCGCCACTTGCAGCGTGGGAGACTGCTGACGCTCTTCTTAAGAGGGAGAGCGTCACTGACGTCACCACTGTTCAACAATAACAGTTTCGTGAGCGTGTGTGGCAGCAGACGATGTTTTAGCCTTTGGACAGGTCTTTTAGCTCGAAGCCGATTTCTTTTGCCAGCCGATTCTGAAGGAGAGAAAAGTTGCCAAGCGAAGAGAGACTCCGTTGATCTTTTTCTCGTGCATTGCTAGCGGACACCTTTATGCAGATCTCTATAAATATTTCGCCTCTGACGCATGAAGAGCATAATTCATATTATAATGTTCGAGTTGCCTTCTAGTTAAATCCCATTTGACTTGTTTCTTAAAGATAAAAACAGTTTGAGTTAAAAATTCTAAATTTGTTTCGAAACAGTTAAACTGTGAAATCACACAAAAAAAAACACAGATATTCTTCTAAAGTTTTGGGTTAGGTTGTTTTACTTCTGAGCGGCACTTTTTTGCACACCATGGGCTAAATAACCAGGTCACAAGGATCCTGAAGTCTCAGAGAAGGTTGGGGGAAGGGACACACTGGAACAGCTGTTGGGAGACAGATGGTAGCCTCCCGTCAAGGCCATCCAGCGTGTTCTGTAACGTGCACAGGGTATAACTCTTCCGCACACGGGGCCACGGCTTAAAGTCCCATCCGACGGACGGCGGCCTTTCTTCTAAAGCGCCATACTTAATGAAAACGACTTGTGATATATTTTGCAACTGGTTGGAAGATAAATATAGGCTGATAAATTATGTTAATCAAGGTAGATTTACAAAAGCCAACACTTTAATAAAATATTATTTCAAACTCTTTTTTTTTTCATTTGATCCCACAGAGAAAGAAGCATAATGCAAAAAAATATTAATTTAAAACTAGGATGCGAGTGTCGCCTTTGCTTGATGCGATAGTGCACTGTGCCTTTAGTATCTATTTTCATACCACAGACAGTGACTGAAAATAAAGAGCTCGATGAAATCTATCTAAATCTCACTTTTAACAAATTTTGTTTAATATTTAAAGAGTTATATTTAACAATAACAGCTCATTCGGTAAAAAGTACTCAAAAATTGACAAAAACTCAAACAATCATTACGCAAAGTGCTAAAAATAAGCTTTATTGAAGTTTAATAATTAATTTTCTATTAAGTGTCATTAAGTGTCAACTTTAAAGATCAATTACTTTCATTAAATATCCCATCTTTCATAACGATTTGAATACTGAAGGAACATTTTTGAAAATCCATATTGAGATCTTTATTTTCTGTCACGATTTTCCTTAAAGAAATTTTCGAAAAAGTACCGAGCTTCGAATCTGAATTTACACGGAAATGTTTCCCTTCACGTGGTCACCGAGTGAAATCGTTGGGAAATATTAATCTATATTATCATGAGGGAGAGGGATGAGAATTATTGAAGTCGGAAATGAAATAATCAATGAAAGTATGGCATCAGAAGAAATATTAAAAGATTATGAGACCTGCATATATGACATATATGCAAGTGTCATATGTGACAAAATATAAGTAGAAGAAGGTAAATATCGCTTCTGTCGCATAATGGGAATCACGTTTCCAACGAGAATGAAATGTTTCGCTTACCTGCTTCCTCACTCCTTAGAAGTTTTAATTTGAACTAAGGGGTGATGGGGAAAATCCAAAAAGTATTATTTTATTAGTACTTAAAAAGCAGAAAAAAGTATTTGTCTTTAACCTTCAATTTAAAAAGTTGCTTTTCTCACAACCCCTGTGAGAAAAGAGGCGGATTGCTGCTCTGAGGGGAACATCTCTTCACACTCTAACATTAACTGATCACTTGAAACATTCGTTAAAATTTTTACCGTTTCCATATTTAGTGACTTATAACGGATGCATACTCAAGGATTTAAAAAAATGTGTATTTTAATATTTTATTACTAACAGTCCAATTAAAAAAGAATTTTTCAAGCATCTCTTAAATAAAAGTGTTGCGTTTTCCTCTCCCCCTGGGGGGATGAGAGTCGACTCATTGTCGACAATGGAAACCTCATGACCTTCACACATTCCACCACCAACATTTTTAAATTTTTCTAGCATAAATATATATTATATTTATTTTTAAAAATAATATAAATATATATTTTTAAAAATTTCTAGCATAAAGACATCGTTTGCAGTATATAGGTTTTGAATTTTCAACTTTTTCCGCAATTCGTATAGGTTTTGGGAGATTCAGAAAGGGCGATTCATAAAACGTCATCAATACGTAACCATCACAAGAATAAGTTTTAACTCTAAAAAAGGTTCGATATCTACAGACGGACGATAAGGTGAACAGATTATCTCGTTGTTTTTTTTTTTTTTTGAAAATGAGATAAAAAAAAACATGGAGGTCAGAAAGAACAACAGAAGAGTAGAGGAATTTTGGGCAAAACAGTATTACGAGGATTGCAGGATCGATAATCGAATACAGAGAAATGGATGTCACAATCCAGTGGAGGAACAGAATGGCAATTCTTGGGGTGATAATATTTCGATGATTAGACAATTAATAGAGAAGACGATGAAAGGAATAATGAACTCATATGGCGTTTTGTCGGTTTGGAAAACGCATATCGTAGTGTATCAAGGGATAGAACTGTAGAATAGATTAAGAGAGAATTTATAGAATTAATAAGGACTGTAAAATATATTAAAATAATATCTATCAAATGAAAACTGATTGTCAAGAGAATTTAAAACATATAAATGGTTAAAACAGGAATATTACAGATCACCTACTTTGTTTAAATTTATATTGAAAAGAATATAGAAATTGTAAAAGAAATGGAAATATCAACTGTACGAGGAAGTGTCTATTGGAGATGATCATGTGATTGAATATAAATTTTTGAAAATGTAAAATATCCAGGAGGTAATGGAAGAGAAGATCTTGAGGTGAATGGAGGAGGCAGATCTAAGGAAACAGTGGGCGGAACAGACAAAGGAAAAGCAACAAGAGTACTAAATTCGATTTTATGTGATAGAAGTATATGAGTAAAAAATAAAGGAATGATTTTTCCCCACAACTGTAGAGAACATTCTCATATATGGAACTGACGAACAGGTTAACATTTGGAAAAAGAGTAACCGAAATGGATTTGCGAAGAAGATGTAAGCGGAAGGCAAGAATCGAAATGAAAATAATTCTGGGAGTAGAGGAAGACGTTGGAGAGAGAGTAGCGAGGAAAAAAGGAGTGAAGTGATCAGGACGTAGTGAACAGAATGAAGGATGGAAGATGGAACGGAAGAAAATATAGAAATGGGAACTCAATGATAGAAGACGAAGGAGGAGAAAGGCCAAGGAAGAAATGGAGAGATGGTGTGAGATGACCAGAAATCGTTCGATGTATATGGAGCGGAAAGTTCTTCCTATTTAAAGCATAAAATTAAAGTTGCTTATACTGATTTGGAGAACTAAATTACATAGTGTGGTCCGCCCTTGTATACGATGGCTGTTTAAGGATTATATTGGTTAGAATACTCTGGCATGAATCTCGGAGAAATCTGGGTCCGAGTCCCGCGCAACGGCTAAAAACCATTTATCGATTTATTCCATTCTTTGTGAAACAACAAATTTAAAAAATGCACTCGAGATTGCAGAAGTTGGTTTCGTCTTTAAAGTCGGCCAGGCAACTGCTAGAATTCTCTGGAATCTCATGTTCGCATCGTTTGCTTGGACGATGTGTCGTCGTTTCGTCACCCGTTTGGCTATTGACTTGAAAGAGGAAGTTGCTGACCACTTCCTCCTGCCACGGCTGAAAGAGTGTGACGTCACAGAGAAAAGACTCTTCTGATCGGCTCTCCAGTAGATGGCGCCACCACCGACATTTCTCAACCCACACCTCCTATAGCGGAAGGCGAATGGACCAGGCTATGGCAGCACCAAAAGATTTATCGACAGCAGCGAGGCGAAATCTTGCAAACTGTTGAACATAGAATTGTAATAAATTCTATTCCACAAACGCACGAGGTTTTGGTGTGTGTCACACGAAAAATGAAATTTATTTTGATGACTGTTGCAAGTAATGGAATAAATCGTGTTGCTGAGACGATAAAAAAAAAACCAACGTAAAATATTCGTAGAAGTTCCTTTGAATGAGGAATTACCTTCTCAATACCTGCTTCTATCCGCGTAGGTAATTAGGAATTATTCCCATTGAATAAATTCGTGGAGGCATGTCTAGATATGTAGTGAACGATACGCCCTTAAGAAGAGACAATTTTGCAGTTGCAACAAAGAAGCTTTTGAGGAATTTAAGAAAAGTTCAAAGTTTGGAAGACATAAAACGATTTCTTTTAATTTAGGACAATTCATCCTAATTTAAGTGATGTTTGAAAAGTGAAGGAATTACTTTAAAGTATTAATAAATTGCTAATTCTGATTATCATAAATATATATATATATATTTGAATTATTTCGAATGTATTTCATGAGGTGATAACCTTCTTTTAAGAGTTTCAAAAATGCTGTTGTTACACTGATATGATTATTTGTTAATGCTTGCATTCTGAAAATTAAAAAGACTCGTTCTGTTGCATTCCACATGAAATATGAGGGAACTTGTCCAACAGTCCTCACCGAGAAATGGCGAGTCGCATTCAAATCCAGTTTTTTGTCCACTTCTCTGATGCGTGTGAAATTGCTCTTCTTCTCCGAAGGTGAACTCTGGAATTTGGAGTGATTTAGAAAGTTGATTTGCTCGCACCAAAGAAAAACTTTTTGGGATCACCAAACTTTCTCACTTTTCATATAACGACCACCAACAGGCGATGCTGCTTCCCACAACGTCGACACCTTTAATCGCCACTGCCTCTTACTTCCTTACTCTTCTGCAGAGAGTTGGAAACAATGCAACCACACGCGGTGGAGATCTTTTCCTTCCGCATTGCCTCAGGAATAAAAGAGAGTCCATGAGAGAGTGCGCAAGGGGAAAGGGGGGTGGGGGTGGAGACGGAAGAATGGAGAAGCGCCGTCGTCGTCCCTCCCACCCTCTCGCTATGGTCCATTAAATGTTAAACCGGCCAGTAAATAAATCTGTCCGTAACAAGAGACTCGGTTCGTCGTGGCCACACTAATGAAGTCCCATCTGCTGTCTCTGGACGGGTGGGCTCGTCTCTTTGCCACAAGAGAAGGAATTTGGCATCGCAGTGGCCATCATGGCAAGCCGATCTCTAGCTCATTATCCCAACAGCGGCGATAGCTTTGAAACATACATTCCCCAGAAATCGTGGGTTTTAGAGCTTTTCAACTGAAAGCCGATAGCAGAATGTGGACACGGCCCTTTTTGTTTTGAAACAGTTGCATAAATCTACAGTGAAGTGACGGATAACGTCTTAGATATCATTCAAGAAATATAATTTTCATTCCAATTTTACAAAAAAAACAAAAACAAATTGGATACCACATTGCTGCATATTATCAATGATAAAAATAAAAAAAAAAAGATTAAAATTTTTTTAAACAAAGCAACACTTTGAATTTCTTCCAAGAATTAAAAACAATCAATTTTTCATTGTGTAGACCAGTGTGGTGTAACTGACGTCATCGCCCACTTGTGATTTCTTGTTAATGTGTTTCATTAGAGTAGAAGAGAAGCAGGATTTTTTTTTTAAATACCTAACATAATGAAAAGAGCAAATTCGTTTCGGAAGTCTTGATCCGCGACCACTGGAAAAAGTCATTCACAAAAGGAATGCAGAAAATACTGGAAAATAACATAATTTTTTGTGTATAACTTTCCTCAAATATAATTGAATAGTAACGAACCTATTAAGTTAAAAAAGAAGAGAAAATGTTGCTTCTTAAAATCAACATTGAATCCCGATTATGCCAGGCAGAGGCGGTACTCATTCAACACTCAAAATTTTGAGTCGCCAAAACGACAGCTATATTTCATTGAATATATATTCATTTTGAGAACAGATGATCTTTTCGATAATGGTTTCATTTCCAAGTCATTGTCTCTCTGCGTATTGACATCTCGACAAACTACAAATCATCACGAAACTTGCATTTCAGGCTATTTGCAGCTTAATAGCTAAGTGTGAAGGTCTGCGGTAAGTGGTGGATCTTTCTCTGTGATGGCCTAGTTCTCTTAAGATGTTGCATCTTCTGACATCAGAACAAGACTCCGATTTGACAAGAATGCGCTGTAAACAAGTGATTGCATAAATATTTACATATTCACTTTCTGGAAGCAGAAGCGACAAAAAAAAATAGGCTATTTAATATTCCATTTCTTAACTCTCTGACATTTGATTCAAATGAGGTCTAATTTTATTCAATTTACGTTATTTTTTCTGATCAGTAAAGCCCGAAGTTTCGTGAATGCACAACTTTTCTCTGGAGAGCAGAGACAGGAAAAGGGCGCGAAACAACTGTCAACGAAATGGAAACCGAGATTTGTCTCTGCACGGCACAATGACGACATATATACCACAAAGCGGGGGTTTTCAACGTGGGGTACGTCGTCAGAGCTCAAAAGTCACGAGATATATGTTATATATATGTTTTATTTATTCCCATTGTTATACTATAACTATAGTTTTATCTATCTATACAAGGGGTACGCCAGTTACATACACATTTCCAGGGGGTACGTGAAGCATAAAAGGTTGAGAACCACGTAGTCAGATGGGGCGGGGGTGGCTCAGTCGGTAGCGCGCCAGGCTCGTAATCTGTAGTTCCCAGGTTCGAGTCCCAGCTGGGTCAGCGTTGAGATTTATCTCCGCAAAATTCCCCGCCCTGCCCACGGTCAGTAGGGGACACCGATGGGCTTGGAAAGGCCGCCGTCCGTCGGATGGGACGTTAAGCCGTGGCCCCGTGTGTGGGAGAGCCATACCCTGTGCACGTTAAAGAACACGCTGGATGGCCTTGACGGGAGGCTACCATCTGTCTCCCAACAGCTGTTCCAGTGGGTCCCCTCCCCCAACTTTCTCTGAGCCTTCGGGGTCCATGTGACCTGGCCATTTAGCCCATGGTGTGCAAAAAAGTGCCGCTCAGAGGTAAAACAACGCAACGTTGAGAACCACTGATATATATGTTTTATTTTATTCCCATTGTTTTACTATAACTATAGTTTTATCTATCTATACAAGGGGTACGCCAGTTGCATACACATTTCCAGGGGGTACGTGAAGCATAAAAGGTTCAGAACCACTGATATATAAGTTTTATTTTATTCCCATTGTTATGCAATAACTATAGTTTTATCTATCTATACAAAGGGTACGCCAGTTACATACACATTTCCAGGGGGTACGTGAAGCATAAAAGGTTCAGAACCACTGATATATATGTTTTATTTTATTCCCATTGTTATACTATAACTATAGTTTTATCTATCTATACAAGGGATACGCCAGTTACATACACATTTCCAGGGGGTACGTGAAGCATAAAAGGTTGAGAACCACTGATATATATGTTTTATTTTATTCCCATTGTTATACTATAACTATAGTTTTATCTATCTATACAAAGGGTACGCCAGTTACATACACATTTCCAGGGGGTACGTGAAGCATAAAAGGTTCAGAACCACTGATATATATGTTTTATTTTATTCCCATTGTTATACTATAACTATAGTTTTATCTATCTATACAAAGGGTACGCCAGTTACATACACATTTCAAGGGGGTACGTGATGCATAAAAGGTTGAGAACCACTGTTATATAAGTTTAATTTTATTCCCATTGTTATACAATAACTATAGTTTTATCTATCTTTACAAAGGGTACGCCAGTTACATACACATTTCCAGGGGGTACGTGATGCATAAAAGGTTGAGAACCACTGTTATATGCGTTTTATTTTATTCCTATTGATATACTATAACTATAATGTTATCTATCTATACAAGGGGTACGCCAGTTACATACACATTTCCAGGGGGTACATGAAGCATAAAAGGTTGAGAACCACTGATATATGCGTTTTATTTTATTCCCATTATTATACTATAACTATAGTTTTATCTATCTATACAAGGGGTACGCCAGTTACATACATATTTCCAGATGGTACGTGAAGCATAAAAGGTTGAGAAACACTGCTATATATGTTTTATTTTATTCCTATTGATATACTATAACTATAATGTTATCTATCTATACAAGGGGTATGCCAGTTACATACACATTTCCAGGGGGTACGTGAAGCATAAAAGTTTATTTTATTAAAAGTTTATGTTTTATTTTATTCCCATTGTTATACTATAACTACAGTTTTATTTATCTATACAAGGGGTATGCCAGTTGCATACACATTTCCAGGGGGTACGTGAAGCATAAAAGTTTGAGAACCACTGATATATATGTTTTATTTTATTCCCATTGTTTTACTATAACTATAGTTTTATCTATCTATACAAGGGGTACGCCAGTTACATACACATTTCCAGGGGGTACGTGAAGCATAAAAGGTTCAGAACCACTGATATATAAGTTTTATTTTATTCCCATTGTTATGCAATAACTAGAGTTTTATCTATCTATACAAAAGGTACGCCAGTTACATACACATTTCCAGGGGGTACGTGAAGCATAAAAGGTCCAGAACCACTGATATATATGTTTTATTTTATTCCCATTGTTATACTATAACTATAGTTTTATCTATCTATACAAGGGATACGCCAGTTACATACACATTTCCAGGGGGTACGTGAAGCATAAAAGGTTGAGAACCACTGATATATATGTTTTATTTTATTCCCATTGTTATACTATAACTATAGTTTTATCTATCTATACAAGGGTACGCCAGTTACATACACATTTCCAGGGGGTACGTGAAGCATAAAAGGTTCAGAACCACTGATATATATGTTTCATTTTATTCCCATTGTTATACTATAACTATAGTTTTATCTATCTATACAAGGGGTACGCCAGTTACATACACATTTCCAGGGGGTACGTGATGCATAAAAGGTTGAGAACCACTGTTATATAAGTTTAATTTTATTCCCATTGTTATACAATAACTATAGTTTTATCTATCTATACAAAGGGTACGCCAGTTACATACACATTTCCAGGGGGTACGTGATGCATAAAAGGTTGAGAACCACTGTTATATGCGTTTTATTTTATTCCTATTGATATACTATAACTATAATGTTATCTATCTATACAAGGGGTACGCCAGTTACATACACATTTCCAGGGGGTACATGAAGCATAAAAGGTTGAGAACCACTGATATATGCGTTTTATTTTATTCCCATTATTATACTATAACTATAGTTTTATCTATCTATACAAGGGGTACGCCAGTTACATACATATTTCCAGGTGGTACGTGAAGCATAAAAGGTTGAGAACCACTGCTATATATGTTTTATTTTATTCCTATTGATATACTATAACTATAATGTTATCTATCTATACAAGGGGTATGCCAGTTACATACACATTTCCAGGGGGTACGTGAAGCATAAAAGTTTATTTTATTAAAAGTTTATGTTTTATTTTATTCCCATTGTTATACTATAACTACAGTTTTATTTATCTATACAAGGGGTATGCCAGTTGCATACACATTTCCAGGGGGTACGTGAAGCATAAAAGTTTGAGAACCACTGATATATATGTTTTATTTTATTCCCATTGTTTTACTATAACTATAGTTTTATCTATCTATACAAGGGGTACGCCAGTTACATACACATTTCCAGGGGGTACGTGAAGCATAAAAGGTTCAGAACAACTGATATATAAGTTTTATTTTATTCCCATTGTTATGCAATAACTATAGTTTTATCTATCTATACAAAGGGTACGCCAGTTACATACACATTTCCAGGGGGTACGTGAAGCATAAAAGGTTCAGAACCACTGATATATATGTTTTATTTTATTCCCATTGTTATACTATAACTATAGTTTTATCTATCTATACAAGGGGTACGCCAGTTACATACACATTTCCAGGGGGTACGTGATGCATAAAAGGTTGAGAACCACTGTTATATAAGTTTAATTTTATTCCCATTGTTATACAATAACTATAGTTTTATCTATCTATACAAAGGGTACGCCAGTTACATACACATTTCCAGGGGGTACGTGATGCATAAAAGGTTGAGAACCACTGTTATATGCGTTTTATTTTATTCCTATTGATATACTATAACTATAATGTTATCTATCTATACAAGGGGTACGCCAGTTACATACACATTTCCAGGTGGTACGTGAAGCATAAAAGGTTGAGAACCACTGCTATATATGTTTTATTTTATTCCTATTGATATACTATAACTATAATGTTATCTATCTATACAAGGGGTATGCCAGTTGCATACACATTTCCAGGGGGTACGTGAAGCATAAAAGTTTGAGAACCACTGTTATATATGTTTTATTTTATTCCCATTGTTATACTATAACTATAGTTTTATCTATCTATACAAGGGGTACGCCAGTTACATACACATTTCCAGGTGGTACGTGAAGCATAAAAGGTTGGGAACCACTGATATATGCGTTTCATTTTATTCCCATTGTTATACTATAACTATAATGTTATCTATCTATACAAGGGGTACGCCAGTTGCATACCCATTTCCAGGGAATACGTGAAGCATAAAAGGTTGAGAACCACTGATATATATTTTATTCCCATTGTTATACTATAACTATAGTTTTATCTATCTATACAAGGGGTACGCCAGTTACATACCCATTTCCAGGTGGTACGTGAAGCATAAAAGGTTGGGAACCACTGATATATGCGTTTCATTTTATTCCTATTGTTATACTATAACTATAATGTTATCTATCTATACAAGGGGTACGCCAGTTACATACACATTTCCAGGGGGTACATGAAGCATAAAAGGTTGAGAACCACTGATATATGCGTTTTATTTTATTCCCATTATTATACTATAACTATAGTTTTATCTATCTATACAAGGGGTACGCCAGTTACATACATATTTCCAGGTGGTACGTGAAGCATAAAAGGTTGAGAACCACTGTTATATATGTTTTATTTTATTCCCATTGTTATACTATAACTATAGTTTTATCTATCTATACAAGGGGTACGCCAGTTACATACACATTTCCAGGGGGTACGTGAAGCATAAAAGGTTGAGAACCACTGATATATATTTTATTCCCATTGTTATACTATAACTATAGTTTTATCTATCTATACAAGGGGTACGCCAGTTACATACACATTTCCAGGGGGTACGTGAAGCATAAAAGGTTGAGAACCACTGATATATATTTTATTCCCATTGTTATACTATAACTATAGTTTTATCTATCTATACAAGGGGTACGCCAGTTACATACACATTTCCAGGGGGTACGTGAAGCATAAAAGGTTGAGAACCACTGATATATATGTTTTATTTTATTCCCATTGTTATACTATAACTATAGTTTTATCTATCTATACAAGGGGTACGCCAGTTACATACACATTTCTAGGGGGTACGTGAAGCATAAAAGGTTGAGAACCACTGATATATATTTTATTCCCATTGTTATACTATAACTATAGTTTTATCTATCTATACAAGGGGTACGCCAGTTACATACACATTTCCAGGGGGTACGTGAAGCATAAAAGGTTGAGAACCACTGATATATATTTTATTCCCATTGTTATACTATAACTATAGTTTTATCTATCTAACAAGGGGTACGTCAGTTACATACACATTTCCAGGGGGTACGTGAAGCATAAAAGGTTGAGAACCACTGATATATATGTTTTATTTTATTCCCATTGTTATACTATAACTATAGTTTTATCTATCTATACAAGGGGTACGCCAGTTACATACACATTTCCAGGGGGTACGTGAAGCATAAAAGGTTGAGAACCACTGATATATATTTTATTCCCATTGTTATACTATAACTATAGTTTTATCTATCTATACAAGGGGTACGCCAGTTACATACACATTTCCAGGGGGTACGTGAAGCATAAAAGGTTGAGAACCACTGATATATATTTTATTCCCATTGTTATACTATAACTATAGTTTTATCTATCTATACAAGGGGTACGCCAGTTACATACACATTTCCAGGGGGTACGTGAAGCATAAAAGGTTGAGAACCACTGATATATATGTTTTATTTTATTCCCATTGTTATACTATAACTATAGTTTTATCTATCTATACAAGGGGTACGCCAGTTACATACACATTTCCAGGGGGTACGTGAAGCATAAAAGGTTGAGAACCACTGATATATATTTTATTCCCATTGTTATACTATAACTATAGTTTTATCTATCTATACAAGGGGTACGCCAGTTACATACACATTTCCAGCGGGTACGTGAAGCATAAAAGGTTGAGAACCACTGCCTGAACGAGATATCGCCAATTCTCGAAGGACTGGTAAGCAGAGATTTCGGCTGCTGCGACTCTTGGCATTTTGCCTAACCATGGCAAATGATGCATAGCACGTGACACGGAGGGAAGTCTTGATGAGCACTTCTTCGTGCAACGAACTCCACGAGTGAGGAATTGGCCCGTGGATGGGTGAAATGAGCGAAAAGACTCGTGGAGGTGCGCATCGAGGTTCAGCCAGGAACAGGGATGCAACCAAGCTTCGAGGGGGGGGGGGGCATTTTGGCAAACATACTTGGCGAAAGATAAGTTCTGTCTTCTAAATTATCACAGGGGATGATCTCGTTTGAAGTATTGTATTCCTTTAAAAAGAACTATTTTTTTAATTTCGTTTTTATTTTTAAAATAATATTTATCGGCTTAGAATAGGAGAATTTGAAAACGGCAGTGTTCTGAGTCGCGATTGGCCTAAAATGACGAATGAAAGAAATTTCGTCTGCAAAAGAAGTCATTGATGTGTTCCACAGAGACTTGGTCTCTGGAGTCTTACATATTCTTTTCCAGAAAAATCTCTTACAGCGCATTTTACTTTCCGAATTTGAATGCATCGTTCAAGAAGCAATGTACAGCGCCTGATTGCTAAATATCACAGGAGACTCGTGAAATAGTAAGTTGAGAAAAATTGATTTTGCCATGAGTGGAAATTATTTTTTTTTCAAAACCAATGTTTTTTCACGTTACTATGGAATCATCATCATCATCATCATCATCCTCAAGCAGCCATGGGCTACGGAGGTCCAACCAGACCACGCAGTTTAATTCTCCAAGCATACCTGTCCTGAGCTACATCTGCTGCATCTGGCCACTGCACACCAATTCTAACAAGGTCCTGTTTGACATTGTCTGCCCACCGCATCCTAGGTCTCCCCTTCTTTCTGAGGCCTTTAGGCACACTGTTCATAACCCTATTCGCCAATCTATAATTATTCATACGGGCAACATGGCCAAACCAACGGAGTCTTTCTCTGCACAATATGCTGCTTAAAGGAGGTTGCAGACTCCTTTGCCTAACCTCATCATTAGTTACAAAGTTAAACCACCTAATACCCAAGATACTGCGTAAGCATCTAGAATCAAAAGCATCTAGTTTCCTGTTATCTTGTTTACAAAGTGTCCAAGTTTCACTACCATAACTAACCCTAGAAAGAACCAAACTATTATACAGTCTAATTTTAGTCTTTAGGTGTATACGCCTATTTCTCCACAATCTCCATAGATTCTTAAAAGTCCCGGCAGCAATACCTATTCATCTGTTAATCTCATGCCGCACATCACTAGTATCAGTTACATAGCTCCCAAGATAATTAAACTGTGACACCTGCTCAAGACTGCAACCATTCAGATTAACTGAATCACAGCCTGCCTGACCAATTTTCATCACTTTAGTTGTCTCTCTGTTTATAACCAAACCTACTCTACTACCAGTCTCATCAACAGCTCGAATGAAAGAGTTCATCTCATCAACATCATTTGCCAAAAGGGCTAAATCATCAGCATAATCTAAATCAGAAATTTTCGTATCTCCAGCCCATTTAAGGCCAAAATCTTTCCCTTGAAGTGAATTTCGCATAACATAATCAACAACCAAACTAAAGAGAAAAGGAGACAAAATACACCCTTGTCGAACACCAGACGTAATGCTAAACCAATTGCTACAAGACTTACCAACTCTCACACATGACTCAGTGTTATTATAGAGAGCTTTCATTATGTTAACTAACTTGTCTGGTATACCATATGATCTCACAATCAACCACAAATTATGACGATCAACAGAGTCAAAAGCCTTTTTGAAATCAACAAAGCTAGCAACCAAAGGTTTCTGAAACTCTAAACATTTCTCAAGAATCTGCCTAAGTGAAAACATCTGATCTACACATCCCCTACCACTTCTGAATCCACATTGCTCATCACGCAATTGCCTGTCAACCAGATTCTTAATTCTATTAAACACAATCATGGAAAGAACTTTACCTGGAACAGAGAGTAGGCTGATACCCCTATAGTTATCACAAGAACTGCGATCACCTTTTTTGAAAATAGGGATAATAATAGCTGTGGTAAAATCTTTAGGAACCATGCCTTTATCATAAAAGTTATTCAAAATTTCAGTCATCCAAGTGGTAACCAAAACATTCCCAGCTCTGAGCATTTCTGTAGTAATTTCATCTACCCCTGGGGATTTATGAAGTTTAAGTTTAGAGATAGCCAAAATAACTTCAGATTCTGTTATAGGGCCAAAATTAAAGCTGCCAATGCATCTATCGTCATTACAAACAATGGGAGTAGAACTAACCACATTGTTTAGAACATCACTGAAATGCTTAGCCCACCTAGCCATGACAGAATCCTCACCTTCTATAACCTTACCTTGTTTATCCTTCAATCCCTGTATGCCTGTCCGTTTTCTACAACATAAAACATTAACTATCTGGTACAGCTCTCTGCTGTTGTTCTGCCTAACTGCTTCCTCAGCTTTGTCAGCCAAGCTATCAAGCCAAAGATTTTTTTCAGTAGCTAACTGATCCTTTACACGTTTATTAAGCTCTCTGTAATCTTTTCTATTAGGACTAGAAGGGTACTGATTAAGGACATTCCTGCAGTTCCTTCTTTCTGAAATAAGCTCAAGTGCCTTATCACTTAAATAATTCTGTCTCCTCTGCTCCTTTTTTCCTAAAAGAGTACTGTTAGTTTCCAAAAAAGCCTGTTTAAAATGGTCCCATTCTTCCTCAACTTCAGTATTAAGCAAACCATGACTGTCATAATGACTAAGTAACCTATCATGGTAAGCTTTAGCTATAACTGGGTCTTTCAGAGCTTCGGTATTAAAGATAAATTCTTGAACCCTAGCACAACACTTTTTAAGTAAGTTGCAAGACACTTTTAACAAGGTAATGGTCAGATCCAATTTCAGCTGCCCTATATGCCTTGGTATTCCTAACAGAACTAGCCCATTTGCTGTTAATTAATATATAATCAATCATATTCCTATGCAGCCCATCAGGTGAGACCCATGTGTATTTATATATGTCGCGGTGTTTGTAATATGTGTTAGTTATTCTGAAACCATTGAGTTTACTTACCTGTAGGAGACGTTGCCCATTGCCATTGCAGCTACCAATACCAAAGGGCCTATCACCCTTCCCCAAAGATAGAGTCAGTACCAACTTTGGCATTGAAGTCACCAAGAACAAGGGTAATATCTCCTTTCTTGAGAGAATTCAAAATATCCTGAAGTTGTCCGTAAAACCTATCCTTCTCATCCTCATCAGCATCCTCAGTGGGGGCATAACAGCAGATAACATTCAAGTCTTTAATGCTTGTCTGAAATTTTGCTGTAAGAAACCTTTCATTAATGCACTCATATCCTAGAAGAGCATCACTAGCATGTCTGCTGAGCAGCAGACCCACGCCTTGGTGATGCTTTCCATCCTCCCTCTCTGTAAAAAGAAATTTAAAGTTATTTTTAAGTATCTCACCTTTACCTGTCCATCTGGTCTCTTGCAAGCCTAGAATATCTAGGTTATAGCGCAGGAATTCCTGCATGAGGACATCAAGAGAATAATCTCTATGTAATGTCCTCACGTTCCTGCAGAGAGAAAATGATTAGTAGGATTTTTAAAGAAATTAGTTTTATTGAGATTGGTAGGGCCAACAATATCAAACAGCCCCCTGATCGCAGGCATGGGGCAAAGACCCGTTCCTCCTCCGCTAAAGGCTGAAGTCACCGATGCTGGTAGGAACTTCAGGCACCACCTTTTCAAGTGGACTTTTTCAAGAGCCACATGGCCTGCCTGAGACGCATTACTCCAGTTTAGGCTTGACGATGCCCAACTAGCTAAGTAAGGTTCAGGTACCTGCGATGGCCTCTGATTAGGATTATCCACCAGCTGATATAAGGTATCCCATGCCTCTGTTCACTTAGAGCTGGCAACCCAGAAGCAAACAGAAAACACAGCGGCAGACTCTCCCTCAACAGAGGTCCACCAGTGCAGCAAGTCCAGGATCAATAATCAAGCTCAAATCCATAAACAAGTCCAGTCTAGTAGGTATAAATGGTCAGCACCAGGACCCTGTGAAGTTGACCACTCCTCAGCAGGGTTGAAAAAAAAGAAAAAAGTGGCCATAGATGACCTGATCAGCAGGCCATACTGAACTGGCAGCCCTCCCTTTCCGTTCCCTTCCACAAGAGAATATCTCTTTTGAAAGTTACTAACGGCCTGCACCACGAGAAGGCGGGGTCGGACATTAGGTGCTAGACCTGGCCGTTTCTGTGCATCATCACTAGGGATTGGTACACAGCTCTCCTTCCAGTTTACGCCTAGCTATGTTTAATTTCGCTTAGAACAGTGTAAAATTGCCCACTTTCAGTTGCTGTTGCCATTTGTGCCAGTTTCGGAGTCGTATTTGTTATTATGGAAAAAAAAAAATCAACCAAATGCTAATATATTTGGTGCAATAAAAAAAGAAGTCTTGTAGGAAGTTACACAGGCGAGAAAGTGCGATACACAACGCACCACTGCACCGTCAACATCCAGCTTGAATCTACCTGCTGCTGCTCAATGTCTACTGACCATCAACGCCAGAGATCTATCAAAGCAGAGGAGAAAAACCGACGCCTTAACCCACTACGCTGCCCCGATATTCGGAGAGCGGCTTCAAACGACGCCTTTTCCCTCGGTGATAAGAAGAAATGATCTGTGGCGCCATCTATGGGCGAAATATTATTGATATTGAGTGAACGGACTCGGCAATCGTGGCGAGATATTATTCATTCGGATTACGATACAAGAAATAATTTTTATGCAGCGCAGACATTAAGCAGTATTTAGTTTTAATGGAATTTTAAAATCATTTAAACTATGTTTCTTTAATTAAAAGCACTTTTTTTTTTTAACTTTTTTTTATGTTAAAGATAGGTGAAAGATTTTTGTAACTCCTATTCATAGCATTATGTTATTAAGACAAACCTATCCAGTCTTTATAAAATATAAAAATAAATACTCCCTCAAGCAGCGTCTTTGAAATATTTCTGCCGTTTGCCTGAATCCAGATTTAAGGTTAGAGAGAAAGAGACTAGGATCTGAAAAACTATCCCGAAATCCTGATCGAATAATATTTTGGTGAAAACCAATGCCGAAAATAAAAAGTTCGGAATTCAATTTCAAATTTGAAATCAGTAATAGAGTTTGTTTTCTTTTCAAGATTTAGTGTGCCATTGGGTAATGCTTATCGTAGCTTATTCCTAAACCTGTAGAGAGTTCGTTCGTTTATAAATTTAAAGTACAATCTATTTTGTGATGATGGGAGCAGGGAGGATGTAGTTTAAGATTTCGATTATTGTTCTGCAATAAGAATTTTATTTTTATTTAGCGCATTCAAGGTACGAGAAAGATGAACAATTCTTTTTTTTCAGTTGTTCGGTCGACAATTCTTTTGTTTGATTCTCTTCAAAGATAAAAAAAAATCGACTTGTAATAATCTCACCCATTTCTATAGACCGAAAAATTGCAATAAAAAGTGCACCCATTACAGAACAGGGACTTTCCTATTTGGTGGAGCGATGGTCCTCCCCTGCTGCATTTATAGGGATGATTGTTTCGATCCTGGTAAGAGAAGTTTGGAAAAAAAAAAACATTAAATCGTGTAGAAACTGAAATTTGAATCTAACTGGTGTAATGAAAATTAATCAAAACCTCTCGTTTTCTAAATGAAATAATGTTAGTTTTTTTCTTTCCTTGCGGTCCAGTGGGTTTATATGGTCAGCACCAGGACCCTGTGTGGTTGACCACTCCTCAGCAGGGTAGGAAAAAAAAAACGACAAGTAGCCATAGTTGTCGAGATCAGTAGGCCACATTAATCAGGGAGCCGCCTCCTTCCGTTCACTTCCACAAGAGAGTATCTCTTTTGAAAGGTACTAACAGTTTGCACCACAATAAGGTGTGGTCGGACATTAGGTGCTAGGCCTGGCCGGTTCTATGCATCATCACAGGGGATTGGTTCATAGCTCTCCTTCCAGTGACTACCTAGCTACCATTTACAGACCAACTTTAAATACTGAACACTTTTTGTAGAACATTTCCGAAGAGAAAAAACGTCAGTGTACAATGATGTAACAAAAGTAAAATTTCTTCATCAAATGTAAAATGCGTAGCTGTTTCGTAACCAGAATTTATTCATGAAAGCAAACGGAATTCCGAAACTTTATATCGCAGAACTTGACACCTCCCTCAAATGGGACATTTAAGCGGCCCGATGTGCACGACAACAGCACTAAAATCATTGGAAGAATTGACCTCGAGGTTTCCGTGAATATCTGTCTCCTAAGAACTGTTCAGCGAATCCCCTTGTTGGCGGCCATTTAGCCATTGTGTGCAAAAGAGTGCCGCTCAGAGGTAAATCGATCCAATCTTTGCCTTCAATCCGGAAACTTAGTGATGTCATATAAGAAAGTCAATTGCTCTCCATTGGACAAGACGATAGCCCACATGCCACGAGGGATTAGAGTCTGTAATCGAAGCCGAAACAGGAAGAAAAAAAAAATTTACGAGAAGGCACGAGGTACAGTAAATAGAAACTAATTTGGGAAATATTTTACATCTTCTTTATTACCATAAAGAATTTTTCTTTTACAAAGTAAATGGATTTTTAAAGGTCAAACGAAAAAAAAAAATGCGAATGGTGGAAGATAAGCTACTTTCTGATAGCTTGTCTTCCACCATAGCTGTTAGGAGACAGAGCGTCCTCTCGTCAAGGCCAACCAGCGCGTTGTTTAACGTGCATAGGGTATGCTTTTGCGGTGATAAATGTCAATGCTGGCGCAGCTGGAACTCGAACTTGGTAACTGCAGATTGCGAGCCCGGCGCGCTACCATACACTAAAAAAAAACGCTACCATACACTAAAAAAACACTAAAAAAATTTGAGATAAAATCAAATATTGAAATAGTGGTCCAATCCTATGCCTATCCGGTGGCTGTCAGCACGACTCAGTGTTTTACAAGACTCCAGCAGAGTCAAGCGGTCAAAAGGAGGAGGAGGATGCACGCAGGGCCGGATTAAGGCCTTTAGAGGCCCTAAGCACTTAAATGATTTTGGTGCCCCCGTATTATATCTAACTCGATATTCAAAATATCAACAAATATAAACCGTAAAATAAAATTTTATTGTTCTAAACAAAACTTACACTTAAAATGGGCACTAAAATATTTAGCTGTTCATGGAATTTTTTGTTTAAAAAGTCTCGATTTTTTCTACGCGTATTTTTGTGGTGCCACCTTTCTCCTAATGCCCTAAGCACGTGCTTTTTTTGCTTAATGGTTAATCCGGCCCTGGATGCACGTGATACTGAAGTCGAAATATTCTTAGATAAGAGGACTTGTGCAGTTTAAGGAGCATTCATCATTGTGGATTCTTACACGACTCATTTTGCCTCATGCGAAAAACAAAACCCAATTATCCCAACGCAGCAACTTTTCAGGCCGAATCCTACAACCGAAAGAGAAAGGGGAGCAATTCGTCACTTAGACGCATTCATTAATCCAGTCCACTGGCTGTCTACCTCCTCTTTCAGGTTCCGATCCTAATATCTGTCTTGGAAACTGTGACAACCACAATTTCTGTCTCTGAGATCGTCCTTACCCTTTCTAATTTTCCTAATTTTAGAATTGCGTAACCCTTTCTACTTTTTCTAATCGCGACAACCTAGGAGGGTTAGCCCACTTGGCTACCGATCAAAGGGACACGGGTTCCAGCTGCGGACAACTCTCTGTTGTCTTTCTTCTGAGGTCTCGCCATCCTCACAGATCTTCTCTGTGGCGCATGATACGAACAGGGTCCTGCTAGACCTCTGTGGCGAGTAGCTGCTTGAGGGGGAGTTTTTTTTGTAATGGCCTTCGTCGTTTCGTTTTATCTTTGAATACCAACAGGCTTTTACTGACAAAACCGTTTTTATCTCTCCAGGATGAGCAATTACTGTTCAGTTGTACTTTCAGTTTCGTTGATGCGACATGGATGAAACTGAAAGGACAATTTTTATCTTCCTTTCGTGACAAATTTTGGAATTGCGACGTAACTGCTTCGTAACCAGAATTTATTCATGAACGCAAACGGAATTCCACACTTTATATCACAGAATTTGTTTCAATAAACTTATGAGAACACAAATGAAAATTTTGAACCGCAAACGGTAACTTCACCAAGAAACAACATTCGAAACTTGTTTAAAGTAATTCCATTGCAAATCCATCAGCAGTGGTGGAAATCACTGATTTCGATCAATATCCCCTCTTGAGACATATTACAAACATTAAAAGATCTATCGTCCCGATGTCTGTTAGACATTTGTAGAATGCAATAATCGAAAGGTTTCTTTATTTAGCGATTGAGCCGGCAAATAGCGGAATTTGCGACATGCCAGGGGCGTTGGTGGCTCAGTCGGTAGCGCGCCGGGCTCGCAATCTGCAGTTCCCAAGTTCGAGTTCCAGCTGCGCCAGCATTGACATTTATCACCGCAAAAGCATACCCTATGCACGTTAAACAACGCGCTGGATGGCCTTGCGAGAGGACGATCTGTCTCCTAACAGCTGTCCAGTGGGTCCCCTTCCCACAACCACGGGGCCCTCGGTCACTTGGTCATTTAGCCCATTGTGTGCAAATTAGTGTCGCTCAGAGGTAAAACAATCCAACGGATATCCGCCCATCCATGGGCGATTGTTGTTGGGTAGTTTTGTGCTCATAATGGGCTAAGTGAGAAGGACCCAAGGGCTTAGAGTCGGCTAAGCGATTCCCTCCCACTTCAGAGTTGTTAAGAAACTCTTCTCAGTTCCATCTAGTATTGTATGTGTAACGCGAAATGTGTATGGCTCTCCGGCATAACGTCCCATCCGACGGAATGCAGTCTTTTCAAACACATTGGTGTCACCTTTCTCACCAAGGGAAGAATTGAGGTTAGCGGAGGTCAATCTCAAAGCTGGCACAGCTGAGGCTCGAACCTGGGAACATCGTATTAGGAGTCTGGGGCGTTACCGACTGAGCCAACTTCCGATTCGAAGTGATCCGAAATCTTTCCGGATCTCTTGGCCTTGGAGTCACGCGTCGCGTGCCCCAACGGAACTTTTCATCCTCACCTTCCTAAATATTCTCTCCCTGCAGCTTGAACATCGGTTTTTCATTTCGACTCCTTTTCGCTAAGCCTTACTCTACTTGCTAAGAAGAAACCGAGACTGTAAATCCCATTTCTTTGCAACATTAAGCATCGTTCAAAAGAGGGAAAAAAAAGTCCGACGACGCGTTTGCTCCACTTTTTTTCTTCGTTCTTTTTCCATCTCGTTCTCCTCTAACTTCAGTTACATTGAGTCGCTATTGTTGACAAGAATCTAGCGGTCGTCGTTCTATTTTCGGTCTCCGCAGCGAAAGCGAAGAAAGGATCCTCTTCTGCTCCTCGCGCGCGCTCTCTCTCGGCTGCCACTGTCCATTCCATTGTTTCGACTGCAGCTGAAATCAGAATGCAAACGACTCGGGAGATTCTTGAACTAGAATCTTTCATTAACCAAGGAGTGCCGAAATAGCTCCAACCAATTATTTCACCCCCCCCCCCCCACCTCCACCGACCGTCTTAATATTTTTCTTTTTTGTCCTTCGTCATACCACAAGTTACGAAAGTCCATTTCCGGCATCTCCATAGCTGGTAAAAATCTAAAATAAATGTTTCCCAGAGAATTGTTTTCATCCCTGATTGAAATCAGACACAAATGAAATTATGAACCATTACAGACCATGTCATAAAAAATGTTGAATTTGACGATTGTAATTGATGAATGAACAAGTTTTTTTTAGCTCTTGATTATTCCCAATGAAGCTTTTTCGTTTCAATCTGATGATTGTTCGCATTGAAGCTCGTTCTGTTATTGCAGGGAAGGAAACGAATCAAAGGGGAGGATGAATTCATAAAGAATATTTTTCTATCGTTTCATCAGATGTCATTTAGTTTTGTTTTTCACCAACATACACAAATAAAATACGGCTGACCTACGTCACAGAGGAAACGGTTTTTCTTTCGACTCGTCTTTCTTTGTTTTCCAAGCGCGACCTAATTTTAACTCGGAATTGTCGTCTGTTAAGAAAAGCTCTGGCGAAAGGGTCGAAGATGCCAAACGACCAACTCTGCCATCGCTTCGTCTGCCTTACGCACAATAAAAATGAATTGGCTCTTTTAATTTCATTTGACTATTACTGTCTAGTTAAATGTAGCTCCAAAAAAATTAGTTACTTCATGTCCCTCTTTCTAGAATTCATTTGTGACCCCCTACACCTCGCATTTCACTTTCTTTATATTTATATTTTCAGTGAGGCATAAGTATTACACCGCATGTGAATCGTCGATGAAACGCTTTCTTCTGTTGGATATCACCAAAGGAACGATCCCTTGCTCCCAGAGCACGCGTACCACAGAACTGTTGTTATGCGAAAGTGCGGTATGACTCTGCATCCTCTCGCATTGCTCATCTGACAGGTGTAGAAATGTTTTGGCGCTGCTGTGATTGAGATGATCACTTGATGATGCTTTCGTTGCCTCGAAGATAACCGCCATGCTCCACGTGGTTCGAATGATACAGAAGTGAGCCAGTCAAAAGATTTCGTATTGTTTATATATTAGCCAATTAAGAGTAGTACCGTTACCGAGATTTTTGGGGTGGGGGTGGCTCAGTCGGAAGCGCGCCAGGCTCGTAATCTGTAGTTCCCAGGTTCGAGTTTCAGCTGGGTCAGCGTTGAGAGTTATCTCCGCAAAATTCCCCGCCCTGCCCACGGTCAGTAGGGGACACCGATGGACTTGGAAAGGCCGCCGTCCGTCCGATGAGACGTTAAGCCGTGGCCCCGTGTGCGGGAGAGACATACCCTGTGCACGTTAAAGAACACGCTGGATGGCCTTGACGGGGGGCTACCATCTGTCTCCCAACAGCTGTTCCAGTGGGTCCCCTCCCCCAACCTTCTCTGAGCCTTCGGGGTCCATGTGACCTGGCCATTTAGCCCATGGTGTGCAAAAAAGTGCCGCTCAGAGGTAAAACAACCCAACCGAGATTTTTTCTCTTATTGCGGAGGGAGGGAGGAAGGAATAAGGAAACCGAAGTTTAAATAAAGATCTGAATTGGATTTCCCGAAATATTGATTTTTCCAATAGCATTTGTTTAGCATTTAAAGAATTATTAAAAATGGACAATTTAGCTGCAAACAACTTTTTTTTTTTCAAATTTAGACTTCTACTTCTAAAACTACATGTATTTCAATAAACTTTTGAGATCAGTTCTTAACTATCTAAGCTGATATTTAATATTTCAACTTCCGTAACTCTTTAAATATTGATCTAAGTGATTAAAGTGGTTTTGAAAGTTGCAGCTTTGTGAAAGACAAATAACACGTTTATTTCAGTGTCTGCTTCCCCATGGAAACGAAACTTCTTAGCGTTGTAGAAAGAATAAATCTGGTTTCATAATACATGCAGTAGTGCAAAATAAATTCATTTAGACAAAAAAAAATCCTAATATTATTGCGATTTCTTTTTTGTGATTTTCGTGCACCTCACTCTGAAATAAAAGGAAATTGAGCACTGTAAATCGAATGTGCATTTCATCCCCGACCCCACACCATGCCTAGAGATTAAGTCTTCCTGAGTTTGGCGCCTCACTTGTAAGAACACGACCCTGAAAGCCAGGTAGTCATCCCCCAGCAACAGTGGCGCCACCTAGTGTCTTGAGGGTTCAGAAGCAAGAGCATGCTCTATGAAACCAGTGATTAAAATATCTGCCTTCGGCGAGTCCTGTCCACCAGCCAGCTGGTGAATCAGCTCCTACTGGTCGGCCAGGCCAGTTAGTAGTGGTTGCGTGTGATTGGGTTGGTGGTTAGCTCGGACAGGTGTGGGAGAGAATGCTCGGACATTTAACTGCGTTTCAATGAAGGCAAGACGTGTGCAATGCATCCCAAGTGGAAGATCAACAGTTCGGCATGGGATACATTTTCACCAAAATTAAAAGAGAAGGAAACTTTTTTTCTTCTCTCGATTCCACAGAAGAGTCTTCTTCAAAATTCGAGGGAAAATTGTTTTACTCTAAATTCAAAGGGATGGAAGGATCAGGGTTTTTTCTCACTGAATTTCAATTGGAATATTTTTTAACAAATGAAAATGTTCTAAATAGTTAATGAATGGCCACTTCATTGGAAACAAACCCATGTTATATGGGAGAAGGGCTCTTGTTATTAGATATTCCAGTTTCCATAACTCTTAAACACGAAATGAATATTACTGAAAAATCAAGATTTCGATAAATTTGATTGAGATCTTAATTTCATTTCCGCATAAAAAGCTGATTTAAAAAGTTATTTCGCTCTGAATCTGAATACCTATTGAGATACACTGCCGGCGCGAGAAGTGTCGTGAAACATGCCAAATACTGTATGTCGAATTTTTTACTGACCTAAGTATTCTACGTCATTTCGAAGTCCTTTGAAAGCTGTGAGGGCAAAGTCAAGTGAAACATGGGTTGATCTGACTGAACTCGAAAGGGGATTCATCATTGGAGCACGATGGTCAGGAGCATCCGTAACAGAAGTGATGGGACTCAGCGGTGCAATATCCCAAGTGTATGGAGAATGGCAACGGACTCAAAAAATGTCCGCCAATCGTGACAGATGCGGAAGGAGAAAAGCAGAGACAGGCTTCTGTTGGCATCTAGATAGTTGCGGGTTCGATTCCCTCCGCATCAGCGATAATTTTTTCTTCAGATGTTTTTAATAATTTATGAGGTTTATTTCTACAGGTAATCTGTGCATTTACTATGGAGAGCTCCTCTAGTTGATCAGCTGAGACAGATGACACATCAAAACCCATTTCAACGAAAACTGTGCTCAGAGAATTAAAAACTTTAGAATCTGGTAACTGCACAAGGATATATATATATACGGCGAAATATTAGATAGGTATTCGTAATAATTTGGCCAGGTAGTGTAATTTGCATCGGCTAGTAAAGGGATCACTAAGTATGTTTAAGTAATAAATATTTCGAAATTAAAGATTAAATTATCCTTCAAGTCTTTATCGGAAGTAGGTTGTTTTATCATTGAGAGACACTTTTTAGTACAGAATGGACCAACTAACCAAATCACAAAAACTCCAAAGCTCAGAACAGGATTTGGGCAGGATATCCACTGGACATCTGAAGCCTTCCTTCAAGGAACGAAGGTATGATTTAAAATAATTTTTAAGGTATTTTCTCACACTTTAACAAAGCAAGATGCCTTCTTTATCACCCTCCCGATGGACTACTTCCCCCCCCCCCCCCTCAAGCTCAATGGTGTCTTCTTTTTCACGAAGAGGATTGAGGTCGATAATCAACTGGACTCAAACCTGGGTATCTCTGATATTGGAAGCAGATTAAGTGACATTGAAATGAACCCATTTCTTTCATATCCATGCTCTTTAATGGAATTATTCGTAGAAATATAATTTCTGAGTGAAATTTTTCCGTCTTTGGCCAAATCCGATAGGCAAATTGATCAGTGATATTTGCATCTTTTAAATTTCTTGCTAACAGTCGATCATGACTACTTCAGTTATTATAAGTTAACAACTTGTGCAGTTCATGAAATTGATGAGGAAACGTTCTTTCCTCATCACAATCTTTTTCGAATCATTCATAAGCTGACGAATACTTATTTTCCTTCGAAGCTGGATCAAATTTGGGTTTTCAATTAAAACACCTTAAAGATATTTTGAAATATCTTTAAGCACTTAATTTTGTTTTGCTTAATTTTTAGATATTATTATATTGACAGAAACTAACATCCTCAGCACGGACGCTCCACTGTTCAATTTAGAAAATTTTAATCAGCTTTTTACGAGAACTCCTGGTCGGTTTGAACCTTTTCTTCCGCGACACATTATTAGTCAAAACGATACCTTCGCTTGTGATTTCTGCTGAAACATTGAACATAAATATCTACAAGGGTAATTTAACTTTCGATTTACTTACTATTTACAGATCACCAAGCTCGGACGTTAACACTTTTCTTTCTAACCTCAAAAACTGGTTCCAAACAACTGATAAACATCGCAATCAAATACTAGTTGGAAATTTTAATTTAGATATCAAAAATATCAAAACACACGGAGTCGCCAAATACGTAGAGTTGCTAACCGAGTTTGGTTTCTCACCTATCAATACTGGCATCACCAGAGAAGACATCATTGGTGACTCTTTCTCTCAGATATGCATTAATCACATTAACGTCCGACTTGACATTAAACTCGACACAAATTCAATGATTTTTTGCAGTAGGATCGCAGACCACTACTTAATTGCGTCAACTTGCGGGAAAAAAAACTTGGGAATTCGTCTAATCACACTAAAATGGTAGACAGCAATTTTAACACGAAAACTATCTCAGATCATAAAAACATATGCAAAGAAATAAGCGTAACAAACTGGCTGGACAGAGGCGCTGAAAACGAAACCCCAAATTCAGAACCAATAGACGTAGTTTATGAAGCATTCATGAAAAAATATACAGAGATTGTTAACAATAACAAAATTAATAAACTATCGGATGGCTCAAAAATGAAACAACGCAATTGTAGCAAAGACTGGATAAATCAGGAAATAATAAACTTAATACGAAAAAGAGACTCGGTTTGGATTGATTACAAAAATAACAAGAGAAACAGAAATTTTAAATTACTATACACAAACTTAAGAAACAGTCACGTCCCTTATTAGGCAGGAAAAGAAAAAATATTACTTCAAACAATTTGAGTCCTGTAAAAATAATCCAAAGCAAAATTGGGAATTCATCAACAAATTATCAACAATAAACCTAAAACTGCCATTGACGATTTTATCATGAAGAATATGCCACAAGGTATGTCTGAAACTCAAGCAGCAGAGAAATTTAACAACACTTTTGCAGACATTATTGTCAATCTTAGAGACGATAACCTTATACAGAATCTCTCTACAGTTCCTAAACATATCCAACCTTCTATTCCCTCAATTTTTATTCCTCCGATCTCAAAACAAGAAACTTTCAAAATTCTAAGTGACTTAAATGAAAGATAATTATGTGGATATGATCAAGTACACATGAAGTACATTAAGGCATGCAAAATCTCCTTAGCTGATCTCGTGATGAACTTTATCAATGAAAGCATATCTACAGGAAGCATCCCTAATAAACTTAAAATTGCTATTTTAAGACCAATTTACAAAAGTGGAACTAAATCCGATTGCACTAACTGTAGGCCCATTGCCATCTTACTCGTTCTTCACAAAATCCTTGAAAGATATGTAGCTAATGTTCTAGACAATTTCTTGAAAAAACATAACATTATTAGTGAAAAGCAATATGGTTTCCAAAAAGGTAAAAATGCAATTACACTTTTAACCGAGTTTTCTGACGTCATTAACGGAACTTTAAGCAACGGAAAAAAAGCAGCTACTATCTTTTTGAACTTTCGTAAGGCATTTGATACGTTAGATCACGATATTTTACTTCAAAAACTGTATACCTATAGTGTCCGAGGTTTTACCCTTTAATGGCTTGAAAATTATTTAAAAAACAGAGTGCATGTTACTAAAATTAATAGCGTTTTTAGTGAAAAGAGAACAGTGTACACTGGCGACCCATAAAGTTCAATTTTAGGTCCGCTTTTATTCATTATTTATATTAATGATCTAGCTAACCTTAAACTGAAGGCTTTTCCACTTGTAGAACTGTTGGGAGACAGATGGTAGACTCCCGTGGAAGCTATCCGGCGTGTTCTTTAACGTGCACAGAGTATGGCTCTTCCTCACCCGGGGCCACGGCTTAACGTCCCATTAAATTGACGGCGACTTTTCCAATCCCACCGATGTCCCCTTTCTGATCGAGATCAGGGTCTGAACTCTGGCCCAGGCGGGACTCGAACCTGGGAACTGCAGACTACGAGCCTGGCGCTCAACCGACTAAGCCAAACCCCACCAGCAGCAGATTTCGAAACCAGTTTCAGTAACAAAATATTTCGTTTGTTCCCAATTGAAATATTGGATCGAAAATCGAACTGAAAGACTGAAAAGCATTTGATTGCGGATCAAAGAAACTTGGGTTTAGTTGTAGCATCGACGTTTCTTTTCACGACTGGGACGGAAGTTGGCTCAATCGGTAACGCGCCAGGTTCGTAATCTGCAGTTCCCAGGTTCGAGTCCCACCTGGGCTAGATTAGATCCCTTCTAGCATTAATATTTATCTCCACTCACCCCAATTCTCCCCTCTGTAAGAAAGACGATGCCGTATATTATACATTGGAAATATTGCCCTCCATCAATCTCCGTCCAGTAGGTCCCCTTCCCCCAACCTTCTCCGAACCCTCGGGGTCTTTGTGACCTGGTCTATTTAGCCCATTATATGCAAAAAAGGCGCCTCTCAGAGGTAAAACAACCGAACCCTTATGTGTTGCTTTTCTGCTAAAGCCTCACTGATCTCTATGGCTTATTAAACTGACAGTCACACCTCTGTGGCAAAGAGTTTATTGAGAGATAAAAAATTAAAATCCTGAATTGAATTTACCTACTTTCGTTCGCTAATATGTAAATTAATTTTAATTTATTTAACATTTCCTTGGGGAATAATATTTGTAGCGAAGCAAACTAAACCGGGATTTCGCGAATTTCAAAATTATGCAATTGATCCGAGTCGTCTTAAGGAAATTGGGAAATCTTTCTTTGGAAGAACGAAAGAAAGACTAGGAATTAAAACTGGAAAGAAAAGTAAATGAACTAAAGAAAAAATATGTCATTGAACTGTAGCAATAGTGGCATTATCGACATGTATTTTTTTATCAGCAGATCTCCTTGTCAACTGATTCCGTAAAGAAATTTCGTTTTCACTTTCGGTTGCTCGTTGAATTAAGTTTCTTTAAGAGAAGATTTTTGAGGACTTCGTTTCGTAAACGGATCGCTTCATACCTTACAAGGATATACGGTCGCTCAAAAAAGTATCCAAACACTATGGTTGATTACAGAATTCAGAAAAAATATCTGGCAACGATTTTTTAGAAATTGGTGATATGGAAACCTTCGTGTCACGTGACACGAAGGTCACACGAAACTTCGTGTCACGTGACCGTCAGTGTATTTCAACGTAAGCCAATCGATTAGTGCAAGCGCTGACAAGCCCCCTGCTTCCAACTTATTTCAGTTGCTTCTCAGTGAGCATTGTGCTTCCCTTCGGAATGAATCGTCTGCATGTCGGAATAAATCAGTTGATGCTTTTGCAGCCCACGAACGAACACTGATTGGGATTGGAAGAAATAAATCAATAAAATTGCCTTCAGTAAGAAAAAGAAAAATCAAAGACAAAAGTTTATCTCATAAATCTTTCTCGCTGCTCTTATTGTTGCCTGTACTGGGTCTAATTAAAGACAAGACAAATTTAGTTCGTGTTACTGTTCTTCGGATCGTGTACACAGACAGACGGCAATTAACATGCAGTTGCTACGAAAAGGTGGCAGAGAAGACACTGAAGAAAGCGAAAGGGGAAAAAAAACTGGCTGGGCAAGGGAAAAAGGAAGAAAAACTGAGAAAGGCTGTCTCGATCCTCGGCGAGAGCTTCAGCACTGCGAGAAATTCCCGTGCTCAGCATCATCGCTGCCGCGTTCCCGTTTGCTCCGTATTATCTCAGTTGCCCGTTACTTGGCCAAGGTTCAGGGAATTCCACACACGGACTCTTTTGTTCCTCCAAATGGCACGGCACGACGCCATTTCTGTCCGTGGTTTGTCTCCCTGTGCCGGAAAGTACTCTAGCCTCGCCCCCCCCCCCTCCCAACTTAAACGTTTACGATGGGGAGAAGAAGAATCTCGTCAACGCTCGTGCACCCTCGCCGACGATGACATCTTCGGGTTACTTTTGACCGCTTGCTCTCGCTCCGCAGAAACAGACGATTTCTCTTTGGCCATTCGAGTCGAATTCGATGCTCGGTATCTGCAGATAGATTCAGAAAGGAGTTGGGGGAGGGGGAGGGGATAGAATTAAGAACAAAAACGGTTCTTGTTTTAATCCTATAATTTCATTTCGGAGAGGCGGTGTGCTGCGCCTGAACAGCAGCGACATTTCCAAGAGGATGAGTTAGGATCGTTTTAACTCTAAGCGATATTTTTTTTTGCGCACGATGCTTAATGGCCAGGTCATGAGGACCCCAAAGTCTCAGAGTTGGTTAGGGGAAGGGAACCCCACTGAGCAGCTGTTAGGAAAAAGATGGACGCCTCACTTCAAAGCCTTCCAATATGTTCTTCAGTGTGCACTAGATTATGGCAATCATACACACAGACACATGGCTTAACGTCCCATCTGGTGGACGGCTGCCTTTTCTCGTCGAATGCAGACTGGGGAGAAAATCTTAACGCAGGCACAGTGGGGACTCGAACTAGGGACATCAAATTACGAGCTTAGCATGGTACCGAGTCCACTGCTGTCCCCCCCCCCCCTGAGAGATGAGCTTGTAAAAATGCTAATTTACTGATTTCTGAGAGACAGACAAACACTGAAATGGATTTCTTTTTTACGGTTTTGGTAGTTCTAATGGGAGGGTCATGTGACAAGTTGCTTCCCATTGGTCATGTGTCCAAGTTGCTTCCATTTCATCAAATATCAGTTGCCTGACTCTGATGACCAGGTGAAGGTAGGTTCTTCAGATGATAAACTCATCTCGTTCAAGTGCAAGGCACGTGGTCGGGCCCCAATTGTACCTAAAGGAAGATTTTGTCCCTAGTGCCCCCCTCCCCCCCGCTCTTCCCTCGGTGAATGAAGACCATCTTCCACCAGATGGGGGGTTAGGCCGTGTCATTGTATACCTTGGCCACATTAAAAAAAATCCTTTCCGTGTCTTTAAAGAGAGGCTCTCATCTGTCACTAAAAATGGCAAGTTAATATCGGAACAATTCGTTCTCTTCATCCTCCCCCATACACACATACCGCATAATGCTTTCTGCGCCCTCTAACGTTGAACGACTTTTATGTGCGAAGCTGATTTTTTTTTTAATGACGCTTATTTTTACAATGCGAAATCCACCGATTTGTTTATTGTATAATAAAATGAAAGTAAAAACTTACTCAAATGTTTTGTTTCTTATTTGATATAGTTTTTCTATTCTATTCAATAATATTAAATCATACTAAATACCGTGTTTTGTAATTATATGAGATCTAACAATCCAGCGATTCGGATATTTGGCCTTTAAGATATTAACTCCACGCAATCATAACATGGAAACTGTTTCTTGACATTTTAGGCACACAATTACATTTGTTGCTTAATTATTTAATAAAAAATATAACTTTAAAATATGAGTATTTTTAATAATGATTCTGTATATATATTTCTAAGAAGACTGTTGATCAGTGAAGTCCGATTTTATTTGATTCTTTCCCGTCTACCAGATTTTTTAATTACTTCGAATGACGAATCCGTTATCTTAGCTGAGAAATCTCGTATTCAGCATGTACATTAAAAGCAACCTCTGGAAGTTTCCTAAAATAAATTTCAATAATACGAATAAATCACCCTCAAGCAGCTGTTTGCCACGTGTCTGTCAGTATAATACACCACAGGCGAGACTTCAGCATATAAAGATAAGAAACATCGATGCCTTATCCGTGATTCGAACTCCGATCCCATTGATGCGCAGTGAAGCACGCTAACCCCGTTCGGCCATCAGGTCGGTCAAAGAGTTGACATATCAATTGAAATTTATTTAATTCTTTCCCGTCTACCAGATTTTTGACGAGAGATTCTGCTCCGCCATTTTTTTTAACACTTTATAGGCTGATTTCGAAAACTTCTGTGAGTCCTCGTGCGGTTAAGGAACCCTTCGTTTCTCTTCCTCGCTTAACTGCAACTCTCGGATCCCGCCGCCGTTGTTATGATAATCCAGCTGAGGGCGTCGCGAGTATGTCACGCTCTTTATTTCCCACCCACGCGACGGCGGCTTCATCTCCGTCGTCCGTCGATGCGGGGGAGAGCGGGGGCACGAGAGGGTGGAATGTCGAGAGGCCGACGACACCGGAATGCTACCTTGCGGGACATGGTCACAAAAGGTCGTCTCGGAACTTGTCACCAGCGGCGTAGGCGGGCCACAACTCGCAGCTGTGGCCGAAAGGGAGGGCGAAGGCGGCGGCAAGGGATACGGGCCTTCTCATCCATCGACAATCGGCGGCAGACTCGAGGGGAAGAAAACTTGTTGACACCACTGAAGCAAGCGAGGAGGGGAATTCAGCAGAGCGAATACCTGCAGACGAGAATCCCGATTCTTTTTCTTTATGAGGAAAATTCAATGAGAGTTATCGAAGACAGATTAGCCTCAGGATATATCAGAAAGGGGCGAGCAAGATGGCAAAACTGACAAGCTTTTAAATATTTCAAGTAAAAAAAACAAATTCAAGTCATTTTAATTTATTCGTGCATACAAAATCTGCAGCACTCACAGGCTACAGAGGCACAGAGTTCGCAGCTTGTTTCATATCACTAATATGTGGGGAAAAAATTTCTTCAGTTTTTAAATTGGCTGAATCTGGGCCGGATTTATGCACCCTAAATTAAATCATATTTCAACTGAAGTCAGTACTTAAACGCCGAGGAGGCTTATTAGTTATCCAAAAATGCCTCTCCCGAGCTTTGATGGTTACGGCATTTGCCTCTTTGGTCCTCTTTGATATTGTCCATCTGAAACTCTCTATCTTGGTTAGCTAAGAATTTCTCTCTAAAAAATAAAAAATAAAAGAGGGGAGTGTCTGAGGGCGCCAATAGGTAAGAGCAATAGCTCGTTTTTTGAAAAGCAGCTGAAAATGTACGTGGAAACATATTTTAATTAGGCTTACATATATTTCTTTCTGATTTAATCAAAAAAGTTTTACGCGCGATGCATACAGTATATTCCGTGATTTTGAAGTTCGAAGTTTTTGACAGTAACATGTCGAAAAAATTTTTAGTTTTAAAATTGGCTCAAGTTGGTTCCGATATTACGCACCCTGAATTTAAATATTTAAACTGAGATCAGTATTTCAACGTCTATTGTTTATATTATTCCATTCAACATGGGTTAATAGAAGAAGCGAAGAAGAAATTAACTTGTGATTCAAGTTCAATAACGGGATGGAAAAAATATTAAATTGGAGTTTCCATCTCGAAATATATTCATCATCAAAAATACATCATCAAAATTATTAAAATGAGTACCATGCGAAGGCGGAGGCTGCAAGGCAAATTTCTTCTGAATCTGTTTTTGCAAACGATATGCAAGAGGGATGGATGGATAAAATTGTGTCAGACGATCAGACTGGATGGATAAAATTGAAATGCTCTAAAATAGTATTGATTACTGAAACGGGGAGAAAATAGCGTTTTCGAATCATGGCACGCGAGGACCGATTTATGCACCCTAATCTTGGGTGTTATTAAGAATGTCTGAGATTTAATTTAGGTGATTTCCCGAAGATATTTAAGGTGTAAACCAACTTCTGAGATTGGAAAAAGTTAACCAACGATCTGGCGAGAAATTAATTCGGTGACTTTAGTGGCTACTTACAATTAGAACTTAATAAGCAGTATGCAGACGCAAGAGTAGATAATCTCCTATTATCTCAACGGGGAAGCAGGAATAACCGTTTTTCTGTAAATGGGAAAAGTTCGCGGCCGAAATCAGAACTTTGATTCCATAATCAATGGAAAGCTCCAGGGAGAAACTGAATTCCAACTATCATTGGTTATCCTCCTGTGGGAGCAATGTGTTAAATTAAGAATACTAGGTCAATTAATCGCCTCTCACGTGTAAAACAGTTCAGCTTTCTCATTTATTGATGGTCGGAGAAGTTATTTTTATTTGCAATATTCCAATTTCCAAGTCTTTTCGATTCTGGATTTAAATAAGCTAAATAAAACTGACCAATGTTTTCCGTTTGCAAGGCTGGTACAGAAGACGTTTTTAATCCTGCTGAAGGCCAATGATAACTCAAGGGCATGGAGGGAAAGGAAGAGGGGGGGGGGTGCAATTACAATGAGCTGTTCTTCGTTAGTGACTCTCCCCGCCTCACCTGTCTGTCGCTTCCATTCTCAACATGTTAAATTGCATTTCCTTAATGCGGGTCTAACCGATCACTGACTGTCAATGTGCCACCCGGCTCCCTCTGCAAGAGCAATAATCAGTGCTCGTGCAACCCTCCCCCTCTCCACCCCCACTCGTCTTCTCTTGAAGCGGTTCCTGGAAAGGCCAATGACGGTGAGTTTTGGTTCGATAACCGGCAGAGCGAGACGCAAATCTGATTCAGATTTTATGCACAGGATTTAAGAGTTTGCAATGATCATTCCTTGAGACACATCTCTCCTCAAAATTAGGACCTAGAGCTGGCGTAAGACTCTACGGAAGTTAAATCTTTTCACACGTTTAGTGCAACAAAACATGAAATGTTTATGTTACGTTATAAGGAAGTTTGTTGATTCAAGCAACGAAAGGTCGCGGGGGTTTTCGTTGTTCACTCATTGTTATCTCGATCATTTGGGCACTGTTGCGCAAGAGACCGGCAGAGAAACAGATGTCGGAAAAGAGCCAATGGGAAAGCGTTAACTGGCTGGACCTGTTTAAAAACGTTCTCACTTGCACTTTATCGTCAATCATCGCACCTGATGTTGTCGGTGATCAGAGACGAATACTTAGTTAGAATCTAAAGTTATTCATTGTTGAACATAAAGAATGAAAAAAAAAAATCCCTGAATTGGAACGGATGTGAAGAAATTTAAAAAGAATACATTGCACGTTTCTTTTGAAGAAAATTTTTTAAGAATCACTGAAACGGAGGAAAAAACTTCGGCACCGAAAGAGTGTTCCGGTTCATTTCTACGCAAACTAGTCCCCGCCCCCTATTTTTTTTTCTAACTCCGGACTTGTTTTTTACGATATTTGTCAGATAGAAGAAGAGGAGAGAGAGACATCAACATCCCTTGAATCGTGGATTAAATCTTGAATTGTAATCAGTCATACAAAATTTGAATTAATATGACGTTCAGCCGGAGAAATAGCGAGAGAGCACCACAGAGAAAATTGCTCTAGAAACGGAAATCAGAAAAATCGAGTTACGACGATCTGCTTTATTTCGAAGATGTTTGAAATTTAAGTCAGTGTTGGCACTGAATTGCAATCCTCTCATGCATCATGTCTCCATTTCAGCATGTGTGGAGTTTGTTGACTGTTTTATAATTAATAGGACGGATGATGCCCGTCAATGAGATCCTAATTTTTTAGCTGTTAAACTGCACATATTTTGTTTTATTATCATTTGAATGTACACACATCCAACAGACACTGACTGAGAATATCTTGAAGTTATTGTCTCAAAGAAGAACATGGCCCTAAGATACCACGTCACTGGCACTCAGACGCAATTTTCGCGTTGAAGAGTAATGTTTCAACAGAGAAATAACGGCACCTAATGGTTGCAGCAGTTTTTCTGATAATCCATGGATGAGATGTTGACACGATTCATTACAAAATGAATGTGATAGATTCTCGACAGCTTTTAATTTCTCTGCGATCGTTCGTAACGAGTTAATAGCTCACCTAATGGCACATTTCAATCGCCACTGTAATAAACGCTTTCCGATTGTTTCAAAGACTATTAACCGCGAATCTGTTTCTTTCTCCACTAAATGTCCTTCATCAGAATTTCTCTCTCCCCCTCTTCGCAATTAACAGTTTAGTTAATGCAAAGCTTGAGCTCTGTGAACCCAGAGGCAAATCTGAAGTTGCGTGACTCCGATGTACATGGAGACAACCCACGCTAGCACTCACGTGTTCGCCATCCGCGATCTGCTCTCACGTGTTCGCCATCCGCGATGGAGCACTCACGTGTTCGCCATCCGCGATCTGCTCAACATAACTGAGTCCTCTCTAATAAGACAAATCTAACTGTTAGTTGGAGGAACTGGGAGATCTACGATTTATCATTTGTTGTATTTGCCATACTAAATGAATATCTTCAGTTGCTCATGGAAGGAATCTTAGATAATTGCTGTAGGGGATTAAATATATAGTTTGATACTTAAACATCAGCCATCAGCAGCAGAGCGAAGACCTCTTCAAAGGAAAATTGGTTCAGCTGAATCGGATTAAAAATATTTATTTTCGAAAGAAATAGGAAATCTCAATGTTTTTTAAAAATTCGTGAACTCTAACAAATGGTTAAAATTGTAATTTTAGCGCACTAATCCTTTTCTGTTTGCCGTTAATCTAATAAACCAAACATGGTTGTGAAATAGGAGATACTGAAAGAGAAGAAAAGAGAGATACTGAAACAGCAGAAATTGAAGAAAAAAAAATAAATGGTCAGGTTACAAGGACTCCCAAGGGTTCAGCGAACATTGGGGGAAGGGAACCCACTGGAACCCCTGGACAGATGGTAACCTCCCTTCAAGGCCATCCAGCATGTTCTTTAATGTGCACAAGGTTTGGCTTCTTCTGCAACTCGGAGCCACGGTTTTATGTCTCATCCGACAGACGGCTTCTGCCTTTCGAAGCCTATCGGCATCCCTACTGACCGAAGGCAAGGTGGTGAATTTTGTGGAGATAAATCTGGGAAATGCAGATTACGAGCCTGGCGCGCTACCGACTGAGCCACAGGAGATACTGAAAGAGGAGATACTGAAACAGGAAGAAAAGGGATAGATCAAAACAAGAGAAACAAATTGTACCGAAACAGGAGAAAAAAGGAGATACTGAAATAGGGAAAACAGGAGAAAAGAGAGATCAAAACAGGAGATATAAGGTATACCAAAACCGGAGGTAATGAAACAGTAGAAAAAGGAGAAACCAATGCAGGAGAGAATCTGAAGTCTTATCTTTGTAGTGTCAACTGCATCTCCTCTTTGTACTCCATCGTGAGCTACGTGGCCGTACGAAACGACAAGGGATGCTGAAAAGGATGAGGGAAGAGGATTCTTAAGCGTTAACTTATTTCCGTTACGATTTCATGGAAATACATTTCTCCAATTATACACGATGTAAAAATCTGGGAGTATACTTAAAATCTCTAGAAAATAATAGCAAAATAATCTATTCTGCAGGCACGTGTCCATGGCGACCCCCCTCCCCCCAAAAAACTATCAGTTCACAAAATTAAGTTTAAGATTTTTTTAATATTAGTTATTTCATTTAACTACATGCTTTACTAGCAGTGCATAAAAAATATTACACATATAGATTTTTTTGGGGGGAAGGGTCCTCACGAAATTTTTTTAGGTGCCCTCCGAAAATATTTTCTGCTAAGTACCTTCTATTTAGATTACAATAATTTGACTGATGTGAATGAAGCAATTTTTTTTTAATTTTCCTAATCCTAAGAAATCCAGTGTTCGTGTCAGTTGCTTTGTCAAAAAAAGTGTTTTTTTTTTCTCCGCCTCGAATGCTACCCTCAACAGTGCCTTGTTAAGATGGCGGATTTCCTAAAAATGGGTTTCTGTTGGATTAGTTAAAGGATTCGTCTAGGAGGGACAAGAGATGTGACACCTTTCATTTTGGGAACTCTTGAAGATGACACGACTTCCTTATCATCCCACTTGCTGTTACTCAGTTACGTTGCCACATCTTTCCACAAAACATGCAGTGGAGTTTCAGAACTATTTAGTACCTGTTTTTAAAGTAAATGAATCAAAACGAAAATGATTTGAACAGCAATCGAAAAACACTTTAATTTTGAGCACCGGTGTTCTGAGAAAGCATTTTGTATTAATTAATGATTTAAACGTATGACATTGTTAGTTTCAGTATGCTTCAATTAAAATTTATAAATAATAAAGTAATAATATGTTAATTTGCAAATTTCCGATTCAGCTAATGCTTCTAAAAATAATTTATCACGAACTGTCGTTTGTGTTGTTACTTTAAGAATGGATAAGATCACACGAGAGGTTCCTTCTCTTTTGCACTGCACAGGAAGTGAAAAGGCCTTGGGCACTCGCCATCCGTGTCTCATCACAATTTCGTGTATCGGCTCTTGGAGACCGAATTAATATTGCAACAATTATATTTTATATTTAAAATATTTTTATATTTTTATATATTGTAACAATTATATTTTATATTTCAATATTTACAGATAAATATCCAATCAATTCCAAGTCATAGTATCTGTTTGATTCCAAGTGTACACCTCCAGGTACCACTGATACTGATTTATCAGCACTCCGTATAATTCGATCTCCTATGAGATTATGCGAGATCTCTCAGAGTGTAGAGCGATAGGCCTCTTAATCCTATTTTTACTAACTTCCAGTCTCCACTGGGTTTGTGCTAAGATCGGCGAGAAGTCGGGAGTGGGGGGAGGACACCGATGGATTTCGTAAGATCGCTTCTCCGTCCAATTAGTGGTTAAGCCGTTTGCACGAGAGCCGCAGCCTTTCAACTTAAATGGCACCAACTGTCTCCTAACAGCTGCCCAATAATTCTCCTTCCTGGCGATGAGTCTTGGGGTCTTTGTGAGCTGACCATTTAGCTTCTTATGCGCACAAAAATGCGCTCAGAGGTAAAACAACCAAATGATACGCTGCATTCTGACTTGCTCTTTTAGCAAAATTCAAAAGATGTATCGGAACCTTCAAAAAAAAAGGAAATGGTGCCGTCCCGTGGCCGAGTGTTAGCGTGTTTGGCTACTGATCTAAGGAACCTGGGTTCGAGCCCCGGGTTAAGGCATGGATGTTTGTGTTGCTATTCTGCTGAGGTCTCGCCATCCTCACAGACCTTATACTATGGCGTATAAACTGACAGGCTCCTGTCAGACCTCTGTGGCAAGCAGCTGCTTGAGGGGGTATTTATTTATAGGAAATGGAACAAATAAACGAATAATGTTCAAAAGGGATTAGAGCTTCAGGTAATTATTTTGGAAAGGAAAGGATCGGAAACGTTTTCTTAGTAATTGATAAACAAGGAAAATATTTAACGTAAAAATCGAAAAGTATTTAACAGTTGGCCGGATATTTCTCGTTTTGGTTTAAAATTTGAATTTTTTTAACGTCTGAACTTAAACATAAAAAATGAAATTGACATTTTCCTCAGAGGTCTGACGCGAACCTATCAATATAAACGCCATAGAGAAGGTCTAAAAGGAAAGGCGAGACATACAAAAGGAAGAAAAACACCCCTGACTCGACACCCACCTCCCTTTAGTCGGTAGCAGGGACGATAATTAATAACATGAATGTGGAAAGCTCCTGAATACATTTGCTGCAATTGATTATCATTTTTTAATTTAAGGAAACATTGCAAATGAAAGATGAAATCTCACTCACCTCAGTCTTTCCCTGGCGAATCATCGGAAGGAGCTGCTGGACTCCGAACAGTCAAGGCACTCAGTCTGTGGGTGGGTGAGGCTGATGATTGCCTTTCGTCGCCACCAGGAGGCGTTCCCTTCTCGCGGGGCGACGTGTCCCCGACGTCCTCGAAGCTGGAGCTGCTGTCCGGCAGCTCGTAGCGAGCGTGGGTGCGCATGTGTCTCGTGATCATGTCCCTTCGGCACGCAGCGTACGGGCACTGAGGGCACTTGTATGGCTTTTCTCCCGTGTGAGTCCGCTGGTGGGTGCTCAGGTGGTCGCTCCGACTGAAGACCTGCCCGCAGACACGACACGTGTAAGGCTTGATGCCCGTGTGCAGCCGCATGTGCCTGGTGAGCATATCGCTGCGGGCAAAAGAACGCTTGCACACTTCACACATATAACTCTTGGAAGAGGTGTCCGTGTGGCGACTGCGGTGTCTGCTGGCCATGTGCTTGGCCAACCGATCGTGGAGAGAAAACATCTGCCCGCAGATGGGACACACATAGGCGACGTCCGAGCCAGGAGCCACCACTTCCACGACAGGAGAAACGTCCAAGTTGCTGTATCTGTCGGAGGCGCCGCCTCCATATTTGTGGCTCCCTTCTACTTTGGGCACCATCAACGTCCTTACGCCTCCGGGCACGGGTAGATCAAAGGGCGATAATGAATTGGGTAGCCGCGGGCTGCTTCCGTCGTGTTCCCGGTTGAACGCCAGAGGTGAGAGAGGAATGTTTGGTGAGGTGGAATCGGAAGGCATCCCTGCCACGCATGGTTTGGGGCTGGTCGATTTCACCGAAAGGTCCAGCGGTGAATCCTGAGGTGTGGATTGATCGGACTCGAGGCTTCCTCCCTTTTGCACTGCAGGGATGTGAAGAGGCTTGGGCACGGGGCGACCGTGCCTCATCACAGTTCCGTGTATCGGCTCTTGGAGGTGGAGACTGTGATGGAGGTCAGAGTTCCGAGGTGGAGGCGGAGGCATGCTCGGATGATGATGCAGGTCACCGCTGGCTGACTCCAGCCACTGCTGGAGATCACTGTCCGAGTGGCTGCGGCGACGATAAAGCTCCGGTAGGAACTTCGCCTGCAGAAAGGTATCGAAGGATGGGGTCACGGGTGACACCGGGGTCAGAGGAGAGATGGGCGAGCTGGACATGACCTTCTGCAAGAGAGCACGGTGGTGGGCGAGATCCTCCCAGCCGATCGAGAACTGGGCCCGACCTGCGAGCGTCCGGCAGTGGTGGCAATCGCAGATAGGGAAAGTCGGGAACGATGTAGTTAACTGCGACAGTTTGGCCGATGATGCCCCGTTGCCCATGACAACGGGGGGTTCAACCGTTGAAGATTGCTGCTGAGGCAACGGCTGCGATGGTGGCGGTGGCGGCGGCGGCGTCGGTGCAGGAAACAGAGCCTCCGGCAGGTAGGGGAGGGAAAAGTGGCCCGGCCGAGTGCCGCAGGGGGACCGCGGGCTCGGCTCCGACGTGAAGGGATCGTCACTGACGTCCTCTTCCTCCTGGGTCGGACTGAGGGACTGATCTCCACATGGGGTGTCGGTCCGGCTGCCCCCCGCCACGGAGGCGGAGTCCGAGGTCGGTGGGGTAAAGATACCTGTGAGACCCTCTGCGAGGGACCTGTCGGCCAGTTGTTGCGTTCCCCTGGGGGCTTCCCCTGTCTCTTCCTCAGGCATCAATTGGCGGAACGGGACTTTTCTACCGGAAGAATTGAGCGCATACGTCCCCCCCTCCACATCGGGAGCAGGCGATAGGGGGGGTTCTGCAGTGGGTGGCTGTGGCAGGGCGACGCTTCCCCCCAATTTCTCCTCCTCCTGTTGATCGAGCAAGTCGAGTTTCACCTGCACGCAAAGGCTGATGTCGGAATCGATAGACGGCTGCTTCTGTGGTGGGGCGCGCATCTTGGAGCGGGGAGGTTCGACGGGAGCATTACTGGGCACCTCCTGGCAGCAGACGGGCTGCTGCTCTGCCGTGGGACTGCCGTCTTCCGAAGAGCATCCGTCTACGCTGCGTCTCTCGATCTGCGTTGCGAGCTTGTCCAGCACAGCGCTCAGCCTCTTCCTCTTGCGGGTGTTCTCTGCCACATCGGTCGCGGCAGCCGCTGCTGTCGTCGTTGTCGGCGTCGACTTTTTGCCGTCATCCTCGGTGCTAGTCGTCATGCTGACGAGGCCACTGCACTCAGCCATAGTAGGGGACCAGCGACGGTGGGAGTAGCAGCGGCATCATAGGCCGGACCCTCTGCAGCTGAAAGCGGGATCTCCCGGGGTTGGACATCGCTGTCACCAGCACATTGCGGACCACGGGAAGACAGAGCAACGACGACAGTTAGAAAGACGTTTGAGATTGCGGATAACTGCTGGCTGCCTCTTTGAATCTGATTTCTTTAAGATGTCTTTTCTCGGGAACAAGGTGCTTTAAACTCCTGAAAATGATAAGATAGAATAAGAATATGAGATATCTGAAATACTCAACATATTTAAATCATTTAACTTTTGAAATACAATTCGAAAGATGTTAATGAAAAAATTAATTTATTTCAGGGCAACATCTAGAGAAAAACATGAAGAGGAAGAGATGGAGGCAAGACTGAGCCGCAAACCTGTTCAAGTATAAAATTTTTCCCTTCCTTTCAATGGTTTTCAAATATGTTTGATTTTTTTCTCTCCTCCTTTCGAGTTACTAACAGTCTGAAAGGGATCGGTCTTTGCTCCGTTTCATCGTTATCATTTTTGACGTCACTGACTTCTCTTTACTTTCCCGCTGTTGATGAGGCAGCATCACGTGATGCCTAACTAATGAACAGCGAAGAGCGGTTGATTATGAACTTAAAATTCCACTTCTAAGATAACTGCATCATTCTTTTGCAATAAGAATAGTCGCTTTCATTGGCACCATCAGAATATCGTGAAATCCTATTTTATAATAGGACTCAGAAGAGCGGAAAGCAAATGATAAAAGAAAGAAGCGTTCCCCCTTCGAATTCTATTCATCAGAAAGTAGAATGCACTGCGATGCAGAGAGACCGCATCCTCAGCATCGTCATCACAGAAGCATCTATGCCTCTGGAAATGAATCAATTGCATCATTGTTTGTGATTGCACCTTACTGAGCGTCACTTTTTAATTCCCCCTTTCCCCCCCTCCTTCCCTCGAATATCGTCTTCGCTAATCGATCATCTAGAGCGTGAGTCACGAGGGTCAAATCAACGCAATTTCTCATTACGGAAGAGGAGGATGCTCGCGGATGAGGCATCATCACTCAAATAGACAAAAAAAAGTTATCAAAACATTGATAGTCCTAATCACAGTTTCCGGTGCTCTGTCCCGTTTTGCAGGTTCCGACGGGGAGATGCGAACGATTCTCTTTTCCCTTTTCTGCCCCCCCCCCTGCAAGACATGCGAAGTTTTTATTTTGCATTTCCGTTTTCACGATCCGAAATCACCAACTCTAAAAATTGCAAATGTTAGGAATTCAAAAATTGTGTCCAGGCTGAACGAATGCATGAGAAGAAACGTTACCTTCGTTCATATTTTCGGACTGCATTTCGTTTTTAAATCGCTCCGTTGCGTCATGGCAGAAGTATTGTTTCTTTCTGTGAAATGGCCGCCGATAATCATCAAATAAAAAGATGCGAATTTTAAGAATCTTATCAAGGAGTAATTAACTGTTTCAACGAATGATTCGTGCAGTAATTTGAAGAACTTTTTCAAAATATTAGAGTAGAGCATTTCGACAACAATTCCACAAGTTTACCAAGCTGTAACTGAAGCATTGCCTAAGTACGTTAAGGTAAAGTGATCAATTGATGGGCCATTCATTCCATTTGAACGAAAATGAATTTAAAATTTATAGAGCAAACCTCACGATGTTTCGAACTCCTTAGGAAATGCGCACGGATTTCGTTTCATGCACCACTCTATACGTGCGAGTTCGCGCCACCGTCTCCCATTCTCTGGAGTCTGCTAAAAAAGAATATACGAGAAGGTTGAAAAAGCATCACTAACTTTCCTTTTGGTCTTCTCGTTCGTGCTAATAATAACGCGGGCTATTAGCATATTCATCGGAGAATCCGAAAAAATTCACTTCACCCTGCTTCCACAAAAAGAGGAAAAAATTGATTCTCTTTCGAAGAGTGCGAACAGCATTATTAAAATAATAAATAAATACCCCCTCAAGCAGCTGCTTGCCACAGAGGTCTGACAGGAGCCTGTCAGTTTATATGCCACAGTAGGAGATCTGAGAGGATGGCAGGACCTCAGCAGAAAAACGACACACACATCCATGCCTAATCCGGGGCTCGAACCCGGGTCCCTTAGATCAGTAGCCAAGCCTGCTAACCACTCGGCCACGGGACGGCTACAGCATTATTACAAAAACAAAAAAAAAAAAGGCTTAAGTAAAGTGACCGACCGAGTTCTTCCAAAAACGCGTTAATTAAATCCATCTCAATCGAGAACTGACTTGAATGAGTAACGTCCCAAAAATCCGGCTGATTCAGATTCCCGAAAATTTGTTTCGGGATAACGGTATAGTTTTTTAAAAACCGGACTCGCGGGGCTCTTAAAGGTATTCACACGCGATCGTGACACAGAATTCCTTTTGCTCTTACCAAGAGCGCTAACTTTGGCACTAAAGGATTTCTTAGTGCAGGACAAAAAAAAGAAACGGACATTTTATGTTATTTATTAAAACATTATAATACATTTCGCATTCCTATATAACGATGTTTAAAAATACAAAGAGCTAAACTGGAAAAATATCAATTACCGTTATACTACAAGCCTGCCGTTGGACTTTTTGGTACTTTAGACGCCTTTCACGCTCTCCTCTTACAAAGGATAAAGATTTTTGAGGCAGAGATTCCGCAAATGAAGTGACTGAAATATCTTTAGAGCCCATTTATGAAAATGGATAACAATGAAAATACTTATATCGTTGAAGAAAAATGCGTTAATTTTTGCAGCTTCAATTTTGCGTATTCCTAATGTTTATACTTTAATATTAAAAACTATATGTGAATAATTGTACAGATTTAAAACAAGAAAAAGAGATAATTGACTAGGGAAGCGATAATCGAGTAAAAAGAAAAATGATATTAAATAAAAATTCCGTTCTCTGGCAAGCAGCTGCTGACACAGAGGTCTGGCAGGAGCCTGTCAGTTAAAAACGCCCTAGAGAAGAATTATGAGGAAGGCGGGATCTCAGCAGAAAGACAACAACAAACATGGACCCAAGGTTCAAATCCAGGTCCTTTAATCAATAGCCAGGTGCGCTAACCATTAGGACACTGGACGACTAAGTAAAATTATAAATAAATAAATAAATAAATAAATAAATACCCCCTCAAGTAGCTGCGTGCCACAGAGGTCTGACAGGAGCCTGTCAGTTTATATGCCACAGTAGAAGGTCTGTGAGGATGGTAGGACCTCAGCAGAAAAACGACACAAACATCCATGCTTACGGTAAACAAAAAAAAACATGAAACGATGAGTTAAAAAGTCGATGCGCAACATAATAAAGGCGGAATTTTCTGTATTACAACTTATAAAACGGAAGTATTTTAACGAAAAATAGCATTGTTCCATTAACGAGCTATGAAACTTTGAACATGTTTTAAAAAGATACAAGCTAAATTAAAAACTTCTTTTATATATATATATATTGTCAGTGTTAGCTTCTAAGTAAGTTGGTACGGAAATATTTTGTGATTTTTTTTCCAGTTTTAAAGACTAAACAAATTCTATACGTAAAGAAGATATTTTGTTTAAAATATCTGATACAGAAATTTTTTAAAATAAATTTAAGATTCTTTTTTTACCTTTTCGGTTTAATGATATATATATATAAACGTTTTTATCTAATGGCCTGTTGAGAAGGCCTTAGATCCAAACGGCTGAGATGGCCTGCTGAGAAAGTTGTTACTTTGAGAGAACTTTGTAAAATTATATCTATAACGAATAAAGATGTTTTTAGTTTGTGGAAAAAGAAATACAAGGTCTCATCGAAATTTTTCGTAAGAATGTTCGACTTCTTCGTAATTGTTTACAAAATTATCTCGAAATCTAAAACCACTAACCACTGCAAATCAATCTCCAAAAAAAACTTTTTTTTAATTGATCCGGTTCCGTAAGAGGAATTGTTTGGATGCTGATTGTTAATCTGAGAGTCTGTGTTATTGCGAGTCTGTGATTCGTGCGTTGCAAAGATCAGAGAGGAAAATGATCTGATGTGGGTTCGGATCTCTAAAACAAAATGGTCAGAGGAAAATCAACCGATGAGCGCGCAATTTTTTCTTGGTTATTCACTTTGCATCGAAGTGGAAGTATTCACGAGTTAGCACTACAGCACGAGGGAAAGTTCCAAAGAATAGCAGCAATGAGGAATAGAACTTCCCACTGGTGAATGGCAGGAATTTTCGAAGGGGGTGGATTACGATGTTCAATTAACTACATTCTCAACGAACTGAAAAGTACTGAGAGAGAAATTGTTTCAAAGCATTGAGTAAATCATCATCGATGATTGCCCATCGATGACACCCTCCGCCGAAAAAAACACTTTCTGATTTTGGACGTGAATTAATAATTTAGATACCAAACACTAAAAGAGTGGTAGCTTTAAGGAACCTTCGATGAAACTGATAAATCTAGAATGAATTGAGTCAGTTATTAGAAATCACTCATTCAGTAAGGTTGTTGTGATTAGCAAAGCTTTCAAAGTGCCACTTAAATAGCTAACAAATATAACTGATTGAGGTGGCGAAACCTCTATCCGATTTTCGAAAAGAAAAATAGTTTGTGAAAAACTTTGCATAGAGAAATCTTTAAATTCGCCACTCGCCAAAGTTCATGGATGTTACATGTCAAATTTTAAGCGTATATCGAAATAAATTACAAAAGTCAAAAGTAATTAAAACAGAGTAAATTCCCATGCACCTAGTAATAATACTACTGTTATTAGGAAATATTACGATTTAATTGTGCCAGTATTCGCCCAAAACATTCACACATACGATGACAACTGATCTTTCAGCGCGACTCTCAGGGTAGGAGTAACATGGCAGTTTCGGCTACACTAGCCAACTATGCTGACTGATAGTAAGGGCGCCTTCCCCTATTCCTACATCTATGGAAGTAACCAGGGGGGAGGGACAACAGAATTTTGATTGCAGTTAGGGGAAGCAGCTTTCTCCCCCCACTTCTAACGTAGCAGGGAATTGTAAAAAAATTATGATTGTCCTTAGGGTAATTATGCCCATCGCATAAGATCCTACGGTGCTTAATACATTATCCCACCCACACCCCCCTTTCTTGAAGAAATGGTCTGGATCTGCCACTGGTTAAAGATGGTGGAGGATGGGATCAAATTTTGATTGAAGGGAGGCGAAGTGGTGGGCAGAATTTTCATTCTACTCAAGGCATCAAAATTTACACTTCATTTGTACCAGTCAAAACACGTAGAATGAAAATCGGTCGAATTTGAAGCAAATCCAATTTAAACAATTACTATACGGAAGTGGGGCTTTATGTGTTAAGGGTTTCTACTTCTTCATTATTTTTTCCTTTCAATTTTTGCTACCGCATCATAGGGTGGTTGCATCTCGCTGCTCCTAATAATTCTCTATTCGATCCCTTTTTCTCCCTTTCCGAATCCCTGCGGTCGGTGGCAGGGTTAACGGCAGCAAATATAAAAGAAGTCTCCGATGCTTCCATCTGCCGTCTGCTCCCGTCTTGTCTCCTCCTGTCCAATATTTCATGCTCGACCGCATCCACCGCCAACCCATCCCCCATCACTCACAGCAGAAGCTCCAATTACTGCAGCGAGGTTTGCTCCGAGAGGAGACGAGGTCCGAGTTCATAGACACCAATTATATCCTTTGTGACGGAAGCTACAATTTGTTGCTGGAACTTCTTCCTTTCTCCTCTCGGTTGTTACTACTTAGTACAAAATGTTCCGAATCGTTTTCTGCTCTTCCCTCTGCATCGGTTTGTGTCCACTGAGGAAGAGCACTTGCTGCCGCGAGGTAATGAGAGCCAAAGACGCAGATTCGGTTTTATTCTCATTAAAGCATACGCGAAAGGAAAATGATCGCTGATGACGAATTCCGTCTGAGGGGAATGAAGGGACAGAGTCGGTTCTCACACCCTCCGTGCGGCTCTTGCGAAAGAAGGCTGAGAGGAAGAGGTTGAGGCATGTTGCCAAAAAGAAATGGTTACGAAGTCTGCTGCTATCTCGTAGCTCACCGTGGCGACAGAGTAGCGGGTGCAGTGAGCGTTTAATCTGCTCAATAACAATGAGGTGAACTACGCACGGAGCTGCTCTCATTCCTCCTTTGGCAAATCGTACTCTCTTGGGGGAAACACTTGCCTTGTCGATAGTAAACCCCAGAAACAGAGAAATTAATTTTGAAGGCGAAAAGGGAATTCTTTTTAAGCCTATCTGCTTAAAATTCCTACTCTTAGTTTTTCTTCCTTTAATTGTCTTCACTGTTCGTTTCGTTAACCTCCGGTTTGTGAACAGTTTTGAAAACACAGAGGTTAAATTTTCATTAAATGTAATTTGTTTTAATAAATATAAGAAGACATATATTTATATATTTATATATATACATATATTTATATATTTCCTTGAACCAAAACTCGCAGTCGTTTTTGTATCGTCCATCAACTGGTATTGTTATATATTGCATAAATTTTTAAATCTCAACATTTTTTAGATTTCAGATTTTTCCGGGGTTTTTTTGATATTAGCAAAATACTGGAATAAAAATTTGATATTAAAACAATGTTCACAAATGATGATCATTCGTATAACAAGTTGCTGTTGCATTAATAGATAGAATTATTGGTTGTTGTAGCCGAATGACATTTAGCTGCTCCGACATCGAGATTCAACGAAAAACATTATTTGGGAGAGAAAAAAACTTTGTATGCAGGCCGCCAAAGGGATGATGACAAATGTCTAAAAAGTGAGCAAGGTTCTTACATCCAGCCTGTTCTTTGATTCTCCTGCACGTGGGGCCATAGCTTAATGCCCCATCGGATGGTTGGCAGTCTTTTCAAGTCCATCAATGTTCCCCTTTTCGGGTTAGACGGAGAAAATTTGTACTGTGGGGGGTTGGGTTGTTTTACCTCTGAGCGGCACTTTTTTGCACACCATGGGCTAAATGGCCAGGTCACATGGACCCCGAAGGCTCAGAGAAGGTTGGGGGAGGGGACCCACTGGAACAGCTGTTGGGAGACAGATGGTAGCCTCCCGTCAAGGCCATCCAGCGTGTTCTTTAACGTGCACAGGGTATGGCTCTCCCGCACACGGGGCCACGGCTTAACGCCCCATCCGACGGACGGCGGCCTTTCCAAGCCCATCGGTGTCCCCTACTGACCGTGGGCAGGGCGGGGAATTTTGCGGAGATAAATCTCAACGCTGACCCAGCTGGGACTCGAACCTGGGAACTACAGATTACGAGCCTGGCGCGCGTACTGTGGGGGACACAAATCTGAGAACATCAGATGAAGCCCACTGCGTGCTATCACCAGCCACCTCGTGAAGAAGAAAAGTAAAAATGGTTGTATCTGGCCTGAAATCGTTACGGAAAACACATTGCGTCTGCTCATCAAAATAGTTGCAAAATTAATAATGCTTTTCGATTATCCATTGGTTAGGTCTGGTTTGCAAGTATCGCAAAGGAAATGAGCAGGCACGTAGGCAGAATGGAAACAAATTGAGACGGGAGGGAAATAGTTTTCAATATAAGTGCATTTTTTTTTTAATTCGCTGTTGGTAGAGCATAAAATTAGATGCAGTGTAATGAGCGTTAATGTTGTTGGGTGAATGCAACTGCCTCGTGCGAAGTGGCATCTAATGATTTGGAGGAGATTTTCCTTGTGATGCATTTCACGTGTCGTATTATGTCCACAGAGTGCCCGTATGTTGCACAAGAAGCGTCGGCACTTCCTGAAGGGCGTGAGTCAATGCTTCGTCGAAGTCAACGCAGGGAACGACTGCATTTGTGCAAATTATAATTTATCGGGAACGTCGTTTCCCCTTTCGCCGCACGGTTCTTCCTCGCCACCCAGCTTCGCCATCCCCTGCAGACTTTCAATGTCTGCTAACGGAGTCGGTCACGGGACCACGTCACGCAAACTTGCTCGACCTCGCGCACTGGTGCTCCTGCACACAGGTGGCAATGGAATGGCACTGCCAGGTTTCTTTTGGGAATTCGGATTTCTGGCAAGCACTTGCATTCGAATGAAACGAATGGGAATACGATAACTGTGGGGACAATAGACTGCCTACGAATCGCTTTGCGGAAGCGAATGCAGTTATCTATTGGCCATCGAGAAATTTTGAAAACTCCTTCTGGAAAGCTGTTGGGGGGGGGGGGGGCGATGAAATCGTGGCAATAGAGTGCACGAGAAAGATTTAGCTATTTGGTTACGAAACGAAGAACATTTTTAAACAGGGCTTAATAAATCGAAATTTGCTAAACACCACAAACGAAATCTTCATGTTGATGCGTTTTCTTTTTTTATGTATGATCCGTGGATTATTATCTCCTGTCTCCCTCTTGGCAGGTAGCACGAGATGAGAAGAAGCGGGAAATTATCCGCGCTGGGACTCTTAAGATGAAGTTGGGGGCGGGGAGTATAAAAAATAAAAGTTATCAGAAAAGCGGACAGATCACGATGTGATAAAGCCTGTAAAAGGCTCGCTTAAACGAAACCGAAAAGAGAAAGGTTATCTTTAGTTACACGATATTCTATTTCGTTATCTCGTAGAAAATACATCACATTGCAAAGCTCTGGTGAAAAGTATTGTCTGCATTATATCATAGCAGCCTTCTTACATTGTAAACGGTGCCTTACAGGCGAGATGATTTCATCTGAAAAAAAAATTGAAAGATCATCTGTTTAGCTTATGGTTTTTTATGGCCACTTATTTTAGATTATCCTGCTGAGGATTGATCTCCTTTACAGAGTCCTGGCTTTGACCACTTGTTATCTGGCTGTGATTTGGAACCGATTTTGAATCACAGTTGAAGGAGGAGCCTCACACGACGCATTTTATGGCCAGAGGGCAGCACTGGCAACTGAAGTCTTCTGCTTCCCGAGGCGTCGTCGATAAGCATCGGAAGGCAATATGTGCTACACAGGCCCGATTTTGATGGTGACCGAAGTTCCTAATAGAATGGAGGCTTAAACATTTGAAAATTGGCGAACGAATCATCAGTCCTGTGATTGGATTTGTTATTTAATTAATTTGTTTTTCTCCACAACTACGTAGAATGTGAGGACCTTAAATGAAGATTATTCCCTTGATGTCCTCATACTGGATCTCAGAGTATGTCGTGGTTATTCTGCACTTATAAGACCAAATGTAGAAACAGTGAATGATATGAAAAAAGCTAATCACTTGTCTGTTCATCAACTTTTGAGTGACAGCAGAGGCAAGGTGTACGATGCACTTCGCAAGAATGCTACTGATGCTGTCTTTGGATATGATTTTTTTTTTCAACGAAGCATATCTTAAGTAAAATCAAGAATCCTAATGCTATCTGCTGCTCGCTCTCACTGAGGATTCTGGTAAGAGCAAAAAAAGAGAGATTTTAAGGGAAACTTTACGATATTTGGAATTCATTTAGGAGAGAAGATGTTTCTCTTGTACTGTGACTTGCGTGCCAAAACTGGTACTGACTCCAATTTTGGGTATCGTATACCTTTCGACAATGTTAGTTGTAATAGCAATGGAGAAACGTCTTCTTTATAAGAAAATTTGGTTGCTTGAGACTAACGAATGCCTATTTCAAACACAAATATCCTTGGATTGAACATTAATTAGTATTAAATGGTCTGATTCTGTTAAATGCCCCAGGTGGTATATGGAAACTGAGGAGGTCTTATAATCGTTCCTGGAAACTGAGTATATGGAAACTGAGGAGGTCTTCTGATCATTCCCTGGTTAAACCTTTCCTATAATTGAAGCTTAAGAAATGTTCTGCAAAGTCTAAAAAAATTTCTTGTAACGTGGACACTTTGAAAAACTCATAGATAGCCAAAAGATTATCATGGCAACTCCCTCAGTCATTTATATTAGCCTTGCTTACTTACTGCTGAGTTTGGGAAAGAACAGCAGTGTTTTAAACAGACTGTTCTTTAAACCAATAATGCTGCTCTGGGTCGAAAGAAGAGAGTTACTTAAATAATAAAGAAATGAAGTTTGTGATTGAAGTAAATGCAGGAAAAAAAGATTAACAGTCACCTAATCTTAAGAACATGAGAGAACGAATATTTAATTTAAGAGAAAGACTGAAAGCTTATCGAGATAATTTGAGAGAGGTGCTGCAGACAAAGCAACAGAATTCCATCACATAATCGACTTTTGTTCTGTAAAAGGAACAGAATTGTGTGTAATGTTTGATGTATAATGAAGGCAAGGTAACTGAAAGGGGGGGTTCCTTCATAGCAATCTGGACTTTGCAATTTAAGGGACATTGTTAATGCCGATCTCATTGTTCGCATTAAAATAAAATTTCCTGGCATTAAAATTGGCTACACATCATGATCTAAATGAGGTTAGTGAAAAATAAAACTGCATTAAGTCACTTGGGTAGATAAAATTACGTTTCAAATGCTGAGAACTTTTATGATTCCGTTGTTACATGACCGACAAAAGTGTTGCCATCTACGATAGAGTTGTTGTTTCTAAGGATTGTATTAGATGAAAAATTATTCCTATTTTCAAGTAGAGTGGTAATTGTAGGAGTATCAGTCTGTTCCTGGTAAAGTTCCCTGCTCACCTCTGTTTAATAGAATTAAGAATTTCATTCATGGTCAATTTCCAAACGGATAGTGTGGGTTCAGAAAAGAAAGTAGTTGCTTAAATTATATTTTTTTCACAGAACATTTTCTTGAGAAATTCTTAGATAATCTCTAGTTACTAGCTTCGTGGATTTCAAGAATGATTTTGACACTTTTGATAAACATGATCAGTTGTGGAAAATCGTGAGCTTGTGTAGACTACCTAAGCAGTTAGTTAAGATAATGACAGATCACTCAAACATCATGGGTTAGAGTCGAAGCCATAAGTAGTTGGCTAATCATTGCAACTGGAGTTGGTCAACGATGCATTTCGTCGTCTTTTCTGTTTAGATAAGGATATGTCACGAGAAAACCTTTGCAAAGGAAACGCTAAACCTTGGATGCTCTTTAGATATGATTAAGATCTTATCTACTTGGAGGAAGTCATCCAATTGAATTTTCTTTGCAGTTCTGCGACTGATATAAGCGATTTGCAACTTCTGCTAGACACGAAAATCAGGACTGAGGCTGTAATTTTTAAGAATGTATCGAAATTGTAAAAAATAAAGGCAAATTCATTTAAACAGGTTTTCTTAGAAATTATTACGTCAGTTAAACTTGGATTCTTTTTTTAAAAGCGGAATAAGAGAAAGTGTGACGCTTTTGACTCCAGACGTGTGCGCAGCATCTTAAGTAATTGATGGTTTGATTATTATAAAAATGATGAGGTCAGATTAGGAGTTATCAAACATCTTTAAATAGCATTTTATATAGGATAATATGGCCGAGTGGTTAGCGCGCTTGGCTACTGATCTAAGGGACCTGGGTTCGAGACCCGGATAAGGCATGGTTGTATGTGTTGTTTTTCTGCTGAGGTCCTGCCATCCTCTCAGATCTTCTACTTTGGCATATAAACTGACAGGCTCCTGTCAGACCTCTGTGGCAAGCAGCTGCTTGAGGGGGTATTTATTATTTTTATTCAATACTTTCGTTGGATTGGTCTTGTTGCTAACACACAGAACGTAAGATTATCAAATATGGTAAAGGAGAATTTCCTAAATTCTTGAAAGAAATTGTCTGACTTAAAATGGATGGACGAGACAGCATTGCATCGTCATGCCCTTAAACGGCTTAATGCTACTGCTGCTGCCTTTGCTCAAGATGGAAGTATTTGAAAAGAAAAATTGCACCTGGTTGGGCCCTCGTAGCCTTTGGGTTGAAGATTATGTGTGTATGCATGTACAAAATAAAGTACGTTATCATGTAATTAAAGAGAATGAATTTTCATGTTCTTCATTATGTCATTACGGTGGTGAATCTGTTCTTATTCGGTGGAACCGTTTCGATGTTCTTAGTTCGCCATTAATTCTTTTGTCCTTCTCCGCGGGACTTTGATGGCGATTTCATTAATTCTTTTGTCCTTCTCCGCGGGACTTTGATGGCGATTTCAACAAATCGGATACTTTCAGTTCTTGCGAAACTCTCTCCACGATGCCTTTGATATCTGGCACACGTTGTCTTGGCGAAGCGCCTTAAATGCACGAGGGCACAATGAATGAATAATAAAATAGCGGGCTACGTTTTATGGTTTAAAACGTTTCGAAGAGCGAATAATTAATATTATGCTTACATTAGCATTAATATATAGAAATTAGAATATGAAATAATATATATAAATCGCAGTTTAAATGGAATTAACTATAAGCTGTAAAAGTCATTAAAAATCAAATTCCAAATAAAATAATGTATAAAAGAACAATGTACTATGCTATAGGAACAAGTGGAAATCAAAAATAAAAGATCGTATACTTAGAGAAGTAAACTCTTGGATGCAACTTCATTAAAAAAAAATCGTGGATTGAGGTGTAGGTTAGAAAGTTTAAAGCTTGTTGAAAGAGGTATTTTCTTTTATGAAAGAAAGTTATTCTTCATTGAAGAATAACTTTTTCTTCAGAAGTTTGAATAATCATATCTTGTACATATTGTATGGAAAAAACAATTTATAATCATACATAAATATTTCGAAGATTACATCTTATAAAACAATCAATTGTCTGATACAAAACCATACTCTCATTAACTTTCTTGGAGTTGCTTCATATTTTTTTCCAATCTTAAATGCTCTTTTAATTTTATCTTGAACGTCTTAAAACTGTCCAAGTTTATCCTTTCCCAAGTATTGTCATCAACATCAATTGCATTCAGAAAGGTAATATCCTTTCTTAACAGGAAAGAGAATGTATCCCGTTTTGCTCTTTAAATCAGATCGATTTTTATTTTTTTCTAAATTCTTATTAGTTTAAGGGAATAATTTAATAATTAGCAGCACAGTTAAATTCGTAAAACAATATAATGAAATTTCCTAATGATCAGATCTGTTATCAAAAATAGATTGTGCATTCCACTTTCAGTTAAAATTAAAATTAAATATTTTTAAAGATGTTTTATGCTTATGCATATGATGTAATAAGGAATTTTGTTGCCCATCTTTTAACAACTTGGGTGAGTGTCCCGATGTTGTCTTTTGGTTGACGACTCTTTAGATTGTGTTGCAATAATGCAAATTCATATCACGATATAAAGAAGTAAAAAATGAATTAAAAAATTAATCTACTCAGGATATAAAGAAAAGAAATGAAGGGGGAGAGTGTTGGGTTGTTTTACCTCTGAGCGGCACTTTTTGGCACACCATGGGCTAAATGACCAGGTCACAAGGACCCCGAGGGCTCAGAGAATGTTGGGGGAGAGACCCACAGGGACAGTTGTTGGGAGACAGATGGAGGCCTCCCTTCAAAGCCATCCAATGTGTTCTTCAGACGTGCATAGGATATGGCTCTCCCGCACACGGGGCCATGGCTTAACATCTCATCCGATGGACGGCGGCCTTTCTGAGCACATCGGTGTCTCCTACTGACCGTGGGCAGGGGGTTTTGAGGAGATAAATCTCAACGCTGGGACAGCTGGTACTCGAACCTGGGAACTGCAGATTACGAGCCTGGCGCTACTGACTGAGCCACCCCCGCCCCTGGGGGGAAAGAGATTGGAATTCCATTGCAGTATAACATTTCCCCCCTTTTAAAGGTCTTTAAAAATTTCTTGAAAATGCATGAAATATACATTCTATTCATTTTTTTGTTTCTATTACCTTTACTAACATTCTCGGGGGGGGGGGGGTAATCCCCCCTCCCCACTAGATGCGACCCTTCTCAGGAAGAGGTTTTGAGGGTGAAATTTAAAACCCCATTTGCAAGCTTAGGGACAGCTCGCCTTTCAATAACTGAATAAAGCCACTTCTTCAAATACATTTGTTGAATGAGAGCAGCGAACATTCACTATACCCTGAACATTTTCAAGGGTGTCAATGACAAGAAGATTATGAGCTCTTTTTAACCTTATTAAAAATTTGCGATCTAAACTATATAAGCATAAAAACTTTCCCATATTGATATCTGAACAATATTTGCATGTCCTTAAGAACAGGTAATGATAATGAAACAGTCAGGAATTCTCAAACTGCCCTTCGATAAAGATCTTTTCTTTCCTAAAAGTAAACTTCAGATGCCTTGTGCAAATGAAATGAGAAGACTTCCACTTCTCAGTGCAGTAGAGTAATGAATAGAGAAGACTTCGACTTCTACGTGCCATAGAGTAAGGAACTGAGAAGACTTCCACTTCTCAGTGTTGTAGAGTAATGAATAGAGAAGACTTCGACTTCTACGTGCCATAGAGTAAGGAACTGAGAAGACGTCGACTTCTCAGTGTTGTAGAGTAATGAATAGAGAAGACTTCGACTTCAACGTGCCATAGAGTAAGGAACTGAGAAGACGTCGACTTCTCAGTGTTGTAGAGTAATGAACTTATGTGCAAAAACAACATCAGGGCTTCGACGAGTGATCTAAAAAAATAGTCTTGGTAGCCAACAGGGTAAGATCAAAGAGTGATATTCATTCCACCATTCCGGTGGTAATGTTTAACCATCAATATATATAGAGAGAGATTTATTCCTGTGTATCTTCAATGTTTCGATCGTGTTTAATTTTTAATAAGAAAAGCCAATTCAATTAAATTAGTTCGTGGAATGAAATGAGAACTAGAATTTCCCTTTTAAGTGCAATTCTGAAAATGAGGTCATGCTTAATAACAGAGATAGGAAAAACAACGTGGTGATAAAATCTAATAGCAAAGTGTCGAATTTCGTGACAAAATATTTTTATAAATTATTTCTTAATTTCAAACTTAATGATGTGATCATAGTTGTTTGCTCAAATGAGCTCGCATATTACTCGGCGTTCTTTTTTCACTAACTGTCATCAGGTATTTGGCATTTGAAGGACAATTTCTAACTTTTTATTTAACTTCATTTGCAATTAAATTCGTCACGGCATTGTCATTCAGGTAACAACTCACTGCGAAGGAGAAACATTTATATCTAAGATTTGCTTTACATCGTAATTATCAATGTATGTACTCGGTGTGGTTTTTCCCACAATTTCCTCATTGCTAGAAAAAGTTAATGAGATTTTTCAAAAGTTGGAATTTAAAGAGATTCTTTTTTTTTGTTCTCTTAACGTACTGATTGCTTTTCAAAACTCTGCAAGGAGGTTCGTTCCTCGGCGTCAGTAAGTGGTTGCAAACAATTGGTGGTGGTCGTTTGGAATACAAGTCCCTTTCGTCAAGATTCCCGAACGCATTAGCGGTGGCGTTGGTTTTTCGGCTTCTGACGGTTGTCATAAGGTCCAGAGATAGTTGACATGAAGTAGAGCCACTTGGAAAGTTCTTAGAAATATCAAGAAATGTTATATCGACAGATGAAAATCAATTTTCGATCATCTTCTTCAGGATATTCTTCAACATCATCGATCTTTACGAATGAGGGGATTCAGATCCCACTTCTGTCTGCATTTAATCATCTGACTGTTCTTGTCCTGCTTCCTTCTTCCTTTCTTCTTCCATCTCGATGTTTCATCAAGTAATCTCCTCAGCATTTCGAAGGATTTGGACATATCTGGGTACCTGCTAGCTTCTTCGCCTGAGCTACGCCTGCAAGTTTTTAAAAAGAGTACCTAATTTGCATATCATGACTCTGTTTAGGCATAAGGTTAAGATTCCGTGCACATTTTAAATGTTCTCGGTAAAGGAGATATCAGTCTTTTGTTGGCAATTCAATGCTAAGGTTGATACCAGAGGATGACTGACAGTAAGTATCCTGGGTATCTGTTGAATTGAGGTTGTGAACCCCTTTATTCAAACTTTTAAAACATTCGAAATATACTGATTTGGCGGCGGGACCCTCTTTCCGTGATCTTTGACCTCCCAATCCACACCTGGTTGGCACTCATTGTAACCTTTTTCACGAGGCTATTGTCCAGTTTAAATTAGCCATTTGGCATTGGGAGTTGCAATAGCAATAAATAACGTCTCCTATAGGGGAAAAAATTATTGGTTTCAGACTTTACAAATAACTATTTTAAAAATAGGAATATTTTTAAATTTCCTTGGTTTACGTAGATGGAACACGGAAGAATAATATTGATTATGCATTATTAAATAATATTATTAAATAATAGTAAATGGAAATATTAGTAATGGACTGCTTTTGTTAGGAACAGTAGGTCATATAAAGTAGCTTGACTGGACTCTGACTACAATTAAAACTTAAATAATGTTTAAGTGTGAATGAATTACTTTTAATGCCGAGGATTTGAGTGATCAAGCGATTGCCAAATATTACCATGTTAGGTTACTTAGTGACGACAAGCATAGTTTCCTTACTGTCGAGATTAAGAATGAATGGAACCATTTTAAAAAAAGTTGTACTTTAGTAAAGCTGTCGTAGCTTTAAAGAAAGTGATGAGATAGATTTGAGTGATAAGTTACCGCAGCGTATTTCCAACAGAAGGTAAGGAAGTAAGAAACTTGTCGTAATGGACAGCAACACGGAAATCTTTAAAATAAAAAGCGTCTAAAGGAGTATTTGAGAAGGTGTGGAAATTCCAGCTCTCTTATCCTGGGAGATAAAAAGGAACTGATGAAAAACAGAGGAGATATATACCGATCAACTGCTTGTGAATGAGAAAAACAGGTACAAGCAGTTGATTAGCATGCTTGAATATGGCGCATGGAAGCTTGGGTTCGAATTGCCCGTTAAAGGCCCTGTCTGTTGTCTTTCTGATATCTCTTGCCTTCTTTCTGCCGAGATGTTGTCGTCTGTGGCGTAGTGAGTGCCCTTGTCGACTCCTTTCAAGTGGACTGCTTGAGGAGGAATTAATCGTTTCACTTTATTGTAAAAGGATTCTGTTACGGTAAGATGGGCTCAGCAGTTTAAAGATGCATCAAATACCGTTGGCAGAGACATTTCTTATGGTGACCAAAAGATTTCTGACTTTCTCACCAAAGTGGAAGGCTCTGGAATAGGGGTCTTCATAGGCCCTACCATTCTGAGTAAGAGACTAATACTCATGAAAAAAAGAGGGAAAGGCTCCGGCGAATGACAAAATCTGAACGCAACAGGGACTCGAACCCTAAGAGTTCAGATTAAGGGTGACGAGAACTTCCAACTACCTCTTGTATCCCTTCTTGTATCACCTCACTTCCTCTTGTCAGGAAAGATGAATTCTGGAAAACCTGCAGATGGATATGATTTGGGATTCTAAGAAGCGAAACTGATTAACTCCAAATTTTGCATATTTCGGTTCTCACTGTTGATTTTCTCAGAACTTTAATAGTTTTAAAATTTTAGAATATATTGGTTTGAAATATTGTACTGCCTAATTCACTTGCAAAATTAAATGTTTTCAATGCAAAATTTATCCAAACATTTATTTTTTTTATAAAATTGATTTCAAAATTGTTTTGTGCAGTTCTCGGTTTAGCTTCTGACACGTCTATTGATGAATTTCTTTAGTTACTGGCCACACAAGTCTTATTTAAGATATTTAAATCCTGGAAAAATAATACTGAGGAGATTCTGTGGCGACAACTTCATGATGATCTTCATCTTTGCACTGTTGTCCTTCAAAATGAGCATATCTACTGGAATCACTTTTATGTAATTTGTTTCAGCAAAAAGAAAAAAGTGGCAGCTTATTTCCCCTGAATCTGGTTTAGATAAAGAATGATATTTAATGGCCCGTTCGCACAAACAGTACATTTTACAGTTTGATTCAGTTTATCCGAATAAGACTTGATATATTAATTATATATTAATATATTAATTATATCGCGTGTTATTTAACTCCAAAATCAGATTCAAATATCGTGTTCTAATTTAAGGATATTTTCTTCAAAGAAAAGATCTTAAGAAATATTTTGATTGTCTGTTTATAATGGCTTCAGATTAATTATCAATAAACTACTAATTTGAACCTTTTAAATAGCAATCAAATTATTCACTTGTTGATATTTTAAATCTGGAAAATTATCTCCGTTAGCATTTTAGCAAGCATAAGCCTTCCAGTAGCCGAGTGTTTAGTACTCTTGGCTACTGATCTAAGGGACCAGGGTTCGAGCCCCGGTAAGGCATGGGTGTTCCTGTTGTTTTTCTGCTGAAGTCCCACATGGCTTATAAACTGACAGGATCCTGTCAGACCTCTGTGGCAAGCAGCTGCTTGAGGGAATATTTATTTATTTTATTTACACTTCATTTTAAAATGCAAAAGCAAATTCGAAGCTCTGCGGTTTGTAAAAGAAATTACCTCAGTGAAAGTAAGGCAGAAAATGGGCTAAAAATTCTAAAATAAAAATGTTGAAACGTTTGATTTTCGCTAACAATTACTCAGAATTATGAAAGCTGTAACATTTATTGCCATTTTTGCTCTCCTCTTGAAACATTTATTTTCTGGAAATGCTGGAAAACTGAGCGAATCTAGATCAATATTACACTCTTAGATCACTGAACGGTTTAGCATGAAGTTATTATTTTTTTTTTAATCAAAGCTCAGCATAAATGCTTATGAATGCAAAGTTTTCGTTGAATGTTTTTTCTTCCGTGGTACTTACAGTATTGGACAAATATGATTTACAATGAAATTTAAAATAGATATTTTGAAGTCATTTTAGGTCGCATTTTTTTACAAAAATCTTGTATTCGAATCCACTGAGTTGTGAATTCGGTTTTCCATTGGTGCATGATAAAAATGCCAAAAGATTTAGCTAATAAAGAGGACGAATCTTTTATTAGCAGTTGTCTTTGATGTGCTTTATATGAAAGAATGGAAATAACTTCAATGTAGGAAGCACCGAGACAAGCGACTCCTTTGCCGTCTTTTGGGCTTGCCTAAGATGGCGGAGCAGTCCAGCGAGTGATCAGCACCATCGTGAGTTGCGATGCCTGCCAGTCAATCACAAATGACGTAGGTGAACGTGATCGCTGTAAAAAGTTTAACGTGCTTTGACAGTCGTCCGCCTCAAAAAATAATAAAAAAAGGAAATTCGCTTTCTGCTGAGTTAATTAACTATGCACGTGACTGCTTCCTTCCATCCGGGAGCGGAGACGGAATTATTCGAGGGATGCAGGACATCGGACGGTGCAGGTCGGTTGCAGATGCTGCTCAGATGGTTTAAATACAGGTCACTCATTGCTCGAGGTCATCGCCTCCGTCCCTTTAACTGCAAAGCTCACCTTTTCAGAGCTCCTTCCCCCTCCCCCCACCCGAAGCTCATCTTTTGCTCCTCAGCGATCCGTTTCGTCTCGCCGCGCCCGACGCTCGTGACCACAGATTAAAGCGACGGAAGCTAAGTTGCCTTATTAGCGCGCGCGCGCTCCCTCTCTTCCTGCCTGACTTCGAATTCATTTGCTTGATCCCCGTGCGCTGATTTGAAATGAAATCAAGAACGCCTCTTCAAATTCTGATGGACGATTAACTCACATTAACTAACATCGAATATTACTGACGTCTTGTTTAAGAAATCATAGCTGAAAATGTTTGGTTCTATCAAAATGATTTTTTTTTTATCACAGTTAGTGAATGGTATCATAAGGAATACCAGATTAAGAATCTCTGGTTGTAAATTCTAAAGCGTAATTCCATACCGTAATTTCAAAACACGCATGTTTGAAAAATAGAAATTTAAAATATTTTTTCACCAAATCACCATAGGTAAAGGTTTAAATATAGTGCACCTCTTACAGAAAGATGTCTGATAGATCTGCACTATTATTTATTATTCTACGAATGCATGTAAAGGTAGGCTTAATGCTCTAGAGAAAGTTTTCGGCAAGCGAAGGTCTTCGCTTTGTTTTATGGGCAACAGAATCCCATGATTCTGTCCTAAGTACACGTCGCTGGACTGAATTGTTTTACGACTGAGAAGCACTTTTCTTGCCCTTAGTTAACTAAATGGCCACGTCACAAGGACCCGAAGGGGGAGAAATACCCTGTGCAGTTGTTAGGAACCAGGTGCAACAAGGCCATCAAGTGTGTTCCTTTTCGTGTACATGGATGAACACGGATCTCCTGCACGCGAGGCCACGGCGGAACGTCCCATCCGACAATCTTTCTAAGCCCCATTCTCAGTGAAGATTGACAAAAGTTGGGAATTGGCAGACGAAACCCCAAAGTAGACACATTGGATCTCGAAAGCATCAGATTACGAACCTGGGAAGGTAGAGATTGAGGCAACCCCTTCCACATATATCATTGGCAGCTGTAGCCTTGGGATAGGGTTTTGTACCTATCCTAAGGTACCATAAAAGTTTCAATTTCATCACTTATAATCAGTTTAACAATTCGGGCACTTCTGGTTTAGAATTCAGTTTTCCCCATCAAGAATTTAAAAACCGAGTATCCTAAAACATTCACTGTTTGCATTCACCTTTCACAAAAACGTCGAAAATATTGCATAATGAATTTTTTTCGAAACAATGCGATTTTATAAAAAAGGGATTATTTAGTGAATTCTGTAGTTATTGCTCTTAGATAAGATGTATTTATTCACAAAAGGAAACACTACAATATATGCTCTTGCCATTTAGTAGCCGTTTCCTGGACTTTCTCTTCAAATATCTCTTGTTTTCTTCTTGTTTTACCTCTGAGCTGCGCTAAATTACAGAAAATGACTAAATGGCCAGGCCACATAGACTCCGACAGCTGAGAGAAGGTAGCGGAAGGAGACTCACTGGGCGTAAAGAGGAGAATGGAAACCTCTCGTCAGTGTGTTTCTTAACGCGCACAGGGTGTGGCTCTCGCATACACTGGCCCTCTGCTTTCTCAAGTCTAACCGTGTCACATTTCCCGCCAAGGGCAGAGTGGGCATAGTTGAGAAAATCTCCACGCTGGGAAGTTCACTATAAAAGTTCTGAAAAAAGTCGAACAAACAGCATCCTACCTTCGGAAACCCCAAAAATCTTTTGCAACGATTATTATGTTAATTAGCTGAAAACTTCTCTTTCTCAAATATGGTCAAATTCCTACTTATCAGATTTCAAAGTTGGACGTGGTAAAAATCTAAGATTTAATTCTCTACGGTAGTGAACTTCCAATACCTTAATAAGGCTCCTCATTTCGAAGGTCGTCATGTTAAAGGTTCATAATATTTGAATGAATGAATGAAATATTTATTTGGTTAGAAAAGTACAAATACATATATTTTTACATTTCTAAAAATATTATCAGTCTAATACAAAATTAAAAGCAGTAATCCATAATAATTTTTAAAACAAAACTGAAATTGGGATTCAATTCAAAATTGAAACGAAAAAGTAAAAATTGTGTTCATTGTACATCTGATAACCAAGAGTCAACTAAATTGTTAATTTAAACCTCCCATGGGTTGGGTTGTTTCATCTCTGAGCGGCACTTGTTTTCCACAAAATGGGCTAAATGGCCAGGTCACAAGGACCCCGAAGGCCCAGAGAAGGTTGGGAGGAGGAGACTCAATGAAACAGCTGTTGGGAGACAGATGGTAGCCTCCCGTCAAGGCCATCCAGCGTGTTTCTTTAACGTGCACAGGGTATGTCTCTCCTGCACACGGGGCCACGGCTTAACGTCCCATTCCGACGGACGTGCGGCCTCTCTAAGCCCATCGTTGTTCCTTACTGACCGAGAGCAGAGCGAGGAATTTCGCGGACTTCCCATGAAGTAACTATTAATATTTGATATCCGGTAGGAACATTATGTGGCATCACTTTTTAACGTTATAATTACGTAAATTGTATGTGAGCTGCATGGTGCAATGGTCAGAAAACTTGATTTATATTTCACTGATAAATTCTTCTATTGGATAACCTGGCCAAACTTGGAATAGCTCCATGATTTCTCTGTCCTCTGCGTTGCATTCAAATGAAACAAGAGGCTTATTTTTCGTACCTATATACACACTTGTGTGAGAAAGTTACAACCTTATATTGTATCATTGAGAAGCTAACTATAACTTATTAAATAAGCTTTTCATTGGTAGAATGTGACTGATGATAAAGGTTCAATCAATTCTCGATTTTCAATAATAATAACTGGGTTTGCTGAAATATTGAACAAACAATAGTATTAGCATACTATTGCTAAATAAATTGAGCAAATATTGAAAGAATTACATAAAATTTTGAACTATACACATTATTTAATTAATAGGCTCGGAATAATAGTTACGATATAAAATTTATGTCATTTTTAAGGTGAATTCTTATTACTACGATTGCTGCTGCTAAATAAAAATAATTAATTTAAATTAAAAATTAAAATCAGACGTTAGAATTTCGAAATGAGGCTTCTTATTGCCTAACATGGCTTTGCAATTTAGCTATTGCACTTGAATGTGCAGATAAGGGACACAAATGTGCTATCTACATTTAGTTGATCCAAGCTGCCAGAAATGTGCATATATTGCATTATAGGGTTAAATATTTTTATATAGTTGAGGAAAAACATAAAAAAAGAAAGTTTTGAGTAGATTTAAAAAGATAACAGCTGATTCCTAGAGCACTGATCCTCTGATGGAAAATAGATTTCCTAAGGAACCTCAGCAGATATAATTCTCGTAGCCACGAAAAAAATATCTTTTACGGGAACATCTCTGGGGCAGAAAAGGGGTAATTAATAATAATGCTTCTGAAGGTTGGATCCCCGGATAAGGCATGGGTGTTTGTGTTGTTTTTCTGCTGAGGTCTCGCCTTCCTGACAGACCTCCTACTCTGGTCTCTGTGGCAAGCAGATGCCTGAGGGGATATTTATTTCATTTATTAAGATTTGCGTCATTAAAGATGACACGATAAACCTCACTGAGAATATTTTCTCTTTCCCATTTATCTGGTTGGATCCCATTCCATCCACTTCATTGCGATGCTTTAGATCGTGATGGTTTGACAGAAAGATTCCTATTTATGACACAGGACATCGACATGTTATATCTTCCGCGAAGTGGCAGACTGTGTCTCAAACAAGACGATAAGAATGGTGTGGGGGGGGGAGGGGAAGCGACGAAATTCTTTGTGCACAGATATTTGGATTGGCATCGCATCTCTCTTTGTTTCGTAGCAAAACTTTTCAAATTCCTTCTAGAAGTTCCACCGAATGAGGAGGCCCTGTGGAAGAAGAAGAAGCGATCTGAGCATTCCAGTTCTTTGCATTCCTGCCACAGCATCGATGATATATAGGCGTCTTCGTTGCCATCCTTGAGATCTGGAAGTCAGATAACTGAGCCGACAGCAGCAGCGAGAAAAGTGTCGCCCCGCGCGTGCCGTGACGTGGACGGCAGGTGCGCTTCGTTCGCTGCTAGCCAATAGGGACGATTCCGATGACGACGAATCTCGACTTCCAGGGGATCGATGCCGAGTGACGCAACGCGATTCAGCCTCCGACCCTCGCAGATGGGATTTCCGTGTATCGACCGAAGAAGGCGAAGCGGCGGCGGCGGCACTGCCCACTTGAGGCTGACCTGTTGGACGAACCGAGTCGAACAGGTGGACTGACTGTCGTCACCCTCTTCACTCACTTCATCAGCCATAGAAACGATTGAGTGGCAAGAGGACAAGCTCAGTGATGTCATCGCTCTTTTTTCATCCTCTTCCTTCGCATCATCGCCATCGGATGAAAAGGAATCTTGTTTCGTTTTCTCATTCCGCATGCATTTGCAGCAGCATTCATTTCGTTCGCTTCATTCAGCATTCCAAAGCTCTTAGCCTCGACATTCAACCGAATGCAGCTATTCTGATGACGTGGCGCAAAATGAAACCAACGTAAATATGTTTTTTTTTCTGCGGTTTTCCATCGATTAAGCTGCGACAGCGTGAGCAACAATTTGTAGCATTATTACGTATAATGAATCGTACAATTCGTAATGTAATCATGCTTTGATCACAATTCTTTTTTACGGTGCAATTCAAAAATATGAAACTTTTAGCTCTTAGTGCGTAAAAAGCCTGTAGAAATAAATTAAGAACTATATTATATCTACTGAAACCTATTAATAAAAGTTCATAAAAAAATAAAAGAATGTCCATGTTTTAAAGTGTTATATTGTATTAAAAAATTAACTAATAAAAGTAATTGTGGATCCAAAATGTAAAGGAACCATTTCCTTGTTATGATTGCGTGGCGTTAGTATCGCATGTAATGTCTTAAATGGCATATAACCAAATTGCTGGATTGTTAGAGGTGGACAGACCTTGTGGTACCGGGGAAGCCCAGGTTTGACACCTTTTTTTTTTTGGGGGGGGGGGGGTTGATAAGTTAAATCCCTCATTTATTCTGGAAAAATAATCCTGATTTGCAATCGTTTAAAGAAAAGAATCCTGCAGCGCTTTGCAAGTGTTACAACTGACACAAAATGGAATTAATATCACACCAATCCATGGCACCCACATTGATGCCACGTTGAAATTCACAAAAAAATTTGAAAGTTTCTTAATATTTTGTATAAAAAATTACTTTTTTTACATAATTATTATATAAAATATAGCACTTTAAAGTATGAGTATTTTTTTTTTCATAAAGACCCTGTAAAAGGTATTTTTTATGTTCACATAAATGCCTTACAGTAAAACTAAATGAAATTCGTTTCTGTTTCTATAGTTGAATTAATTTTTTTAGTGCAGCCCTCTAGTTCTGTTAGAGTGAAACCGGGCCATTTCAATGCACATGCATTGATAGAGAAACAGGAAACTCCTTGCAAAGAATTTCTTCTTTCGGAAAATAATCTGGATCTGAATTATGTACATCGTTACATTCAATTATCTTCAAACAATATATCCAAAAACAGAAACTTATTTAATTGTACGTGGTTTGCGAAATCGCATATTACCTGAGCAGACATTTTACCTCATCTGGGACTGTGTTCAATGTTTTTATAATTAAAAATAAAGCTGTTCATGGCACACAGGTCCAAATACCTATTCTTCTGCAAGAATTTGCGTGTTCAGTGAACTCAAATGCTTTGATTTGTCTCTTCACTTCTTTCCATCAGACAAAAGAGATGCGGTACGAATTCTCCAGGACCCTTTGCCTCGCAGGAACTCTAATCCTATTTCCAGTTTAGTTTCAATGCACATTTGTCCTATTCTTGACAAATCCTTTGGGATTTTTCTCAGACATCCCTGTTCAACTCCATCCCCATCCCCATCGCCCATCTTCCTCTTTTAGAAGAAAAGTCTTTTGTGATATGACTTCACTACAGAAGGGATTCTGATATGTTTGCCATGTCTGGAAAGTGTTTATTACTTCACATGTTATTAAAAGTGTATTTACAGCAATAGGATATTTCTTATATTCCTAATTAAAATATATTGGTCATAAATAGGCCCCCAGTGGTTAGATAGTATGGGTTCGATTCTTGTATAAGGCATAGATGTCTCTTTTCTGCCGAGGTCATGAGGAATGCTGAGGCATTCCTCACAGATCTTCTCTATGTCATATTATATTGACAGATCCTGTCAGACGTATGTGACAAGCAGCTGCTTGAGGGGAAATGTATTTCTATTGTTTAATCAAACTGACATATAATTTTAGAGTAATTTGTTTGAAGAGCGCTCTTGCAAAGATTTCTGATTTATTAAATTTCGACATCTTTACAGAATTTAATTTCTTCGCTGCAGAGATGTTGCAACGAATAGTAGAAAGAAGTTGGAAAATCACGACGAGAGAATGAAATGCAATAAATAGGATAACAGAACAAATGTCATTCATCAAATGGAAAGGGATTTGAATGGAAAAGTATAGAAGAAAAGGGCATTTAAAGATGCTGACTTTGATTAAAAATGAATTAATTACGTCCTGAAAGGTAGGTTTAATGAAAAGTGTCATTCCGAAAGTCAAGAGAAGACGAAGAAATAAGTCAATGAAAACAGAGATGAAGAACTGGTAAATTTTTAGAATAAGAATGAATTTCTTGATTTAGAAAATTGACCATGCTGTTTTGATTAAAATTTCTTATCTCAAATGCTTTGATATAAATGTATCCCAATTGATATTAGACCATTACCGAATTAAGGAAGTGGGAATAAAAATCTCTGTTTATTTTATGTCTTTCATTTTCATAAATGAAATGTTGATACAGAGATCATTTATTACAATTTCTTTAAAAATAGGAAATTTTAAACTAAATTGCTCGTCATTGGAGACTTTTGTGCTGCATTTGATGCACCGTGACATCGTTTTAATTTTGGCAATTCGGTTTATAAATAAAACCAATTATTGATTACGTTTCAATTTTTTTTCTTTTGCTAGAAATCGGTTTCGAGACCCAAAAGAGCATGAGAAATGTATTTTGATATTTTTCTAGAGCGAAACTTTTTTTATATATTCACACTGACCGAGAAAATAACTTTATTACTCTTTGCTAAATTCGTTGTCTGTTCTTCTCCAGAATTTATTTTTGATTTCAACAGAGTCAAAAAGTTATTAATGAGTTAGAAAAGTAAACTGCCGTTCAGAGACGGTATGGGTTTAATCTCCAATAATATTATGACTGCCTTGGCAGCCGAGAAAAGGTAAACATCAGATAATGGGTCTAGGACTATTTACACACCGAATTCATTATTTGATAGGATGTCTCAGACCTTCGTTGACAAAACTACTCAAGAAGATAATTTAGTATCTGTACTACAGGTGATAAAATTATCAATCCATTTTTCGTTTCAGATTTCTAGATTATTTCTTCGTTTTCGGCAAGGCATATTCTGGTGCTAAAGCGAGATATACACAGGGTTAAGATATATATATATACATGCATGCAAGTTAGTTTGAATGCGGTTCTTACTTTTTCGTTAAGAATATGCATGGATTATTTAGTACTCTATACTAAAGAATAAGCCTAAATTCAGGAAAGGAATTTTTTATCTGTTAGTCATAGAAATTTTTTTTTAGTCCCAGTGGCAGTCATAAGGAGAGGACCAAGGGATTCCATGAGATCCTCCAAGAAGTCTGCGAGGTAATGCATGGTTTGATCCCATTTTTCCTTTCTAGGAAGGAAAATCGCTAACACCCTCGCTCTCTCAGAGACCAAATGCCAAGCTGTTATAAAGGATATCCATTGCTAAATAATTCATTAATAAAGTTAAGAAGGTCATTTCTGTACTACAAAATCTTTCATACGTCCCTAAATGGCCCCTCTAGGCCTTATGGCCGCCCCTGTTCAGAATTAATGGGGTTGATCTAACATTATTTGAAAAACGATATTAGTGCTATTTTGACCGCAACAAACATCTTTTAGAAAAAAAAATAAAGATAAATATCATGAAAATGAAATGAAAAATGAAATATTAAAATTTTGTTAATCGTAAATATATTGGAAACTTTCATATGGGAAACATTTTTCCAAAATCTACTTTTATTTGATGCTTCTATTAAAAAATCATAAATATATTCTCAAGCAGCTGCTTGACAGCTCTGACAGGAGCCTGTCAGTTTATACGCCATAGTAGAAGGTTCTCACACCTTCTGGACGTCAGCAGAAAAACAACACAAACATCGATACTTTACCCCGGCCACTTAGCGTACTTGAGAGACGAAAAAGGTTAACCCCTACATTCTGCGAAACTGAAAAATAGAGTTAACAGTAACATACTCACATTGATATAAATAGGCAGAAGATTCCCTTAAGCATTGATGAAATGATTCTCTTGAGCAACCCCAGCCAGCTATAGCATCGATAAGGACTATTCAATGACAAATCACATTTTCAAGTGAGACAGATTTTTGAATTTTTGATATTTTTGCTAGCCAGTGGTGAAGACAAAATGCAACACAAAATTGCACTTAAAAATGTTTAGCATCTTTCACCCTTCTGCTTTTTTCATGTTTCTTTAGTAAAAAAAAAGAAAGAAAGTTCTTGTTTTTTATTTCGCACATAATCCATTGGCCAACATTTGAGTATCCTTGGCATACACCCAACCAGTATTCTAAACAAACACGATTCAGGAACCCAAAGCATTGATGATAAGTTAGGAATTGCACAACATGTGCACAATGGTGAAAACTATCGATTAAGTTTGCTTTTAATGCATTTTATTGGCAAGAAATGAAAGACATAAAGTTCATTTCTGCTAAAATTTCATGTGTAATGCGCCTCAGCACTCAAACAGCTTAAGCTGATGTTCCTGAATAAATGGGCGAAAATGCAAACGATCAGTGTTCTATTCTTCATAAAGTATCCTTACATTGCCCAGACAAAAGTACTGGAGATGTTATAGTCGAATGCAAAATTCGATGGTCCGTAACTTCTAAAGTAAGATAAAGATCTATACCAAGTCTACCTAAATTCTGAGGTTGAAAAATATTCAATTGGTATTTTAAGAGTTACGGAAGCGGGAATATTTTAAAGCAGAAATGTCAATTGATAGATACTCATAAAAAATTTATAAATATTATATGAATTATTTCCAATACTTATTTTATTAACTGATTTGAAAAAATTCTCTTAAGCTTTAATCATTATTGCGATTAATATTCAAAATTCCACAATTCCTTAAATACTGAATGAGTATTGTTATAAATAGAAATTTAGAAAAATTTATTCGATTATCTTCAGTGATATTTTATCATTAATATCTTATTTTTGAATTTACCAAACATCGAATTTGGCTTCCCACTATTACAGCAAAGAAATTCTCTATATTTGTTCTCAGCAGTGCATTTGTCGATCTATCGGATTACAACTGATCATTTCATTTTAAAGCAAGACATTCTATAATTCCTATTTGCATATTCCTACGCAACATAAGACATCCTCGTTAAATAATCGATTGTATAAAGTTCAGGAGGACAATACCATAACAATATTAACTTTAAAAAATACTTGCACTGACAAAATGCATATATTCGAAATAATATATTTTTTTCGATATATGATCCCAAAATCGTTAAGAAACGAAAATGGAGAAGAAAAATTGCAATTATCTTTATTCAGTTGAATGAATCAAAATTATTAATTTGTTCGCAGCATCTATTCAGGTCTAGTTTAGAATAATTTCTTCCTCAAGCAGCTGCTTGCCACAAGGGTCTGACAGGAGCCTATCAGTTTAATACGCCAGAGATAAGATCTGTGAGGAAGGCGAGACCTCAGCAGAAAGAGAACACAAACATCTATGTCTTACTCAGGGCTCGAGCCAGTCCTTATGATCAGTAGCAAAGCGCGCTAATCACTCGGTCACCTGGAAGTTTTAACGTTTATTATTTGAGAGCATCAGCAACTTTTATAAACTGTGTGTTTTATTGCACATCGCGATTCTTTACTTTTTTGGAAATAATTGCATTTCAGTTTGCCTCTGCATCCTTTAAATTGCAATGCTGAAAATGATAAATTTCATTTGAATTTCTGTTGCATAAATTTTACAGAATCAAACACTGAAACTAGCATGGCATTCATTTGCTGCACTAATCGAGTTTAGTGTTAAAACCTGCTTAGCTGAAGAAAGTAATAAAAGATTATCAGCAGCAAAGTTCTGTTACCGAAGATGATTTTATAGAAGGGACCGACTTTGGTTTCGTGGGAAATTCTGGACCAACACCCTCTGTCTAAATAATTGCAGGAAGGGAGTCGGGGGGCTATCGAAATAGGTAAAGACAGACATTGCTATGAATGAAATTAATCATAGACGCTCTTTCTACCCTAAGCCATAGGACCATTATATCTTTCGTATATTTGGCTTTGATCTATTTTAGACTCCAAGGAAATGACACTACAAACCGTGAGTCGGATTTCTTCTAATTATTTCTAAAACAAAATTCTAGTTGCTTATCCACAAACACACTACTATAAGAATTTTTATCATGCTTTAAGTCGTTCAGCGTAAATTTTGCAAATGTTTAATTATCGAAAGCAAACTATCAACAAAATACAGAAAGGGTGTAAATCTGGTAGGAGACATTTTGTCCAATGAGGATGCATTAGACTTTGAAATCGCATTCACACTCAACGAAAATATATTTTCAAATCAATTGCTTGGTAGTTAGAAAATAAAAACTCAATGGAATTTTGAAAGGGGTTACACTGAAACATTAAATTGAAAGCATTACTTTGATTCTTAGGCAAATCGGATCTGTAATTCATTCAAATAATTATATTTAAACAATCAAACGAAGTGCTCGTGGTACTTCCTTTCCTAGTAAACTGTTTTTCAGATATTTCGAGGAAGGAGGTATGCGATCCTGGAAAGATCGCTCTGTCCTTCAAGTAATTGAAATCCACTGATTAAACTGAAACTATAGTTTGTCTAATATCTTGGTAGGAGAGTACTTTTATTAATTCCGAATATGATTATGTCAAACTAGAAAAATGAGTGAATAATAAGTTAAAAAATATACTTCTCTGGAGCTGAATAAAAAAAATTTCAATTTTGAAGCAGTTCCTAGGCATTTTGAAGTTAAAGTTTTTCGAGTTTCAGCTGCAGATGCAAAAGATTCAATTCTTTTTTATTTTCTTCTAACTACTAAATGCAGAGGGAAGACGACTTTCAGGATTTCCCAATATCGAGAAAGCGAGATCACTTAAAAATGAATTTTTTTTCTCTCTAACGACGAATATTTGGCTCCTATTTCATCGTTTATTATTCAAGATATGCTTTCCAATGTTTATAGTCGAATCGCAATGCAAAATATTCAATTAATTTAAGGCGATCTCCTTGCCTCATCTGATGAATTATGTTCAGGAATTTATTCTGATCAGTAATCTTGCTAGGTAAAACCATAATTTTCGAGTGGGAATCAGAAATGGGAAGCATGGCAGCCAACAGCCACGAACCCTTTCCTATATCCCCTACGAAAAAATCTTGTTTCTCATCAGAAAACTCGTTTCCTTCGTATCTAAGCAATCACTGACATTGCTTAGTAAGGAAGCATACTCCTACGTAAACAAGTCACAAAGCTTCTGCTGTTGTTCTTAATAAAAGCAAATGGGTTAGGGATATCTCGCACGGCTTCTCGAGTGCATTTCCCAGGCTTAATGAAATGCTCTATCCTTAACCTTCGTCAGACTCCACAAAGAGTTAGCATTAAGAGAAACTACAAAGGAGGAATTGCAGAGCTGATTGAGCAAGAGTTCCTCCCACAGTGACAACAACAGCGAGGAAACGAGCACAACATACATGCAGGTAAGGAGAGAGAAGAACCCTTTGAAGCACGGTACACTTACCATCCACCTTCCCGACGGCGCTCTCAGCCAGCGTGTTCCGATGTAAAGGAGGGTCCACTCCAATCCGTTGGGTTCAGGTCGGGTCCGCGCCTCCCTCGCCCGCATACATCCACGTGCAAGTCCGTGTGGCGTCTGCAGTTACTGCGCGCCCACCCGGCCCAGTAGCTGCGCTCGTTCCCCCGCCCGCCCCCCAGCGGGCCTGGGCTCAGGTGCACCACTCCTGGCCGCCAAACTTCCCATGCGTGCGGCGTCTCCTCCCACCCCCTGGGCACCACGGCTACTGGCAAGGCCGTGCTCCCTCTCTCCTACATAGATTGGGGGTGGCGCGGAATGGGGAAGTGCGACACGCACCGCCATCTCGTGGCCAACACAACAAACAAAGCCACGATACTTGAGCATGACAACAAGCGATCACTGGAATGCACACACAACTCTTTTTTTTTCTACCAGAAATTCACTTTTTCACTTTCATTGTCAAAATGTCGACCTTTTATAGTAGCACATCTCATTGCGCATTAAACGCCAGAGCTGAAAGGAACTGTCGCAAGTTGTTCACAGGATCTTGTATTTACCAACATCTCATTTTTCCTCTTCTGACATAATTTCTACAGCAAAAAAATGTCAAAAATATTTTTCTGACTAATTCTGCCGATAGCATTTGCAGCATAAACTAATGCACATGCAGATAAATACTGAAAAAAAAAAGCGGAAAAAATTAATTGCTCTTCAAATCTAATTCAATGAAAGGTTATTTGAAATAGATAATGATAGTTTGCAGTTGAAGTCATCTAAACTCGCAGAATCATGTACAAAGAAAAAAATGATTTTTTAAAATATTCTGTAAAAAATTACAAAATGTTAACTTCAGTTTTCTGTCTTCCTGAGTCAGTCAGCAGAGGCGTCTCATCCAGTGGGACAGGTTCCCAAAAAATTAAAAGGAAGAAAGTTTTCCTTTTCTTTCAAATAGATAAGCACTGATTGCAAATATTTTTGTAAATGTCAGTTTTCAGAGCAGGAGCAGTGTTTTCCCACATTGCTCTTTCCCGTCCCCATACCTTCCCACTCTCTAAATGTGTTGAGGATGGTGTTCGCTGCCAATTTCGATGACTGCGAAGCTTAATCCTTTTATTGCAACCATCCTCCACCCTCTCCGCCCGTCCCTTCTGTACCCTTGAGGGGCGTTTGAGGGTTCAGTTTAGCTGCCATTGTCAGGTGTTGCTAAGTGCATATGCAATGAGAGAGATCGAAAGTCAGAATTTCTATCAGTGGCCAAACCAATTAGTTTCCACGTGTCTTGCCAGCAATTAAGGTGGGGTGGGCGTTGGCGTGGCACAGAAGCAATAACTGTGTGTGCGTGGCAGCCTTTATAAGGGAAATCTTTCAAGTTGGGGAGGGAGGAGAATTTTGAACCCTTGTGCCATCCTGAAGGAAACGTTAAAGGAGAAGTACAGAGCTAGGTGTTCACATGGGGACAAACATGGTATTTACAGTTGTATGACTGTAGTGGGCTGTGATTGGGTACAAAATACAAAGTAATCGATTGTCTTCCTCTGTCAGATTTCTTTAGCTCCAAGTCAGATTGTCGTCTGGCAGTTTGTGTTTATTTGACGCAAAAATAAGTAAAACTGAGGATATAGTAGAAAACGATAATAATGATTTCGTAATGCTATCTTATTCAAATGCTTGTGCCCAAGAGGGCTAACCTGTTTTCCAATTCCTTAAAGATCCAAAGCAAAGCAACTGGTGCTTTTCAGAAGCCTATTCTTATTCGACGAATAAAGCTGGAGTACGAATAAAACACACTTGGCTCTGTTACTTTGTAGGGATTGATGCAGCATATGTGGCCGAGTGGTTAGCACACTTGGCTACTGATCTAAGGGACCTGGATTCGAGCCCAGGTAAGGCATGGATGTGTGTGTTGTTTTTCTGCTGAGGTCCTGCCATCCTCTCAGACCTACTATTTCATAGAAACTGATAGGCTCGTGTCAGACCTCTATGGCAAGCAGCTGCTTGCGAGGGTATTTATTTTTATTTTATTGTCAGGCCTGCTGGTTATTTGCGGAAAAACGGAATGTATCAATGGTTACAGGGATTCCAGCTACGTGAAATTCTACATGAATGATTTCGGTGCTACCTTAAGCTGTATAAAGGAGTGCACACCCCATATCACATGGTATATGATCAGTGGAGGAATTATAAAACATCGTCAGAAGAAGCAGGAACTGCGCTGCATAATGAAGTCAACTATTAGATGGAAGTTCTGGAAAGGGTGGTGAACGTTACTCTAACCCTGACGCTGTGTAACCTGCCATTCAGAGGTCATGATGAAAGTCTTCAGATATTTCATCATGACTTTATCAGCTATTTCTTTGCTCTCCACCTATTACTCTGTTTTCAAAGAATTGTTTCAGCAAAATATTAAAGTCGTTCAATACAAAATGATTATATTATTCGCCTGTGTAAAAAGTTTCGAGGCTGTAATGTAGCGAATTATGTGCTAGTGCATATGGATAGTGAACTACATAAGGATTAGAGGTTTATACGTGTAGAAATTGCTTGGATTAGAAATACTTAATGTTTCTTTCTGCAGAGCTATCATATAATTCAAGAAAGACTTTTTGAAAGCTTGAATGAGACTGCTAACATCCATTTATTGGGCTGCGTGGTGAAATTCGTACTGCATGTTAATGGCAACCAACCAATTAGGACGAACTGTGAATGGCTAAGAAACACAAACATTTCCGAACCAATAAAGTGATTTGAACTTAATCGCTTATATTATATGTCGAAAATATTCATCAATTTTTCAATCATGCTTCGATGTTTCAGGCAGGACGGAACTCGTCTCGATAAATGCATATATTGTTACAAATTTTAGTAGAAAACTGAGCGTGAGTTCAAAAAAATTGATGACATTTTAAATTAAAAAATGAACTAATTTAATTACAAAGGTAATTAGATCACATATATTACAAATTCAACTACACCAGTTTGCCTTTCATCAGTATGAACTTAAATCATCTGAAGAATGATACACATTTCTTAACTATTTTAAATATTTGTATTACAAATCTTACAATCTCTACTCAAAACACAAATAGAATCTTGTAAAACGTTTAATAAGTGATGTCTTTTGTCGACATAAGTCTTTCTTTACCTTGCCAATTCTATCTTTCAGCCTAGGTACTTCGCCGACACTAACTGCTCTTTGCTCTCTTAGTTGACTTCTTATCGCCAGTTGAATTAAGCCTCATCTTTTACAAAATATAGGCAACCTTCTCACTTAGAATCACAACAAAACACTAACACCACTAAAAAAAGAAAACAGGTCAACTCTTTCCGCTACTGTACACTTCCAATGTTCACTCATCTCCGTTACTATTCAAAATCTCTACGTTCCAACAGATTAGTGACGAAATTCTTACGCTGAGGCATAACACGAGCGTAAGATGGTACCTATTCGGTTTCACTGTTGCACGTTTTCCTCTCGTAACAATATATTTTACCCAAAGTAAGTTTATCATTCATTTTTTTATGCAATATAATATAGACTGTTTTAATAGGAGAGTGTTCAAGTGTATCAAAATCACATTCAGTTGGTCATTGTGCTATACAAATTTACGGAAAGAATTACATTATATACACTGAATGATCATTAAATTATGACTATCCTCATCCATGTTATTTGAGTAGAAGCTAAATTCTAAGCTCTATAACTTCTTAAATAAGGATTTTAGGAGAAAATGTGACTGAAGATAAATTAAGGAACTCAGTCAAATCTACCTAAATCTCGATTTTCAACAACATTTGTTCGGTATTTAAAGAGTTATGGAAATTTTAATATTAGCAACAGCAATGCAAAACATTAGAAGTTATCTCAGATCATCCATCCACTTACAATCGCAATAACATGGTACAAATGAAATGTAATTTTGCTGTTTCGAATGTCAAAGAAACACCATTACTGTTTTCGCTTCTGCGCAAAGCATCAACGTAATGAAGTATATGTGCAATGAGTTGAGCCATTCTACTGATAGTGCATTCCCCTCAGGTGAGGGGATTTAAGGTGAGGAGACTTACTTTCTTTAAGGATCATAAGAGGAAGACCTACTGCTAGCAAGAAATGGGAATCTCCTGTTAAGACCATTCAAACAGTTTTCACAATGCAGATGGTGTTCCTCCCAGGCACTCAGGTTCGGTTAATTTGCACCCAAATAGGCTAGATGGCGAGGTCACAAGGACTCCGAGAGCTCAGAGAAGGTTAGGGGAGGGGACCCACTGGAGAGCTATTAGGAGACAGATGGTAGCCTCCGGTCAAGGCCATCCAACATGTTCTTTATCGTGCACAGGGTATGGCTCTCCCGCACACGGGACCACGGATTTAAAACCCATCTGATGGATGGCGGGTTTTCCAAGCCCATCTGTGTCACCTTTCTGGCAGAGGGTAGAGATTTTACGGAGATAAATCTCAGCGCTGATTCAAGTGGGACTCAAACCTGGGAACTGAAGATTACGAGCCTGGCGCGCTACCGACTGATCCAACCCCGCCCCCAGGCACTGAGTATCATGGCTTAGAATCCCATGTGGCAAAATCTGATCAGTTCCCTTTTTTAATGAGAAGAAGAAAAAGGAATGAGATAAGAGAAGCGCAGTGATGGAGACTGCAAACATCGCTTGACTAGCATGGAAAGATAGCAGTATGGGCATCCTTCTCTTAATCTCACTAAGAGAAATTTTAGTAGAAATCATACTCGTTTATATACACAGCGATCCCAGTGGTTTATGTTTAAGCCACTATCTCCGCTGCATTCTGCTAATAGTGGATATAGGAGGAAAATTTTCTTGAACCGGGCAGGATACGGAACCAACGATCTGCCGATAACTACCGCCTCAGCGGTCAGAGCACTTGACGTGTGATCAGGAGGTCATGTATTCAGATCCCACCCGGCTGGAGAGAATTTTTCTTCTATAACCAGTATTAGCAAAATGCAACGAAGATAATGGCTTAAATATAAACCTTTAATAGAAATATCAAGATTTCTCAACGTAACGAATATTTAAGAATAAAATGCAGCCTCTAAACCTCTAAAGTGCAGCGGCTATCGCTGCAGAAATTGCTTTGAAATTGTTATTCAAACCTGGGCTTGTTAAACAGACTTGTTGGAAAAATTCTAAGAACAGAAAAATAAGACGAAATCTTCATAACGTGTAAATGAAATCTCGATTCGCAACCAAGCTGTAGATGAAATTTTCCAGTAATTTATTTAACCCCTAAACTCATCTCTATCATCTATATCAAGCACGTGGCCAACAGTTCAAGCGATCACTAATATTTGCAAGATTTCGTCTAATACCCTTAAGTGGAGAAAGAAGTATGCACCTGACTGAGAGTTATTCACTAAATAGGAAACGGTGCAATATTAACTATCACAAAAATTTAATTTATATAATTTCGACTAATCTTTCAACATTCCGCCGCATTAGATGATCGTTCTTCCCTGGGGAGCACGTGCTGACTTATCCAAAAGGATTTTTTAACTCGTATTTTGATAATTTTTTTGCTTATTTCCATCTTTCTTTAGAAATATTAGGGAGTGAATCTGAATTACGAACCTTTAAAAGGCACAGAGTTGGATTTTTTAGTCATAAGTTTCATAATCCAAGAGAAAAATTTCAAATGAAATTTATCAAACATGGCATGGAAGAGGAACTTTATTCCTTCAATGATAACTCTATGCAAAATCATCAACAGTCAAACCCAATGGATGTCCAAACAGACTGCAACTTTGTTCTCCAAATACACTTCTCCGGAGCAACTGTGGTGGCACTGGAAATGAAATCTAATAAGGCTCCAGTTCGACATTATCCATCCAATTCAATCTAAATTGACATTTTTCCCCATGACTTTATATACACAGCTCATAACTCGATTCACCAATTTTAAATTGTGCTGGCGGACAATATGGCGAAACTAACACAATCTCTCCTTTCACAAAATGTTGCTTCGATAACTCATTTCATCTCGTCACTGATATAATTAAACCACCTGATGCCCAAGAAATGAATTAAGGATCAGGAATCTGAAGAATCAAATCTTTTTTATCTCAGCTACCAAAACTCCAAGTACCAAGCTATACAGAGAATTAAATTGTTATGAAACAAGTTTACTACTTGTTTCATAACAATTTAATTTTTACGGTATTATCCTATTTTTTCCACACTCAGTTTGAAATGTAGTAGTTTCAATTCTCTTATTTATCTCAACCATCTCAGAAGCTGAGTGATTAGTGGGATCAATTGCCGACAAAGGAATAAGTTAAAGGAATTAATTCCGAATAAGACCCCTTTTTTTTCTTCTCATATACGTTGCCATCTGTTGAGGTCTTAACTTTGTCACAGGATTCTCTCAAGTGTATTTATATTGACAAACTCCATTCCAGCTTCCGAAGCCAATTCATCACATATTTTTATATCTCAGGTCTCGTGTCTTTGGTATTGCTCACAAAATTCGCATCCTACTTAAACTGAGAAACTTCCTCTACAGCAGTGAGGGACAAATTGAGGGTCGCGAGGGGTCGCAGAAATGTTAATGGGCTTATTTTGATGATTTATGTTTTTGATTTACCTTCGTATGTAAATAATAAAGCCTTTATTACATGAACACAATATTAATACATGTTAAAAAGATTGAGGTGTCGCAGCGAGCTAATTTTTTAAAAAGGGGATCGCGTTTTAGAAACGTTTACGTACCGCTGCTCTAAAAAAAATCTTCCAAAAAAATTAGAAAAAAACTAAGCGAATTAACCTAATCAACACTTTAATTGGTATTAGACATCAATCATCCTCTATCATCCCCAACAGCCGCTTTAACGAAAGTGTTCATCTCCTGGATAGCATTTGCCAAAAGGATCCAGTCGTCAGCATAATCTAAGTTACATAATCTGAAGATACCTCTCTCTTCTAAAGATAACTCTCTCTCCAAAAGATTTTCTGTTAAGAAAGGTAACGAAAGAAGATTAACTTATCCTTTAGTTTGAGAGTCTTCTTCACACAATGATTGGCCCGCTGAGACGATATCATGTTCTCTTACCACTCTACCTCAATCGGAACTAGCACAACAGTTTATCCACCCCCTAGAACGGTAGCATTGCTCTCTAACTATTTTCCCAGTTAAAGCTCATAATTGATCGCCAAGCCAAATAGTACAGCAGACAAAAGGAGTTGTTGTCGAACCTCGTTCTCCTAATGCTAAAAGCCGTCATTTTGTTAATTAATATATCGGATATTTCATAGGAACAAACTATCAAACACAAAATAGGACGATCAACAACATTAGAACACTTCTTGAAATCTAAAAACCCAATTACTACTTTTAAAAAACTAGATATTTTTCTAGAATTTACGGAGTACTACACAACTTCTACCACTTTTAAACCCACACTATTTACTTTGAAGTTGTCCTTCACCAAATTTTCCATTTTGTCAACACAATTATGCAAAGAATTTTGTCACAAAAAAAAGTCGATTCATGTCTCTGTATTATATAAACGTGACCATTTTCAAAAATGAACAGCATACGAATTATGGAAAAAAAGTGAAGAAATCACCCTGAAAACTTTGGACCCTTGGGAGGATAAGTCATAGTATCATTCCGACCAAAGCAGATTTGCAATTCGCACTCTGAGAATAGGAATAATTCTACATCTAGTATAATTCTTAGGAACAAAACTTTTTCCATGGAATATGTTCGACCATGCAACAATAGAATGATCCAAATATTAAACTGAGGAAGAATGTTTGGATTCGTTTCTGTGTGTTTGGAGAACAGTTTATTGTGTTGTTTTTTTTAGTATAAGCAGAAATATTCCTTCATTGAGCTGTTAAATTATTCCTAATATGCAGTGAAAGAGGGCGCAGAGGAGAGCATTCGCTCCATGGCGCCAATTGCCAGGGGCGCAAAATTCATGAGCAGTTAAACGATTTTATCAGAATGCATTTTTTACGATTTTATCCCTCTTTCGTATTTACCAGGGCTGTCGAGCATAAGAAACTCGACCCCATTTCGTATAACCGGCGGTAATTTTTAGAATCCGGATAGCTCGGAATATCTCACACATATATTGGAAACTCGTTTGCCTGTTTTTTGGAGAGCTATTAATTTGCATTTTGTAGACCTATTAATTTTGCATTTGGAGACCTATTAAGATATCGTCAGCAAATTTTTCATGGTCGTTCTCGAAATCAAGATTTTGTTTGATTGGCTTCTCGAATTTTCTTCCTTCCTCCTTGAAAAACAGGAGCCCTGCTCTTAAGCGTAAGAGCTAGGACTACCAAATTCATCATAATGTTTCCACTTACAAATATTTGTGTTCCTCACCAATATTTCATCCAAAAAAAGAAAAATCTCCTTCCATCCCAAGAACTCCTGCTAAATGGTAAGAATTAGTACAACCAAATTCGATGTACAGCTCCCTCTTATCGTAACTCGAAGCAACGTAATAGTTTGACCTCCAAAGTTTACCCCCTCCCTCTCCCAAAATAACCCATTCCCCCGCCCCCTCAAGAAAAAAAAAACATATAAAAACGTGCTTAAACGATGATTGCCGAGTGTAACATGCTCTAGCTGAAATGAAAACTTCGGACATAGGTAATGTCTTGAGCTACCTCAATTGCGTCCCTTCCATTCTGAAATCCTCCCTCCCAAAACAATGGGTGAGAGATTTTACGTCAAATGGAAGTTTGCGGTGTGGTAAATGTCACCGACTGTATATTTTTACAGAGATCGAGTAAAAGACCCCAGGAATGCCGGATATATTGGCAACTAAAATAGATGGTTTATTTTTTATTTCATCCAACTTAATTCAAGTAAAGACCTAAGGGCTCAGATGCATATAACTCTTTCGTTCCACATGCTTCTATTGAGCATAACACATACGCTTAGTAATGTACAAATTTCAATAAAAGCTCTTGTACTATAAGGTAGGTTCAGTCAATAACGAGCCAGACTCGTATACCCGATGTTCCAAGGTTCGAGTCTCTGAATTAGTTTAGATTTTCTTGATGAACCCCAAATCTGCCGTCCATCGGTGAAAAGGAACATCGACGAGTTTGCGAAAGCCCAAACCCGTCTGATGGGAGGCTGTGTGCAGAGAGGACCCTCTTCCTATTAAGAAACACTCTGGATGGCATTGATCAGAAGACGTCATCTGTCTTTTAATAACGATCCCTTTCCCTTATCTGCTCTCAGCTCTTGTGATCCGCCATTTAGCCCATAGTGGACAAAAAAAGGGGCCTTAGGGGTAAAATAACCCTAACTATTTCTTGTTCGGCTTTTTTTTTAACTTACTGTTCTTTGCTAAAGACTTGAGAGCAGTTTAAAGGCAGGCGCCATTTTTGAATTTCTATAAGGCTTTTTTTTTACGTTTAATTTTTTATTTTCTATCATTACTTGCTTAAGGAGCCATCTGAGCTCAGTCTCAGTGAGTTCGGCCAAGCACACTTGTCGCAGTTTTGACACTTCTCGTGTGGGACTCAGATAGAGAGAATGGATTTGGGATAATCAGGTATCGTATGTGCAGATGATGTATTCTCCCTCTGTAGTTTTTTTTCAGAGGTAGAGAGAAAAAAAGGAGAAATGTCAGCTTCTCAGATCAGGGATCTAAAATATGGGATTAACCTTTTGACGAACTTTTAATTCAATAGAGTCATCAGCCTGGTACAGGAGGTTGGATATTTTAACAAAATTACTCAAGATTAGTTTTTCATTTTTTTCCCTTTTAAAATAACATTTTTTACAACAGTCTAACATCCTTCGGCGGTTTCGGTTCGCCAGCATTTTTTTCTTTCCTCTGCGAAAAAAATCAAACCTCATCATGCGCCATGATCATGCACTTTCATTTGTTACGTCATTGGTCTAAAGACAATTTCGAAGGATCATTTCTTGTTGCTTCTACTGCCACCGAGGCTATTATTTTTATTACTTGCCATGACAACGGCAATCTGAATGTGACGATTCTCAACGAGAGAGCAGAATTGCCCGTGCACGCGATATTCCCATCGCGCTGGCCCATCAAGAAATCTGTAGTTGCAAACGGCAAGCTACACGCTGGAGATTAATTAGGCGTGATGCGCAAGCCCTGAATGGCAGATGAGATTGTTGGGTGCTTTTCGTTTTTTCGCCCACGCTTGACAACAAAGCCGCACTCCGAATCCTGTGCATAAACAGACGTCAGGCACTTCGATGAAGCGACCGCAGCGCTCGATCGTAACACTTTGCAGATCGTCTTCTCACCAATAACAACAATCATCCAAATTTTCCGACGACGTCAACTCATTTTTTGGTTCGTGATTCTTAACTAATGCAGCACTTCTGTTATTATTAGATAACAGAGTTCTCTATCAATCATTCAAATGTTGCATTTTTTTTTAAATTAGCATTAAATAGTAAGAATAATTTCTTTCAGAATTCAATTTTCGTGTTATATAGTAAGAGAACGACTTTCTGTAGTATTTACATTTGTTTTTTTTTTTTTTTCAGTCTCGTGAACCCAATTCGACAGTACAAAGAGTTATCATTTTTCTCTTGAAATGGTGAATAAAGTTAATATTTTATTAGGTAAGCATATTTACTCCGAGAAATAGAAAATGTAAAAAAAAATACTAGGTATAGCGCAAGAATTCCTCTGTGCTTTGCTTCCGCTTTTTGCTTCCCCTTCTACTGAACGATCATGTCTAGAGGCTCAATGCACACATCGTCTTGTATTTCCGCTTTCCACGGGACCATGGTTTCCTCCCATTTGAAAGGGACGGCGATCCCTTCATCCCTTTCCCTGTGTCCATTAAACGAGGACAAGGTTCGCAAGAGAAAAGATAATATTGATACTTTCAAGGTTCCGCATCAAACCTGCAAACCTGAAGTGTGGCAGGTTTGCCAAGTGAGCCACCTTGGGTCCCAATTCTTTAAGGAATGTTCCAATCTCTTCTGATGTAACCTGCATCACAGTCACCTAATATTGTGCAGAATATCACAATGAGTTTGGGGTGATGATGTCTGCACTCATTGCAGACGATGGCCGAGGCAGACAACGAGAAGAATCCTACGATTTTCTTCCTTCAGACGATCAGTGGATTGGCGTAACAATTAAAGAGGTTGAGACTTGTGCACCTGAGGTCTTCACTGAGTTCAGAGGCAAATGACTTATCAATAACCTGTCAATCAACCAATAATTATGAGAATTGTCGGAGCGTCTACTTTTCATGCTCATAATCTCTCCCCAGTAGTACTCCATTCAGTCTCCATTCAGTCTCCCCACAACGGTCTTCCACCTGGACCAGTGTTGAGATTTATCTTCGTAATACTCCCACCCTATCCTCGGTGAATCGGGGACACCGTTGGGCTTGGAAAGGCCGCCGTCCGTCGTCTGGGGCGTAAAGCCGTGGTACCGTGTACATGAGAGCTATAACCTGTGCACTTTAAAGAACACGCTGGATGACCCAGACAGTACTCTGTCATCTCTCTCCTAACAGCTTTCCATTGGGTCCCCTCCCCAATCTTCTCTAAGCCCTCGGAGTCCTTGTGACTTGGCCATTTAGCCCATTGTGTGCAAAAAAGTTCCGCTCAGAAGTAAAACAGCCCAACCCACAGTAGTCCCCATTTTGTACCTGATGTTCAATTCAGTCTCTCCACAATATTTCCCAGTTGCCTCTCATACTCAATTCAGCCTCCCCACAGCAGTCCCCAGTTTGCCACTCATGCTCAATTCAGTCTCCCCACAGTAGTCCTCAGTTTGCCACTCATGCTCAATTCAGTCTCCCACAATAGTTCCCAGTTGCCACTCATGCTCAATTCAGTCTCCCCACAATAGTTCCCAGTTGCCACTCATGCTCAATTCAGTCTCCCCACAATAGTTCCCAGTTGCCACTCATGCTCAATTCAGTCTCCCCACAATAGTTCCCAGTTGCCACTCATGCTCAATTCAGTCTTCCCACAATAGTTCTCAGTTGCCACTCATGCTCAATTCAGTCTCCCTACAGTAGTCCTCAGATCGCCACTCATGCTCAATTCAGTCTCCCCACCATGGGCGTCTGCAGAAAAATTTCCAGGGGGCGCGGCAAAGCTTGAACACAAATAATTACATCAATAAATTTTTATTTTATTATTTAATTTTTTAGGGTTTTTTTTTCACAAGTGGATTATAGAATACAGTATTACATCAATACAAAAACACATACATAATGTATATAAATTAATTACGTTTAAATTGTTACGATTATAATATGTGGAATTTTCTACTCGATCCCAGGGGGGGGCAAGTACCACGTTTGCCCCCCTCTGCGGACTCCCGTGTTCCCCACAGTAGTTCCCAGTTTGCCACTCATGCTCAATTCAGTCTCCCCACAGTAGTCCTCAGTTTGTCACTCATGCTCAATTAAATCCCCCCACAGTAGTCCCCAGTTTGCCACTCATGCTCAATTCAGTCTCCCCACAGTAGTCCTCAGTTTGTCGGGGCGGGGGTGGCTCAGTCGGTAGCGCGCCAGGCTCGTAATCTGTAGTTCCCAGGTTCGAGTCCCAGCTGTGTCAGCGTTGAGATTTATCTCCGCAAAATTCCCCGCCCTGCCCACGGTCAGTAGGGGACACCGATGGGCTTGGAAAGGCCGCCGTCCGTCGGATGGGACGTTGGCCCCGTGTGCGGGAGAGACATACCCTGTGCACGTTAAAGAACACGCTGGATGGCCTTGACGGGAGGCTACCATCTGTCTCCCAACAGCTGTTCCAGTGGGACCCCACCCACAACCTTCTCTGAGCCTTCGGAGTCCATGTGACCTGGCCATTTACCCCATGGTGTGCAAAAAAGTGCCGCTCAGAGGTAAAACAACCCAACCCAACCCAACCCTCAGTTTGCCACTCATGCTCAATTCAGTCTCCCCACAGTAGTCCTCAGTTTGTCACTCATGCTCAATTAAATCCCCCACAGTAGTCCCCAGTTTGCCACTCATGCTCAATTCAGTCTCCCCACAGTAGTCCTCAGTTTGTCACTCATGCTCAATTAAGACTTCCCACAGTAGTTCCCAGTTGCCACTCATGCTCAATTCAATCTCCCTTCAGTAGTCCTCAGTTTGCCACTCATGCTCAATTAAATCCCCCCACAGTAATCCCCAGTTTGCCACTCATGCTCAATTCAGTCTCCCCACAGTAGTCCTCAGTTTGTCACTCATGCTCAATTCAGTCTCCCTTCAGTAGTCCTCAGTTTGCCACTCATGCTCAATTAAATCCCCCCAGAGTAGTCCCTAGTTTGCCACTCATGCTCAATTCAGTCTCCCCACAGTAGTCCTCAGTTTGTCACTCATGCTCAATTAAGACTTCGCACAGTAGTTCCCAGTTGCCACTCATGCTCAATTCAGTCTCCTTTCAGTAGTCCTCAGTTTGCCACTCATGCTCAATTAAATCCCCCCCCACAGTAGTCCCCAGTTTGCCACTCATGCTCAATTCAATCTCCCCACAGTAGTCCTCAGTTTGTCACTCATGCTCAATTAAGACTTCCCACAGTAGTTCCCAGTTGCCACTCATGCTCAATTTAGTCTTCCTTCAGTAGTCCTCAGTTTGCCACTCATGCTCAATTAAATCCCCCCACAGTAGTCCCCAGTTTGCCACTCATGCTCAATTCAGTCTCCCCACAGTAGTCCTCAGTTTGTCACTCATGCTCAATTAAGACTTCCCACAGTAGTTCCCAGTTGCCACTCATGCTCAATTCAGTCTTCCTTCAGTAGTCCTCAGTTTGCCACTCATGCTCAATTAAATCCCCCCCACAATAGTCCCCAGTTTGCCACTCATGCTCAATTCAGTCTCCCCACAGTAGTCCTCAGTTTGTCACTCATGCTCAATTAAGACTTCCCACAGTAGTTCCCAGTTGCCACTCATGCTCAATTCAGTCTTCCTTCAGTAGTCCTCAGTTTGCCACTCATGCTCAATTAAATCCCCCCACAATAGTCCCCAGTTTGGAACTCATGCTCAATTCAGTCTCCCCACAGTAGTCCTCAGTTTGTCACTCATGCTCAATTAAGACTTCCCACAGTAGTTCCCAGTTGCCACTCATGCTCAATTCAGTCTCCCTTCAGTAGTCCTCAGTTTGCCACTCATGCTCAATTAAATCCCCCCCACAATAGTCCCCAGTTTGCCACTCATGCTCAATTCAGTCTCCCCACAGTAGTCCTCAGTTTGCCACTCATGCTCAATTCAGTCTCCCCACAGTAGTCCTCAGTTTGTCACTCATGCTCAATTAAGACTTCCCACAGTAGTTCCCAGTTGCCACTCATGCTCAATTCAGTCTCCCTTCAGTAGTCCTCAGTTTGCCACTCATGCTCAATTAAATCCCTCCACAGTAGTCCCCAGTTTGCCACTCATGCTCAATTCAGTCTAACCACAGTAGTCCTCAGTTTGTCACTCATGCTCAATTAAGACTTCCCACAGTAGTTCCCAGTTGCCACTCATGCTCAATTCAGTCTTCCTTCAGTAGTCCTCAGTTTGCCACTCATGCTCAATTAAATCCCCCCACAGTAGTCCCCAGTTTGCCACTCATGCTCAATTCAGTCTCCCCACAGTAGTCCTCAGTTTGTCACTCATGCTCAATTAAGACTTCCCACAGTAGTTCCCAGTTGCCACTCATGCTCAATTCAGTCTTCCTTCAGTAGTCCTCAGTTTGCCACTCATGCTCAATTAAATCCCCCCACAATAGTCCCCAGTTTGCCACTCATGCTCAATTCAGTCTCCCCACAGTAGTCCTCAGTTTGTCACTCATGCTCAATTAAGACTTCCCACAGTAGTTCCCAGTTGCCACTCATGCTCAATTCAGTCTCCCTTCAGTAGTCCTCAGTTTGCCACTCATGCTCAATTAAATCCCTCCACAGTAGTCCCCAGTTTGCCACTCATGCTCAATTCAGTCTCCCCACAGTAGTCCTCAGTTTGTCACTCATGCTCAATTAAGACTTCCCACAGTAGTTCCCAGTTGCCACTCATGCTTAATTCAGTCTCCCTTCAGTAGTCCTCAGTTTGCCACTCATGCTCAATTAAATCCCTCCACAGTAGTCCCCAGTTTGCCACTCATGCTCAATTCAGTCTCCCCACAGTAGTCCTCAGTTTGTCACTCATGCTCAATTAAGACTTCCCACAGTAGTTCCCAGTTGCCACTCATGCTCAATTTAGTCTTCCTTCAGTAGTCCTCAGTTTGCCACTCATGCTCAATTAAATCCCCCCACAGTAGTCCCCAGTTTGCCACTCATGCTCAATTCAGTCTCCCCACAGTAGTCCTCAGTTTGTCACTCATGCTCAATTAAGACTTCCCACAGTAGTTCCCAGTTGCCACTCATGCTCAATTCAGTCTCCCTTCAGTAGTCCTCAGTTTGCCACTCATGCTCAATTAAATCCCCCCCACAATAGTCCCCAGTTTGCCACTCATGCTCAATTCAGTCTCCCCACAGTAGTCCTCAGTTTGCCACTCATGCTCAATTCAGTCTCCCCACAGTAGTCCTCAGTTTGTCACTCATGCTCAATTAAGACTTCCCACAGTAGTTCCCAGTTGCCACTCATGCTCAATTCAGTCTCCCTTCAGTAGTCCTCAGTTTGCCACTCATGCTCAATTAAATCCCTCCACAGTAGTCCCCAGTTTGCCACTCATGCTCAATTCAGTCTCCCCACAGTAGTCCTCAGTTTGTCACTCATGCTCAATTAAGACTTCCCACAGTAGTTCCCAGTTGCCACTCATGCTCAATTCAGTCTTCCTTCAGTAGTCCTCAGTTTGCCACTCATGCTCAATTAAATCCCCCCACAGTAGTCCCCAGTTTGCCACTCATGCTCAATTCAGTCTCCCCACAGTAGTCCTCAGTTTGTCACTCATGCTCAATTAAGACTTCCCACAGTAGTTCCCAGTTGCCACTCATGCTCAATTCAGTCTCCCTTCAGTAGTCCTCAGTTTGCCACTCATGCTCAATTAAATCCCCCCACAATAGTCCCCAGTTTGCCACTCATGCTCAATTCAGTCTCCCCACAGTAGTCCTCAGTTTGTCACTCATGCTCAATTAAGACTTCCCACAGTAGTTCCCAGTTGCCACTCATGCTTAATTCAGTCTCCCTTCAGTAGTCCTCAGTTTGCCACTCATGCTCAATTAAATCCCTCCACAGTAGTCCCCAGTTTGCAACTCATGCTCAATTCAGTCTCCCCACAGTAGTCCTCAGTTTGTCACTCATGCTCAATTAAGACTTCCCACAGTAGTTCCCAGTTGCCACTCATGCTCAATTCAGTCTTCCTTCAGTAGTCCTCAGTTTCCCACTCATGCTCAATTAAATCCCCCCACAGTAGTCCCCAGTTTGCCACTCATGCTCAATTCAGTCTCCCCACAGTAGTCCTCAGTTTGTCACTCATGCTCAATTAAGACTTCCCACAATAGTTCCCAGTTGCCACTCATGCTCAATTCAGTCTTCCTTCAGTAGTCCTCAGTTTGCCACTCATGCTCAATTAAATCCCCCCACAATAGTCCCCAGTTTGCCACTCATGCTCAATTCAGTCTGCCCACAGTAGTCCTCAGTTTGTCACTCATGCTCAATTAAGACTTCCCACAGTAGTTCCCAGTTGCCACTCATGCTCAATTCAGTTTCCCTTCAGTAGTCCTCAGTTTGCCACTCATGCTCAATTAAATCCCCCCACAATAGTCCCCAGTTTGCCACTCATGCTCAATTCAGTCTCCCCACAGTAGTCCTCAGTTTGTCACTCATGCTCAATTAAGACTTCCCACAATAGTTCCCAGTTGCCACTCATGCTCAATTCAGTCTTCCTTCAGTAGTCCTCAGTTTGCCACTCATGCTCAATTAAATCCCCCCACAGTAGTCCCCAGTTTGCCACTCATGCTCAATTCAGTCTCCCCACAGTAGTCCTCAGTTTGTCACTCATGCTCAATTAAGACTTCCCACAGTAGTTCCCAGTTGCCACTAATGCTCAATTCAGTCTTCCTTCAGTAGTCCTCAGTTTGCCACTCATGCTCAATTAAATCCCCCCCACAATAGTCCCCAGTTTGCCACTCATGCTCAATTCAGTCTTCCTTCAGTAGTCCTCAGTTTGTCACTCATGCTCAATTAAGACTTCCCACAATAGTTCCCAGTTGCCACTCATGCTCAATTCAGTCTTCCTTCAGTAGTCCTCAGTTTGCCACTCATGCTCAATTAAATCCCCCCACAGTAGTCCCCAGTTTGCCACTCATGCTCAATTCAGTCTCCCCACAGTAGTCCTCAGTTTGTCACTCATGCTCAATTAAGACTTCTCACACTAGTTCCCAGTTGCCACTCATGCTCAATTCAGTCTCCATTCAGTAGTCCTCAGTTTGTCACTCATGCTCAATTAAGACTTCCCACAGTAGTTCCCAGTTGCCACTCATGCTCAATTCAATCTCCCTTCAGTAGTCTTCAGTTTGCCACTCATGCTTAATTAAATCCCCCCACAGTAGTCCCCAGTTTGCCACTCATGCTCAATTCAGTCTCCCCACAGTAGTCCTCAGTTTGTCACTCATGCTCAATTAAGACTTCCCACAGTAGTTCCCAGTTGCCACTCATGCTCAATTCAATCTCCCTTCAGTAGTCCTCAGTTTGCCACTCATGCTCAATTAAATCCTCCCACAGTAGTCCCCAGTTTGCCACTCATGCTCAATTCAGTCTCCCCACAGTAGTCTCCAGTTTGCCACTCATGCTCGTTTCAATCTTCCCACAGTTATTTCGATACCATTCATGTTATGAGTGGAAAGACTGAGTCGAGTAATCTTATTTAAATTTCCAATCATTTGCAACTCACTGCAGACAAAAGAGTCGGAAGAAAAAATTTCGTCAAGTCCATTCCAGCTGGAACGAGAAAAACCTGTTGGAGTTTTCAAATGGAATATTCTCTACAATTTTGCAGACATTTGAAAATTTATTTGGAATGATAAGACATTTGTTTGCAATAAGAATTGCTTTTCAAATAATCTTTAAAAACATAAAAATTGCCCTTAAGACTGGACTGACTCATACATTGGAACATGAAAAGTTTAATCTAAATAAGTTCTGTTGAAAAAAGAACTTCCTTTTTATTCTCCTAAACATCAATTAAAGATGTAACAGTTTGTTAAAATATTAATTTATTTTGCAGTTATTCAAAATGCTTGGGAGCAGCTGATTTTCTTAATGCTAAATTTTCAACTTAGAACAGAGAGAAAGTGTCAAAACAAAGTGAACAGATTTCAGCAACGTCCAAAAATAATATTAAAAATGTCTTTTTCTACAGTACATCAAGTTTGAAAAAAATTAACAGGAATAATTTCGACACGAAAAATAATTGTTTAGTTCGCAACTTTTCCCCATCCACGAACCGCTTGCCAAATCCGAGTGAAATAGCTGGCCACCTCTGAATCAAATGGTTATTGACAAATTATAAGATACACAGTAAAAAAGGAGGATTTTCTCCTTCTTAGGGTAAAGTTGAGTGTTTTGGGGTACTTTTGTATGCCGAACACGCAAATGAAACCGAATTCTTTCCATCATCTCTCATTTTTTTTTTAATTTCTTTTCTCATTGAGCGGAGATGCACAGCCAATTGTTGAATGAAGTGTCGTTCGCTTCAAAGAGACTCTCTCAAAAATGTTTGAAAAGAGACAAAAGCTCTTTCTTCACTGGACGTTTTTACTAATGGATCGAGGGACAAATTGTCAGTCAATGAAATAATTTTTATGACACCGACAGCACAAAGGAAGTAACATGAAGGAATTTTGCAGCTGAATTATGGGCCGCCCTTTTTTATGCATCAAAATATAAGAGTAAAAGAAAAAGCATAATTCGTGACCATTTCAGCAGTGTGTTAACAAACCTTATAGTTTTTGTTATGATTCGTTCATTATGTGGAAAATTTGCATTAAGATCTCCAAAACAGACTTTTTCGATTGGATTATATTTTGAATGCAAATAATAGAGAGAAGTCCTGGGAAGCACTTTACATGTTCCGCAGCTTTCGCCACGTTTCCGAGTTAAGTGGTTGGCATTCGTCAATGCCATTTCTTATTCTAATAATGTAAAATAGAGGAGAAGAAAAGGATCCTTTTGGTGATCGCTACTTCTGTTTCACGCTGATAATGGGATTTTGAACGACGAGAATCAGCCAATGCCTAAGCCATCGAAACCAAGCGAAAAAGATCATTCGACAATGAATATGACAAAGAAGCTCTAATTTTGCAGAATAATTGGGATTCTGACTTTCAACATTTTACATTTAATGGCACCCGATTTAATTTCACATGATGAATAAAATGATCTTGTTAGAGATCTAAATCTTTCTAACACTCACGCAAAGTTCTCAGCTTCCAATTTGAAAGAAAAATGCCTTCTAGAAAAGGATCCGAAGTTTTGTTTCGAATGCATCCGGATGATTTATATATGTTGTTGTTTTTTTTCGTCTTTGGATGCTGATCTGTAATTAGGAATGATGTGAGAGGCTGATGAAAGCTTTAGGACTAGAGAACAATTGGAATGAATGGCAGCTCTTCATCGATTCACGAGAACTGAGATTAAAGGCAATGCTGATGCAGAATCCCAATGTTTATCCATCTTTTGCAATAAAATAATAATAAATACCCCCTCAAGCAGCTGCTTGCCACAGAGGTCTGACAGGAGCCTGTCAGTTGATATGCCACAGTAGGAGATCTGAGAGGATGGCAGGACCTCAGCAGAAAAACGACATACACATCCATGCCTAAATCCGGGGCTCGAACCCAGGTCCCTTAGATCAGTAGCCAAGCGTGCTAACCACTCGGCCACGGGACGGCTGCACATGCTTTTTATATTAAAGGATCGTATGCAAAATAATCAATTGATTCTAAGACATATTAAATATAATAAATATTATTCGGCATATCCGTGGCGACCATAAAGTGATTGATTCTAGTTTTTCTTGGCATCTAATTAGATTATGCAAATGATTGTCAGTTCTTTTGCAAATGAAGCAGCAGAAGACACCCATTACACTGTCGTAGATTGGCTTCTTTGGCAAAGTTGATTTCCGGAACCAAAAAGAAGTGTCTCGTATATAAACCCCTTTCAAAACCTGAAAAGGTTTCGTTGCCACCATTCCGCATGAAATCGGGATTAAAGAGAAATTTCGTCAAAGCTAGATAAGCAACAGATATTTTTTATTTGAGGCGGAATTTTTTTGAAAGTAAGAGAAGTGGAGATCAAAGAAATTATATTTGTCGTCCCTCAATCGAGAGAATTTACGAAACAGGGCAACTTCGATAAATCTGTAAATGACACCAGATCGGACAACGCTTAAATCTGCCAATTTTCGAGAAAATTTTAAAGCCGAAAATTAAGCTGATCTTGTTAAAGTTATTTTGAGAACATAAAAAATATTGAAGTGTGATATATTAATAACAATAATTTATTCCTTGCTAGGGGTTGAATTTTTTCTACCCAACTTGGATGTCGTCAATGAAGATCATGGAGAAAGCTTCCATCAAGATTCTTCTCATGGGGAAGAACATTATCAGGGAAATTATATTCCAGGTATGTGGACCAATATTATAATAATTATTATTAGAAAAGCCTCAGATATCATTGCAAATCCAATGTTTAACAAAAAAATGAAATTATATGTCTTTTATATATTAAAGGAATAAATTAATTAAAAAAGAATATATATTTATATATATAATAAATATAATGTAGTTTATATTTCTTATTTTCTCAAAATTTGTGGATGATGCAAAAATTTTAAGCTCATTTTCGAAATTATCGCATTCGAAATTTTAAGAATCGCCCATATTTTACGAGAAGGAGATAAAAAAAGTTTCAATTTATTGTTCGGTAATGATTAACGAAGAATGAAGCTGTCTTCTCTAATGCAAAAAGAATTGTGAAGTTTTGTGTCTTCAAAAATGTGTATTTTCATGTGAAATTCCTTACTCTTATAATATATCTCTAAAACTCCTTAACGCGGACTACTCACAAAGATATCTTTGACCTTATTTTTACATTTGACCTTTGTTTAAGTACAAGCTCAATCATTTTTCACAGGTGGTTCATTTCTGAATAATATTGGATGCCTTCAATTATTGTAAGCGAATTTACATGCGATAGCAGAACAGAATTAGCGAAATCATAATAACCGTTTCTTTCGCTCATTTCGGGTTATTCTTTTTCGGAGATCGAGAGTTAAACGCAGATTTCTTCGTAACTACTAAACTCGGTGCATTCCGTGATATGCCCACATAATGCCTCAGAGCCTCGTTCAGTGACGTCAAGTTGCCTTGTTGGTTTCCCGATTTGAGAAATAGATGCAAACAGTGATCTGTGAAATCGTTACCATTTTAGGAAAACTCTCTTCGTAGCAACGTCTAAAAATAAAAAACACTTTAACAGTGAAATATTTGAAAAGCAACTGAAAGAAGCTTCGGAATTTAGCTTTGTGGCAATTTCATAAAAACGGGAAACGCCGTTGGAAAGGCCCTGAAACTGATGAATGCTTCCTTCGCATATTTCAGAGATTTTACATCGCGCGTCGTCGTAATCACGAGTTAACAACCGTTTGTCATCGATTCTCCTCCCCGTGATCTCATCCGTCTTCCGCGGTTGGCCTGCTGCACGTGCTGCACGAGGGAAATATCACTGCAACGAGGAGTCCAATCCATCGCGCTGCTCTTGCATGCAACCTATGGCCAAGGAACGAGAAGAGGAAGCGGGCACGCAGATGGGGGAGGGGGGAGAATATTGGCCTACTTTACGATGGTCTCCGAGGCTGTAGACAGGCGTCAGGCGCACAATTAGCGGGAGACTGGCAATAATTAGTCGGATTAATCTTGAGACGACCAGCTCGATATCCGACGACGTCACCAGTCGGCTGCCAAGGGTCAAATTAGGGCGCCGCTGCCTGTTAACAAGGCTTAAAAAATAAAAAAACAATGGCGAGATTAATTGCCCCACTTGTGTCGACCATCGCTTCAAACTATACTAAAATGAGAAAAAAAAAAGGAAGCTGGAGGCAGTTGTGCCGCTACGTAGTGATAATGAATAGGTTGGCAATACAATCACTGATCTAATGCATTATGAACCCGGGAATAACTTTCATTCAACTGGTCCAATTATTGGCCTACATTGTGATAGTTGGAACAACGATGGGCCTCTGAAGACCTCATACCGTGTTTACGGCTCGATATTCACCAGGCTAAAAACTTTACTGCCATTGTTTCATGTTCTTTCAGGAACCAAATAAATCGAAGCGGAAAGCTGAAGTCCAATCGCAAATGTTTCCAATTGGGAATTTCTGAAGGAAATAAAAACGATGCACAAATAATTGCGATGAAAAGAAAGTTCGAGAATTGCTCTCATCAAGCGTTGCACGGTTTTTGCCAAGTGTCTTTGCAACAGAAGTGGCCTCGGTTCCATTTACCAGATATGAGAAAGGAAAGTTGTGTTGTCTTTCTGTTCAGGTCCCGCTTGGGTCACAGGACTTCTCTCCATACATCCCTACCGATAGGATCGTAACAGACTTCCGTGGCAAATCAATCACCTCAGAAGGAGGTGAATGGATTTCAGTTTGCAAACTTTGAAACCGGAATTTTTGTTCCTTTCCAGTAGATATCACTCACGTTGCCTGATCTCCTCCCCCAACATCCCCTTAACCAATTTGAAAAAGTAGGTCATTTAAAAGGAGGGAATCTTTCTGTTTGACCGTTTGCTGTTGTCAAATCTATATTTAAAGAGGATAATGAAAGCAAATAATCATAGACAGATTAAAATTTCTGCAGTTTTTGACAAAGTAATTCGAAATTATTAAAAGAGATCAGAAAGTTTTCTGAAGAGCTTTGAAGTTTTCAAGAATAGACAATACGTATTTGACAATAAATATATTAAAGTATTAATTTTGGATCTAAGACTGTCTACAGTGGTTTTTGATTGGTTTAAAATAAACTCTTTTATTATAGATAACTCCAAAGCATTTGATGGTTTTGATTTAATATATCCTTAATGAAATTAGTCAATTTGGATGATAGGAATGATGTACGAAGTTGATTTTCATTTTATTTTAAGAGAAGATATCAAAGAATTCACGACCTTGATTTGATGAATTAAAAAAAGCAAAGGATAATTTATTAAACAGTAAATTCAAAAGTACCACAAGAGTCAGCAGTTGAACCCATTTTCTAATTTATGTAAAAGATTCCCTAAATTTGAATGCAAATGTTGAAAATGATTTTTAATGCTAATTATACTGATATTGTACATAGTTCGTTAAGGTTGTTTTACCTCTGAGCAGAGCCTTTTTTTTCCACACGATGGGATAAATGGACCAGGTCACAAGGACCCCCAAGGGATCAAAGAAGGATATATGTCTTCTGAATTTTTAGAAACTATTATTAATTTCGACTTTTTTTGTCAGCTAAGAGTTAGGTTGCAAAATGTTTAGGAGTAAAAAAGTTATTATTTGTGTTTTTCTCAGTCAGTAAATAATATTGCCAGTGCTAAATATTTAAAGCATATATATTTTTACGAGGAAATTAAGCCCGTTTTAACCGGCCGTGATTTTTTGGTTTAAACTTTCAATCAATATTTAGAGTAAAACATTTTTTAATTTTTATCGAACTTTATTCAAAATCTGTAATTTTATAAATCATCAGGCAAAATATCTCTAATCTCAATATTCAATTTGAAATTGCATGTTAAGTGTTCTTTGATTCTTTTTTATTTTAGGCCTTCGGTGCATAAAAAAAATGAGAGTCTTGAAATAGGACCTTCTGTGACTATGAATGACCAAAATTTATACATGTGTTTTTTGAGGACCATAATGAGAGTCTATGTGCAAAATTTGAGATCGATACGATACAGTTACATGGATGTTGGCCGAAAGACAGAATAATCATTTAATGGTTTGATTACAAAAAATAAAATTTAGATGAACGGTATATTACTTCACATTAAGTAATGGGAATTTTCAGGAACCTTTTAGCTGATGCGAACTCAAAACGACTTACAAACCGAACTGCTATTGGAAAATCAGCGAAAGGTTTCCAACTTCCCCTTTGGTTCCCATTGCTCGACTGAATCGAGAGAGAGAAAGCTCTCTCACCTAATAGCTGGATGGTCAATGATCCCCACCCTACGCATTATTTTTCACCCTCAGAGCAGGGCGATCGTTCAAAGACCTCCAAGTTCCCGGCTCGGAGCCAAATTTGCTGCTAACCTCTGCAGGAGAACAGCTATTGTTTCGCTCCTGGCAAGGCGTTAAGTTCAGTGACGTCATGCCCATTATGGACGCTTTCGTTGCCTCTCTTTCGTTGACAAACTTCTTCCTCCGCAGCAGAGGATAATCGCTTCAAAACGAAAAAGATTCTGTTGGTGTGTTGCTTAGAAAGAGTGGAAGAGGGCTGACGGAAAACATTTTCTCAATCATATTATCTGTGCTAAGAAAGAGCAGCATTTTCTCTGTGGAGAGTATTTCTGATCAAAAGCCACTGATAGCTTCCTGCTCTTCATACTATCTTACATTTTCGATAATACAAATCGAAATTGAATTCGAATGAAAGCTTTATTTGAGGCATTAGGGATATCGATTAAAATGCAACGTGCGTCATGAACAGTCATTTACAAAAAGTTAAAAGAGGTTTATTATTGAATTTCAAATAAAAATAATAGCAAAATAGAATAACTATTCTAAAGAAAAGCATTTGGTCCAATGGGTATGAAATGACAGAATACAAATGGCTATAACTAAGAAACTGCACGTAGAATTTTAATTTTATGATTTACCTCTGGAAATTCACATCTAACTTTATTTCTTAGTTCTGAAGACTTCGTGACAATTTAATTTCAGTCCTCTTCAAAATTTATGGTGATCACGATGGTAAAAGGAAATGAAGCATTCAAAACAAACAACAGGGCATTGAATGAAGCTTACTGCGTTTCATACTGGAAACAGTGCAGGGCAAACTTAAAATCCATGTGACGGTTTCCAATTATCCCTCTTCATCAATCCAAGCCTCACCAATCATGAACCACAGATCTGGCTTAATGTAATAACGGAGGACAATGAGAATTGTCGAAAACCAATTCATTATCTCCAAGAGTGCCAAGTTATCTGCCTGTTGCGTATTTAAAAGAAAAGATTCCCTTTTCTACGAAGTTTCCTGCTCTTTGAATGGAGCTGAGATGCAATCAACGGTGACCGCTGATACTGATTGGACTGCTTGAACCTCGTCAGAAGCAAGCAAGCCCAATTTGAGCCATGTCTTGTTCTTTGCCTTGCGAAGACGACTTTTTCTCCTTCGTCGCCAAGTGAACCAGTAGCCAGAGGGCAGACACACCACTGGAGGGCCGGTTTGCATGAGCAGAGGGTCATGGACTCCGCGGCCAGTTCAGAAATGAGAAGGTCATTATGCAGATGAACCGTCGCGGATAGCCTGCGGACACACGCCACCTCTCGGACGGACGGTGGCTCTCCGCATCCAAAACCAGAGACAGGGAGGGAGAGCACGTAACTTAGCGGGGTAATGTGGTTGGTCGAGCCTTTAGACATGCTTGCCAACTCGCAAACCCACAGGCGTGGCACAGCGGACAATTTAAGGGAGATGCTTGACTGTCAATTATCCGACTGCATGGCTTTGTTTCTTCACTTGAAATCTATCTTCTATGGATGCGCTCCACGTCAAATTCACTTGAACCAAACCTTTGCTCTTATGATTATCGCATTTTGTAGAAGAAGATCGTCTGTGCACGCAAACGCAGATTGTAGACATTCGATAAACTAAGATGAAAGAAATAGAGAATTCGAATAAAAAAGCGCCTTGCACGAAATTTACAACAGAAAGCAAAAGATTCACTTCTTTTATCACTGAACGCATCTCTCCTAATGCATTTTCGTATGAAGTTAAGCCTTCAGGCAATGAGAGTGAGAAATCGAGAAAATACCCAAAGGAATAATTGTAACATTAGAAAAACTTAATTCTCTCGGAGATACCGTTGGAAGATTTTTTGCTGAAAATTAAACAAGTTAAGCTACGAAAATGACAACTTTTTTTTATATACCTTGATGAGCAATGATAAATTTTATAGACTTCTCCCGGTTCTGAGAACTAATACTAACCGGACTTTTTCCTTCTTAAAGAAATATTTACCTCTTCTGAACTCACAACAGTGGCAGGTCTCTGCTGAGAAAGAAACTGCGATTCTACCTTTGTGAGTTAGCAACCCAAACTAATCCTGAACAGAAGTCATTGCAAGTACCTGAACCCAACTCCTCTTTAAGGCACATCATTATTCGTATAATGAAGGAATGTGTGTCAAGCAGGATATTTGATGAAAGGAGCCACTGAATGATAGTGCTGTTTCTGTTTCGTATCAGCAAGATGGCTTCAGTCTTTAGAAGCTGAGTCTCCGGTTGCAGTTAGGCTCTTACTTTTCCTAATCAATCAGTTTTCTTTTCAGAAAAATAGAATAAACCTTTGCCACTCCTCAAGCCGAAGGAATATAGACACAGTGAATTAAAAGAATTACCTTTTGATGCTCTCACACAATAAGTTTAGCGGCATCGGCTAGGTGAAACTCGATGGACATTGAAGGGTGATGCGAAGAAAGCTAAACACAGATTCGTAATTTCAAAACCTTTTTACGACCAACATAGGCAAAAGTAAAATTAATACTTAGAGGTTTGCCTGTCAATGATGCACTTTTAGGAAAGCACGTTATTAATGAAAGATTTCATCCATCTGAATTAAACAAGTGATTAAGAACTTCGAAGGTGCGCGATATTGTTGAACTGCCTTAATGGCATTCGTTTTATATTCTAAGGCTGTAGTCCCATTTTTATTCCGTTTCTTGAGTTTGATTTCATAATTTAATTTTCTCTCTGAAATAAGAGAAACGGGCTCTTTAGTAGTGACAAAATGGTCGGTGCGAAATGCCTCCAAAACAAGAATACAAAGTCTTCCCACCTTACACAAAATGTCGAAGCAGATTACATTTTTCTACAGCAGAATGTCATTTTTCTAAACGCAGATGACGAAAACAAATTAACTGAATGTTGGCCTGCTTGGGTATTTTTTCGGGTGGGTGTGGAAAATATCGCTTAAGCGCATCATAAGAAGTAAATTTAAAGGAAAAATATCATTTTATATTAAAAATGATCAATTCAAGAAAAAATTAAATGAAAGTCAAATTTTTGGGCAATCCATACTGAAGTAATATTTAAAAGCTACAAGTGATCATTTTTCTCTTAATTTTTTTCAGTCACTATTTATTAATTTCCACTGATTTTTTTAAACGATTTCAAACACTTAATCTTTCAGCAAATGGGGAAAATGGAGAGAAATGCGTTGATAATAATCAAGGTTGCAATTGATTTAAACCAAGAATCTCATTCTGGGAAATTACTTTTATGTATCATTTTAGATTTTTAACATTGTAGCAGCAGAGAGGAAAAATGTGCAAAGCAATGATTTTCTATCAGAATTCTTTTCTACCTAACAGCCATGTGAAAAGTCACCTGGCATTTCAGAATCTGTTGATGAAGTAGGGTCAGTGACATCCTCTCTTCACTTTGAAATACAAGTGACGCAATCACTCACGGCGGTGGCGGCGTCTTTTGCGCCATGACTAACGCACAAAGCGAGCTACGATTCAGAAGTCGAATCCGCCTACACGTGTGATCACAAACTCATCAGCTCTGTTGCCTTATCCTCTGGCGAATTATGGGATGCTCGTTTGAATAAAGGTTTTAATTTTCCATATTTTGCCTCGTTTAAGTAGTAGCAGTTCGTATTAACGGATGATTGGGAAAATATTAAGAGTAATATATTATTAGCAGCTGTGGAAATGGGGGTAGGACGCGATAGGATGTTGCCCATTAGTTCCGAAAACGAAAACAAAAACCTAGCTGGAAAAAATCTCTAAAACTCCATATCTCATAACCATTTAAAATACATACATATAATTTAAAATCATTGATTAACCTAATTTTTACGTATTCCATTTTTTCTTTGTTTAACCCATTGTTCCCCAACTGGGTCCTTTCCCCAATTCTTCTATTTCCAGTCTCAGTGAACTCTGCAATATTTCCATTTGCAAAGAGCACTTTAAATATCCCGCACTTTGTTCTGCTTTCTTCTTTCCATTAACAAAGTAAGCAACTCACGCATTCCACCGTTTGTGTGCTTGAGCTGTGTTCGAGGCCACAGAAACGAAACCCAGACATATTACCTTCCGCTTTGACCTCATACTTTGAGTTTTAGTTCGGGTAAATCATTTTTTAAACATTTCTTTTCGATGGCGGCGCCGTAGATCAATGTATTTTGCCGTACCCAAAGTTCAAAAATCCCATTTTCAGCACTGATTATTAATCCTACACAAGCAAAAATAATTTCTCCTTATTATTATGTATTATTATATACCCCTTAGGTTAAGGGGCAAATCAGTCAGCATAAACCTCTTGACCAGGGCCAACACCAAAATAAGATCAATCTGGATAGCTGTCCGGTTTGAGTCTAATACAGGCTCCTGTCAGACCTCTGTGGCAAGCAGCTGCTTGAGGGGGTATTTATTTATTTAGGTGACAAAACAAAAGGGAAGAAATTAAATATATAAAGATTTCAGTGATTAAATTAAATACTATCTATTTATGTTAAAATTTTAGAAATTAAAACATTTACTATTGCTATGCTAAAATGTCATTGAAATTTTTAAAATCAATTACTAATTTTTAGTTTAAAAAAAATATATTTAAGTGTAAATTTCACAGTAAGTTATCAGGGTAATTGTTCTTAATCATCCCAATTTCCTACCAGAATTTCGAACTTCTAGCATAAAATTTTCCAATATTAATTCAAGTTTTTAATTTTCCACATCATGCCTGCAATGATGTAGATTTAAACCGTTTGGAGGATTTTAAAAATATGAATCATAATATTTCATTAGTATCTATTAAATTCAAAATGAATTTTTCCATTATTTCTTAAAACAAGAAGAAAGTTTTGTTTCCCTCCTCACCTGGGGGTGAAAGGACGAATCATTGCTGTCAATGATCACACTCTCGATCACCACACTCTCGAACAACAAAATATAAAAATTGTAGCCCAAATCGTTTGAAATATTCATTAAACGATTTGAAGCTTTAAAAATTTCCACCGTTGGAGGGCGCAATTAAAACTTTTAGGAGATTCGGAAAGTGCGAATTGTAATATGTAATTAATACCTATCCAACCCCCAAAAAAATAATTTATCTCTAAAATCAGTTTCCTTTTAAAACAAAGAAAGTTGAATTTCCTGCACATCCCCCCTCCAGGAGGTAAAGGGGTTCATCTTTGTTGTCAATTCAAAATTCATGATTTTCGCAATTCATCACCATAATTTCAAATTTCCGGAATAAATACATCGTTCAAATTTTGTATTTTAATTTTTTGCACTGTTAGAGGCCGCAATTGCAGCTTTTGCGAATTCAGAAGATGCGAATCTTAGTATTTCTTCAATACCCATCCAACCCCAAAAAAATTTTTAATTTATCTGTAAACCAAAAAAGCTGAATTTTAACAAACTTTATGCTAGAAATTTTATGCTAGAAGTTCGAAATTCTGGTAGGAAATTGGGATGATTAAACTGGCAGACAGACAAACAAGACAACAAAATAAAAAAAATTAAATAAAAAAAATAAATACCCCCTCAAGCAGCTGCTTGCCACAGAGGTCTGACAGGAGCCTGTCAGTTTATATGCCATAGTAGAAGGTCTGTGAGGATGGCAGGACCTCAACAGAAAAACGACACATACATCCATGCCTTACCCGGGGCTCGAGCTCGTTTTTTTCTTCTTTTCTGAAAACGAGCTAAAAAGGACGCTTGAAAGTGGAATTTTTGTTTCCTTGAGAAATATGAAACTTTCGAAATTTCTGTCATACACCCAAATTTTCTCATTAGCTTCACTAGAAAATTTAAAAATGTTTTATTACCTTTATGCGAATAAACTGCATTTCATTTATCCAGATCACTGTTTGACCTCAACAAACAAATTTCCTAATCAACAAGTTTCAAGATAATGTTTCAAAGATACTGATTTCATCCTGTATAACTGTTTTTTAGTCTGAGCTGGTAGTCAAAGCGAGATATGACTACTCAGATACATTCCCCTCTTTATGCTTTGACTACTCAGATACATTCCCCTCTTTATGCTTTGACTACTCAGATACATTTCCCTCTTTATGCTTTGACTACTCAGATACATTTCCCTCTTTATGCTTTGACTACTCAGATACATTTCCCTCTTTATGCTTTGACTACTCAGATACATTCCCCTCTTTATGCTTTGACTACTCATCACTTTCAGCATTCGCCCCATTAACAGTGTCGTGATTTGTATGACGATTCCTTCTGCAATCCACATATTGGAAATCCGCATTTCATTCATGAATATACACTACAGGAAAAAAAATTGCAACACCTGGAAGGATTAATGCCATTTTATTGAAAGCAGACAGCTGTTAGCATACACTGAAGATGTGCGATTGATTACATTATCAAAAAAAAAAGCATATATATATATATGCAAAATTACCACTTTACCTACCAGGTAAAGTGGTATAATTAGTATGATGTTGAACCGCCCCGCGCAGCAATGCATTCATGAACACGGCGGGGGAGGCTCTATAATACAGCTCTATAATGTCTCTTAAATACAGCTCTATAATATCACCCTGAGGGATAGAACGCCATATAGCTCGAATTCCATGTTGCATTTCAGCGACAGTGGTTGACATTCTTGGGTGTTGTTGGAGCTGTCTGCCCATCATGTTCCCAGACGTGTTCAATAGGTGAAAAGTCCGGCGAGCGTGTTGGCCATGGCAGTACCTGAACGTTTTGCTCGTGTAGATACTGCAGACTAATGCAGGTTGTAAGGGGACGGGCGCTATCTTGCTGGTAAAAAGTTCCGTGCTGCTGAACAAATGGGACAGTCACTGACTGAAAAATGTAACTTATCGTTGGGCAGTTAGAGATACCTTTATGATGACCAGTTCTGACCGAGATGTCCGACTAGTGGCACCCCACACCAAGACACCAGGTGCTGGAGCTGTGGGACGATGTCGCACGCACTAGGTGGCGTTCCTTTCCCCAGGATAACGGCGAACACATTGTCTACCGTCAAGCTGACCAAGACAAAAACTAGATTCTCATTAAACACCACGGTACTCCACTCTTGTTCGTTCCAATTCTGTCTGAGGCGAGACCATGATGATGTGCTTGCACATGGGCAGATGTGAGGGGCAAACGCAGTGCCAGACGATAGGCTCGCAATGAAAACTGTAAAAGCCTGTTTATTTACCGTCCGCTTGGTAGGTATTCGATGTGTACCTGTTGCCAGTCCCTTTGCAGTTGCGTTGTAGTCGCGAATTTGTCACGCATTGCCATGCGTCGCAAATGGCGGTCCTGTCACTCCGTGGTCATACGTCGTCTTCCTGATCCTTGTCGGCATGTGCTGGATCCTTCTTGAACCCACTGGAGCCATATGTGTACGATGTGTTGGGATTGCAGCCAACAAGTTTGGCCACATCTCTATACGACAACCCAGCTTCTCTGAGACCGATGATTCTTCCACGCTCAAAGTTAAGCGCATCTTTAGTGGATTTGAACAATTTCCACAACGTTTTGTCAACCAGGGAGCTTTAGTTGTCTTTATCTGTGTTTACTGCTCCGCACTGTGACGTCAGCCTTCGCATGTCCAATCGTTTCGATCATCCTGCAAACCTAATCATTTCCATGCATTTCCATATACTACCGCCTCCCTAAATTTCATCATATTTGCATAACTTCTTGCAGGTGTTGCATTTTTTATTTCCTGTAGTGTGTTTTCAACGCTGCCAAAACGCATCTTCCGCCTCAGTTTTGATATTTTACATTTGTCGAATATCCTTAGACACGTTTCATGTCACTTGCTAAGAAAAATTGTTTTTTTTTTTTGCTCATGAGCAATAGAAATTGAAAGGATGAGAGTTTTTTTTTTATTGTTGTATATTTAGGTGTCACTGAAACCAAAAATCCTAGTTGCATTTCTTTCTTCCTCTACATATTCTCCTTCATAGCTCGCTCAGCTCTTAATCCTAAAGAGAGATAAAGAGTAAGAGCCCTCAAAATTTTTAACGTCAGTATAACAGTAGAACTGCAGAATCGTGTTGCAATCCGCCATTTCTTTCCCAGGTTATAGTAGTCGTGATGAATATCGGCAGGACTATATGTTTATTATGAAGGAATCCTCTCTAAATGAGAGTAAACGAGAGCCCCAATTAAACTGCGAAACCTTTTACGAATCATTAACCCTTAGGCAACCGAAACGAACTTGAAATGTAAGTTCTCTGCCACATCCGGCCATTTTGATGGTAAAAGTAGAACCGATTTTCCAGAAGAACCGTGCCTGCCATGACATTGGCGTAGCCGAGCCCCCCACCGAAGGATTCATATCGGTTGCCATGTCGTGTGATACAAATGAAAACGTCTACAGAGCAGCAGGACGTCATAAGCGGAAAAAGAATTCAGAAGATCATCGGAAGTGGATCATCATCATCATTGGATGAGGTGGTAATGGAGCAAGAACAACTTTCGCTTCATTTCGCCTGGTATTGCGCAAAATCCATCTTCAGGCCCCCGAAAAACGATCGTCTGCATTTGATGGGAAATCCTCTGTAATAGAGTTCGATAGATTTAGCCGCAGATATGTTGATTTTTATCCATCCTACTTAGTGTGAAGAAAGAGTTTATTTTGATAGTCGCTCACAAACATGATTGCTAATGCTCCATAAAACCATAACCGACCATAAACATGATATTAGAAACATAACTTAAATCTAAAAAGAGGTGTAGTTGAAAGTAAGCATGTCAGCTAAGCCAATGACGTTCGTCTGCGTGTTATATGAAAAGCCAATTAAGCTCCAGAACGTTTGGATTATCTCACCATCCTTTATTTAAAAAAAAAATATTATAAAGCGATAAAGCTCATCACTTTTTGAAATTCGATTTCCTTGAAAGAGAGAGAAATTGATCGTGATGACATTGGGAGGCATTGAGCTCATTTCCATTTGAGATGAAATAGAAAGAGATCCTTACATCCCAAGGGGAAAAACGACGAAAATTCTTCTCATACTGAAGGCCTTAAAATGTCTTTTTCTTTTGTTTTAATTCGACTTTAAATATGGTCTGCTTAAAATAAACAAATAACTTCTTTAAAGCAAAATCAGAAAAATGTAGTTTTATAAAATGGTGGTTTTTGAGCAGAAAGAATGGCAAACAAAATTTCCTCTTTTCATAGCTGTAAATTTTCCATTTCTTCTCGAAACATTGGTAGCGCGCCAGGCTCGTAATCTGTAGTTCCCAGGTTCGAGTCCCAGCTGGGTCAGCGTTGAGATTTATCTCCGCAAAATTCCCCGCCCTGCCCACGGTCAGTAGGGGACACCGATGGGCTTGGAAAAGCCGCCGTCCGTCGGATGGGACGTTAAGCCGTGGCCCCGTGTGCGGGAGAGCCATACCCTGTGCACGTTAAAGAACACGCTGGATGGCCTTGATGGGAGGCTACCATCTGTCTCCCAACAGCTGTTCCAGTGGGTCCCCTCCCCCAACCTTCTCTGAGCCTTCGGGGTCCATGTGACCTGGCCATTTAGCCCATGGTGTGCAAAAAAGTGCCACTCAGAGGCAAAACAACAACAACCCAAATCTCGAAACATTAGTTCTGAAATTGAAGTTTCTTAAATTATTTTCCATCGGAGCATTTCACTCAATTGTTTCTGAAGCTTAAGTGCCCAAGAGAAATTAAATGCTACTTAAGAGTTGAATTTATATTTTCAGATTCATGAAAGCTGGATTGTATTTTCACACAAAAAAATAACAAACATTGCAATTTGATATTTTGATTCTTCTTAGAATCTTGATTACATGCTGAACTGTTTCAGAATAACTATTCAAGAAAATTTAAATATGATAAAGCATATTATTAAATGCTTATACAATTTGCTTTTTACTACAAGTAAAAAAACCCTTCCAAAACCCAAGAGTGACATTTCAGGTCTTATTTTGATCCGCAGGAGGATCTTAATTTTGGCCTCTGTTGCCGAGTTGGAATCACGAAAACAGCTAGTACCAAATGCAATTAGCTCGATGTCGATTTGAATGTTTTGTCGTTTCAAGAGACAGGGACGGATTAACATAATGGCCCCCGGGGGCCATTATGTTAATCCGTCCCTGTTTTTTGAACACACCTTCAAGGAGGGCCTCACTCTTAGGGAGGGAAATATTTAAAATTATTGAGAAAGATTCCAATAAAAGAGAGAAATAATCAGAAAAATGAAAGAATGGCAGATATGAAGATAATGAAAGCATAGCCCACCCCCCCACAAATATTTTTTATTTCTGTAAGATAATTAGTATTATTTTCCTGTTCACGCAAACAGTGATGAACTACCTTCGAAACATCTGCAGTTCCTTAAAATTTAATATTTTTTAATCATTACAAAATACTGACACTTGGTTTTTGTAATTATTCAGCGAAATTATGGATGCAATGTTAAAAAAATATTAAGTAATAATAAATATATAGCATTTAGTAACTCGCTCAATTCTCTTTCTCTTTGTCATAACAAAAATATTCAAATTTTATTATTTTTGCGGCCAATTGTTTATGCACTAAATTTGTCCATTTCTATTAGATAATTTGGCACCGATCGAGGGGGAAGGCGGGAAGGAGGAGGGAGAGGGTCATTTCAAGATTTGGCAGCGGGCCAAAAGAATTTAATCTGAATGTGGCAAAAGATCCTCACAATGAAGAGAAGGAATTTATTCCACAAAACCATCCCGATCAGATGCTATAGATCACCTAACCCAGAGATCACGAAGTCATTAAAAACGCGCTTTTTTCTCCAATTTTATTTCGTCAATTTTTTTTCGGATGATTTTTGGTTTTCTGTGACCCAGGATCAAGAACCTCCAGAAAATCTCAGACTCATTTCTTTTGCGCGCCATCTCTACTAGCCAAGCTCTCTCCTTCCCGGGTGTACTAGCGAAGGCTTTTTTCACGAATTTGAAGCAAAAACAATGGAAATGAAAACACAAGCCAACTCGTTGTTTAGCAAAAAGCGTGACTGAAAGGGCCACAAAGAATTCAATTGTTCTAAATATCGCCACAAATAAAAGATTTCCTTAAAAAGACAGATGGAAAAAAAAATCCTTTGGGAGTGGGATCCAAACTTACACCTGCCGAAAAGCTTTGAGGAGCTGTAAGCTGTTAAGCTATCCCAACCTCATTAATAATAATAATAATAATTTATTTCATGCAGGAGGTTACAGTAAAGCCAAGGTACAGGTAATTTTGGATATTAATTTAAACGTTCATGTGGCTTGATTGTTGACTGGAGACTATTTCGGTAATCAAACTCATACGTTTATTAGTAAAAATGATTTAACCATCTGGTGGTGCTCGTGGCGCCACCTATTAGTCGTAAACGAGAGACAGTTACCCACAGGAAGATATCCTTCAATGTTTGGTATCAGTAACTCATATCCCTGAGCACAAAAGAGATGAACAGAGAACAACAAAGGAACAGTTGTGAAATTTCGAAAGCCATTTGTACCACAGAAGAGCCAAAACATTATGACCACCTAGCTAATATGATGTTAGTCCTCCACGTGTCGCCAAATCAGCTCTTACCCAGCAAGGCATGGACGCTACAAGATTTCTAAAGGTGTCCTGTGGTATCTGGTACCAACATGTTACCATCAGATCCTTTAACTCTTGTAAGCTACGTGGTTGAGCCGCCATTTATCGGATATATTGTTCCAACACAAACCACAGATGCTCGATTGTATTGATGTCTGGGGAATTTGGAGGCCAGAGCTATGCCTGGAAGTCTTCCTTAAGTTCCGCGAATCATTCTCGAACAATCCGGTCAGTGTGGCATGGCGCATTATCCTGCTAAAAGTAGGCATTACAAGAGAGTTATAACCGTTGCCATGAAAGGATGTACAGTCGCTAAAAAAAATCCGAACACTACGGTTGATTACAGAATTCAGAAAAATATCTGGCAACGATTATTTTAGAAATTAGTGATCTGGCAACCTTCGTTCACGTACACAAAGGTTGCCAGATCACTAATTTCTAAAAAAATCGTTGCCAGATATTTTTTCTGAATTCTGTAATCAACTATAATGTTCGGATATTTTTTGAGCGACTGTACCTGGTCTGCAATGATGTTTAGAAAGGTGGTAGATGTCATAGTTTCTTACAAATGAATGACTGGACCCATGGTTTCCCAGCAGAACATTGCCCAAAACATTACACTTCCTCCACCGGCTTGTTTTCGTCCCACGATGCATCCTGGTGCCAACACTTTTACAGGTAAACGACGCACACGTACCCGGCCATCCACATGGTGCAACAGCTGCTTCCAATGATAAACCGAGGTTAGCATGAGCACTCGGAGCTGCTTGCGGCTACCCAGCCCCATTTTCAGCAGGGTTCGATGTATTGTGTGTTGTGACAGATTACTCCCGTCATTAGCATTCAAATTATGGGTGAGTTGCGCCACAGTATCCTTTCTGTTGGCTTGTACCATACGGGATAGCCTTCGCTCACCTCTAGCATCGATGAGCCGTGGTCGACCCGCATCTTGCCGGCGATTCGTGGCTTTTCCCTCCTCAGTACACTTTTTGAAGGTACTAACCACGGCTGACCGTGACCATTCCACAAGCCTTGCCGTCTCGGAAATGCTCTTACCCAGTCGTTTGGCCATTACGACTTGGTCTTTGTCAAACTCATTTAAGTCCGCTGTCTCTCGTATCTGAAGTAAAGAATAACACTGATTAGCAGAGCTCAGCATTACGTGTTATACCATTTCATGACCTTCACACGCGCCATCGTTTACCTACAGTTGTTTCGATTTACATAAAGACGCGCTGGTCATAATGCTTTGGCTCTTCGGTGTATATACGGCGAAATATTAGATAGGTATTCATAATAATTTAGCCAGAGAGTGTAATTTGCATCATCTAGTAAAGGGATCACTAAATATATTTAAGTAACAAATATTTCGGAATATAAATATTTAAGTAATAAATATTTCGGCTCTTCGGTGTATTTTGATCTGTATCTCTGACTGTTTTTAAATTTCAGTTTAAATCTGCTACCGCAAAAGAAAACATTAGGCATCATTGTTAGAGGAATTAGTGTACGGAAAATTCAAAATGCACATCTAACTTCTGCATATCTTCCAATTGGACGCAACGCTTGAAATACATAATAAACATTTTTTTTTAAATGCTACTTCAATTCCTACTCAATATAGCTCAGAATGATGAAAAACGCAAGAAAAAAAAACTTTTATTCCTTCAGGTTTGCTTTGCCTCCAAGCATAATGACATGCAGTGAAATATGCTACGTGCAAAATCCAGCTTCCAATTCTCGATCCTGAAAAGCAGAATTAATCGAAAGGATGATTACTTAAAGGATCACTTCCTCCTCAATCATCCTTTTCGTTTCTAAATCAGAGAAGTGATGAAGATGAATTCGCGGATTACGTCATTAATTGGCACGTTTCCCATCCACTGCTGCCTGGGGCCAAGAGGAGAGTCATAAGATGGCTCCAGGTTCGAGTCCCATCTCTGTCAGCTCTTCGGATCTCCTCCTCTTCTGCGTCGGTGGCATCCCTTCGTCCGATGTAAAGTGCATCGGTGTCCCATCGCCAAGAGAGATCCCAACTGAGGAGTATCTTTCTTGCAGGGAGTTCCTCTTCCTCCAATCCCTGCTCTGAGTCTCGTCTCCTCGATTATCTCATTGCGATAAAAAAAAATGCTGTTATCGCTTAAAACAATCCGAACGAGCAATTCTCAATTCAGAATTATTCAAAGCAGACAATTTCACTTGACTAGAAACAAAATCGCCTTAATTAAGCTAATTACTAAATCTCTTAATCGCCATCAGATTCAAGTGTTGAGGATTTTCTTTTCTCGTCTTTAAACACGTAAATATCGAAAAGTACTTAATACCTCCTTTTCTAAATGGATCTTACAGCGGCTGTATGGAAAAGGGTTTTCGAAATTAGCATATCATAACTATTAAGAAAAATAATATGCTGAATTGAAATTTTGTAAAAATGACCTGAAAATCGTTGTTTCTTCATAAAGTAAGAAGTATATTCATAATCCTAAATAGTTCATTTGCCGAACATAAAATAAAAATTCCTAAACATATTAATAACAGTAAAAAATGAATTACACAATTTACTCTGAACATCATCAAAAACATTTTCTCAGTTCTATCTAAAAGGGAGATATTAAGCGCTGTTCCCATGCCATAAGTGGGCATTCCATTCAGCTCTTACTTCATCCCATTCAATTCTCACTTCATCCCATTCAGTTCTTACTTCATCCCATTCAGTTCTTACTTCATCCCATTCAATTCTCCCTTCATCCTATTCAGTTCTCCCTTCATACCATTCAGTTCTTACTTCATCCCATTCAGTTCTTATTTCATTCCATTCAATTCTCCCTCATTCCCATTCAGCTCTTCATCACATTCAATTCTCCCTACATCCCATTCAGTTCTTACTTCATCCCATTCAATTCTCCCTTCATCCCATTCAGTTCTTACTTCATCCCATTCAGTTCTTACTTCATCCCATTCAATTCTCCCTTCATCCCATTCAGTTCTTACTTCATCCCATTCAATTCTCCCTTCATCCCATTCAGCCCTTACTTTATCCCATTCAATTCTCCCTTCATCCCATTCAGACCTTACTTCATCCCATTCAATTCACCTGGGGCGGTGGTGGCTCAGTCGGTAGCGCGCCAGGCTCGTAATCTGTAATTTCCAGGTTCGAGTCCCAGCTGGGTCAGCGTTGAGATTTATCTCCGCAAAATTCCCCGCCCTGCCCACGGTCAGTAGGGGACACCGATGGGCTTGGAAAGGCCGCCGTCCGTCGCATGGAACGTTAAGCCATGGCCCCGTGTGCGGGAGAGCCATACCCTGTGCACATTAAAGAACACGCTGGATGGCCTTGACGGGAGGCTACCATCTGTCTCCCAACAACTGTTCCAGTGGGTTCCCTCCCCCAACCTTCTCTGAGCCTTCGGGGTCCATGTGACCTGGCCATTTAGCCCATGGTGTGCAAAAAAGTCCCGCTCAGAGGTAAAACAACCCAACCCATTCAATTCACCCTTCATCCCATTCAGTTCTTACTTCATCCCATTCAATTCTCCCTTCATCCCATCAGTTCTTACTCCATCCCATTCAATTCTCACTTCCTCCCATTAAGTTCTTACTTCATCCCATTCAACTCTCCCTTCCTCCCATTCAGTTTTTACTTTATCCCATTGAATTCTCCCTTCATCCCATTCAGTTCTTCATCCCATTCAATTCTCCCTTCATCCCATTCAGCTCTTACTTTATCCCATTCAATTCTCCTTTCATCCCATTCAGCTCTTACTTCATCCCATTCAATTCTCCCTTCATCCCATTCTGCTGTTACTACATCCCATTCAATTCTCCCTTCATCCCATTCAGCTCTTACTTCATCCCATTCAATTCTCCCTTCATTCCATTCAGTTCTTACTTCATCCCATTCAGCCCTTACTCCATCCCATTCAGCTCTTACTCCATCCCATTCAACCCCTACTCCATTCCACCCACTATTGTTTCATCCCATGCAGCTCTTACTCATCCCATCCAGGTATTGTTTCACCCCACCCAGCTATTGTTTCATTCCATGCAGCTCTTACTTCATCCCATCCAGGTATTGTTTCACCCCACCCAGCTATTGTTTCATCCCACCCAGCTATTGTTTCATCCCACCCAGCTATTGTTTCATCCCATGCAGCTCTTACTTCATCCCATCCAGGTATTGTTTCACCCCATCCAGCTATTGTTTCATCCCATTCAGCTCCTACTTTATCCCTTTCAGAGGATTCGATTCCTGCTTGACTTCAATTGGCAATCACGAGGCGTTTATTAATCGATAAACGTCCACCCACGCTCTCCGTGCTCGTGCATACCTTATCGACATCACCAATCAATACTATGGGATGCCAATGCAAATAATAGCTGGGAGACTTTTTTTTTGCTTCCTGCAATTACGAAAAGAAAACTCTGCAAGGTCACGACATTCAAGTGGATTCCAACACCACCTGCATTCACCTCCTCCTACGACGACGCGATCACGTCGATATTTAATTGCAGTTGTTGGGGCTGTTTTTGTTGTTTGCATTGTCTTTCCTCTCACATACGATTACGCACGAGACTACCCCGAAATGGGAAGCTTTCTGATTGGGTCTTCAACGGTGCACGAATAAATTTAAATTAAAAAAAAAAACGAAGAAATAAAAATATGAGCCAAGTGTAACTTCAGTTGAAGTCTCCAGTTATGACGATGCTGACAGCTAGCATCCGGTAATTACTGACGTCACCGTTGACGTGGGCGTTTGGATCTAAGAGGAATGTATCAAGAGGTTCGAGTTTTTGCTCCGAGCCTGCATGGGTGCTGCCGAGCAGCAGCGGCGAGAACCGGTCTGCGTACGTCTCCGTTTCCGCCTTCACCGAAGAACACGTGCACTCGAAACTGTGGAAGGTCAGCGGCAAGCAAGCATGCTGACTCGATGACTGACACACAGTAGCAGACGACTGCAGGGGGCAAACGATGCTAGGAGTCTTATTTTTCGCTTCAAATGGGATTACTTTTATTTGGCAGCTACGTCATACAACGCGTGACGTTCGTCTTTACGTCACGAACCCATATCGACAGAAAACCGCCGACATTCAATTCATTTTCGCTACACATCAAATCCTCTGAGGTGCGAGTGTTTATCTTCTTCCTGGGTACTGGTGCTTTCTAACACTTTAAATCAACACTTTTTTATTACGGTACAAGTGCTTTTTTGCTTTCTTCCACCAAGATAGGCCGAGATGCGAGGGCCATGTATCGCCCCCTACCGATAAACCTGTGGCCTTGTCAAGAAGAGAAAAATCATTGTTCACCGTTGATCAATTAAATTACACAGCTTCTATTTCATTGGTTAGGGGAGCTAATATTTCAGTTCATCAGCAACATATTCTCATTTGATTAGTCGCACTAACAAAAATAAAAGGCAGCTGACCTGAGGCTCTGAACAATTAGAGATCAGATACGTTCATTAATTCATTTCTGGAAATTCACTTTCTGATCAATCTGATGTAGCACAATGCATCGAGTAAATGCTACTATAAAAAAAATCTGTCGTTGCAAACACAGAAGAAATCACTTTCTGAGAAATTTGAAGTAGGATGTATCCAAGGCGGCATAAAACAGGCCATGGCCAGGAGAGAACCACAGAAGTTTTGGGTAGTCTTGCAAACCAATATGAAAAAACGTGGCAATGCAAAAAACACGATCACTGCAATATTTGTAAAAAGTTCTCTTTGAAATAATCTTGAAAGTACATTTCGGAACAGGGAAGCTGCTTTTTGCATTTATCTGCGTTTCATTGTGTCCATTGCTAGGGGGCGTAAAACATTTTCTAAATTGAAACCCATAAAGAATGAACCGAGGACTTCTGCATGCTGAAAGGTGGATTGCATTGCCTGTCTCTTATGTCTGTTGAAAGTGAACTTTTGGAACGAATGGACTTGAGAATGAAATCATAGACGAATTTATCTCAAAGAAGCACAAAAATATAAATTTATAAAAAGTAGGAATAATTTACTATTTACATTTTCAATTGGAAATCAACTTCAGCTGATTATGACAATTTTGAATGAATCGTTAATATGGTTTATAAGTGTTTTTTTTATGATGATGTAATAAGTACCCTTTAAAAAGTGTAGCTTTTATAATAATCTCATTTTTCACAATATCTTACTCCACTTATAATAAAGGAAAAGAGTGTAGTGTTTGAAAGTCGTCGGATAAAACTGTTTTGCATATTAAAAGGCTTTCATATCAAAGCAAATGGGACCTCAAAAACCTTAATCCGTCGTTCGGATTATCGATTTCTTTATATCGTAACTACCGGAAGAGAAAGATCAATTTGTGATCAGTTGAGGGGAGGATGTAACGAATGAATGCATTTCTGAATATCGTAATTACTCGCACAAAAGAATTCGGCTTATGATCAATGGAAAGTTGGTTATCGGAATTCAATCTGTACTGCTCACAAAAATTAGAGGATATTTCATCGCTTCATATTCATTTTGAAATATCCCCTAATTTTTGTGAGCGGTATATTTATTGATACTGTAACTACTGGCAGAAGAGAAATCAGTTTTCAATCAATTGGAGGTAGGATGCACCGAGTCAATGTCTTTTCGGATGCTTCAATCTCTGATCAATTTAGAAATAAAGTGCATGAATTCGACAATTTCTGGAATCTGGATACTTCGCGTAGTGGTGAAAGAAAAAGAACAACTTTTTTAATCATTGGTTACAGGAGATATCGATTCAGTACACCTCTTGAGACTCTAATTACCGTTGATCTAATTCTCACTACTTTAGGATTCAGAGGACCACTTTAGGAGTTAGGGGAGAATCTTAACTACCATCGGATGGGACGTTAATTTGTTGCACTTGAGAAATCAGTTTCTGATTAATTAAGGTAGAACTTATAGATTTCATACATTTCTAGATAATTGAACTGTGGGTGCAAGAGAAATCAGTCTCTGATTAATTAAGGTAGAACTTATAGATTTCATACATTTCTAGATAATTGAACTGTGGGTGCAAGAGAAATCAGTCTCTGATTAATTAAGGTAGAACTTATAGATTTCATACATTTCTAGATAATTGAACTGTGGGTGCAAGAGAAATCAGTCTCTGATTAATTAAGGTAGAACTTATAGATTTCATACATTTCTAGATAATTGAACTGTGGGTGCAAGAGAAATCAGTCTCTGATTAATTAAGGTAGAACTTATAGATTTCATACATTTCTAGATAATTGAACTGTGGGTGCAAGAGAAATCAGTCTCTGATTAATTAAGGTAGAACTTATAGATTTCATACATTTCTAGATAATTGAACTGTGGGTGCAAGAGAAATCAGTCTCTGATTAATTAAGGTAGAACTTATAGATTTCATACATTTCTAGATAATTGAACTGTGGGTGCAAGAGAAATCAGTCTCTGATTAATTAAGGTAGAACTTATAGATTTCATACATTTCTAGATAATTGAACTGTGGGTGCAAGAGAAATCAGTCTCTGATTAATTAAGGTAGAACTTATAGATTTCATACATTTCTAGATAATTGAACTGTGGGTGCAAGAGAAATCAGTCTCTGATTAATTAAGGTAGAACTTATAGATTTCATACATTTCTAGATAATTGAACTGTGGGTGCAAGAGAAATCAGTCTCTGATTAATTAAGGTAGAACTTATAGATTTCATACATTTCTAGATAATTGAACTGTGGGTGCAAGAGAAATCAGTCTCTGATTAATTAAGGTAGAACTTATAGATTTCATACATTTCTAGATAATTGAACTGTGGGTGCAAGAGAAATCAGTCTCTGATTAATTAAGGTAGAACTTATAGATTTCATACATTTCTAGATAATTGAACTGTGGGTGCAAGAGAAATCAGTCTCTGATTAATTAAGGTAGAACTTATAGATTTCATACATTTCTAGATAATTGAACTGTGGGTGCAAGAGAAATCAGTCTCTGATTAATTAAGGTAGAACTTATAGATTTCATACATTTCTAGATAATTGAACTGTGGGTGCAAGAGAAATCAGTCTCTGATTAATTAAGGTAGAACTTATAGATTTCATACATTTCTAGATAATTGAACTGTGGGTGCAAGAGAAATCAGTCTCTGATTAATTAAGGTAGAACTTATAGATTTCATACATTTCTAGATAATTGAACTGTGGGTGCAAGAGAAATCAGTCTCTGATTAATTAAGGTAGAACTTATAGATTTCATACATTTCTAGATAATTGAACTGTGGGTGCAAGAGAAATCAGTCTCTGATTAATTAAGGTAGAACTTATAGATTTCATACATTTCTAGATAATTGAACTGTGGGTGCAAGAGAAATCAGTCTCTGATTAATTAAGGTAGAACTTATAGATTTCATACATTTCTAGATAATTGAACTGTGGGTGCAAGAGAAATCAGTCTCTGATTAATTAAGGTAGAACTTATAGATTTCATACATTTCTAGATAATTGAACTGTGGGTGCAAGAGAAATCAGTCTCTGATTAATTAAGGTAGAACTTATAGATTTCATACATTTCTAGATAATTGAACTGTGGGTGCAAGAGAAATCAGTCTCTGATTAATTAAGGTAGAACTTATAGATTTCATACATTTCTAGATAATTGAACTGTGGGTGCAAGAGAAATCAGTCTCTGATTAATTAAGGTAGAACTTATAGATTTCATACATTTCTAGATAATTGAACTGTGGGTGCAAGAGAAATCAGTCTCTGATTAATTAAGGTAGAACTTATAGATTTCATACATTTCTAGATAATTGAACTGTGGGTGCAAGAGAAATCAGTCTCTGATTAATTAAGGTAGAACTTATAGATTTCATACATTTCTAGATAATTGAACTGTGGGTGCAAGAGAAATCAGTCTCTGATTAATTAAGGTAGAACTTATAGATTTCATACATTTCTAGATAATTGAACTGTGGGTGCAAGAGAAATCAGTCTCTGATTAATTAAGGTAGAACTTATAGATTTCATACATTTCTAGATAATTGAACTGTGGGTGCAAGAGAAATCAGTCTCTGATTAATTAAGGTAGAACTTATAGATTTCATACATTTCTAGATAATTGAACTGTGGGTGCAAGAGAAATCAGTCTCTGATTAATTAAGGTAGAACTTATAGATTTCATACATTTCTAGATAATTGAACTGTGGGTGCAAGAGAAATCAGTCTCTGATTAATTAAGGTAGAACTTATAGATTTCATACATTTCTAGATAATTGAACTGTGGGTGCAAGAGAAATCAGTCTCTGATTAATTAAGGTAGAACTTATAGATTTCATACATTTCTAGATAATTGAACTGTGGGTGCAAGAGAAATCAGTCTCTGATTAATTAAGGTAGAACTTATAGATTTCATACATTTCTAGATAATTGAACTGTGGGTGCAAGAGAAATCAGTCTCTGATTAATTAAGGTAGAACTTATAGATTTCATACATTTCTAGATAATTGAACTGTGGGTGCAAGAGAAATCAGTCTCTGATTAATTAAGGTAGAACTTATAGATTTCATACATTTCTAGATAATTGAACTGTGGGTGCAAGAGAAATCAGTCTCTGATTAATTAAGGTAGAACTTATAGATTTCATACATTTCTAGATAATTGAACTGTGGGTGCAAGAGAAATCAGTCTCTGATCAATTAAGGTAGAACTTATAGATTTCATACATTTCTAGATAATTGAACTGTGGGTGCAAGAGAAATCAGTCTTTCATCAGCTGGACGTAAGAATCGAAAAGGATTTCTGGATAATGTAACTATTGGCGTAGGATAAATCAGTTCCTGATCTGATTGATGCATTGAGGGTAATACTTAAGGCAATTCAATAGATTTCTAGATCCTCATTAGAAGCGCAAGAGAAATCAGTTTTCAAATCCAGACATTCAATGAATGGCTACTATCCTTCTTACCATTTCTTCCATTTCAACTCTAACTCTGCTTAAAAAGTTAACTGAAGAAATATTTTGCAATTTTTAGAAAAATTGCGAACTTAACTTTTTTGCCTAATAATGAGTAGTAAGAAGTAAAATAATATATAAACTTAAGAACTAGCCCTAAAACGTGTGCTTTTAACGTAGGAAACATAATCAGATTTGATATACTGCCATAGCGGCCTGTGAAATTGCACAGAAAGATTATTTGATCTAATAAATTTCCGTTGAACGTTCGACATCAAATATGGCGCAACAGTTTACATTTCGTCGAGTTCATTTTTACTTCTGCCCAGTTTCTGTACGATCAGAGGAAAGTGGCAATAACAAACTTTCGCTCTCGGAAGCTCAGTTTCTTTCTCCACTCTGTTTACCTTAAACCCCTCTACCCTCCCCCCTTCGCGCTACCCCCTGTATTTATTTCTAATCATAAATGACACATCTTCAGCTCGTGCGCGCACGGAACACGGCCGGTACGTCACTACTGCTATGTTGCGTGCGTGACTGAGCCAAAAATCGCGCTTGGCAAGCCGTGACGCACCCGTTGTCCTGGCAACCGCAGGTAACGACGACAACAACAATAGTGATCATCCCGCGGGAGTTGACCGGAGGCCGGGGCTAGCAGCAACTGTTACACGCCCGGCGATCAGCGCGTCCGAGCAGAGAGAAGAGGCACTCCCACCTCCTCCACCAACTCACATTCACTTCCTCTTCGCTTATCTTCAGGAAGGAAATAAAGTTTTCAAAATTAGATATGAGACAGCATCGATGAAAAAATATATATGCAAATGAGAAATAATATCGCTGTTTTAAGTCGTTTGTAGGAAATGCTTCAAAGATTATTACGAGTTAAAATCTTATTTCAAAAATATTTATTTAAATGATTGTACAATTCTTTTTTAAATATTATAAACAGGATGAAGATAAATATTTGAATTTGGCCGCCTGGCTTGTGTGAATTGAAAGATTTCTTCTTTGTGGGAGGTAGGTGGGGGGGGGGGGGACTTGACTGTGGTACGAACATTGGCAACCAATTTTCAATTTTCTAATAGGATATAGGCCCGGATATCGATTAGCAAACGAGGCTCGCATCGCGTGATGTTCCCAGGTCCGAATCCCGACTGTGTCTGCGCTTCTTTTTTTCTTTGCTGAAGAATGGGTTCGCAATGAAAGAGGTGGATCCGTCGGATCCAGGGGAGCCACATCCCTTGCTGTGTACGTTAAAGAACAGGCTGGATGGAAGGATGCCATCCGTGTCGTAACATGTTTAGCGGATCACCTTCTCTTACCGAACTTTGAACCCTTGAGGTCCTTGTGACCTAATGATTTAGCCCATTATGTACGCAAAATGAGCGCTCGCAGATAAAACAACTACAGTTCAGAAGAGCACGACTCTCCTATTGACAAATACAAAACAGAGCGATTTAATGCAGTCTGACTTACCATTGGAGCACCCATACCGAAACACTGGCTCCCACGCTTCGCCATTGCCATTGGCATCAATGATATCGGAATTTTGTTTCTTTAAAATTAAATTGGCTGCTTCACTTGTGATCCCGTTTTTTCCTCCCTCAGTGACTAGGAGACAAAGAGCCCAAAAATCAAAACAGATTTTCTCTCATGAGATCCATTGGATGACAACTTTTGGGATCGATGTCAAAAACTATTGAGATTTTCTAACCACGCACATGGTACACATCTGCAGCACACGGGAGCATGGGTCAAAATTGCATCCGGCGAACGGTCTCTTTCCACGGCCAACGAGATCTTCCTTCTCTCAGAAAATGGGCGGAGGGTGGTTCAATATGTAGCGTGCCACGCTCGTAATCTGCAGTGTCCAGGTTTGAATCCCAGCTGGGCCAACGTTGAGATTTATCGCCCGTAAAACTCCCCGGCCTGCCCACGGTCAGTAGGAGACACCCATGGACTTCGAAAAACCGTCGTCCGTCTGATGTGACGTTAAGCCGTGGCCCCATATGCGGGAAAGCCATACCCTGTGCACAATAAAGAACGCATTGGATGGCCTTGACGGGAGGCTACCATTTGTCTTCCAGTGGATCTAGTCTCCCCAACCCTCCCTGAGCCCTCGGGGCCCTTATGACCTGGCCATTTAGCCCATTGTGTGCAAGAAAAGTGCCGCTCAGAGGTAAAGTAACCCAACCCAATCTTCCTCCAGAAGATAGAAGACAAAGCCATTCGCTGTCTCTTTTAGTTTTGTTCATTTTGCAAAGGCAGAGAGAGTCCGTGGAGTCGGTTGCATCGAAGCTCACTTGGAGGATGTTCAGCGGTTCCCTAGATTTATCCCTCCGCTATCGACCATTACCAGAAAGCTGATCATCGGAAGCAAGAACGGTTCCTAGGATTCCGTGATTCCTGGTATCTTCATCATCGAGTCCCGCGCAGGCGCCGACAACGGTTCAAGTTGTTGGATGCCAAAAATGAGAAACTGACGGAAAAAGCGATCAATAAAAATCTCTTCTCTTGTACTGTGATGCGTGATGACGCCAGATACACGTGTTTCATTCCACGGGTGACAAAAAAGTGAATGTTATTTTACGTGAGAACGTGACGATGAAGTGCCGTTTGGAAATATCGGAAGATCCTAAATGCCCGTTGCAAGTTCTGGAAGTTCCAATCCCACTCGTTCCAAACGGAAACTTCCCTATTGTCTTTGGCTTATGGATAATACAGCGGTGCCAACGCAATGGGGCACCGCTCTGTATTGTCCTGGCACCAATACAGAGAAAGCCGATTGAGATGCTCAGGGTTATTAATATTTTCAAATTTTCTGGCGTCTTTAAACATCACCAAACATGGAGTGGCCTCGTGGCACACTGGCGCGACTACACACGCCATGGCAGAATTTAAAACAAAAAAAAATTGTAAAACAACCTAAATGTAAGAAAAATCGATCTTTAAAGAACAAGTTTCATCAACAAGGTGGAAATTAAAATCAGTCGATTATTGTTTTAGCGATTCTTTATTAAGAAGGGTATTATGAGATTATATTTTGCCAGAGTGCTTCAGAAATTCTTGGAAAAAAAAAGAGTTCCAGGTTGAAACAAAGTTTAAGCTCCCTGCAGTTGTGAAATTGTACAGCAAAGAAACCGCCTCTTTCAGTTAAAACAACTTTAAGGAATAAACTTCATTTTGAAATGTTATTTAAATACCATGACGCCATCATATTATTCCTTTAAAGAAATTTCCATGCATTTATATATTGAGAAAGCCAAACTAATGATCAGATTTTCATTGAGATTGAAACAAGTGGCCAATCAACTTCATTTACTAAAAGAAAAAGGCAATGTACTATAAAGGTTCCATTCATTATCATTAAGCCCAAGCTTCGTTTTTCCTTTTTCTTTTAGCGATGCAGGTTGCGACGCCTCATCGAACTGACAGATAAGCGAACAGCAATACCACTTTTGGCTCTTTCCTGCGGCGGGACAAGGGCCTCCTTTCCTCGGGGCTACACAGTAGCCGGTTGGAAGAACTCTTATCTGGACAAGCGGCCAAGACCTGCCGGGACAGGTTATCAAGTTGCTCCACACAACCACCAACACTCCCCAGTTTAACACTTGACAGTTTCAGAAAAGAACCCCGATGCCCCTCGAACTTCCCTCCCGGCCTCTATTGACAGATTTACACGGTGGCGGCGCTCCAGCAGCAAGCTCATAGAGAATGCTGCTGACGAGTGAAAGTGCAAGACCCCACTCCTTGAGCTATCTGAGTCGCCACAAGCACTGATAAAACAGACTGCGGCCTTTCTTTTTGCCTTGGCTCTGCAAGGTTTTAATTTCCTCACGAGAGCACGATTAAGATAATCACTCTACCCGTTCGTCTTCCCATCGTTACGATAACGAGTCTCTCTCTGTCTCTATTTGATTGCATCGTCCGAGATTCAGCCAATGAACACGCCGCAATGCATAGTCTACAATGACGTCAAACTCATTAATTGCTTTCTCGTTTCAGTGGGTCGACTTGTCACATTCCTCATCCTCAAGAATGTGAATTATTCATCAAAATGAAATGATAACGAAGACGTCCAGATTTGCTAAATAAAAATTAAGAAAAGACGTCGGATTCACCTGGATAGTTAATTTCATTTTCTCACTTACGAAATGTTATTACATTTGTAAATCATTTCTAAAGAGTTTACTTCTCTGTCTCTCTGGTCTCCTGACCAATCAGAACTAGTCTAAATAAAGACATAAAGTCATCTTTATCTCAAATAACAGATGATTGGAATCGGAAGTCGCTACTAATATTGACACCACTGATCACTGCTGTAATAAATACAAGCCGCATGAGGCATATTTCAGGTAGCCTAACATTTCTGGTTCTCGAAGGATTTTTGTGTTAACATAAATGTTAGGAATTCTAAACAGCTGAACGATTAAAAATGACAAAAATTAATTCAGATCGACAGTAATTTCATTCGGAATTAAGATATCCGCAATAATTGTTTTTTTTTTTTAAATTAAAGATGAAAGTTCCCTTTTTTGTTCTTCGATGAAAAAGTTCATAAAAGCGATTCTCAAGAAAACTATTTTACAAGTTCTTTCACTCATTCTGGTAGGAAACATACTCCGGATCATTTGGATTGCTTTCAAAACAACTGCATGTAACTAGTTCAACTTCCTACAGGTATTTAAAGGGGTGGTAGCCGTGTCTAACTCATCAGTTCTTGTGCAGGTGTTGTTAAGATATGCCATGCAAACCAGTGCGAGCTCCATATCTCCAAGTGAATGAGTTCGAGAGAGGACAAATTGTTCGCATGAGAGAAGGCAGTCTTTGGTATCGAAAAATTGAGAAATTGTAGCTCGTGTGGGACACAGTGTATCTGTTGTGCGTCGAATATGCAAAGAATGTTTTAAAGATGGGCAACAAACACATCTGGAAGGTTCTGAACTTCGTATAACAGATCACTCTACCCCGTCTATAGCCTTGGCCCAACGGTAGATGTCAGTAACATATCTTCCAATGTCAGCAGTAATAGTTCGATGCCGTTTATGGCAGTTCGGACTGCATGCTCACCAGAGATTGCTTAAGACTGCCTCTGACATCATCATCATCCTCAAGCAGCGATGGGCTACGGAGGTCCAACCAGACCGAGCAATTTAGTTCTCCAAGCAAGTCTGTCCTGAGCTACATCTACTGCATCTGGCCACTGCACACCAATTCTAACAAGGTCCTGTTCAACATTGTCTGCCCACCGCATCCTAGGTCTCCCCTTCTTTCTGAGGCCTTTAGGCACACTGTTCATAACCCTATTCGCCAATCTATAATTATTCATACGAGCAACATGGCCAAACCAACGGAGTCTCTCTCTGCACAATATGCTGCTTAAAGGAGGTTGCAAACTCCTTTGCCTAACCTCATCATTAGTTACAAAGTTGAATCACCTAATACCCAAGATACTGCGTAAGCATCTGGAATCAAAAGCATCTAGTTTCCTGTTATCTTGTTTACACAACGTCCAAGTTTCACTACCATAACTAACCCTAGAAAGAACCAAACTATTATACAGTCTAATTTTAGTCTTTAGGTGTATACGCCTATTTCTCCACACTCTCCATAGATTCTTAAAAGTCGCGGCAGCAATCCCTATTCGTCTGTTAATCTCATGCCGCACATCACCAGTATCTGTTACATAGCTCCCAAGATAATTAAACTGTGACACCTGCTCAAGACTGCAACCATTCAGATTAACTGAATCACAGCCTGCCTGACCAATTTTCATCACTTTAGTTTTCTCTCTGTTTATAACCAAACCTACTCTACTACCAGTCTCATCAACAGCTCGAATGAAAGAGTTCATCTCATCAACATCATTTGCCAAAAGGGCTAAATCATCAGCATAATCTAAATCAGAAATTTTAGTATCTCCAATCCATTTAAGGCCAAAATCTTTCCCTTGAAATGAATTTCGCATAACATAATCAATAACCAAGCTAAAGAGAAAAGGAGACAAAATGCATCCTTGTCGAACACCAGAAGTAATGCTAAACCAATTGCTACAAGTCTTACCAACTCTCACACATGACTCAGTGTTATTATAGAGAGCTTTCATTATGTTAACTAACTTGTCTGGTATACCATATGATTTCACAATCAACCACAAATTATGACGATCAACAGAGTAGAAAGCGTTTTTGAAATCAACAAAGCTAGCAACCAAAGGTTTCTAAAACTCTAAACATTTCTCAAGAATCTGCCTGAGTGAAAATATCTGATCCACACATCCCCTACCACTTCTGAATCCACATTGCTCATCACGCAATTGACTGTCAACCAGATTCTTAATTCTATTAAGCACAATCATGGAAAGAACTTTACCTGGAACGGAGAGTAGGCTAATACCCCTATAGTTATCAGAACTGCGATCACCTTTTTTGAAAATAGGGATAATAATAGCTCTAGTAAAATCCTTAGGAACCATGCCTTTATCATAAAAGATATTCAGAATTTTAGTCATCCAAGTGGTAACAGAAACATTCCCAGCTCTAAGCATTTCCGTAGTAATTTCATCTACCCTGGGGATTTATGAAGTTTAAGTTTAGAAATAACCAAAATAACTTCAGATTGTGTTATAGGGCCAACATTAAAACCACCAATGCATCTATCATCGTTGCAAACAATGGGAATAGAACTAACCACATTGTTTAGAACATCACTGAAATGCTCAGCCCACCTAGCCATGACAGAATCCTCACCTTCTATAACCTTACCTTGTTTATCCTTCAATCCCTGTATACCTGTTCGTTTTTTACCACACAAAACATTAACTATCCGGTACAGCTCTCTGCTGTGTGCTATCTAACTGCTTCCTCGGCTTTGTTAGCCAAGCGATCAAGCCAAAGATTCTTATCAACAGCTAACTGATCTTTTACACGTTTATTAAGCTCTCTGTAATACTTTCTATTAGGACTAGTAGGGTATTGATTAAGGACATTCCTGCAGTTCTTTCTTTCCGAAATAAGCTCAAGTGCCTTATCACTCAGATAATTCTGTCTCTTCTGCTCCTTTTTTCCTAAAAGAGTACTTATTAGTTTCCAAAAATGCCTGTTTAAAATGGTCCCATTCTTCCTTAACTTCAGTAGTATGCAAACCATGACTTCATAATGACTAAGTAACCTATCATGGTAAGCTTTAGCTATAACTGGGTCTTTTAGAGCTTCGGTATTAAAGGAAAATTTTTTAACCTTAGCACAACACTTTTTAAGTTTAAGTTGCAACACACTTTTAACAAGGTAATGATCAGATCCAATTTCAGCTCCCCTATATGACCTGGTATTCCTAACAGAATTAGCCCATTTGCTGTTAATTAATATATTATCAATCATATTCTTATGTAGCCCATCAGGTGAAACCCATGTGTACTTATGTATGTCGCGGTGTTTGTAATAAGTGCTATTTATTCTGAATCCATTGAGTTTACTTACCTGTAGGAGACGCTGCCCATTGCCATTGCAGCTACCAATACCAAAAGGACCTATCACCCCTCCCCAAAGGTCAGAGTCAGCACCAACTTTGGCATTGAAGTCACCAAGAACAAGGGTAATATCTCCTTTCTTGACAGAATTCAAAATATCCTGAAGTTGTCCGTAAAACCTATCCTTCTCATCCTCATCGGCATCCTCAGTGGGGGCGTAACAGCAGATAACACCCCAACACAAAGCAGTCTGACTACAGTGATGCATCGAAGCTTGAATTGCACTTTCTGTAATTGTAAAGAAACCATGTCACATATTTACTAAACGGTTCACATTATGACAAAGAACGTAAAATTAATTTTCAGCAATTATCTCAACTTGGAATAAATCGATTTACTTCAAAAGGTATGTTGAATTTCCCAAGTAGATGACTACAGAAAAGCAAGCTACAGTTTTCTTATTACCTCCTGATCACGATTTTATTCTTTAACAGGATATAACCACATTTCTTCTGGACCAATGAGAAAGCTCGACTAATCAGATTTCAGTTTCTATGGTTTCATTTCAAACTTTTCACTTTAACAAAACTGTTCTGTAACGGAAATTTTCTCCTTCACAGCCTCACTTATTACAAATCATATTATTCAGATCTTTATTTTCGAACCTTAACTATTATCTATTTTACTATTAAACATTAAAACTATTAAATTTTGTAGCTATGACACTTCATTGAATAATGAGAATTTATATATTTGATATATTATGTAAAGCATTTAAAAATTTCTTTTGCTTTTCTTTATACTTTTGTATCGTTTTTAAACGAACCTGGTGTAGAAGGGCCTTGTCCCTGGCACCACTGTGGTTGGTAGGTGTGTAAATAGATAAAGAGCAAGGGGTGGACACAGTAATCATTAAAAACAACTCGATATGTAACTCTCCAATTGCCTCCACACTGTAATCATTTATTACCACAATAAAGCTGCGTTGAACCCCCAATAGGAGCATGTTCTGATTTCCGTAATCACCATTGTATAGCTCTTAATTTGGCTATTAGAGCATACAATCAATTTATAAAAAGTTAATCAGTGTGTATGTAAAATAAATATTGTTGTATCATTTATTATAGGGCGGGGGTGGCTCAGTCGGTAGCGCGCCAGGCTCGTAATCTGTAGTTCCCAGGTTCGAGTCCCAGCTGGGTCAGCGTTGAGATTTATCTCCGCAAAATTCCCCGCCCTGCCCACGGTCAGTAGGGGACACCGATGGGCTTGGAAAGGCCGCCGTCCGTCGGATGGGACGTTAAGCCGTGGCCCAGTGTGCGGGAGAGCCAATACCCTGTGCACGTTAAAGAACACGCTGGATGGCCTTGACGGGAGGCTACCATCTGTCTCCCAACAGCTGTTCCAGTGGGTCCCCTCCCCCACTGGGTCCCCTCCCTTCTCTGAGCCTTCGGGGTCCATGTGACCTGGCCATTTAGCCCATAGTGTGCAAAAAAGTGCCGCTCAGAGGTAAAACAACCCAACCCATTTATTATATATCGAGATTATTTCAGTTAAGTTATTAAAATATAGAACTGTAAAACGATAACAAACAACCTTTATTGCTGGAATGATGATTCAGTTTTGAACCATCCTCTGTAGACCTCTGATTAAAGAATAGATAAACATTTGCCTTTTTCACATTTTCTTTTTTCTTCTGAGAATTTCTTTATAAAAGAATATCCTATCGATAGCACCATGTTCACAGGAGCAAGAGCCGCTAATAATTCCTTCATTTCCGTTTCCTTTAAAATAGATTTGTGTGTTTTAATTGCTTTGTAGAATCCATCATTTAGAATGCGAACATAAAATATCGTTTGCTTGTAGAAACATTTCCGTTCCTAGAGTAAGTAACTCTGAACTTTGAGTTCCATTAACTTTCCAATCGAAAGCTTAATTTTTCAGCCTTTCTTTCTTACATAATACACCTCTTACGTAGAATAAGTATAAGGGTATTATCAGTCTAACTGGATAACAAATGGAGATATGTAAACAATTCCTTCCTCAAGCGTTCCCAATTCACGATAGCAAGAATATATTTCGAAGATCCAAAAATGTCATCATATATTAATAAAGAAATCGAAATATTTATTTTATGATACACTGGTTCTTAAAATTAAAGGCTAATATGTTATCTTTGAAAGTAAGTGAGGGAATAACTTGAAATGTAGTGTACATGTAAATTTTACCAAATGTGAAAAGAAAATGCTTGCACTTTTAACCGACGCTACCACAAGTAGTAATTTTATTTAGGATTGCTATAAAAACGACGCTACCACAAGTAAAAATTTAAATTAGGATTGCTATAACTACGTGGTTGTGGTGAACGATAGGTAGGATGGAAGCGGAGCAATCTCAGACCTAGTATCCAGAGTCGTAAATGTACGACTGATTATCCTCTCAAGGCTCTGTAGCCCATACAGAGTCTGCAACCTATAGTGAATTTATGTAGTCTTCTACAGGCCTTTGCGTCTAAAGACTGTATCACAGCACACTGCCCTTCTTTTAATGAATTTTAAATCTATTATGCCATTCGTTCGCCAGCTCCTACAGGTCGAGACGGGTGTCTTTTGAACCTTCCTTATTCACTTTTAAAAAGATAAATAAATAAATAAAAATTTTAATTATTTGGAGGAACTTTTCGCAATCTGCAATCAGCTCCTCGACAATAGCTGTACGCAGTTTGTGGAACTCTTTCTTGCGTGAAACCAGTCTTATGGCGATCATCAATTAAAATTTTAGCTAAAGATAAAACCGTAGATTGCTCCACTCTTTCAGTCTGCCTTTGAAATAAAATAATCCTCAATGAATGATAATGGTCAACCCAAACTAACTTAAGGCGGAAAAGTTAACAAGAAGGCTCAACAACAAGTCAGAAGGACTCGAGCCTTTTAAGAATGATTGTGTCTTCGTAGAATTGTTCCTGGAGCGAAAATAACTTCAGCGTAACGAAACAAATGCAAATAAATAAATAAATAAATAAATAAATAAAATTTCCCCTTGCATGGAGAATCGGTTTTGCAAGAACAGAAAAATCAGAGATGATCTAATTATCTGAGAACAGATAAAATTTGAAACATAACTAAATAAAATTACTTGCAATCTCAAGGGCTTGGCAAGCTGCAAAAAAATTTATAACACAAAAAGCCGGTGGCATCAAGAGTTATATTTTCACTGGAGGAAAGTTTCTGAAAAATATTTTTATATAATATTAATCCATTGCCGTGTGAACACCTAATAAGTGACATTAAAATGTAATTAAAAATAATTATACAATTATATTTTTATTATACATTTATATATACTAAAAGATTTTTGCGAAATAGAATTAGATGAAGAAATTATTTATTTCCACTTAGGGAAAAATAAGTTTTTCAAAAGTTCCATAATTGCCTAATCTGTCACTATTTCTTCAAATTAGTTCCGTGTAATTTGAACCCATGAACCTTAAAGTTTCCTTAACCAGGACAAAGATCGGGATTTTCTGCTAATATCTCGTAAAAATAAACAATTTAAAAAAAAATCGGCTTCCTTTTTAAGTACACTTTTGAAGGAAAATTAGGTAAATAGTTAACAAAATTTTCAAAATTATTAGGAAACATTAAACAGTTCATATCGAATTGTTTTTTGTTAAGCCTAGTATTAGCCTCATATTATTTTGGTTGTCTCCAATACTTATTTTCTGGAAAATTAAATTAGATGCCATTGATACCAATGCAGGTGTACTAATTGGTTATATTTAAAAAACTGAAAGTTAAACAGTGGTTTAGAATAAATATTAAAAACTACAAAATATACTATTATCCTCTTTATTCTAGTCATCGCTACTGAAATTTTTAACAATTGTTCATTATCATAATTATATACATAAATTGCAAAAAAAAATGCATAATTTCTAAAGAGATCATTGTTTAAGAATTCCAGAGATTTCCTTCATTATAATAATTCATGGCTAGATATTAACACACTTTTCAGAGTTATTTTCATCACTTGTACAAGTCTCCAGTACAACAAATGATATGAAGAAAATAAACGGAACCATCCCGCAGATAAAACTTTAATGCGTATCTTGCTTTGATTATTGCTATTAATACTTCATTTATTTTTAACAGTGTGTAATAGCAATAACAAAATGATAACACGTTACAATTATATAAATGCTTATTTGAATTATGAAGATAACAAATTTTCAGTTCAAGAAATAACAATTTGAAAGATAGCATACATTGCATAAGATATCTACACTCTATGTTATCACATAATATAGCTAATTAGTGATTTGCCGGCATTGCTTCATCCTTAGATTTTTTTCACTCTTTAAATTATAAACTTATTATTCAAAGAGCAAATTTATAATTACAAACTTTCTCAAATATATAGTAGAGTTTGATTTCGGATTTCTTGAAAATAGGGCTTTTCTTTTTAATTTTTATGTTTAATTTTTTAGTAAAAAATTTTGAATGGGAATTCCATTAAGTGTATTTTCCCTTTATTATCATGAATAGTTATCATTCGCTTTTTTTTTAGCAAAAATACGAAAATAATTAATTTAGTATCCATTAAATTTTCATTTTAGTTCTCAAACCTTAAGCACTGATTTAGATGTTCCAAAACAGGGCACTTCTCCGCATTTCACTGTTTTATCTCTTTTTCTTGAGAAGCAATCCTATGCCAAACTCATCCTGTTTCGATACCTCATCTTGGTTGTAAGTGCCCCTACACATTTGCTCAGTTTTAAGGAACTGTGAGGACTATACTTGATTTATCTTTCCCTCTTTTCTGTTTGATTTTACGAGACTAACTCCTATTTTGGGAACATTCCATTTTCCACAACCAATTCTTACGTTGCTTAAAATGTGATAAGAGGAAGATACAGTATATTTGCCGAATTTGGTAGTCCCAGCTCTTATCATATACGAGAAGTTCTTGATCCAAGCAAACAGACTAATTCTTCAAAATATGTAATAGATATATATATATATATTCAGTCAATATGATCGATTCCCAAATGTATTTATGTCCTTTGGATATTTTGCATATTTTTAGTGATGAAACTGTAATTCATCGTTCCTACTAAATAACCCTAGAGTTATGTTGGTGATAAATGGATTCAATAAAAGCAGCATTTTTTTCGCAGCTTTCCAGATAAGTGAGAATCACTCAGAAACATGACGATTATATCATCCCTAAAGTATACGGGAAACAGAATTGCAATGAAGTGTAAGGGAAACAGAATTGCAATGGAGAATAAGGGAAACAGAATTGCAATGGAGAATAAGGGAAACAGAATTGCAATGGAGAATAAGGGAAACAGAATTGCAATGGAGAATAAGGGAAACAGAATTGCAATGGAGAATAAGGGAAACAGAATTGCAATGGAGAATAAGGGAAACAGAATTGCAATGGAGAATAAGGGAAACAGAATTGCAATGGAGAATAAGGGAAACAGAATTGCAATGGAGAATAAGGGAAACAGAATTGCAATGGAGAATAAGGGAAACAGAATTGCAATGGAGAATAAGGGAAACAGAATTGCAATGGAGAATAAGGGAAACAGAATTGCAATGGAGAATAAGGGAAACAGAATTGCAATGGAGAATAAGGGAAACAGAATTGCAATGGAGAATAAGGGAAACAGAATTGCAATGGAGAATAAGGGAAACAGAATTGCAATGGAGAATAAGGGAAACAGAATTGCAATGGAGAATAAGGGAAACAGAATTGCAATGGAGAATAAGGGAAACAGAATTGCAATGGAGAATAAGGGAAACAGAATTGCAATGGAGAATAAGGGAAACAGAATTGCAATGGAGAATAAGGGAAACAGAATTGCAATGGAGAATAAGGGAAACAGAATTGCAATGGAGAATAAGGGAAACAGAATTGCAATGGAGAATAAGGGAAACAGAATTGCAATGGAGAATAAGGGAAACAGAATTGCAATGGAGAATAAGGGAAACAGAATTGCAATGGAGAATAAGGGAAACAGAATTGCAATGGAGAATAAGGGAAACAGAATTGCAATGGAGAATAAGGGAAACAGAATTGCAATGGAGAATAAGGGAAACAGAATTGCAATGGAGAATAAGGGAAACAGAATTGCAATGGAGAATAAGGGAAACAGAATTGCAATGGAGAATAAGGGAAACAGAATTGCAATGGAGAATAAGGGAAACAGAATTGCAATGGAGAATAAGGGAAACAGAATTGCAATGGAGAATAAGGGAAACAGAATTGCAATGGAGAATAAGGGAAACAGAATTGCAATGGAGAATAAGGGAAACAGAATTGCAATGGAGAATAAGGGAAACAGAATTGCAATGGAGAATAAGGGAAACAGAATTGCAATGGAGAATAAGGGAAACAGAATTGCAATGGAGAATAAGGGAAACAGAATTGCAATGGAGAATAAGGGAAACAGAATTGCAATGGAGAATAAGGGAAACAGAATTGCAATGGAGAATAAGGGAAACAGAATTGCAATGGAGAATAAGGGAAACAGAATTGCAATGGAGAATAAGGGAAACAGAATTGCAATGGAGAATAAGGGAAACAGAATTGCAATGGAGAATAAGGGAAACAGAATTGCAATGGAGAATAAGGGAAACAGAATTGCAATGGAGAATAAGGGAAACAGAATTGCAATGGAGAATAAGGGAAACAGAATTGCAATGGAGAATAAGGGAAACAGAATTGCAATGGAGAATAAGGGAAACCTGGTTATACCATTGACATTAAAACATCGATATCGAATAACTTCAATACTGTATATTTCAATCTGATGTATTCACAAATGAACTCTGCAGGAAATGGTAATAAGAGCTTCGAAAGCTTCAAAATAAAATATTTTAGTAATAAATCATATTCCTTAATTAGGCGGAGTAACGTATACAGCAGATTTAAAGAGAAGTGGCAGAAGTTTAGCAGAAGGGAAGAATCGTCCTTTTCTCTTCATGCACTTTGAACGTCACCAGCAGATGAACCGGAAGTGCTCTTTTGACGTCATTGCTGGTCACGTGAGCCGGCAGGCGGTGAGGCCAGCAAAGCCTCTACCGCACGGAAAGAGTCACCCGGTATGCAAATTCAACCGAATGCCGATGGTCGCCATGTGAGGAAGGATCGCAGCTGTGTCACGGTGGACACACCGAGATCCCACCGAGAGCGAGGAAACTCTCATCGATGATGATGATGTCCACCCTTTTCCTTCGTGCTGCTGCTGCCCACCATCCCTCCTCTTTAATACTCCTACCTGTGTACCGGTAAAGTAGGCTTACCTGAGTAGGTTGGACCGCGTCCTCGAGGGCTCGTGAAAGGGGGAACGAAGAGAGCAATTGTCTTCGTGCAAACGACCTAGTCCAAACACTTCACGTGCACAATAAGAGACACGGCACCGACACCGGGGATCCAACTTGCACTCCGGTTTTTGATGTCGGACCCGATTTTCGAACTGTACGAAGGCTTTCCAGCACAACTCGGGATATACTGCTACCCTACCTACGTAATCACGCTTCCCCGGGACTGCGTTGCCACGGCAACGGAATGACGCAGGCCGAGATGGGATCGCCATGGCAACGCAAGGAAAAGCCCTCCCTCGCGCTAGAGGGCCGCTATCGACAAACAGTTCAATGTCAAGGGCAGCGGGCCACAGAGCAACAACGGTTGCAGGAGACGCACAGAGGAGAGAGATGATGTTGGAGGCTGCGGAGCGAGGGTGGGGGAACCCTGGAAGTTCGCCGGAGAAGAAGGAAGTGCTCACGAAGAGAACGCATATGCTCAAAGGTCACAAGCGACTGCAGACACGTGCTGGCTGACGTGATCTTTAGCAGCGCGAAATGTCAGCATGTTTATTGTTGACGTGTGTTTCTTCTGCAGCTAATGCAGCAAGAGCGAGCGAAATGGCGATCTTCTGATATCTGCTGCTGATAAAGGATCGGGGATTCGCAACAGAAAGTTCAACTGTGAAGAAATGCGATGGGAATCACTTCAGTCAAGAATAGAGTTGCGCGAGTGCGCAATGGCAGAGGAATGATCACGCAAATCAGACGAAGAAGATGGCGAATAAATTAGCTCCACCATTTCAACGGATTTTGAGACAATGGGGAGGGGGGGGGGAATGCAAGAAGAGAACAAAAAAAAAAGGAAGGAAGGGCAACTGGCAGAAAAAAGTCAGCGATGCTGAATCAATCGCCAAAGGGCAACTGCGTGCTTTAAAGGACATTCTAAGATAGCAAATCAAAAGACAGGAAGTTTTTCAATAATAATATTATTAACGAACTGCAGTAAAAAAAATAATGGTAGACATTTTAGAATTTCAAATTCTAATATATATTATATTAATATAATAATGATTGTTGTTTGATATCTAATAATCAAGATGCGACCCACTTGCTTTGTAATCACGTGGACTCTATGCACCAATCACAGAACGGCTACACATTGCCAAAGACATTCTTGTATTTCCCAAGTCAGGTTGATCGATCCATTTATAGACTTGCAACAGGAACAAAATTATTTTCATCATTGAAGTCACTTTCACCACTGCTGGTATCGTCTGCGCTTTCCTTATTGTACTATTAATGTTCATTTTTCATTTTTCTGTTTTTCATTTTCTGTTGTGTAGAGTCCATTAAACTGAAGTCAATCCGAACATCTGAAATCGATGTCATTTCTATCAGGAATTGATTAAGTAATGAAACACGTATGTTGTTTTGAAATTAATTTCTTTTCTGCCAAAATCTTTTACGAAAGTGTAATTCCAAATAGCTTTCTTACCATGAAAGGTTGTCCTCACAGAAAGATAACACAAACGTCCACGCAACATCCAGAAAAAAAGACATTAAAGGCTTCTAATTGTGCACGTTAAGAGATTAATAGTATTGTAAATCTTCACCAACTGGGAATCAGTAGGGAAGTTGAATTTCGGGGAAAAAATCCGCTAAATTGCATTATTAAAGATTGTCGATATTTGTATTGGTTAAGTGCTCTCTGTGGTGTGCAAAGAGACGGGTCTCTCGTCACGTGGAACAACATAAACTAATGCACTATTCCTGAAATTTTATTATTGCTGTCTTTTGAAATTTATTTTCCAACTTGCCTACTTATTAACGGTTGGCTTAGATAATTGTGTTGATCACTACATGTCTGAGAAATCTGTTTGTGTATTTTTTTTAATTTCTTTCAGGTAGATGAATATTTAGAATAAGATAATGATTCATGATTTGGAAGAGTTAGTTATTTATGTGGAATCTGTAATTATTTTGCTTCTGTTGTGTGCTTAAAACATTAATGATTATTAGAGATTCAACATATTAGAGATTTAACATTTCGATAAAGAATAGCTAAAGATGCTCTTGACGGGAAAATAAACTGTAATACCTGGAAGGAAGAGCGACCCACGTGAGTAAGACGGGGACCATGGTTTCCACTGGAAAAGAGAAATGCATATTTTTTTCAGGATTTCAATGGGTTAATTAATATATTGACAGATGAGTTTTATGATATCGACAAAAATCATTAATCAGTGTTTTATAAAACATACGTTTTTGCAATTTTCGTAATTTTAACAATTCAATACACTTGTTCTTATTAAACATTATTTATACATCCGTCCATATACACATCCACACACAAATAAAATCCTCAAACAGCCACGGGCTGCGGAGGTCCTACCAGACCTGCAATTTAGTTCTCTAGGAATTTCTATCCTCAACTCTAGATATTAGCCGATTCTAACAAGGTCTGTTTGATGTTGTCTGCCCACCGCATCCTAGATTTGACCAAACCAATGGAATCTGCACAATATGCTTCTCAGAGGAGGTTGCCGACTCCTTTGCCTAATCTCATCATTAGTTACAAAGTTGAACCACCTAATGCCCAAGATACTGCATAAGTATCTGGAATCAAAAGCATCTAGTTTCCTGTTATCTTGTTTACAAAGTGTCCAGGTTTCCCTACCATAACTAACCCTAGAAAGAACCAAACTATTATACAGTCTAATTTTAGTCTTTAGGTGTATACGCCTATTTCTCGACACTCACCAAAGATTCTTAAAAGTCCCAGCAGCAATCCCTATTCTTCTGTTAATCTCATGCCGCACATCACCAGTATTTGTTACATAGCTCCCAAGATAATTAAACTGTGACACCTGCTCAAGACTGCAACCATTCAGATTAACTGAATCACAGCCTGCCTGATCAATTTTCATCACTTTAGTTTTCTCTCTATTTATAACCAAACCTACTCTACTACCAGTCTCATCAACAGCTCGAATGAATCAGTTCATCTCATCAACAGCATCAGCCAACAGGCCGCACTATTATACAAGGTTCATTATATTTATTCCAATTTTCTTCACACGTGTTCCCATATATATCTACACTAAAGGATATCATTCGAATACTATATAATATTTAATCAACACCAATGATGTTGATAGAATAAGCCATTAAAATAGGGATTATTTCTTTCGATGAAGAGAGCCATGCATTTCCCTTCAGATGCTTCACCTAGTGGAGCGAGAAATGTGATGCAAAATTATACGATAATGTTTAACACTTGTTTAACATCTTTTAACACTTAATTAATAACTTGTTTAACATAAACCTCGACATGTTTAACACTTGCCTCGCCATTCACTTCAGTGTACCCGGATTCATGATTCTGTTTCAGTTTCATGTTACATATCCATGTGGATCCAACGTCCTGCGACATGAACGTGAAACGGAACTGCTCGTGGTATCGGTTGGGCATTTGTTCCTAAATATTGCGTGATTTATTTTCATCAAACAGAAATTGTAACCAATTAAGGCTCCAGTATGTTTTAAGCCCAGGGTTTATTTCAATTAATGTCGCTCTTTTTCTTTTTGCATTGAGATGTGATTTCCCATCCCTCGATGCTTCAGAATCGTTACTACAAAGATCCGCAAGTCTAGACACTTCAAATTGCGGACGTAAAACATCATCACACAAGGTCCTAAATATTTTTAGAAGAAAGCGTTCTTTTTAATTACCATCGAAAAGAACATTTTAAACTCGGTATTTTTTTAACTAGGCTTATTTGCTTTTAGAAATGCATCTTTCTCTACTTTTAATTAGATCATCATCCGCATCTTCCCTAGTGTGTATGTCAGAATATTTCCCGCATTTGGTCTTCTTTCTTAAACAAGGATAAACATCTAGAGGAACTGTAACGGCGTTCCCGTTCGTTCCTGCTTGATGTTCCCTCCCCACTTTTATTTTTTCTAGATCCGGGCCTACAAGGATATAAATTGTACACAACGACAATTCGTCCATTTTTTTAATATCACTGTTACAGCAAAAACGTAAAGCAAGGCAAAAAATATCTCTCCTTGTATAACGTCTTGTTCGGCCACAAGATTAGATAATTTTAAGCTTGCTTAATAATCATCATCGTATACATAATAGCCGTATTTCCGAACGAGAGGGCGGGCGGATCCGTTTGACGTCATCGGGGGCAGTAATTGGCAGTTTTCCCGTGGCTCAGCCTCCAAAATCTTATGGGATGGCCCCACTTAGTTCTACTAACCCTGTTGGGATAACAGTTCGGGTTCCTAGCTGCCTTGAAACGAAAGTGATCCCTCGAAGAGAGTCTGAAACAGTGAAATACCTGGGGGCGCTGCCATCGCCTAGGTTGTGAGTAGTACGTGTGAGCAGCTGTGAATGACTTGATCAATGAACGTGCTTTTCGCATGGGTTTAATTGGCATCATTGATTCACTGTCAAGGTTTCTCGCTCGGCACGAGATAACTGTACCAAACCCTCCGTACGGCGAGATTTGCACCATGAAATTTCTTTATCAGTGCTTGTGGCGATGCAAGGATTAGATACAGGCCTTAACATATTAGACACAACAAAACAGATGTGACGATAGCTTGCAGAATTGTCCGTCGTAATGGAACGTAAGCCGTGGATATGTGTACAGGACAGTCATACCCTGTGCAATGTAAGAAAGCACGCTAGATGGCTTGATGGGAATCTATCTTCTGAGAGTCTATCTCTTTTTCCTTCCCTGCTCTGAGCTCTTGGCATCCTTTGAACTGGTCATTTTTCTCATTATATTGAAGAAATTCAGCTGAGAGGTAAAACAACTCACTGGCTTCTGCTAACCTAATTTATCACGATTTTCTCAATCACGAGGCCTTCTGTAATACCACGTAACACGTGAAGAATGGGCAAAACTGAGTCACGCATATTTTACGTCATCCCGACTTGATCTTTATGACCTCTAGCTTGAAGATCGCCTCACTCACGCTCAATTCCAATCTATTGGGAATTGAAAGATCGCATTTCTGCCTAAAGCTGCGCAATTTCATACTTGTTGGTTCAGATGTCGTGAGCATTTGATCTACTTAAATTTCAAATTCCTCTCTCTCGATGTTACTACCTACACACTGAAACCATCTTTGCATGTTGAAAACTTCACTTCACGCACATAATACGAAGCACAAAAAACTGAAATACATTTGCAATGTCATTTTTCTTTGCCAATCCCGGATACTCATTGGCACTCAAGTCTCGTGGTCTGCGTTATTATCCAAACCTGACCTCTCATCAATATTCCGCTTCCATCAGCAGTGGCCGAAGTAAAAGCGCCATTTATTTGCTGTCAATGAACACCATTCGAGCTTAAAGATAATAACCGCTGTATTAATGTCGACGAGTTATCACCATTTGTGAGAATTGGGGTTCACCATTTCATCTGAATGCTTGAGCTTAAGATAGTTGTTTTTAGAAAGTGTTTTAGCATCAAGTGATTCGCTGAAATGAAACACATTTTGAAACGCTGCAAATGGGAGAAGTCCCAAAGCGACTGACATCAAGCTGATCTTTAAAAAAGGCACGTAGTTAAAAACATTGTATTTAAGGTTGGGCTTTTGCAAACAATCAAATTTTATTATATTCTATAATATAACTATAGACAACGAATTTAAGTATTGAAGTTTGTTGTAAGTATGGATATGAATGCTGTCACTTCAATATATGATTTATATCCAATTCTCATTGCTTATAAGGAACCGTCGCTGCTGGCTGCTTTCCATATTCCGCTCAGTCTTAGGGGTTGTGCCAGACGAACCGTGAAATCAGTCTGTGAATTGTTCGGATAAATATTCTGACTAGCCGTGGAGGGAAGGGTCAGGTTGAAACTATCCATTTTTTTAGGGATCCAGGAAGGCTTGGGATAACCGCGAAATTTGACCAGCGCCTTTTGACCTTTTCTCTCGATTATTTTCTCAACCGTGTAAAGTTCGGGTTCTATCACTTTTTGAAGTTCCGATTTATAGAATGTGCCTTTCAACACTTCTCCCTCGGAATCCCGTATGACGTATACAGGGGGCTGACGTTGTAACACTCTGTCGACTATAAATATTTCTTCGGTCCACAAATGCGTACCTGCCTTCTTGAAGGGTGCTTTTACACTGGCTAGTCGAACCGTGTCCCCTACTTTAAATGCCGGTTTTTCTTTTACTGTGGCCGGATTGCGATAGAGTCGAACCCACACAACGTTTCATTGTGTAAGGTCACGTCCTTGGGAGCCATATCGTGTGCACTGTGAACGCTGGCATTGTATCCCGTACAACACGCTGCAGCACGTCCAGGTACCCGTAGGTGTTATTGCGTGTATAATATCTCCCCAGTATCTCGCGTAGGGTACGATTCCATCTCTCCACCAAAGCTGCTTTTTTGTCAGAGTAGGTGACAAAGAACCGAATACCTTTCTTTTTCAGGAATTTCTGGAACACTCTGTTGGTAAATTCCGTACCTTGATCCGTATTTAAATTCATTGGGGATCGCCTTGGAAAGGATTTTTTTGAAAGCCGACACCATTTCTTCCCCTGTTTTTGCCTTCATGGCCACCACCCAACCATACCTCGAGAACACATCAATGACTGTTAATATGTAGCGATACCCGTCATTGAAGCGAGTTAGATTTTTCACGACCATGAGATCGGCTTGCCACTGTTCGTCTAACCCTGTGACGTAAACTTTGTTACGGGGAAACTTTCTGCGAACAAGTTTATGTAGTGTGTAGGCGGGTTGCTTTTCTAACCATTCTCGGACGAGTTTCTGTGGCACCCCCGTATTCAGAGCTAACTTTTTTACACTACCGTATCCACTTTCGGGGTCGTAATAATGGGACTCCAAAGTTTTGTTTTCTGCTGCACCCAGACGTCGTACCCCACCAGGTTTTGCCATTGGTGTAACGAAAGTGTAACACCCGTCACTGTAGGGACGTCTCCTATAAACTGTCTGATGTCCACTGTTAAGTTACATACACGAATTTTGTATTCACCGTCCAAGGTTTTTGACTCCCCACACTGAATATTTTTACTAGGAGCTACAAGTTCTAATACAAGCACTGCTATCGTTAACACTGTCACGATTACACTACCTACACTAGCTAAAACCTTCTTTCTCCTATCCATACCAAGACTAAAATGACATTGGATGAAAAGACAGACACATTATATAAGGTTACTATTATTTATTTAATTTATACAACTCATTTTTTGCCTCGTCGACAATAGCATTATATTTTAGACTACACACAAAACCAGGATCTACAAAATTCAACATACCTCGTTTCCAGGCCGTATCCACAAATACCTGTACCAGAGCATTAATGTCCAAGTCACCAGACCACCCTACGATGGTCGGTATTTTTTCTTCGGGTTGTAGTCCATCTAACGGTATCAAACGCATAAGTTCTTGCTGAAAAATATTCACCAGCAGCGGGTAAACACACTCGGGACCACTGAAAACAGGGCCCAACAGGAAAGGACGAATGGATTCTGAATGTTCTATAATAGCAGATTCTGAATGTTCTATAATGGCGATCTTTGAGAGTTCCACACACATTATGCACAACGCGCATCACTTCGTCTACATGGATAGCCAGCGTGAACCACTGCGAAGCTTTCAGCGTTATACAACGTCTCACAACATGGAACTGTAGAGTTCTTTGGTCGGCTGATTCTTTGACGAAGTCGACACAGCGTTCACCACCTACGGTTTGATACATGTAGGCATGTAAACCAGGCATCACGTACCATGTCTGGTGATCGGGGGCCGTTTTTCACTTAGTCCTCTATTTGCGGGACTGTGGCACACAAAATCTCCCATTCAGGTATGGAGAGGGTAACCCCCGCAGGCATAGGGTAGATGAGTTCACCAATTTCATATTTCTTGTAGCGACGTACGTGCACAGAAAACTTATTTTTGAACAGTGTAGGCACGACGTAAACATCTTCACCGAGACACCACACATCTGGATTGCTAGACTGCATAGTAAACAATGTGGCACACGGCAGTCGCCCCCTATTTAACTAGTGAGAGCAGCACCACCTAGGACGACCAATCAGGAACGATGATTATGCTGATAAGCGAACATCTGGTGATGCAGCACTTGTTGCGACATGTTCTCAATACTTGAGGTGACGAACGATCCATCCGAAAAAAGCAGCTGTTTCGGCTAAAGAGCAATGGACTCCCTCTCCTGTGTGATATCCACACTCGAAATCAGAAACTTTTGGGAGATCACAATATTTGGGGCAGCCGTAAAGTTCGAGATTAACGCTGGGAAGATTTAATTGTTCCAAGAGAATTCTTTCCACACTACCTCCTTTGTAACCTACCACAGTAGCTTCTTCAGTACGTGCAAGTTTGTAAGCATATTTCACGATGTTAGGAACGTGATCTAACGACCACATCTTTTCACTAGACAGAGGTTGAAAGGGTAGACCTAACACATATTTAGACACGTAGTTGACTGTACTTCTGTCTTTTACCGTCAAAGGTTGGTGATGCCGAAGATTGAACCGATAGACGCCACATTTCCCATTCAGTGTTGCATATCCAAGTTCACGCACTAGGAAACGACCATTTACACGGAAACCGTCGAGATCTAGAACCATACAGATATTTTGCATGGTTGCACTAGTTCGAGAACCGGGAGACAAACGCTTGACGACTTCACACAGGCGGGGGCTACAGACGTCTCTGCCGTTTACGCCTCAGCGCCTGAACGACACTCTGTGGCAGTCCTGGGGGCCAGGTTTCGGGCAGTTTCATGACCAAAGGTCCTCGTAGTCTTGTAGGTGGTGGTGGTGGCGTGGTGTCATCCACAAGAACGGCCTGTAGCACAGGGCCACTAAGTCCAGGTCGTGGCAGCATCCTAATAGTGACTGCCGGAGGTGGAGGAGGTGGAGGAGGCAGAGTAGGCACAACCACAGCTCGATGTACCAGTCGACGAATACAGGGTCGAAAGCAGTGTCAGAAGTGGGGCGGATCGGTCTCGTACCCAGAGTCCTCGTCACTCATCCAAATACCAAAATCCAGGTTGCCGTGTATAACGCGTTGCTCAGAATAAATGCTAAACCTTTTGCAGCCGTTATATACACCATCGGAACCATGACCTTTACACATCACCCCACCGGATAAACATGCGATACAGTCAGAGAACGCGTGACACAGGATAAAGTACACATTACTGCAACAACCGGTCGTTGCCACACACGCAATTATTCTGAGGCTTGTATCAGCAATTCATTGGTAAGGGACTTTTTCGGGAAGGAGGGGCTTAAAATATAGGTGGGGCAACCAGGGGATCTGCAAAATAGAGAAGGAGGGCTTAAAATATAGATAAGTCAACCAGGGGAGTCTGAAATAAAGAAAAAACGGGAAATTAGAGTTAAAATAAGGGTTTTTCCGATATAATACGTCTCATAGGCACCAGATGGCGCCAGGGGCTTTTTAATAAGGGGGAGGAATTTTTTATAAAGGGGGAATCAAAAAACGAGGAATTAGAGTTAAAATAGGGGTTTTTGGGAAAATAGTACGTCTCATAGGCACCAGATGGCGCCACGGGAGTAAAAGGGAGGGTAAAAGGGTTTTTAAATTATTAATTATTAATTATGGAGTATTAATTAGTTCTTAATTAGTTATTAATTGGATATTAATTAGGGGCGTCGCCGGAAGTGACGTCATAGGGAAAGCACTGTGCGTGGGGGATCCGTACAATGGCACTATACTACTAAGGTAATTCTTTTAACCTTAACACAACATTTCTTAAGTTCCAATTGCAAGACACTTTTAACAAAGTAATGGTAGGAGCCAATTTCAGTTCCTCTCTATCATCTGATGTTCCTAACTGAGCTTATCCCATTTGCTGCTAATGCATATTCCTCTGCAATCCACAATACTTTCTCTTTGGCATTCTAGGTCATCCGGATATTTGATTGTGCTCATTCTGCAATCATTCCGCATTCATGTACAATTCTGCATTTATGTGCAAAATGAAATGAATCATTTCAGATCATGAATGGTTAGTAGGATATTTAAAGGAACTGGGTTTATTATGAAAGGCAACAATCACCAAATCCCCGAATCCATGCACAGGGCAAAGATCCGTTGCCCCATCTTCTGAAGTTGAAGCTGGTAGGAAGTCAGATAATCGATGGTGTTCTTTACCATCAAACCCTTGAGAGCCTCAGCAAACTGAATCTGAGGCACAATTTTATGCTTTAGGATTGGCGTTGCTAAAACTAGTTCAAAGGTTCAGCTATCTGTGATGACTTCTAATCATTATCCCGTTGTTTGTTCGTTTTGCCTCTGAAGGACACTTTTATGAGCACAGCGACCTAAATGGCCAGGTCATAAGGACCACAAGGACTCATTGTTAGGTAGAAGAAGGAGAGATGCACTGGATAACTGTCAGGAAAAGAAAGGAGTTTCCCGTCAAGGTCATCCAACGTTTATTTTATTAAATACAGAGTATAACTCAGTCGTGCACACGGTGCCACAGCTAAACGTCCTATCTGAGGGACGTCTGCCTTTCCAAGACCTCCGTTGTTCCCTTTCTCACCGAGGGCTAGGTGGGGTTTAGCGGAGATGAATCTCAAAGCTGACACAGTTGCTCGTATTTTAAACGAAATTTACTAAAAACCACTAAAATGGAACAAAAGAGTTTATACGAGAACGGCGTTCCTGTTTTTTTTCTGCTCAACCCCCTCCCCTCTTTTTTTTTTTCACTTTTTTCTAGATCAGGGCGTGATTCCGAAGGATTTACTCAAATCTGGAAACAAAAAACTAAGAGCCTGGCGCTCGCGCTGTTGATTGAACGGATTCCGTCTCCTGCCGGATGACATAAAATATCTCTTGTATCTGTTCAATTGGGACTGGCAACCCACAAACAAACAGAAAAATCAATGTTAGATTATTTTTCAGCAGAATCCCATCAGTTCTGAAAAATCGATTGTGCAAATTCAAAATCACAGCCAGCAGACAATCGAGTCAGTGTAAGTGATCAGTATCAAGACCCTGTAAAGTTGATCACTCTTCAGCAGGAATGAAAAAAGAGCCAGTAAAGTCCAAATCAGTTGGCCAAACTGATCTGGCAGCGTTCCCTTCCGTTCCCTTTCAAGAGAGAATATCTCCATGAGAAGTATTACTGGCACGCACCGCGGGATCAGAATTTAAGGTACTGTCTGACGAATTCCGTGCAGCATCAGAGAGGAATGGTGCACAGCTCTCCTTCCAGTTATGGCTAGCTGCCAGGGCGATAAAAACGTATATTGCACTATTCAGCGAGAATAATGTCTGCAAAAAAAAAATAAATGAAATAAATATATATATACCGGAACGGCGTTCTGTTCTAGTTCATTCTAGTCACTAGCTCTGCACTCGTGCTCAATTAACTTTCTAAAGCTGAGTCTGTATAGGTTGCTTTTGCATATATTCATAACACCTATTTTCATACATTATTATTAGACCATATGCACGAGCTGCTATTTTTTTCCTGATATTCTTTTTCTTCTATATTTCCAAAGTATTTCTAGTTGCAGTCTTACCACGATTTGGCGTTTTCTTTTTCTTTTTTCAGTTTTGTTGTTGAAAGTATGTTCATAAGATATTTTGATTTTAATTACTTACAAAATTAAATTTATAATTCAAATACGTAAATAGTTTACATGAAATTGTAATTTACATTTTATTTAAAATGTGCCTTATTGTGATGAAAATTCACATAAGTATGCTTCATTAGTAGCACAAAGTAAATTTATATTCAGAGGCGAAATTAAAGATTCTTTTGCCGATTATGGAAGAAATCCGCACGCTTTAGTCTCAATAGACATGTGAAAGAGGAATATTTTTGAAAGACGAATCGGATCAAGCAGCCACTTGAATGTTTAAATTAATATCCAAAATTATCTGTGCCATGGCCCTACTGTAACCCCCTGCATGAAATAAATTATTACTATCATTGCGTGTGCTCTTAAGAGCGATACGCTTAGCCAGGAACCCAATGTTCACGAGCTCCATTGGCATCTGCATCAGCGCAATACCTCGAGTGGGTTTCGTCCGTTTGTGTGTGCGCAACCAGGGTGGGATCGCCACCGCAAGCAAGTCTCCTCTGGGCACCCAGGGCTCGAGAGAAAATTAATCATTTGCCCTTGTTTTGGCCCTCCGCCAGACACTATAATCTTAGCCCACTTCGGACATGCCGGACGTCGCGTAAGTCGATTTTAATTCTGGGGTTGCCTAACCGGGACACATCATTCCTTGTCAAACCCCCTCCCCTACGCATCGTAATGGCAAGGCGCCGAAGTGCACGGAGATCGGGCGAGGGGGGCGTCTGTGGACACTGTGTTTTGACCAAACCTGGAATGCAGCTCAGCAGCACTGCCTGGGGGGATGGAAAGGAGGAGGAGGAGGTGGTGGAAGAGGCTGACAAGAGGAGAGAAGATGGTGAAGCGTAAAAAGAAGATTTGGCTGCCACTTTTACTCTCACTTGCATAAAGAAATGCAAAACGAAATTAAAAACAGAATTAAATTCTTTAATTCACCGAATATTACTAATCAAAGACTGAAGACAATGATATTTTTAAATCCCAACTGAAATAACTGTTTCACAAAAATTAAACAAAGTTTAAATAACCGTTTCTGCCAGATTGGCATCTAAGGGAAAGGAGACAAAGAGGTCAAGTTCTCCACACATTCTGACGAACTGAACATAGTCGACGGATGCGAAAAATATCGGAGACAATAATATATGATTATGATTTTCATTATGATATATGATTTTGAGAGAATAAATTCTGCAAAAAGAAATATATATACTATATATACCAGAGCGCCGTCTGGTCCGTTCTGTCCCTTTTCTATCTAGATTTTTTCTCTCTTCCACATTTTCCGTGTTACGTAATGGCAACACTACGCGTCATCTTCAGAGCATATCACATCAGAGCCATTGTTATCCTCGTGACTCGACACCTCTAATCTAGAACGTGCGTGCATGCCATACGTTCAATTCTGTTTTTATATTTTGGAACAATCGCAGACAAGATGTGAGTGATCGTTTTAACTCCATATTCTTACTCCAATCGTTAACAGTAAGGAATTCTTTTCGCTGCACCAAACGACCAGAAATTCTGATGCAGTTATTTTTCTTGTTGCAATCCTGAGACACAAACTTTTGTGTTTGCCTTTTCCCTTCCTGTACTCTGAAATTGCAAGAGAAAATTCAGAATATTTCCTCGTACACCATTCCAAGTATCAAAGCAAGTGCGAAATCGCAATTCACTGCATAAAAGGTCTAGATTTTCCAGTGCTTTTAGGCCATTTCAACCATACCGAAAATGCTAACACAGAGCACCTGCTTCAAAAAGAAGCTCACTTCCAAGCAATTATAATCAGAGATAAGTTTTTTAGCTTTCATTGTCTCCCTACTGTCGTTGTGTTTATCTTTCAGCTTTCTTTTTCACGTGGTATTTTTCCTCATTTCCACCATTGCTCGCTTTCTTGTTCCGTCGTTTTGCACTTTTCAGAGAAGATCCAAAAGAGCATCGCACAAGTCCATTTATGCGATCCATGAATAAGTTTTATTCTTAAATGGTTAAAGCTGTTCGTTTACAAAAGTGTAGCTCTTTTTTTACACAACTTTGAAACTTGATAAACATCGATCATTAGCACGCATTGTGCAAGTTTCCTACAAAAAAAATGGTTATTGAAGAGGAAATGTGAAGAACTTGTCGGTGTGAAGTCCGCTATCCAGAGTCGTCCCTTTGAGACACTTTCACCTTTTACAATTGCTCCCTTCCTAATGGATGCCTACCACCTGAGTGCAAAGATGGATTGGCATAGCTGGCGTTCCCTAAATGCAGTAGTGTAATGATTCATTTTAGAGGAGGTTGCAGGGGGGGGGGGGGAGACGGATTCCCGTTTTGACATCTAGATCATCTAAAGATCAGGAGGTCACGATTCATTTTACGATATTTTGCTTTTATTATTTAAGTGTACAGTTCGATTAATAATATTTGACATAGTATAAGCCAGATGATTGCCAACATAAATTTGAAGTGTCTGAATTGAAAATTACAGCCGTGATATTTAAAACATTAATCCGTTTTAAATCTAAACATTTTCATCTTTAAACCTCTTCGAGGAAGAATGGCAAATTCTTTGTGTCAGAGCGTTGGGGATTTATGCGTGAATATTTTTGAACTCGGTTGTTTCAATAATTGTTTAAGTCCGTCTGCATTGTTACAAGTCTTATTAGAAAGTGACCTCTCATCCATTAGATCACCTTTCCTTCCAAGCTTTTGCAATTCTTCAGTTCAAAAATTATTTTTGCTAAAGTTTGGTGCTGATCATCACTTCATAGTAGCATTTTTGATGTTACTTTCCCTCTAAGCGTACATAAGGGAGATCTCTTGCTGGCTGCCTATGCAAGCGTCTGTCGGGATGCTGGAGAAGTTGTTTTTCATTGGAATGACATCACTGAACTTAAATCTACTCCTGAATGAGTCCATGATTACGATAATAACATTTTCTCTTTCTTCGCACTGTGTGTGCTGTCCAACCTTTGCTCCTTTCGAACATGCTTCCTGCTGAGTCACAATGATTCGTAGAATTTTTTCCATTTCTCTCCTCCAATTGAAACAGAGGTAGGGATGTCGTCTTCTCTCTTTTGCCTATTGCCCATGCGTGATAAATTCTTCAACCGCTGACTTAATACTTCTACGAGAAATAGAAAAGCCAAAATCATTTTAATAATGCTATCGATTATTCCATTCACCCTCTCTGCCATGCTCTAGTGCACATCCCTTCCGTCACAGGATGGTGTGGGGGTGGCAGAGCAGTCAGTCGGTAAAATCATTCCACCTCATTTTAAGTATTTGTGCCCAACCACAAAACGAATTCGTTTCCCGCCACCTGGACTATCTCTATCGTAGCATCGCCATCTACTTCCCAAAGAGATTTTTTTCCCTGTTGTGCATGAAGGTTTCGTAATTTTTCACCATAATGTAATGTATCCAAATCCACTTGCGAAACAGTTGGCAGTCGCAAAGTATTCTTAACAGAATGATTATGATCCCACAATACTACCATTGTTCATTCCATTTGTGAAATGAATACATTTTTAGACATGAACCACTTGGATTGCTGAGAGTCCTTCGTCTGAGAGAGAAATTTGACTAAACTGAAATATCTGTTGGTCTCGTATTTTAAAATATTAATGTTTTAACTCTTATTCAGATTTCGATCAAGGAATATCTCTTAATGCCAGGTGGACGGTTACAATCGTTCTTTAGTTGTAGACCTTATAAGAAATCCGATCGGTTTCACTTGCTCCTCATTCTTAATGTAAGCAAGCATTTCGATTCATTCTTTTTTTTTTGGTTCATACCATGTGACTAAGCGTCTAATACATATAAACGATTGTGAGTGATGCTGACTGACAAGAGATCACGCTAGCTCTAATTATGATGCGGAGATGGTAGAACTCTGAAAATTTGCACTTAGGAGGAATCCGAGTTGCAGATCTCGGAAAAAAATTCCGAAATTCAGCCTCCAACGTGTCTTTCAAGGTCAAATAGAGGTCACGTAGAGGTCAAACCTTGATCTACGAGGGCTAGAAAGGTGAAAATGGTGTCTGGGGGTGTTTTGGGTCGTAAATCTCGGAAATGTAAAATTTTGGATGCGATGGTGGAGCCTTCAAAGTCAAAGGTCAAATATAGAGTATATATATATATATACTGGTGCTAGAAGAAGGCTAAATATTAGTGCCTAGGGATAGTTTGAGTTGCAGATCTCAGATATTATGTCAAATTGTGGATGCGAGGATCCTTCGAGGTCAAAGATGAAATTTCGATATTCTGGTGCTGGAATGCTAAAAACTGGTAGAGAGGGCAGCAGAACTCAGAAATAAGAGGAATTTTCAGATCCAGTGCCGCATTCAAGGTTAAATAGGGGTGAGAGTGACGGGTTAGAAATGAAGAGTGCGTGAGGCACCAAATGATTCCTAGTACAATATATACACTAAAAACACACATTAAAAGTGCAACACCAGGAAGAACTCGTAAGATTGTCCCAAAATATGCAAGATGGGTGGACCATGGGAGAACATGTAAATGATTCAAAGCGCAGCACATACGCACATCATGTGTGACAGTAACGCCCCCTGGAAGTGGTATAAGAGGAGATTACAAAGAGCCGGTGTAAAGCACTGGAATTGTGTTTGCTCGCAGTTCTTGTGCACTAAAGGATCAAGTATGCCCCATCGAAGAACATAGTATTCCATACGACCAGGTTTCTGACTTTGATCGAGAGAAAATTGTGGGATTACGGGAAGGCGAATTATCGTACCGAGGCATCGGTGCTCGTGTTGGATGGAATGCTGCTACAGTGATGAGGATATGGCGTCAGTGGATAGAGGAAGAACGAACTCACCGACGTAAGGGATCTAAACGGCCCTGTCACACAAACGAACGAGAGGACAGACATCTCGTGCACATGGCCATTAATGATCATACAGCAACATCAAATATCTTAGCTCAACAGTTAGGGTGTGTTGCACATCAACTAGTGTCCGCACGTATGGTTTGACATCGTCTGCAGCATCAGGGCATCTTTGCTAGGAGGCCATTGCTTTGACTACCATTGACTCTACAACACATGCATATGCGACTGCAATGGTGCCAAGAACGTTGCATATGGAGGTGCGAATGGCATCACATCGTCTTTTCAGACGAATCCCGCTTCAGTATGCAGCACCATGATGGACGAATCCGTATTTGGTTGTACTGTAGTGACAGGCTCAGTGAGACATGCATGATGCAGCGCCATACAGGTCCGGCACCTGGTATTATGGTATGGGATGCCACTGGACTCCACTCACCCATGTGCCTCATTACTGGTACTTTGAACAGCCAGCGTTACATTACTGAGGTGTTAGAGCCTGTGGTCGTACCTTATCTTCAGGGGCTCTCTGGTGCCATTTACTAACAGGACAATGCCCGACCACATGTGGCATGCATCGTCCAACAATTCCTGGATAGCCACCATGTGACACTTCTGTCTTGGCATGCGCTTTCACCTGATCTGTTCCCAATTGAACAAGTCTAGTCCATGATCTCATGACGACTAGCACACCAGACACCAGCAGCTGCTACAACAGATGAACTTTGGCTATGTATCGAAACTGCATGGACTGATATTCCCCAAACACACAACCGAATCTCATCCTCTCAATGCCGGACCGTGTAGCAGCGGTTATCGCCGCTCATGGTGGCTACACAAGATACTGATTTCTTTATATTCCACAAGTCTAACCGAGTTGTATTTGTAATCATTTGATCCTTGTAACATAAGCTACACTAAATATGGCTTTGATATATCTTGTCTCTCCTGGTGTTGCACTTTTAATAGCCAGCAGTGTATATAATACACTGTTAAGTATACTATGCGAATGAAAGCCTGCCAGAACAACTGCAACATTGTATCAGCAGTAATATTTCTATCATCATTCAAAATGCCTTTTTCTGAATATGACGGTGTAATAAATATGGATTTTTTTGAATAATGCTAATTTATATCGAGTGGTTAGCGCGCTTGGCTACTGATCTAAGGGACCTGGGTTCGAGCCCCGGATTAAGGCATGGATGTTTGCGTTGTTTTTCTGCTGAGGTCTCGCCTTTCTCACAGACCTTCTGCTATGGCGCATTAAACTGACAGTCTCCTATCAGACCTCTGTGGCAAGCAGCTGCTTGAGGGGATATTTATTTATTATTAGATTTGTAAACCTTTTATATATATATTAAATATATCTCTGCAGACAGTTACTTTTTATGATTCTCTAGAACACGCCATTAATCGGATTTTCAATAAAGAGGGCAGGAACTTCTTGAATAGCTGCAGATCTATCTCTTTGTTTCCAATTTTCTCCAAGATGATTAGTTTGTAGAAAATAAAGAACTGAATGCATTTCTTAAATTTTCTCATTTTATATCCGGTTCCCTTGATGAGAATAAACATACATATTTTATCTTTCTTCATCTGGAAAAAGATTTCGATGCTATTCGACTTTACCAAATTGCAGGGGGGGGGGGGGGGCTCAGCTGTAGCGCGCCAGGCTCATAATCTGCAGTTCTCAGGTTCGAGTCCCGCCTGTGTCAGCTTTGAGATTTATCTCCGCAAAACTTCCCGCCTTGCCCACGGTCAGTAGGGGACACCGATGGGCTTGGAAAGGCCGCCGTCCGTCGGATGGGACGTTAAGCCGTGACCCCGTGTGCGGGAAAGCCATACCTTGTACACATTAAAGAACACGCTGGATGGCCTTGACGGGAGGCTACCATCTGTCTCCCAACAGCTGCTCCAGGGGGTTCCCTCCCCTCAACCTTCTCTGAGCCTTCGGGGTCCTTGTGACCTGGCAATTTAGCCCATGGTTTGCAAAAAGGGCCTCTCAGATGTAAAATAGCCCAACCCAACCAAATTGTAGTCTTTGTGAATCCGTGGAAAGCACTTTAACAATTGCTTCACACGTCAAAGTAAGTTGATACTTCAAACTGTTCAAATGAGTAAAAAAATAAAAAAAATTACTGAAATATTAAGTCTGGAGCAGAGCAAAGTTCAGTGCTAGATCCGATACATTTTTTTATTTTAATGATTTCTGTACACTCACTGTTTTTGTGACAGCCATTGCATTTGCTGCTGATCATTTTTCTTCGTATGCAACATCGATAATTTTGATCTTAAACAGAATCTCAACTGTTAACACTTGCTTCGAAGAAAATGGTTTTGCCACTTCAGACTTTTAACCAATGACTCGGAATCGAAATTTATTACATTAAGAATTTACAATCATGGAAATGAAAATGAATTTTTTTTGATATTTTGTACACACTAATTGATAGCAATTTTAATTGCAAAATACATGTCATGGAATTGTGTATTTTTTAAAGAGCTCTGTTATGCGAATTTTATAATTTAAGAAAAACTCATAGATCGAAGTGGTAACATTTATATGATTTCCTTGGTTTTCCTTATTTGAAATGTGGCTTTCCATTGACATGTGATAAATCTTTTAACCTAAAAAGTAAATCTAGCCTAAAGTAAATCTCTAACCTAGAGTAAAACCCATTATCCTGGGAGGCAAATAAATTGCCACCCTTAAATCACTTATTTCCTTCAAAATAAATATGCACGAATAATCGCATACGAAATGATCGAACGTTATTCTGGCTAACAAATACTTTCACATAAACATTTGCATGCATAGGGCTGGCCAGAGATATCCCCCCCCCCCACCACCTAGAAGGGTTTTAATAAAGACATGAGAGCATTCATTTGATTTGTTCATTGTAGCCTTCAACAAGTTAGTATTGAGGTTTTTGGTCATTATCTAAATTTTTCTATCAAGGTGCTAAAAACAAAAGAAAAAAGAAGAATTTTGTCGCCCTGGATAGCTGTCAGTATTCTCTGACCAATCCTGTGTATGCAATATATAAAATCACTAGGACAAAATTATTGGAAAATTTCCATATTCTGATAATGGAAAACCAAATTAGGCACTTGTAATCGTGGAGAATAAACCTGTTTTTCGGAATGAAATTGAAAGTGAATTAAAGGTTTACATAATCATCGCAGGCACCTGAACTCTTTGCTTCTATTGGCATCGTCAAATTCTACATTGGAGGAAGTCTTCCAGTGTAGATGGCTTCAACCTTTAGTGGTGGGGGAACGGGTCTTTGCCCCATGTCTGCGAATAGGGGCTGTTTGATATTGTCGGCATTCCCTCTCTCAATAAACATAGTTTCTTTAAACATCCCACTAACCATTTTCTCTACCATAGGTAGTTGGAATATGAGGACTCTGCACAGAGCTTTTTCTCTTGATGTCCTCACACAAGAATTCCACCGTTATAATTCAGATATTCTCGGCTTGCAAGAGACCAGATGGACAGATAAAGGTCAGATTCTTAAAAATAATCTTAAATTTCTCTTTTCAGGGAGGGACGACAATAAGCATCACCAAGGCGTGGGTCTGCTTCTCAGCAGACACGCTAGCGATGCTCTTCTAGGATATGAGTGCATTAATGAAAGGTTTCTTACAGCAAAATTTCAGACAAGTGTTAAAGACTTGAATGTTATCTGCTGTTATGCCCCCACTGAGGATGCCGATGAGGATGAGAAGGATAGGTTTTATGAACAACTTCAGGATATTTTGAATTCTGTCAAGAAAGGAGATATTACCCTTGTTCTTGGTGACTTCAATGCCAAAGTTGGTACTGACTCTGACCTTTGGGGAGGAGTAATAGGCCCTTTTGGTATTGGTAGCTGCAATGGCAATGGGCAACGTCTCCTACAGGTAAGTAAACTCAATGGTTTCAGAATAACTAACACAACTTTTTACAAACACCGCGACATACATAAGTACACATGGGTTTCACCTGATGGGCTTCATAAGAATATGATTGATTACATATTAATTAACAGCAAATGGGCTAGTTCTGTTAGGAATACCAGGGCATATAGGGGAGCTGAAATTGGATCTGACCATTACCTTGTTAAAAGTGTGTTGCAACTTAAACTTAAAAAGTGTTGTGCTAGGGTTAAAAAATTTACTTTTAATACTGAAGCTCTGAAAGATCCAGTTATAGCCAAAGCTTACCATGATAGGTTACTTAGTCATTATGACAGTCATGGTTTGCTTACTACTGAAGTTGAGGAAGAATGGGATCATTTTAAACAGGCTTTTTTGGACACTAACAGTACTCTTTTAGGAAAAAAGGAGCAGAAGAGGCAAAATTATCTGAGTGATAAGGCACTTGAGCTTATTTCAGAAAGAAAGAACTGCAGGAATGCCCTTAATCAATACCCTACTAGTCCTAATAGAAAGCATTACAGAGACCTTAATAAACTTGTAAAGGATCAGTTAGCTGCTGATAAGAATCTTTGGCTTGATGGTTTGGCTGACAAAGCCGAGGAAGCAGTTAGACAGCACAACAGCAGAGAGCTGTACCAGATAGTTAATGTTTTGTGTGGTAGAAAACGGACAGGCGTACAAGGATTGAAGGATAAACAAGGCAAGGTTATAGAAGGTGAGGATTCTGTCATGGCTAGGTGGGCTGAGCATTTCAGTGATGTTCTAAACAATGTGGTTAGTTCTACTCCCATTGTTTGCAATGATGATAGATGCATTGGTGGCTTTAATGTTGGCCCTATAACACAATCTGAAGTTATTTTGGCTGTTTCTAAACTTAAACTTCATAAATCCCCAGGGGTAGATGAAATTACTACGGAAATGCTTAGAGCTGGGAATGTTTCGGTTACCACTTGGATGACTGAAATTCTGAATATCTTTTATGATAAAGGCATGGTTCCTAAGGATTTTACCAGAGCCATTGTTATCCCTATTTTCAAAAAAGGTGATCGCAGTTCTTGTGATAACTATAGGGGTATCAGCGTACTCTCCGTTCCAGGTAAAGTTCTTTCCATGATTGTGCTTAATAGAATTAAGAATCTGGTTGACACTCAATTGCGTGATGAGCAATGTGGATTCAGAAGTGGTAGGGGATGTGTAGATCAGATATTTTCACTTAGGCAGATTCTTGAGAAATGTTTCGAGTTTCAGAAACCTTTGGTTGCTAGCTTTGTTGATTTCAAAAACGCTTTCGACTCTGTTGATCGTCATAATTTGTGGTTGATTGTGAAATCATATGGTATACCAGACAAGTTAGTTAACATAATGAAAGCTCTCTATAATAACACTGAGTCGTGTGTGAGAGTTGGTAAGGCTTGTAGCAATTGGTTTAGCATTACTTCTGGTGTTCGACAAGGGTGCATTTTGTCTCCTTTTCTCTTTAGCTTGGTTATTGATTATGTTATGCGAAATTCACTTCAAGGGAAAGATTTTGGCCTTAAATGGGCTGGAGATACGAAAATGTCTGATTTAGATTATGCTGATGATTTAGCCCTTTTGGCAAATGATGTTAATGAGATGAACTCTTTCATTCGAGCTGTTGATGAGACTGGTAGTAGAGTAGGTTTGATTATAAACAGAGAGAAAACTAAAGTGATCAAAATTGGTCAGGCAGGTTGTGATTCAGTTAATCTGAATGGTTGCAGTCTTGAGCAGGTGTCACAGTTTAATTATCTTGGGAGCTATGTAACAGATAATGGTGATGTGCGGCATGAGATTAACAGACGAATAGGGATTGCTGCCGGGACTTTTAAGAACCTATGGAGAGTGTGGAGAAATAGGCGTATACACCTAAAGACTAAAATTAGACTGTATAATAATTTGGTTCTTTCTAGGGTTAGTTATGGTAGTGAAACTTGGACACTTTGTAAACAAGATAACAGGAAACTAGATGCTTTTGATTCCAGATGCTTACGCAGTATCTTGGGCATTAGTGGTTCACCTTTGTAACTAATGATGAGATTAGGCAAAGGAGTTTGCAACCTCCTTTAAGCAGCATATTGTGCAGAGAGAGACTCCGTTGGTTTGGCCATGTTGCCCGTACGAATAATTATAGATTGGGGAATAGGGTTATGAACAGTGTGCCTAAAGGCCTCAGAAAGAAGGGGAGACCTAGGATGCGGTGGGCAGACAATGCCAAACAGGACCTTGTTAGAATTGGTGTGCAGTGGCCATATGCAGTAGATGTAGCTCAGGATAGACTTGCTTGGAGAACTAAATTGCACGGTCTGGTTGGACCTCCGTAGCCCATGTCTGCTTGAGGATGATGATGATGATGATTAATTCAAATTCTTGAATTTCCTTAATATTTGTACACCATTTAAAGAGTTATGACAGCTGAAATGTTTAACAACAGCATCACTAGTCCGTAAAAAGTTTCGTCAAAATTGGCGAAAACTGAAAGAATTTTTAGACGAACTTCTAAACGTGGAATTAGTTGCAATTATTTCAGTAAAAGGTTTGACATAACAATTCTTCTTCTCAGAAAAATTCTTTTGCTGTTAAACATACCAACTGCCGTAACGCTTTCAATAACTGAATGAACATTGCTGAAATGCAAGATTTACACTTAATTAAATCTTTAACCCTGGATCGCATATAAAGGTATTCAATTTCTCTTTCCTCTCCCTTTCAGTATGCAAAAATAAGGCTGTTCAGCTGTTAGTACCTGTGCAAAATAAGTCTATGAGGAAGTAGATTAAAATCATTTAATAAAGTTATTTCCGCTTGAGAAATGTTATGATGCTTGATCCAAAAGTGGTAAATTGGGTGGGAAGTCTCCACGCACCCTTTTTAAGTGAAAGCAAGATAATCGATTCACGTACTGATCCAGGGTCAATTGAGCTCATTACCATAAAAAAAAGTTTATTCTTCAAGATATTGAATTTCTAATGTGGCTTTCCATTGACATGTGATAAATCTTTTAACCTAAAAAGTGTTTTATACGTTTCATCTTATCAATAAGGATATCATCACTAGATATTTCGCTGATTGGTTGGATTATTAAAATATTGAAGCTATTGCTTTGAACATTCGGAACGGAAATAAGACTTAGGAAAATGATCTGTTTATTTTTGTACGGCAAAAATTTCGATTTTTTTATTTTGTTTTCTCGAATAAAATATTCGCCAATTAGCATACCTATTTTGCTTGATACATAAATTAGCATTTTGTTTTTTTTTTTAGAATTCATTGATTTTGGTTTAAAATTGGCAAAGCCCAAACCTTATAGTAAGCCTCTACTAAACCAGTGGGCATGTCCCTGTGTAAGTGTTTCTATGAGAAACCAGAACAAGCCTAATGGAGCTTCTAGGTTATCTCCGTCCTTTGGGTAGAGAAATACCTTCTCCTTTTCTAAAAAAAAAATTGGCTTTCATTTAAAACAAAATTTAAATTTTGTCTTCTATTAAAATATATTTATGCTTGTCGTGGCAGAGTGATTAGCGTACTTGGCTTCTGATCAAAGGGACCTGGGTTCGAGCCCCGGGTTAAGACATGGATGGTTGTGTTGTTTTCTGCTGAGGTCCAGCCTTCCTCACAGACCTTCTGCTATGGCGTATAAATTGACAGGCTCCTGTCAGGTCTCTGCGGCAAGCAACTGATTGAGGGGGGATTTATTTATTATCCATTACTATATTTCGAAATTGTAACCTATGGATACAAATATAATATTTCAATAGCAAAATGAATAATAATAATAGATTAATTTTCACACTCAATCTTTTAAATTTCAATAAATTTGTTCTTTGACTATTTCTGATTAACAAAAATATGTTGCTTCGAAATAAAATCTTGCGAATCGTTAATTATTTTTTTCAATCAATACTATCTTCTACATTACAAAAGATCTTGATTCCTAAGTCCATGACAGAACAGAGAAGGTAATAAGTATCACACGCGAGACAAGCGTGTCATTAGCTTATAAATCATGAATATCAGATCGACTTGAACTAGAACTCAATTTCAAATGCCACGCGATTTCTCCTTTTTCAACCACTACGCAAAACAACCGACTGAACCTCAACTGTGGACTCTTTCTGATGCCATGCACTCTTTCTGATGCCATGCACTCGGCAGAAGAAAGGTAAAAAAATGCATCCCGCCCAATTTGTAACATTTAGTGCAATTGTTTTTAAATGTAACAATTCATGATTCAAGGTGGCTTAAGTCGCTTTTCTACATCACTTGTTTACCTCGGTGTCTTTTGTACAGACGCCCTGCACGGGTGGCTGAGTTTAAAACTGTCGCACACTTCGGTCTAAAGCGATGACAGCGTTAATGAACGTCTTGGAATTTTAATATGGAATTAAAAGGAAAAGCGGAATGGGCTGCTATGAGAGCGCAGCGACAAGCACGAAGGTTTTCCCCTGAGTGCCTGGAAGGGGCGTTTTCGCTTCACCAAGGCCGCAGCTGCCACCCATTCACCACCCACCGCGCGCTCGTCGACACTAGAGAAGAGTATCCGAAGGACCAAATGTCACTTGCTCAACGCCTTGGCTCTGTTTGTTCGCCTTCATCTCAGATGTCTGTCAAACTCTGCGTTGGTGGAAAACGTCGGGCAAAGGATGCTTCGAGCAGGAAGACCTTGCTCTCTAGAAGGACTTAGTTGGAACCATCTCATGGCTACGGGATGAAAGTACAGAAGGAATTTCCTTTTTGCAACTGCTTTTGGGAACGAAAATTTAAGTTTAAGGATTTCACAATGGATTGGGAAGTGATTAGATTGCAGTTTTATACACCGGAAAAGTAAAGACGATTATCAGTATTCTTAACTGGTTATATAATGGTAAAGGAGATGGTTATCTAACGGTAAAGGAGACCAACTGGGGATGAATGAGCTGGACTTTTGCCCAAAACTGGCGTCAAGATTCAGCTCTGCAAGATCCAAAGGAAAATCCAAATTTTAAGTTTAAGCTTGCTGTCGCTTCCTTTTCAAAGCTTTATTTTGCCAACTTTAATTTCCAACAGAGATTTCAATTTTTTCGTTGACTTCAACTGTTACATATTATCAATAAATGAACCACGAATCTTCCTCAGGTATCGTCGACGAAATGACAGAACATTCTATCACGCAAGAGAAAAATAACGAACACTTCTTTGTGTAAAAGGAGTGTTATGGTAAAAAGAAAAGATTATATTAAAAAATTTAAATTTTCTTTAAACATTTTCTTCTTCACGGAAGCATCAGTGTGCATTTCCTTCCCCTCACGCCTGAACAAAGTTTCGTGCTTTGCGGAGAAAGTGCCAAAGAGGAAGAAAGTCCGAAATCATCTTCAATCTTTACTTGCAACAAGATAAGTGCAAGTGTGATATTAGATGAGAATAGCTTCCCAGGTAGACAGAAGTGGGGCTCCCGTTGTCTTATTAATAATCAGTAGATCAGCATAAAGAGATAAACCCTCGAGGCCAGCTAGCTCGAACAGTAAAGCTACTCCATTCTGTCGTTCAAATAAAATTCCGTCTAGCATTTTTCCATCCACCTCTTTCGCTGTTCACACTTTTTCGCCATACTTAGGGAACATTCTTCAAAATGCTACTTGAAGGTCTATATCCCTATCAATAAAGCGAAATTTCTAAATCTACATACATGGTGAACAAATGTTAAGCTGAGACCCAGTCTATGCCAATAGAAAACTAACTTGGAAACTCTGTAACTTGTAAAATAAGCCTTTCACGGCAAAATGTGTGAAGATAAATTAACGACCTCAATCAAATTATCCAAATCTCAAATTTTAGCAATATTCGTTAAGAATTTAAACAGTTATGGTAGTTTTGGATTATAACATAACAATAGCAACGGGGCAGTCATAAGATTTCACCTCAAAAGTTGATTTAAACTTGAATATGAGTATTGTTTCGAGATGCTTAATGAAATGATTTAGAAATTTGTCAGGAATTCTTTAAATATTCGTCAACATTGTACGAGTTTCATAGCAGTGCATTACAGATATTAAATATTCCAGCTTCAATAATTCTTTAAATACCAACTATTACTGGTGGACATCGAGATTTATATAGATTTGATTGAGAGCTTTATCTTCAGTAACATTTCACCATAAAAAGCTTATTTTAGAAGTTACCGAGTTTCTGAGCATGTTTTCTATTGACATAAATTGGGGTTGTAACATAACTTTTGAGCACCAATGTAGTATATGTCCTGCCAAAATCATTTTTCAATATGATCAAAACCAGTGCATCATCTTCCTAAACAGACTGCTCTTCAAAGATATGTTTGATTAAGCATAAGCCTACTTCTCCACCAAACCAAATAATTATTTCTGAAATTAAATCAGCATGTGCCTAAGATATTTTATATCTAAAGTCAAAAGCCTATTATATGAAGAGCAGCATACTCCTTTCCAAAGGAAAATGTTGGAGGCTACTTCTCCGAATGTTTTTTTTTTGATGATCGTTGATGTTGTCAACACGTCTACACCAATGCAATTTCGGCGTTGAGATTTATCTCAGAGAAAATCCCCTCCTGTCCCGGTAAGAAAGGAAAAGGGCGCACGATCCGTCGAATGGAACGTAACGCCGTGGTGAGAGCTATACCCTGTGCACGTTAAAGGACTTACTGAATGGCCTTGACGGGAGACTACCCTCTGTCTCCTAACACAGCGTGCAGTGAGTCCCTTTCCCCCAACCTTCTCTGAGCCTTTGGAGTCCTTGTGACCTGACCATTTAGCTCATTTCTTTAGTTCAGAGGTAAAACAGCCGAATGCAATTTTGCCATTACGGCCAAATGATTTTCAGGAGTGATTATGTCGGGCAAATCACTCCTGAAAATCACCGATAGGCTGGTAAAGGCCGCCGTCTGTCGGATGGGACGTTAAGCCGTGGCCCCGTATGCGGGACAGCCATACTCTGTGCACTTTAAAGAACACACTGGATGGTCTTGACGGGAGGTTACCATCTGTCACCCAACAGCTGTCCAATGGGTCCCCTCCCCTTGAACTTTCTCTGAGCCCTCGGGGTCCTTGTGACCTGATCATTTAACCCATTATATGGAAAAAAAGGGTCTCTCAAGGATAAAACGACCCACCCAACCCACTGCTGAAAGCCTTCAAATTGCTCAATACCAACAACGCCATTACCTTTTACAGTCAAAAGCATAAATTTCAACTTCAAATTGAATTAGAAGGATAACATCTCGAATGGATGATTCCGAAAATTCAAATAATAATATTTCCTTTTGACCTATCTGACCCAAAAAGAAATTTTAAATTTCCTCTAAAAGCAGAAAGCTGAATGTCTACAGACGGACGACAAAAGTGAAAACAAGAGCTCGATTTTTAAAAAACGAAACGAATTAGCCTTTCTATTTTCTGTAATGGGCTTAAGCCAACAGAGTTTGCTTAAGAATCAAATTTATGACAGAATAATTGCTGATAAATTTGTCAATTAATGTGTAAGGGGTGACGCCACAGATGTCATGTGTTCGTAGGAGAAATCTTTATAAGTCATGTGCGAAGAAGAGCTTTCAGATTTCTCTGTATTACAACAGTGAACTTTTTCCAAAATTAGCGACGTTCTTCCAAAGGTATTTACGTTTCAATAATTTTCACTCCATTAGGCTAATGTCTCCTCCGGTCTAGTACTTAAGAGACGGGGAAGAGCTTCTCTGAATAACTGAAAGCGGAGTGTATAAAATTGAGCGATGCAAATGTCTTCAATGCTGGCTGGCACCTGAAGGCAAAGTAAGCAGAAGATGGAGAAACAGATGCTGCCTCCTTCCTTCCGTCTGCAACTCAACCCCTCTCTTCCCTCCCCCCTCCCTTACAACTGCTCTCCTCTTTCGCCTTGCAAACAGAGAAAGTAGTTTGTCGGGGGTGGGCCAAGCACAGAGGTCACGTAGGGATCCCTAATCATCTTGTCCCACTGTTGTCTGGCATCATCGCCCTTTGCCGAGACATAGGTACGCAGCCTGCTGCTTTGTCGACCCTCTGTCATTAAAGTGCCATTAGGCCTAAGTGGGCTCGGGTGCCGGCTATTGTGCCTCTCAGCGCCGAAGTCCTGTGGCCTCTCCACCCTCGCACACCGGCTGCTACTCCCTCTCGCCGCCGCCGCCACCGCCACCTCCGGGCACTCACCATTCCTTGTGAAGCAGGGGATAGAGAATGGGGAATAGAGCGGCGAGCAAGGGCAGCAGAGGGGTGAGGGTCAGGGCTGCCGTAGTTTCTGCATTCTTCACACTGACAACTATCGCCGAAGGTTGTTTTTTTCCTTGTTGGTGTACAAGCTCCACTTTTGATTGCCACGGGGGGTGGGAGAAGCTTCGGGAGGCGTATACGCAAGTGGGTGGTTGAGATGAAGGTCTGCTCTGCACGAAAGTATCTTTTACGATGCCACCAAATGATACAAAGCGTGGTCCTTCGCCAGCGCTTCTCTTCCACTGTGCAACGTACTTGAGCGAAGGGAAATAACTCACCCGAGAACCAATTATACAGAAGGGCAGTTCGTAGAACCTGTTGTTTACTGAGGAAGACCGAAAAGTCCAACGACTACCCATCTATCGAGATGAGCAAGAGAAAACGATTCCATCATTACCTAAGCAGCGTCAACAAATGCGAAACGTACAGCGGAGTGATTTCTCAATGTAATATAGTAAATTTTAAACTGCTGTTGCCATATTATTTATGCACCTGCGCAATCTGCAGCATTTGTGTTTTTATTATTGCTTGGCGCCTTTTTAAAAGACGAAAAGAGTTTATTGATGCCGCAATGCAATTAGTAAATGTTTCTTGGCATCTTCAGTAACTTGCGCTTTATCTGGGTGTTTGGGAAAAAGAATTATCACGATTTTGAGCGGGGGGGGGGGGGGAGGTTGTAATTTTTGCTTAGCACCTAATTAAAATTTCACCGTTTAGCTATCAACATTCCTCTTTTTCTGGAAATAGTATTTTCTGTAAAGTTGGTTGCCAAAGCGGAAAATAAATCGTTATTTTCTTATTTACATTCTTTTTTATGCTTTTGGCTTCAAATGTTTATTTATAAATAAATTCGTAAATAAGACTATTCGCAAAATTTTACTAGTTATTGTTAAATAGTATTTACCGATAGAATTTATATTTTTTTAATTTATATTATTAGTCCCATACAGGACAAGGAGACCATAACTTGCAGAATAATAGTAAATGAAATGGAGGCAAAAATGATAAAACTCGTGCATATTTCACGTATTTTTCAAGAAATTTTTTAAGTTCTCTAAAATGGAGGGCAAAATATTATACTGCGATGAACTTTAGTCTCTTGTATTCCCCCCTTAATTTGTTTCCAGCTGGATTGCGTTACTTCGCACTTTTTTTTTTCGAAATCCGGAGCGTGGTACTCTATTTTTATTGCATACCCATTCGATTTTTTCTTAACAATAAGGTGGAAATGAATTAGTTATTTTTAAAAGGGTTTAAATTCATGTTCACAGTTTGAGAAAATTTTCAAAAATTATTATTTTGCTTTTTCCAAGCTTTCCTAAATTAAATTGCTGCTGTGATAACTTCTGGTATCTGAATGAAGTTCCTTTTAAAACCTAAACATAGTAGTAATATATGTAATAATTATTAATTTTTATAACTGTAATATTACATAAAATATATTATATCATCATCATCATCATCAAGCAGCCATGGGATACAGAGATCCAACTAGACCGTGCACTTTGGTTCTCCAAGCATATCTATTCTGAGCTGCATCTGCTGCATCTGGCCACACTGCACACCAATTCTAACAAGGTCCTGTTTGCATTGTCTGTCCACCGCATCTTAGGTATCCTCCTCTTTCTAACTCTTGTAGACACACTGTTCATAACCCTATTCGCTAATCTATATTTATCCATAAGTATGATATCCATAGGACATTATCCAAACCAACGGAGTCTCTCTATGCACAATATGCTGCTTAAAGGAGGTTGCCAACTCCTTTGCCTAACCTCATCATTACTTACAAAGTTGAACCACCTAATGCCCAAGATATTGCGTAAGCACCTAGAATCAAAATCATCTAGTTTCCTGTTATCTTGTTTACAAAGAATTAAAATTTCACTACCATAATTAACCCTAGACAGAACCAAACTATTATACAGTCTAATTTTAGTCTTTAGGTGTATACGTATATTTCTCCACACTCTCCATAGATTCTTAAAAATTGGACCTTGAATCATTGGAAGAATGTCGTCTGGTCCAATGAATCTCGTTTCCTGTTATACCATGTGGATGGCCGGGTACATATGCGTTGTTTACCTGGGGAAGTGTTGGCACCAGGACGAAACAACACTGTGGGACGAAAACAAGCTGGTGGAGTAAGTGTAATGCTTTGGGCAATGTTCTGCTGAAAAACCCTGGGGCCAGTCAATCATGTGCAGGAAACTACGAGGTCTACCACCTACCTAAACATCATTGCAGACCAGGTACATCCTTTCATGGCAATGGTATATCCCTCAAGTTGTGCCTTCTATCAGCAGGATAATGAGCCATGCCACATTGCACGGATTGTTCAAGAATGGTTCGAGGAACGTGAAGAAGACTTCGAGGTATTGCCCTGGCCTTCAAATTCCCCAGACATCAATCCAATCGAGCATCTGTGGTTTGTGTTGGAACAATATATCCAATCTGCACAGCTCAACCACTTAACTTACAACAGTTAAAGGATCTGCTGGTAACGTGTTGATACCAGATATCGTAAGATACTTTTAGAAATCTTGTAGTGTGCATACCTTTCTGGGTAAGAACTATTTCGGAGGCACGTGGAGGACCAACATCATATTAGGTAGGTGGTCATAAAGTTTTGGTACTTCGGTGTAAGTATTAGTTATTCTCAAACTATTAAGTTTATTAACGTGTAGGAGACGTTGCCAATTGCCGTTGCAGCTACCAATACCAAAAGGATCTATCACTCCTCCCAAAGGTCAGAGTCAGTACCAACTTTGGCATTGAAGTCACCATGAACATGGGCAATATCTCCTTTCTTGACAGAATACAAAATATCCTGAAGTTGTCCGTAAAACCTAACTTTATCATCCTCATCAACAATATCAGTGGGGACATAGTAACAGATAACATTCAAGTCTTTAATGCTTGTATGAAATTTAGTTGTAAGAAACCTTTCATTAATGCACTCATATCCTAGTAGATAATCACTAGCGTGTCTGCTGAGAAGCAAACATATGCCTTGGAGAAGCTTCTTATCTTTCCTCCCTGAAAGGAAAAATTTAAGATTAATTTTAAGAAACTGACCTTTATCTGGTCATCTTGTCTCTTGCACGCTGAGAATATCTAAATTACAATGGTGGAATTCTTGTGCGAGGACATCAAGAGAATAATCTTGTCCTCATGTTCCATCTTCCTATGGAGAGAAAATTTTTAATGGTATGTTTAAAGAAACTATGTTTATTGAGAGAGGGAATGCCGACAATATCAAACAGCCCCCTAATCGCAGGCATGGGGCAAAGACCCGTTCCCCCACCACTAAAGGCTGAAGCCATCTACACTGGAAGACTTCCTCCAATGTAGAATTTGACGATGCCAATAGAAGCAAAGAGTTCAGGTGCCCGCGATGACCTCTGCTCAGGATTATCCACCAGCTGATAAACATATCCTGTGAATCCATGCATTGGGACTGTCAACCCACAAACAAACAGAAAACACAGCAGCAGATTTTCCCTCCACAGAAGCCCACCAGTGCAGCAAAATCGGAATCCATAATCAAGTTCTGAGCAATATTCCATTCCTGTTAGTGTATATGGTCAGCACCAGGACCTTGTGTGGTTGACCACTTCTCAGCAGGGTAGAAAAAAAAAAAGAAAAATAGCCATAGTTGTCCAGATCAGTAGGACATACTGATTTGGCAGCCCTCTCCCTTCCACAAGAGAGTACCTCTTTTGAAAAGTACTAACGGCTTGTACCAGAAGAAGGCGGGGTCGGACATTAGGTGCTAGGCCTGTGTCAGGTTTTGATGCGATACCTGGATATAATTTTGTCATTTCATGTATATATTTGTATGTGACCTTGCATTGTAATCCTTTGAGTGGAACTTTCCTTTCTCCCCTCACTGACTGAAAGGCTATTTATGGCTAATGAATCAGCAAGACGGATTGATGGTACCTGATCGCCTGTGATCGGCCCTGTTTCCGGCTCAGCTCGATTGATCAAGGAGCGCGATGCCAAATGACCGTCCCGTTGGACCAGGAGGTCAGCGCCGGACGGCGTAGGGCCGTAGAAGGTCAAGACAGTTCTGAACGAGACGTTGGCTGGAGCGGACACGTGGAGTTGCTGGGTGAATAGATATTCACGAGAGGTTTTCCTCTGTTAGGTGCGTAAGAGTCGCAGCCTGTTAAGTAATCTGAATATGATTGTTTGTAGCCAACGTCAATGCTCGGGGAGACTCTGTATACATTTTCCATAATAAACCTTTTGTTATTGTTTTAAACTTGGAGTTAGTTATCTTGCTGCAATTCTCCAACGTCGAAAGCCCAATACAGAACGAACCAAAATCTTACGTGGATGGAATTATATTCTACCAACCTCAGCAGGAACCGACAGCCTGGCCGGTTCTATGCATCATCACAGGGGATTGGTGCAGAGCTCACCTTCCAGTGACTACCTAGGTTACCATTTACAGACCATATTATATATAATTAATGTAATTATAATATTATATAAAATATATTATATATAATTATCATAAATATAATAATTATTCTAATATAATTAATTTCCTTTCAAAACCTAAACGTCGGCCATTGTATAGAGAACCGGGAAAGACTAATGAACCATTATCTTTCTCAAAACAAGAGGCCATAATGATGTCATTTCGAGAATTTTCTTTTTCTATGAAATATCTGTAGTATTTTTTGATTTCAAATGGCACAAAAATTCTAATTTTGTCATCAAATCATTATAATTATTCTAAGGTTTACAATAGCTAATGATACATAGAATTTAAAAATGGTTTTAGCGGTACTTATTTCGCTTACGATCAGTCAGGAAAATCTTATCTGGCTCGAAAATAATACGAGACGCAACCGATCATACTTCGCTGGGTCATTCATTTCTTTTAGTCGGTTAAATCAAAAATCGGATAATGGCGATTACTAAAAAAATTACCATGACTGAAAAAAAGTCAATGGCCCTTCAAGCAGCTGCTTGCTGCAGAAGGTCTCAGAGAGATTCCTGTGAGTGTAATACTTCATAGAGAAGATCTGCGAGGACAAAGAAACCTAAAAAAAGGAAAGAAACATCCATGCCTTTTCTGGGAATCGAGCGTGGTCCTTTTCATCCGTAGCAAAGCACGATAACCATTCGGCCATAGAAATGGCTGTATGCCTATGCGAAACAAAAAAGTAGATACTTACGAAATAATATCGTCCCAATGGATATTGATCAAAGGGATCTGGGTTCGATACCGAATAAGGGAAAGTACCTGGAAGACCGAGCTTTGCTCGGTAAAGGTGGGCTGAGTGATAAACTTGCTGTGCATTCAAAATTTTATATTTTGCTATGTTATTTCCAAAGATTGTAATACTAAGTGAAAATCATCAAGACTAATAATGTAAGACGAATCAGAGACAGGCAGCTGCTCGATGATCTCGGCGTTGATCTTACTGACGTATTTGTTCAATGGCGCGAGTATAGCTCGGTCCTTCATAGTTTTCATTGGCGAAGCAATTTACGAAGACTTCATCGATGAGATTGCAATTAGAAAGGATGGTCCATATTGGCTCAGGTGGAACATCGTCATACCTTTAATTATTATTATTTTATTCTCCAAATGCAAAAAAGATCCACTAGACCTGGGGAAAAGGAGGGTACCCCCAGATGACCTTCTAAATGAGTTTTCCCAAAGTCAAGACCTAGCTAAATCGCTTTCTCGCACCCGAAAACGGTAAATTCACCATTTCATCCCCATTTCTTCAATATCCTTAAGCCCGTTTTCAAGATAAAAGTTACATACATACAAATATATAAGAATTGTTCGCTTTAGAATATATACTTTATAGTATATACAAATATATAGAAATTGCTCGCTTTAGAGTATAGGATATGGATATTTCTCTTCTTTGCTATTTTTCTGCTGAGAACTGATCACACACCTTAGAGAAATCTTCACAAATCTGACAGGCTCCTGTCAAGGATTTTACGGCAAGCAACTGTTGGAGAGATTTTTTTTTACTCTTTTTAGGAAACAACACTTTTAATGGCTGTAATAGAAAATGAAAGTTCCTTTAGACAATTGCAGTACATATTAATAGAAATAATTTGTGATGAATCTGTGGTACGAGGTCAAATTAGTCATTCTAAAATCTAGATTACTAAAAAAATATTTCTAATGAGCATTGTTTTTTTTTTTTTTTTTACTTTAATCCCGTGGCCGAGTGGTTAGCGCGCTTGGCTATTAATGTGAGGGACCTGGGTTCGAGCCCCGGGTAAGGCATGGTTGTATGTGTCGTTTTTCTGCTGAGGTCCTGCCATCCTCACAGATCTTCCACTATGCCATATAAACTGACAGGCTCCTGTCAGACCTCTGTGGCAAGCAGCTGCTTGAGGGGGTATTTATTATTTATTTATTAAAATATTTAATTATCATTTTATTTCTTAAGGATGGAATTTTTGGAGCAGAAATCAGGTCGGCAGTCTGAAAAAAAGGTTCACTTTTGTCAAAATGTTCCGCAACAATTCTTATGGCCCTTAATTAAAATACATTTTTTTATTTGTAACAACAATATCCACTTATTTTCATGCACGAATTGGGTTCTTTATGATCATACTTTTTTTGTAGAATTAAGCAATATAAGTATTCACGAATTTTTTTTTCGCTTGGAGATCGACTTCCATGTCACATTCACACTGAATAATCCTCAACGTTCAATCGCTCAATTAGGGTTAACGAGAACATCGATGCAAGAAAAAGATTGAAAATAAGAATATTAGGCCACGTTTCGAATTCTAAATCTTCATTGGAAAACATTTTCCCTCAGCCCTGATGTGTGAATTATGATATGCCAAAAACAGGGAAACGTCTTGTACAATACGTAACGCATCCTACATTTTCCAATCGAATACACAATTGAAAGCAAAAAAAATAACGCACGCGCTTAATTCTTTTGGTAATCAGCGTTTTCGACACGAAAGGGCTGCCGGGTGGAAGATGCCAAACTTTCGTTGCTTTCTAATTGGCAGCCGACGGCACTGCAAAAGCCAGGCTCAGCTTCTGACACGTGACAACGGAGCCTGTCACGCGCTAACGGATTGTTGCATTTGGAAATTACCTGCTCCCTCGTATTTTTAGCAACCTCTCGCTTTAACATTCAATCATGGTGCGGCTATTTCAGGTGGGAGCGCCTCCTATCCCTGGATAATTGTCATCCTAATTCTGAGCAACAGCTTGCCTATTTTAGAATATCATATTGTTCTTTCAGTCAGCTCGCGCCCGGATGATGAGAAGGGACAAAAGATTCTTTATTTGGAAATGTCGCTGCTATTCATAGTCGGCTGCGGATCTGCATTTCAGGCGTTGGAGGTTTAATTGCTTTCACGTACTCATGCAGATGAGGTAAAAACCTTGACCACTAAATAGCCAGATGATTAAACTTAGAAGAACTGGTTAGGCCTCGCGGTTTCGCACTTCTCAATTCCATGCCATTCTTGTTTTCATTTCCGCACTTTTCTAAATATAGATCTGGCATTTATAATGAGGAAACAATTGACTTGCAGATTGAATCATTCATCACGAAAGGGTTGTTCCGAGTTTTTGCAAAGAGGCGAGAATTATTTCGCCAAATGTTGATGAGAAACGAGAAAGACGTGAACCTTGTCACTCCTCAAAACGAGAAACGTGAAAGATTTGAATTTTTTTCACTCCTGAAAACGCGAAAGAGGTGAACTTTGACATTCCTCAAAACGAAACCGCAATAGAGGCGAACTTTGTCACTCCTGAAAACGATTAAGAGGCGAACTTTGTCACTCCTCAAAACGAGAAACGCGAAAGAGGTTAACATTGTTATTTCGAAAGATGTGAACTTTATTACTCCTCAAAACGATTAAGAGATTAACTTTGTCACTCCTGAAAACGCTAAAGTGGTGAACTTTTTCACTCCTAAAAACGAGAAATTTTAGTGATCGTAATTTAATCGAAAATGCTCAAGGTACGTTTTTTTTATACCGAAGCTTCCGAATATAGATCCCTTGTGGTGTTGAATTGCCTAAAATTGTGAATATAAATATGAATTAACCTTGTGCAGGGAACATCATACAACGACTGGAATTCGTTTTTCCAGTACGACACTTTCTCCTTTTAGATATCCTAGAAGGGCCGACGGATCCGGAATCTATTTTCCATGTTATTACATGGAATAGTTATCATGTTTGGCTATAAATCAAAGAGACCTGGAGGAGATGTGGATATTGCTTTAATATGTTTTCTTTTTGCTGAGGTCTCTCATTATTCTTGTCAGACCTCTGTGGTAAGCAGCTACGTGAGGAGTAATTCATTTTAGCTTTAATTTTACAGTTAGAGGAAAATCAAACACCACAGAAGCAATAATTGACAAAAATATCAAGAAAGCATTGTTATGATTTGGTTAAACCTCAAACGAATGCTTTCAGAAAAGTTCCCCTCCAAAATGATGATGTTGACAACTTAATCGGAATATGGTAGGGGCCCACGCCCGAAACATCGAGATAGAAAGGTGGGGGGAGGGTGGACATGGCTTCTAAGTCTACTAGGATTCAAGTGCTCTTTCAACTCCTTAAACAGCTAACTGACAAAGTGCAGGTATATGAAGCGTCATATTTTTAAAGGAGACTCTGCGAAGATGTCATCTCCATCCTCTCCCACCGCATCGCCGCAAAGAGCCTCCTCATACTGCCCGAAAAAGAGTCGCAAAATCAGCGACAAAAGCATCTGTCAAAATTCAAGCCAAAATCGATCCCTACAACCCTCTATCAATAGATATAGCATAACCGGATTGTACGCATAACCGGAGAATGAGGATCAGGAATAAAATATATTATTCATATAAATAAAATAAATATCCCCTCAAGCAGCTGCTTGCCAATGCAATAATTTAAAAAACTTATACTTTAGGATTTATGCATTACCCTTATAATATATATATATTTACAAATTAAGATAACAGACACGTGTACATGGTTTTACTTTAGCACATGTGCAATCGATTTCTTTATGGGAACCGCAACTAACGCAAATTCGCACTTAATGGAGTACCCTAACTCTCGCCTACTTTGAGACCATACAGTAATACATTTTACAATACAATGTTTGAACCTAGTGGCCTCAAACGGTTAATAGACATTGTCACAGGTGATGAGACGTGGTTTTATTACTTTACAACTCCCAGAAGATCGACAACTATGTTTGTATTGCAGAAGATAAACCGCATCCTCAAATCCTATGACAAGACTTTCACTCGAGGAAGAGGATGTTCACAATTTTTTCAATTCCCAAGGAGTGGTAAGAGTTGAGCACCTTACCCGAATAAATGACTATAAATAGCCATACTACATCAACAATGTATTGCTTAAAATGGTTAAGGAGATGAAGGAGCAGCGTCCAACAACAGGCGTGCCAAGGGTTCTTCTTGGTGGCAATGCCAGTGCTCACAAAATCTGGCTAGTTATGCCCTATCTGGAGCAGGAAGAAAATCCTACATCTACCCCATTATGCATATTCACCCAATCTTGCACCATGCGATTTTTGGTTGTTTCCAAAAATTAAAAAGAAATTTTACTGGGAAGCCTTTTTCAAGGGTGCAAGATCTTGCAAAATGCGTTCATTCAGAGTTGCTTAGGTACCACTAAGCGTTCCAGAATTGGCGTAGACGCCAGCAACTTTGCATAGATGCTGGAGGGGAGGGAGTACAGTAAACTCTCCATGTGCGAGAGTTCCATTTTTGCGAATGCGAATCTACGCGAACTATGTTTAATGCCCTGTTTTTTTTTTGGAAGCGTACCGAAATTCGAATATACCGGAGTTATGCCAACCTTTAGTGACCACGGTCATTATAATAACGAGATGCAAGCGGTAAACATTTTGCTACTGCTGTCATTATAATAATAATAATAATAATAATAATAATAATAATAATAATAATAATAATAATAATAATTAGTTAGCTACCGTTGTCAGACCTCTGTGGCAAGCAGCTGCTTGAGGGGGTATTTATTTTTTATTTATTTACCGTTGTCGTTTTTAAAAACGAACACAAAAAATGATCGCCGAGAGAGCCATAAATATTCTATAACTGTCCGCTTTGTGGAGATCCTGAAATAACAAAACATTATTTATTAAGATGTCCCAATATAGATCATACAAGGACTGTTTTCTTAGCAAAATACGTCAAAAGGGCGTTCAACAGTTTGCTCCGTATTCCAGCATTGACATCTTCTCACTGCCATTACCAATTCTGATACCTGCTCGGGAATTTTATATTCAAAACTCTCGCACATTTAGACTTTAGAAGTGACTGTGTTTTCTTTAATTTTTAGCTCTAACTGTGAATAATTTATCAATTTAAAATTATTTTGCAAAGGTTTTTTTATTCGGATGTTATAGCATGCCTTCGTTAAAAAACCCATCCTCGTCTTAGAAGAAGACGGTCTAGAAGTGAGTCCGTAAAGAAGCATCCGTAAAGGCAGCATTTTTAGCCACGTTTACATTACGATTTGCATCTCGTAAACTTTAAAAAAGTGCCATAATGCCTGGAGCCATGAAGGAGAAGAGGAAGATGATGATGAGCTTAGAGAAGAAGCTGGAGATTATCTCACGGATTGAAGACGGTGAAGGAATGTCGGCCATAGGGGACTTCACTTCGTTTGAAATTAACGAATCCATCATTAGCTGAAAGAAGGAGTCCATAAAGGCATCTGGGCCGCAATTTAAGTCTCTGTGATTGTTTCATAATTTTTTTATTTATTTTTCGATTTGTATTGTACGTACCTTTTACAAAAATGTAGTAAACTCATTTCTCCTAAACCTTTGTTTTTTTATCACTTTTCATTTGCATTACTTCACGTAATTTTCATAAATAATTAGTTTACTTAAATGTATATAGATGTAATTGCAAGCGATCCCGGAACCAAACCATTTATTTCCTTTTGTTTCTTAAGTTCTGTTTGCGCGAGGTTTTTGGAGGACGTTTTGGAGGAATTTAATGTGCGCGAGGTTTTTGGAGGACGTTTTGGAGGAATTTAATGTGCGCGAGGTTTTCGGAGGACGTTTTGGAGGAATTTAATGTGCGCGAGGTTTTTGGAGAACGTTTTGGAGGAATTTAATGTGCGCGAGGTTTTTGGAGGACGTTTTGGAGGAATTTAATGTGCGCGAGGTTTTCGGAGAACGTTTTGGAGGAATTTAATGTGCGCGAGGTTTTTGGAGGACGTTTTGGAGGAATTTAATGTGCGCGAGGTTTTCGGAGGACGTTTTGGAGGAATTTAATGTGCGCGAGGTTTTTGGAGAACGTTTTGGAGGAATTTAATGTGCGCGAGGTTTTTGGAGGACGTTTTGGAGGAATTTAATGTGCGCGAGGTTTTCGGAGAACGTTTTGGAGGAATTTAATGTGCGCGAGGTTTTTGGAGGACGTTTTGGAGGAATTTAATGTGCGCGAGGTTTTCGGAGGACGTTTTGGAGGAATTTAATGTGCGCGAGGTTTTTGGAGAACGTTTTGGAGGAATTTAATGTGCGCGAGGTTTTTGGAGGACGTTTTGGAGGAATTTAATGTGCGCGAGGTTTTCGGAGAACGTTTTGGAGGAATTTAATGTGCGCGAGGTTTTTGGAGGACGTTTTGGAGGAATTTAATGTGCGCGAGGTTTTCGGAGGACGTTTTGGAGGAATTTAATGTGCGCGAGGTTTTTGGAGGACGTTTTGGAGGAATTTAATGTGCGCGAGGTTTTTGGAGAACGTTTTGGAGGAATTTAATGTGCGCGAGGTTTTCGGAGAACGTTTTGGAGGAATTTAATGTGCGCGAGGTTTTTGGAGAACGTTTTGGAGGAATTTAATGTGCGCGAGGTTTTCGGAGGACGTTTTGGAGGAATTTAATGTGCGCGAGGTTTTTGGAGAACGTTTTGGAGGAATTTAATGTGCGCGAGGTTTTTGGAGGACGTTTTGGAGGAATTTAATGTGCGCGAGGTTTTCGGAGAACGTTTTGGAGGAATTTAATGTGCGCGAGGTTTTTGGAGGACGTTTTGGAGGAATTTAATGTGCACGAGGTTTTCGGAGGACGTTTTGGAGGAATTTAATGTGCGCGAGGTTTTTGGAGAACGTTTTGGAGGAATTTAATGTGCGCGAGGTTTTTGGAGGACGTTTTGGAGGAATTTAATGTGCGCGAGGTTTTCGGAGGACGTTTTGGAGGAATTTAATGTGCGCGAGGTTTTCGGAGGACGTTTTGGAGGAATTTAATGTGCGCGAGGTTTTTGGAGAACGTTTTGGAGGAATTTAATGTGCGCGAGGTTTTTGGAGGACGTTTTGGAGGAATTTAATGTGCGCGAGGTTTTCGGAGAACGTTTTGGAGGAATTTAATGTGCGCGAGGTTTTTGGAGGACGTTTTGGAGGAATTTAATGTGCGCGAGTTTTTCGGAGGACGTTTTGGAGGAATTTAATGTGCGCGAGGTTTTTGGAGAACGTTTTGGAGGAATTTAATGTGCGCGAGGTTTTTGGAGGACGTTTTGGAGGAATTTAATGTGCGCGAGGTTTTTGGAGAACGTTTTGGAGGAATTTAATGTGCGCGAGGTTTTCGGAGGACGTTTTGGAGGAATTTAATGTGCGCGAGGTTTTCGGAGAACGTTTTGGAGGAATTTAATGTGCGCGAGGTTTTCGGAGGACGTTTTGGAGGAATTTAATGTGCGCGAGGTTTTTGGAGAACGTTTTGGAGGAATTTAATGTGCGCGAGGTTTTTGGAGGACGTTTTGGAGGAATTTAATGTGCGCGAGGTTTTCGGAGAACGTTTTGGAGGAATTTAATGTGCGCGAGGTTTTCGGAGAACGTTTTGGAGGAATTTAATGTGCGCGAGGTTTTTGGAGGACGTTTTGGAGGAATTTAATGTGCGCGAGGTTTTCGGAGAACGTTTTGGAGGAATTTAATGTGCGCGAGGTTTTCGGAGGACGTTTTGGAGGAATTTAATGTGCGCGAGGTTTTTGGAGGACGTTTTGGAGGAATTTAATGTGCGCGAGGTTTTCGGAGGACGTTTTGGAGGAATTTAATGTGCGCGAGGTTTTCGGAGGACGTTTTGGAGGAATTTAATGTGCGCGAGGTTTTCGGAGGACGTTTTGGAGGAATTTAATGTGCGCGAGGTTTTCGGAGGACGTTTTGGAGGAATTTAATGTGCGCGAGGTTTTTGGAGAACGTTTTGGAGGAATTTAATGTGCGCGAGGTTTTCGGAGGACGTTTTGGAGGAATTTAATGTGCGCGAGGTTTTTGGAGAACGTTTTGGAGGAATTTAATGTGCGCGAGGTTTTTGGAGGACGGAAGCCTCGCGTACATGGAGGCTCGAGTGTACTTTGAAGGGCAGCAAAAGTTTCGTTGAGGGAAGTGAAATGGTTTTTGGTTTGCAGAGGCATGTCAACAACTTTTTAAACTGCCTCCCTCTTAAACGGTAGGAATATAAAAAACTTGAAATTTCTGGTCGAAGCCTGTTACAAACTTATTGCAGGAAAACCAACAGATTCATCCCTATAATTCCTTTGCGAGTTGATCTTTTCTACATCAGATAATATTTAAAAATCTGTTGTTAAAGAAATGGACACTAGTTTTATGATGCTGCCGTCCTCTCAGACCTTCTACTATGGCATATAAACTGACAGGCTCCTGTCAGACCTCTGTGGCAAGCAGCTGCTTGAGGGAGTATTTATTTTTTTATTTAAAAAAAATATTTCTTAAAGGGGAATTTAATTCATTGTCTGAAGAGGCAAATCATAGAGAAGGCCTTTATTGCTTATCTTGAAATATTCAGGAATTATGGTTTCGACAATGATTTCTGAATGATTTCTTTTGCGGTGCAATTTCTGTATAATCCCCCAGAATAGGAAACTCCTCACTTATCTGCAAGATGTCGCAAGAGCAGATAGCGATGCTTCTTCTGTTTGTGGATTGTCCGATTGCCCGCCACCCCCACCGCTGAGCAAAGCCCGGCAACAGTCTGCAGCAAACCAATTACTGATACAAATACAATAAAAGAGTAGACGTCCGCCCAGACCGTCAGATAAAAGCACGGCGGGGTGATCGCCATCCGCCCTTACCGTAGCGTGACGTCATAGCTCTCTTCATCGAGCTATCAGTGGATGATGATATTCAGGATGATATATCGCGATGGCTTCAGTACACGATGCAGAGAAACAGTTGGAAACTGAAACAAATGGATGTCTCATTTAAATATTTCCACTTTATTATGCAATATAAATGTTTTCTTTTTTTTTTATTTTTGTTTTATTTACAAAGTTGCATAAAAATTCTTCTAGAGGTACCTTTAAATTTTGATTTTGTTTTTAAAATGAGAAAAAAGTGCTGCAGCTGATATCGAAGTATCTAGACCAAACAATTCCTTTTATAGCTCAGGTCCCAATATTGAATTAATAATAATATCCAAGTCCCCTAACTGAATTAATATCAGTGGGACACGCGGATTTTTCACATTGCTAATTGCTGTCGTACTTTTACTAAACCATCAGATTCCGACACAAACTTTTGGATGGACAATGAAATTTTTGTGAAGGGGGAGGGGAAAATATTGGGAAGAGTAGAGGATTAAAGTGTAGTGGAGATTAATTCGGGCTACTCACACATCATAAGACATATAAACAGAAATACAAATCGTCATTTAATTTATTCTTATATTATTAATTGTAATCATTTTATGTGAAAATCAAAATGTTTTAAAACGAAAATTCTATTCGAAACAAAAAATATCAGAAATACTAATAGCAGAAACTGGAAGTTCGTGGGCAACAGCGTTATGAACTGAAAGAGCCATTTATTTATTAAAGATAGAGAATACGTATATTATAAATAAATTTGAAAAATATTTATCTTCCCGTATGCGCCCTAAAAAAAATAGCAGATATCCCTAAAGCATATCGATGGGGCAATCAGTCACGGAATTCGTCTTCCCTTCAGAGGACGATAAGGCGCAGGCGGCAATCTTGTTGAATAGGTCAATCGGCGCCATATCTTCCTTTCAGGTGAACGCAAACTCAGTGACTGATTGCGCCATCGATAGTCTTTAGGGCTATCTTCTACTTTTTTTAGGGCGCATATAGGAAGATAGTTTTTTTTTTTTACTTTTTTTTATTTATTTATCCCGTAGCAGAGTGGTTAGAGCGCTTGGCTACTGATCTACGGGACCTTGGTTCGAGCCCGGGTTAAGGCATGGCTGTCTGTGTCGTTTTTCTGCTGAGGGCCTGCCATCCTCTCAGATCTTCTACTATGGCATATAAACTGACAGGCTCCTGTCAGACCTCTGTGGCAAGCAGCTGCTTGAGGGGGTATTTATTTTTTTTTATATTTTTTTTTCTTTGTCACTAAAAACACCTACCTTCAGAAACTTCCAATTGATATATGGCTCATAAACATCGACCTCATTTTTCCTTTTTCTCTCCTTGGAGTCGTATTTAAGATAGCCCATGTTATTGGAGACGTCATAAGCTTTAATTTGTGGTATAATTCGTAAAAGTCCACCCTACGAAAATCCACCCTATTTTTTGGAGGAGGGGGGGAGAATTGCGGGCAAATTTGAAACAATCTACCATGGTTCTCTTATGAGCTTTCATTTGACACTTCACTTGTAATTGTACATCCTCCTCTTCGGAAGATGGAGCGGAACAATAGTTTTTATATTTCTCCATTTTTAGTGGCGACGAAACAGGGATGGAATTTTTTTTTTTTTTATCTGTAACGTTCCCCGTGTCATAAGCTCTCATTTGACGCATAACTTGTTACTTTCGGCCCTTGCGTTCCGAAAATATAGTGGAACAACCGTTTTCGTATTTCCTCCATTTTTTAGGGGGGAAGAAAGCACGGGGCCCAATTTTTTATGACCTATGACACGCCTCCCTCTCAAATGAAAACATAAGTTTTCATTTGATGAAACATAAGTTTTCATTTGATACATAAATCATTAAGTTGCTCCATCGGTTCGAAAGATGTGGTGGAGCAACTATTTTGAGAAAGCTAACCACCAACAAATGACGTGCGAAAAGTAAGCGGAAGACAGGTAATAAAAATAAGCAAAAGCCTCTTGATGCTTATTTTTAATTATTAAAGACTGGTTAAAATGTTGAAATTGTAATAAAAAAAAATACTTTCTACTTATTTCTTTTCACAATTACAAGAAATATTTTAAATAGAAATTATTCTGAAACTGGACATGAACATCTCTAATTTTTATGTTTCTGGTGATAAAGCAAGCGCATTGTACCACCCGATTTACACGTGTATGCTTTCCTGTTAGGGAATTCTTCTTCAGGAAACTTTATCCTGGATTATCATCCGCGTGGGGAAAGCGCCCTCTCAGAAACCAAATGATAGTCTGGCTCTGAAATCAAAACGGTGTTAGGTGAAACGTGATCCAAATGCACAAATGATTTCAACACTCAAACCCCAACTGGATATTTTTTTAGTTTCCGACGATTTCCAAGTTTTCTTTTTCTCTTTTCGAAAATCAAGAAATAAACAGAAGGATTAATATGCTGTGATATTTGCCTTCCTCTGACCAATAGGTTGGTCTTTCATCTGCCATGACCGCCATGCAGTGACAATCGCAGAGCATTGTCCACTGCGGCACGTGCAAACTTTGCGTCTCGACTCTGCTGTCTGTTCGACTGTAGCGCCCCGTGTGGCGGGCACAACGAAGCTATCCCTTCCGCGGGTGGTCGGCCGCTCGCTACTGTCAATAAAACAATCCTCCGCTGACGTCAATCGGTCGCCAGGCACGACTAGCACGTCAGTGGGCTTTGCGTGCCACCGCCGCAACTCGCCCGGGCTACTCGCCGCTTCGTTGCGACGGTTGCACCGGTGAACGCCGAGAGATATTGCGCTCACTGCCCCGCAGAAACACTGCAAAAGGCTCGCTGACCGATAAGCCTCTCTTCTTCGACGTCCATCTCATCCCACCTTCAATCAATAAATAAATGGTAATTCAGCGAGCTCCCTCAGCACTAAAATCGGTTTCTCATCTCTCTGATCTCGTAAAACCTGCTCCAACTGAACTTACCATTCAGTGGTAAAACTTCGGCTCCATGCTGCTGCAGAGCACACCTTGGCCGAAGTCGAGTTATACGCCCGGCGTTGTCATATTTACTGTCGTGTTGTTCTTCGAGGCGCAGTGCTTTTGGAGCTGTTTCATGATTGCTGAAGACATCCACTCTTTGCAGACGATTGGATAGAAATGCTATCTCCCCTTGTTGTATTTCCCTGAGGGAAGGATCGAGTCGGAGTCAGAATCGTAGAACAAAAGAAATATCAGTGCATGACTTTTTACTTTATATTGTATGTGCTGGCTAAAATTTCTAAGAAATGCGCTATTCCAATCGCATTCCTCAAAATTCATGATACTTTTTAAACGAAATCAAAATAAAGACTAATTAGGGTACACGTATACAAAATCCTTAAGCACTGTGGTATACGATTGCCGAAGGAGTCATCGATCAGCCATAAAGCAATACTTTGCGTAGGAAAAAATTACATTGGTTTGGTGATGTTGTTCCTACGTGAAGGAAGGAAGGCTTGTAAACAGAGGAGTGCTCCTAAAAGCTTGAGGAAGAGAGGGGAGGGGAGGGGGGGCAGAGAATAAGGTGGGTCCCCTCCCCACAACCTTCTCTGGGCCCTCGGGTCCTTGTGACTTGCCCATTTAATCCTCAAAAACTGCCGCTCAGAATTTTAAGAATTTTGTCAACACTCTCTGCTAGAAATTTGAATTGGTGGTAGAATGTGGGGTTCAAAGGTAGCAATAACTTTAAAGCATTTTTTTTTTCATTTTAAGAGATAAATGGGGGGGGTTATTTTACCTTTGAGTGACACTTTTTTGCACACAATGGTCTAAGTGGATAGGTCACAAGGACCCCAAGGGCTCAGAGTTGGGTAGGGAATCCATTGGAGAATAATTTTAAATTACTTTCTGTATTGGATAAATAGTAATAAAATATTACTATTTGCATTTTCTGAATCTTCCATTAGTTTGATTTCCACCGTTAGGGAACGCTTGGAAAGTTATAAAACTTTTTTCTCTTTGAAAAAGAACTCTATATTCATCGAACGTGAGTGGACTTTCCAGTTTTGAATCCTTTCCCCCAACTTCTTTTCTAAACAATGAATTTGAAATAATTTTCTAAGAAATTAATTTTAAAATGTGATCTCCATATTTTACGATAATAATAAAAAATATCCATCGAACGAAACCATTCGATTTTACTGCGGAGAGAAATCGCATTCACAAGAGCAAAATTCCTTTCTGAGAGAAACTGAGGAATTTCTATTTCTAAACGTTATTTTTTGAAAAAAATTAATTTTCACATTTGTATGAATAATATTTTTAGAAACTTAATAATAAATAAATAATAAAATAAATACCCCCTCAAGCAGCTGCTTGCCACAGAGGTCTGACAGGAGCCTGTCAGTTTATATGCCATAGTAGAAGGTCTGAGAGGATGGCAAGACTTCAGCAGAAAAACAACACGAACATCCATGCCTTACCCGGGTTATATAACTATAAATATACATCATTAAATTATAATGAATAGCAACGTCATTTAATTTGTGAGCATATAATATGATAATAAATATATTTAGAAATGTACATACACCAAAAAAGTTCGAAATCCGAAATCCTCGGGTGTTTGGTTTATAGATTTATGACAATATATATATATGCACATATATGCATATACCTAGATAGACACACTTATATGGACCAGCCCATCGAAGACTGAACATTCGAAATGTCAACAAAAAAAGAAAAATGTGGAGAAAGTGTGATCTCGGGTTTCGAAATCGTGTAGAAAAAAATAAAAGTGGTTTTAAACTCTAACTCTCGTTTTATGATGGGAAAGAGTTGGAATTTTATCCGCAACTGAGTGCGGCAGGTCTGTAAATGGTAACCTAGGTAGTCACTGGAAGGAGAGCTATGCACCAATCCCCTGTGATGATGCATAGAACCGGCCAGGCCTAGCACCTAATGTCCGACCGCGCCTTCTCGTGGTGCAGACCGTTAGTACATTTCAAAAGAGATACTCTCTTGTGGAAGTGAACAGAAGGGGAGGGCTGACAGATTAGTGTGGCCTACTGATCTGGACAACTAGAGCTACTTTTCTTTTTTTTCTACCCTGCTGAGGAGTGGTCAACCACACAGGGTCCTGGTGCTGACCATATAAACCTACTGGACTGGACAGATATATGGCTCTGAGCTTGATTATGGATCCTGATTTTGCTGCACTGGTGGGCTTCTGTGGAGGGAAAATCTTCCGCTGTGTTTTCTGTTTGTTTGTGGGTTGACAGCCCTAAGTGAATAGATTCACAGGATATGTTTATCAGCTGGTGGATAATCCTGAGCAGAAGTCATCGCAGGCACCTGAACTCTTTGCTTCTATTGGCATCGTCAAATTCTACATTGGAGGAAGTCTTCCAGTGTAGATGGCTTCAGCCTTTAGTGGTGGGGGAACGGGTCTTTGCCCCATGTCTGCGATTAGGGGGCTGTTTGATATTGTCGGCATTCCCTCTCTCAATAAACATAGTTTCTTTAAACATCTCACTAACCATTTTCTCTCCATAGGTAGTTGGAATGTGAGGACTATGCACAGAGCTTTTTCTCTTGATGTCTTCACACAAGAATTCCACCATTTAAATTTAGATATTCTCGGCTTGCAAGAGACCAGATGGACAGAAAAAGTTCAGATTCTTAAAAATAATCTTAAATTTCTCTTTTCAGGGAGGGACGACAATAAGCATCACCAAGGCGTGGGTCTGCTTCTCAGCAGACACGCTAGTGATGCTCTTCTAGGATACGAGTGCATTAATGAAAGGTTTCTTACAGCAAAATTTCACACAAGCGTTAAAGACCTGAATGTTATCTGCTGTTATGCCTCCACTGAGGATGCCGATGAGGATGAGAAGGATAGGTTTTATGAACAACTTCAGGATATTTTGAATTCTGTCAAGAAAGGAGATATTACCCTTGTTCTTGGTGACTTCAATGCCAAAGTTGGTACTGAATCTGACCTTTGGGGAGGGGTGATTGGCCCTTTTGGTATTGGTAGCTGCAATGGCAATGGGCAACGTCTCCTACAGGTAAGTAAACTCTATGGTTTCAGAATAACCAACACAAATTACAAACACCGCGACATACATAAGTACACATGGGTTTCACCTAATGGGCTGCATAGGAATATGATTGATTATATATTAATTAACAGCAAATGGGCTAGTTCTGTTAGAAATACCAGGGCATATAGGGGAGCTGAAATTGGATCTCACCATTATCTTGTTAAAAGTGTCTTGCAACTTAAACTTAAAAAGTGTTGTGCTAGGGTTAAAAAATTTGTTTTTAATACTGAAGCTCTGAAAGACCCAGTTATAGCCAAAGCTTACCATGATAGGTTACTTAGTCATTATGACAGTCATGGTATGCTTACTACTGAAGTTGAGGAAGAATGGGATCATTTTAAACAGGCTTTTTTGGACACTAACAGTACTCTTTTAGGAAAAAAGGAGCAGAAGAGGCAGAATTATCTGAGTGATAAGGCACTTGAGCTTATTTCAGAAAGAAAGAACTGCAGGAATGTCCTTAATCAATACCCTACTAGTACTAATAGAAAGCATTACAGAAAACTTAATAAACGTGTAAAAGATCAGTTAGCTGCTGATAAGAATATTTGGCTTGATGGTTTGGCTAACAAAGCCGAGGAAGCAGTTAGACAGCACAACAGAGAGCTGTACCAGATAGTTAATGTTTTGTGTGGTAGAAAACGGACAGGTATACAGGGATTGAAGGATAAACAAGGTAAGGTTATAGAAGGTGAGGATTCTGTCATGGCTAGGTGGGCTGAGCATTTCAGTGATGTTCTAAACAATGCGGTTAGTTCTATTCCCATTGTTTGCAATGATGAGAGATGCATTGGTGGCTTTAATGTTGGCCCTATAACACAATCTGAAGTTATTTTGGCTGTTTCTAAACTTAAACTTCATAAATCCCCAGGGGTAGATGAAATTACTACAGAAATGCTTAGAGCTGGAAATGTTTCGGTTACCACTTGGATGACTGAAATTCTGAATATCTTTTATGATAAAGGCATGGTTCCTAAGGATTTTACCAGAGCTATTATTATCCCTATTTTCAAAAAAGGTGATCGCAGTTCTTGTGATAACTATAGGGGTATTAGCCTACTCTCCGTTCCAGGTAAAGTTCTTTCCATGATTGTGCTTAATAGAATTAAGAATCTGGTTGACAGTCAATTGCGTGATGAGCAATGTGGATTCAGAAGTGGTAGGGGATGTGTGGATCAGATATTTTCACTTAGGCAGATTCTTGAGAAATGTTTAGAGTTTCAGAAACCTTTGGTTGCCAGCTTTGTTGATTTCAAAAAGGCTTTCGACTCTGTTGATCGTCATAATTTGTGGTTGATTGTGAAATCATATGGTATACCAGACAAGTTAGTTAACATAATGAAAGCTCTCTATAATAACACTGAGTCGTGTGTGAGAGTTGGTAAGGCTTGTAGCAATTGGTTTAGCATTACTTCTGGTGTTCGACAAAGGTGCATTTTGTCTCCTTTTCTCTTTAGTTTGGTTATTGATTATGTTATGCGAAATTCACTTCAAGGGAAAGATTTTGGCCTTAAATGGGCTGGAGATACGAAAATTTCTGATTTAGATTATGCTGATGATTTAGCCCTTTTGGCAAATGATGTTGATGAGATGAACTCTTTCATTCGAGCTGTTGATGAGACTGGTAGTAGAGTAGGTTTGGTTATAAACAGAGAGAAAACTAAAGTGATGAAAATTGGTCAGGCAGGCTGTGATTCAGTTAATCTGAATGGTTGCAGTCTTGAGCAGGTGTCACAGTTTAATTATCTTGGGAGCTATATAACAGATAATGGTGATGTGCGGCATGAGATTAACAGACGAATAGGGATTGCTGCCGGGACTTTTAAGAATCTATGGAGAGTGTGGAGAAATAGGCGTATACACCTAAAGACTAAAATTAGGCTGTATAATAGTTTGGTTCTTTCTAGGCTTAGTTATGGTAGTGAAACTTGGACACTTTGTAAACAAGATAACAGGAAACTAGATGCTTTTGATTCCAGATGCTTACGCAGTATCTTGGGCATTAGGTGGTTCAACTTTGTAACTAATGATGAGGTTAGGCAAAGGAGTTTGCAACCTCCTTTAAGCAGCATATTGTGCAGAGAGAGACTCCGTTGGTTTGGCCATGTTGTCCGTATGAATAATTATAGATTGGCGAATAGGGTTATGAACAGTGTGCCTAAAGGCCTCAGAAAGAAGGGGAGATCTAGGATGCGGTGGGCAGACAATGTCAAACAGGACCTTGTTAGAATTGGTGTGCAGTGGCCAGATGCAGTAGATGTAGCTCAGGATAGACTTGCTTGGAGAACTAAATTGCACGGTCTGGTTGGACCTCCGTAGCCCATGGCTGCTTGATGATGATGATGATGATGATGATGATGATGATGATGATGATGATGATGATGATGATGATGATGATGATGATGATGATGATGATGATGATGATGATGATGATGATTGCGGCAGAAGGAAAACCCGTATGAAAAAATTGGGACTAGTCGATCAAGAGAGAATCGAAAAGGGGCAAATTAAATTTAAAAAGAGTAAAATATGCAATAACAATGGAAAGAGCTGGGGAAAGTGGTTCGAGATTCTAAATCGGATTCTATTGTAAGTTGGAACTTGAATTTTTACTGCAATACAGAATGGCACTGGAATCCATGTATGGAATTGGAGAAGTTACAGGGCATGGAAATCCGTTAAGAACGAAATATTTGAACAATTAAAGAAGTGTCCGCGCATTTTTTTTGCGTGTGGTGTTGCAAATCTGCCAAGCATCAAGATCAACACGCATTTTCCTGGCAAACGATACAGAATGATCTGTGGGATATGATGTATTACGCAATTAACAGCAGCACTTCATGCTTCACTGTTTGGGGAAGGAATTTTTTTGTTAACCTCAGACTAACATTAAACTACTGATTCGAGGTTTCTTTTATCATGCATCTGTTTAACAGAGAGAAATTCGAGGACTATTATGGGAAAGAAAACTGTTTAGAATGACGTTATGAAAGCTATGAAAAAAAAAAACATAACTCTACATCAATGTTTATATTTTACTTCATTGCATATTTTATCCGAATTAATAAAGGAGGCATTTTTATGCGGTATTCTTTATTTTCATTTTTTTTTCAAAATATGCAAACATACGTGTAAATTTATTATCAATAATAATAATAATAAATGCAACTGAAAATCAGCCGAAAATTATTTTTAATGACTCTAAATATTTACTATTGTTTTCTCCCTTTACAGTACTACGCTTTAATTTGAATAATTAGTACACGAGATCTGTTTGCTTAAGAATAGTGTTTTGAAGAATGTCATATCCACTTTAATTCATTCAGAGAGATGAAATGTTAAAAGCAATTCAATCTGTTACGAAGTGTCCAGAATAGTTTTTGTTAATAACAGCCCAATCTCTGTATTGCGGAAACAATTCCAAATGAACTAAGCAATTGTCCGGTGATCTGACCAAGGAATATCTAAAGTTACTCTCTATCCTAAAGGAGGACGATGTATTGGGTTATTGTTTCTCATCACAACAGAATCAACAACCTTACGTTCTTTCTTTAGTGCAGCCACAAAAATCTGCTCCCAGAGTGGAGAAAAGGTCTCTCTGTGAGGCTTCAGTTGACCAATGGTGTGTTGTTGCTCACCCTTCGCTTCAGATAAGCGAGACTGAATTGGTATATGGAGAATGCAAATGGTTTTGAGAGGACTTCAAAGTGCAGTCTGTGTGGATGACACATCGCTCTTCATTTTCCAATCTGACTCTCCAGGAATATTAATCTGGATGCAAGGAATGGAACCACTGAAACGATGAGGTCATGGAAAGGAAACAATCGGGAAGTTTGATGACAGTCTTGCGTTGCTTTTCTTTAGATGATCGTACAGAATGAAATGTTAGAAAGAGGCACTGTAAATGCTCGACATGCATTACTATTAAATGAGATCTAGAGCAGTGGTAATCATCATGTCGCATATGTACCATGCATTGCAGAACCCAGGGACATAACGCCCCACCCCCCGAAAATCTTGTCGTCTTATACGAAATCTCAAACTTGTCTACCTATTTTGAAATCCAAGAAATCCAAAACAGTTGTCTTTGTATAATTTTATTTTAGCCCCATATTATATGTCCGATACTAAAAATAGATGAAAAAAGAAACCTACACAATTTTATTCCATATAAAATATCATTTTAACATTTCCCTGTCCGGTGGAATATTTTAGCAAATGAGAAACTCTACTCAAGTCTTATTCTTTGCCACCCTCCCCCGAAACTAAATTCTGATTAGCTTATGCTACTTTATAATTTTTGCTAATCGTAATGGTATTTGATTTTTTCTTAAAAATCGGTATTAAAAATGTAAATTTTTCTTCCAATTACTGCTTCGAGCAACGGCTTTCCACAGTGCTATGATATACCATACAGATGATCTATGAGGTAGATGAGATCTCATCAGGAAGATAAAAACAGAAAAGAAACATCCATACCTCGAACCCCACGGATCAGTAGCGAAGCGTGCTAAAGCAAAATTGCCAAGGTCCTTGTTAGCTTTCGCAAGTACTGAACTAGTTAGTTGAAGTTTTTTTTTTATGTTCGTTAAGTTGCTTTTTATTGGGTGATTTATTAATTTTTTATCAGCTCCATTAATGGGCAAAAATTTGGCCCAAATTAAATATCTCGGCTCCTAAGCAAAGGAAATTTCCGACAGAAATCCAATTGGACCTCCTGGAACTAAATAATCTGAATGATACCTTTTCTGCCTCGACGAAGAAAAGTATGAGAAACTATTAGTTTATTAAGATCAGTCCGATACTTGGTAACTTAAATAATAAGCGATTAATGCTTTACGAACATTAATTGCTTAAAAAACGTGAACTTTGTTTAAAAAAATGTAAAGTTTCTTGTCGTTAAATTCCTCCCAAAACTCTGACTTAACAGTTATTCGCTACAGAATTAAAGAAATTGCATACGATACTAAATATGTATAATAACATTCTATGATTTAGGCTTATACAGACGACGTAAGATGTCTGCATTTGCAGTCATTTGCAGTCATTTGCAGCATTTCATTCCTTACGTAGACAATAAGTTGCTACTTACTTTCAACATGCTTCTCTCATGACTTAAAAGGCTTTAGGACAGGTGGATGAAAACATTTTTTTTTCAAAGCATTTCAAATTTTGTACTCCACCCACGCCACCGCCATTAGTGAGCTGACTGAAAGTAATCATCTGCCTTCGTACCAGTACACGTGAGTACGAGAGCGCCATCTGTTGACTAAAAAGTAAAGTGAGCAAAGCATTCCTCGGAATGAGTTAGCAAACTTTCGTTTTGTGTAGTGATGCGAAATCCGTGTTCTCAGAATAAAGTTACTACATACATTACGATTTTCTCCAAACGGTTGTTCAAAAAAATACTATGAGAACATCTTAAACTCTTGATTACAGTCTTTATTACAACCTATTTCCCTATTCAGAATGTAATACAGCGCAATTTTTTTTTTCTACATGCAACATAATTATTTGTGCATTCTATGTCATATCGCGCACATGATTTCACTTTCTGAATACCACATTCGTCGGAAATCAAGAAAAAACCCAGCAAAGTGAAATGACAAAAGACAGAAACAAAAATCGAGAATATCCGAAATAATATTCTGTTGCGAACAATGTAATCAATCAGTCTAGTTCATTTTCATAGTTTTAAAAATTGCTTTCTTATTCTTAAAACTGTATTTGAGATCAACAGCTTTCTTACTTTAAACCCATCGTCCCGTGGCCGAGTGGTTAGCACGCTGGGCTACTGATCTAAGGGACTTGGATTCGAGCCCCGGATATGGCACGGATGTTTGTGTTGTTTTTCTGCTGAGGTCCTGCCATCCTCTCAGACCTTCTACTCTGGCATATAAACTGTCAGACCTCTGTGGCAAGCAGCTGCTTGAGGGTTTTTTATTTTTATTCAAGAAACGAAAGGGAAAATAACGCTGATAATAAACACTCAATATAACAATTCGGTCAACAATTGTGACTGCATATTTCTAAGTTCTCGAGGGTTAGCGCGCTTGTCTACTGATCACAGGGACCCGGTAAGATGTGAATGTTTTCTTACTTGTATTATTCTTCTGGTGAGGCCTCACCTACTTTACAGATCTCCTCTGTGGCGTTTTATACGGATAGATTCCTGTCAGACCACTGGGTATGCAGTTGCTTCAGTAGTAATTTATCCTTTTATTTTTAAATTATGCCATAGAAAGACTACAGAAATTGAATTGAGAACAGCAGCAAACCCAAGGGGGGAAGGCTTGAATAAGATATATTTTCTAAGGCAGACTTTGAAAATCAGATATCCAAGAATGCTTGCCCTCTCACCCCCCTACTAGAATTTTTTTGTCTACCGGTGAACAAAGTATGAATAAAGTTTGCGAAGAAGAAATCTGCAATGAACTCGTAATTCATGGTGAAAAGCTTATTGATTCGGAATGGAGGGGGTAGAAAAAGGGGAAATATACTCGAATCAAACAAAATTCAAAATTGTAGAATATTTTTATAGTATTCAAGTATTATAAGCTTAGTTGTAAATGGAAATTAATAACCAACTACAACAACACATATCGCCTCTGGCGACCGAATCGTTTTCAAAGAGAAAGAAGTTTTTGATTTACCTACTTTTGCTCTTAAAAGCTAAATTATTAAAAGTTTTACTTTTTAAAAGTCTTTAAAAGTTTAGAATTGAACTAATGTATGATTGGAAAAATGCAAATTCAATATTTTATTAGTACTTATAAAAAATAAAAGATTTTTTTTTATTCCTTAAAAAAAATGCGTTTCTCTCACTCCTCTGATAAAAAGTGGGTCGATTGTTGCTATCAATACAATATCTTTTGGCACTCTAACACCGAAATTTCAAATTTCTACCATAAACAAATAATTGCACATTCGTTAAAAGTCTAGCATTTCCCACATTTAGAACCTTCTAAAGATGTAAAATAAAACACCTAAGGATTTGAAAAAATGTGTATTTCATTGTTACCTATCCATCTAAAAAAGAATTTCCAATTATCTCTTAAAACGAAAAAGTGCCCCCCCCCCCGCCCTCCTGGAGGGTAAGGGGTAACTCATTGTTTCCAATGAAAGCAAACCTAATAACTTTCACATTCCACCACCAAAAGTTTTCATTTCTAGTAAAAATACATCGTTTGCAATATTCGTTAAATATTCGAAATCTTCAAATTTTTCTACCGTTAGAGGGCGCAATTAGAAATTTTAGGAGATTTGGTAAGTGCAAATTGTAATATTTCATCAGTAACTATCCATCTCAAAAAGAGTTTTTAATTTACCTCTAGAAACAAAAAAGTTGAGTGTCTACATACAGACGACAAAAGTTTCTGTTGAAAGCGCGAGGAAGAGGGTCGACCGGTTTCTGATCGAAAGAATTGCACCTCTCAATAGACCTTTAGCAACACCTCAGAGGCGTGTAATGTTAAAAAAAATATAAATAAACAATGGAGCTTTATAAAATTGCAATGTTTCCTAAATGCGAAAATTCCTTTAATGCGCAAGAATTATTGGGTGGACACAGAAGAGGAAGGAATGCATGAACTTCGCGAGGAGCATCGGTGTTGTCAGCTGCCCATGGCAGAATTAATGGAATCTGGATTAAATGAGGTTTCATTGAATTTGTCTTTTTCGCCGACATATTATTGGTCCACTTATGTTTCCAAAAAACTTCAAATGGCGAAATAATATGACAGATTTATTCCTTTACCTGATTTGTCTTAGTCTTTGCATCCAGCTAAATAAATTACGGACATAGGACAAATATTTCCGGATTACTGACTGAAAGTGGATCATTCACTTAGTGGGACACAAAATTTTAACAAAATCGATTAAATCATTTCTTAAGAGAAAATGAAATCATCCCTATGCACATAACCTACTGAGCAATGCATTTGCGCATTTCTGCCTCAACGTATCTGTATGGTTTGTTTCAATTATATGCAGCACATTTTAAGCAGACTGTGCTAAATGGCCAGGTCACAAGGGCTCAGAGGAAGTTGGAGAAGGATATTCTGGACAGATGGAAACCTTCCGTCAACGCCATTCAGCGTGTTCTCTAACGTGCACAGGGTTATGACTCTTGGGCACATGGGGCCACGGCTTTACGTCCCATCCAACGGACGGCGCCCTTTTCAATCCCAAGAGAGTCTCGTCATTCACCGACGGAAAGGAGCGGAGGTGCAACGCCACGCTGGCCCATTTGAGACTCGAAACTGCGAAGATCAGATTACGAACCACCTACTGAGCCCCCTCTGTGTAGGGTGACTTGCCTCGTAATCTTTTGTTCCTAGGTTCAAGTCCCACTGCGCCTCGTTGAGATTTTATCGCTAATCGCCTCTCTACCCTCATAAAAAAGGGAACTCCAATGAGCTTCTAAAGGTCGCCGTCCGTCGGATGAGCCATTAAACCGAGTCCCGTGTACATGAGAAGCGCAAGGTAAAGGTGGCTTTGACGAAAAGCTTCCATCTGTCTCGTAACATTTGTCCAGATTAACAATTGTCGTAACAATTTGTAACAATTTGTCCAGTTGGTCTCCTTTCGTTACCAGATCTGAAATCTTGCGGGTTTTTGAGACCAAGTCATTTGGCCCATTGTGTGCAAAAATGTGGTAAGTAACCGAACTTGACTTTTCTATGTATTGAGGTAAAACAAGTGAGTCCAACTGCTCTCTGTACTTCCGGGAAGATCAGCAGCTTAATACTCAAGCCAATGCAATCAACTTAAATAAAAATATGTGCTAAGCCAGGGACGTAACCAGGGAGGGTGGGGGGGGGGGGCGCCAACGGGTCATGACCACCCCCAGAATCTGGTAATCTTGTCGTCTTATACAAAATCTCAAACTTGCCTACCTTCTTAGCAATCCAAAACAGTTTTTTGTATAATTTTATTTTAGCACCATATATATATATGTCCGACACCAAAAATAGATTTAAAAGCAACTGTCAAATTTCATTCCATATAGAATATCAATGTAACCTGTCTGTCGGGATATTGTAGTAATTGGCAAGCTCCTGCTCCATTCCCTCTCCCCTCGAAACTGAATCCAGGGAACGTTCCTCTGCTAAGCAATATAATAAATCTCGAGCTGATGTTTCTGAAATAAATTCAAAAATGGTATGCGAATAAATTAGTTCTGGAAAGTGGTTTCAGGTGAAAAACTTGGGAACTTATAGATATTTTAAGAATATATATACCGTATATACAGATAGGAATAGATTATTTTTTTCGAAAGTTAATTTACTTAGTGGAAATAATCCCACTGTCTCTTGTATCCAAAAACAGTATTTATTTAGTTGAAATTGACAGGATTCTTTTCCATATTTCAATTGGCAATTTAAATTAGTGCTTTAGGCTTTCGTTTCTTCTGTTAGAGCTGGAAAGAAGTTGATGAATTAATGTGGATCTTTTGCATTGCCAACTCTTTTGGATATTAAGCTCCTGTAAATCAACTCTGATTACCCAGAATGCCAATTGTTTTAATTTTATAAGATTATGAGTGTGGAGATTCGACGGACGCAGCGGCCTCTTCTTGCCGAATTCCCTCCCCCCTTCTCTCTTCACGAGCCATGTCCCAGTTTCCTCTCTGTGTATATGACGTCATCAGCAGGAAGAGAAGTCTCGAAGGAGGGAAATCGCTCCCGAAATCCAAACGTTAAGAGAAGAAGCCTCATTGTTGGTGAGCGGAAGCAGACGCTGTTTCAGCTACCGTTACAGGAAGAGGAGAGCATCCCTTGCTTCTGCAAATGCGCTGGCATATGAAATGGCTCTCCCCCAAACAGATTAGCTCAGCTTTAGTCATTTCTGGCGTGGCAAAGGTCATTGCTTCACTGTTAGACGCAGATTACAATTTCGGAAGGGATTACGGTAATCTGCTGCTATGGCGCTTCTCGAATTATCAGATGAGATAAAAATATTTGCTGCTGACCAGCTAAGAACAAGACGAATTTGGATTGTCAGTGGTGCAAAACAAAGATAGATTAAAGGGATTTGAAATATCCGAAATCCTAAAAAAAAAATCAGAAAAAGAAAATTATATAAAATTTCTAGATTTACAGATGTATTTACATTTCAAGCGCTCTCACCTACAAAACCGTAAAAGTCCTAAAGTTTGAAGGCAATCTGAATGAAATTATTCGGAAAAATTAGCAAAACGATAAAAGTTTTTTCTTTGCTGCTGCTTAGTTGATAAACAGTAGTTACAGGGAGAACATGCTCTGCTTAATTCTCAATATCGATATCTCCAACTTGGATGGTGATGAAGGTGTTAGTGGGTTACTGTTTCAGCAGACATCCCTTTTTATGTTGTGTTAGCTATGAGGCATCACACTCGGATAAGCAACAGATTCACTCGGTCCGCTGGAAAGAGTTACCATGAAAGCAAGAAGTAACAAAAAAAAAAAAATTACAATAACGTTATTTGGCTCCTGGCATGCGGTATAAAAGAAATCCACCATTCATTCCATTTGCTGCTAACGTCCACTGATGTAACTTCTCGAATGTTCCCCTTTTCATTTTACATTGAGGAAGACGAAATGATCAACTGCACGAGAGGCAGCATCAGTTCGAAAGGATAAGAAATATATCTGAAAACTAAGAGAGCTTGGTTTTTGCATCCAATTAGTGGTCTCCCCCCCCCCCACACACACAGATCCGGACCTGATTGGAAATATGGGGCGATATAATTTATCCAAATATTTCGTATTAATCTCAGTAGCGATTTTTCCAGTTTATTCTGTTTGTACAGATGAGCGATTATTTCCTACCTCGAGATTAAAGGCATGATTGAGAAATACCTCTGGAGAACGAGAATTAATCGTCTGGCCCTCTTAAATATTCACTTTAGATTAACGTCAACTTCTGCCTTATTAATGGCGAAGTGGGGAAAAAACCTCCCACACTAATCCTACGCTTACAATGACCAAGTTCCTAATCATTTGTTCACAAAAAAAGTGAAAACTCTAAACTGTAAAATGCAGACTAGCCAAAGAATGCTTGTACTCTCTAGATATAAAAAATTTTTTTAAAATTCTTATGTTGTGTCGATGGAATGCCAAACGAGATACTCAATACTTTGAAAGTAATTTTTTTTTGGAATAAAGTTAAAGTTAAAGATATAGTTGAAGTCAATCAAAACCTTGAATTTCAACAATAGTCGTTCAATATTTACTGTAATATTTAGCTGAAATAATTAACTGGAATATTTAGATAAAGATGACAATCATAAGAATTTAAATCAAAACACGAATATTAATTGCTTTACCTTTGACTAATATAATTTCATATTTAAGAGTTCGTCTAATAATTCTTTTAATTCTGACTGAATTTTTATAAGTAGAAGTGGCGCTGCTGTTAAATATTTCAGTTCCATAAATAGTGATCTAATATTACTCAAATTCACTTCATTTAAATAGATTTTTGATTTATCCAATTGTTATATCCATAAAAAAAGTATAATCATCAAAATATTGATCCGAGCGAGTGATTCGAGAGCGTTTGGCTCCTCCTCCTATCAGAATCGGATAACAATATGAAGGTCTCTTTTCTAGTGTCGTTCGTCTGCTGATCAGGAGCGGCGAGACAGGAAATATTATATTTTGACGAAACCCCACTTCCTCCCGAAACTTTTTTAAATTATAAAAAATTGGTCGTCTATTATAATTACAATTGTTGTTTATATAAATATTTTCTTGTCTAGTAAGAATATATATGTTTTAAATATATAATTTTTTAGGGTACAACGGTTGATTCCAATTAGAAATGAAAAACGCCTATTTACATGTAAAATATTAAATCAAATTTTACATAAATTTTATGTTTTAAAAATTTTGTAGAGATCAACTTCCTTCGTTGTCTTTATTTTGCAAAGGTACAATCGACTTTATTACATGGAATTTAATGTTCTGGAAAGGGGATTATAAATCTAATTTACAACTTTTATGTTTTGAACAAAATCGATTGATTCGAAATCTATCGCAACATAATTATTCCAATACAAATTCACTATATCACAGTTAGAATCTATTTCCTTTGAGAAAATTATATATATTATTCATTAATTTTCTTACACAAAATCAAAGTTTAATACCAATGAGAAAGTTTCATTTTAATTCCAAAAGTATAGGTTTGAAATTTTATGTGGAGAAATCCAACGAAAAAATCCAGAAAATGTTTTTTACATAGTTACCAAAAATTTTAAACACATTAAGTGTTAATATAAATAAGTAAAATAAATAAATACCCCCTCAAGCAGCTGCTTGCCACAGAGGTCTGACAGGAGCCTGTCAGTTTATATGCCATAGTAGAAGGTCTGAGAGGATGGCAAGACCTCAGCAGAAAAATATAAGAAATGCGAAATATTTAAGAACATTCAAAAAACTGTTAAACAAACATTTGTTGACAATTGATACTATTTACCATGTACAAAAATAAAAGTATTAAATTTAAATGCTACTGAAGATTGAGCTTATTTGAATAAAATATTGCAAAAGGTTTTTTTTTTCTTTTTCTTTTGACTTATTTATTAATTATTATCAATTTTATTTAATTTTACAAAATATATAGTAAATTTTATATTATTACCTGGATGAGCTTTATTTAACTTCTTGGTTATGCATATTAAAGAATATTATTTTTTTTTCTTCGTCTATGTATTTGTATATATACACTGACAGAAATTGAAAAAAGAATACCATTAACAATTGAGGCGTAATCTATGAGATTTATTTAGTAGAAACAACTTTTTGAGAAAGGACAATGATCACACGTGTGAAGTGACTCAATGTTTATTTTAGCTTTTAATGAGTATTACATTTTACAGAAGGCACATTTTAATAAGGTGTTGAACCTCCTCGAGCAGCAACACAATCTTCCAATCTGGCATGCAATTGGTCGTACAAATGCTGGGGAATACCATTCCATGCTCTTTCAACTTCGACATGTAATTCAGTGATAGTCGTTGCCTGCCGCGGTCCGTGGAAGAGTCGTCCGATCCAGCCCCAGACATACTCGATTGGAGACAAGTCAGGAGAACGTGCTGGCCAAGGGAGTTGGTGTACTGCCTGAAGAGCATGTTGAGTTGCCCGGGCGGAGTGTGGGCGGGCGTTATCCTGCTGGAATATCGCATTTGGGATTACACTCAAATATGGCAGGACGATCCGCTGTACGATGTCGCTGACATACGTATTGCTATTCAGTGTACCCTGTACAAACAAAAGACACGTACGACAGTGATAGCTAATCGCTCCCCACAACATGATGCCCGGTGTGGGCCCTGTGTGTCACTGGCGGATGCATGATGGAAGAAGCCACTCACCTTGTTGCCTTCGGACGCGTAAACGACCATCAGACGCTCCTAAGCAGAATCGGCTTTCATCACTGAAGACCACAGACTGCCATTCTTCCCACCAATGAACTCGTTCTTGACACCACTGCAAACGTGCTCGACAGTGACGAGGCGACAGTAGTAACCTTGCTAGCGGCATGCATACCCGTAGTCCTGCTTCCAAAAGACGATTGCGTATCGTTCTTGTAGACACCCTTTTTATGACAGAGGATCGAATTTGTGACGCCGCCCTCTTACTACGTCTACGAATGCTCTGGTGTGCAATTTGACGAAAAGACCAAACTGCTTCACGAAGACCCACTATACGACTTCCCTCAAACTCTGCTAACTGAACAAATGTTGCTCGCCTGCGTTGTCCAGGCATGATAGCTTCTTCAAAGAGCACTGAATAACACGGCACAAGACAAATAACTTCTTTCTTCGCGCCCTAGTCCTTAAATACGCGCTGCATACATTTGCATTTTGTTGTCCTTAGTTACCTCATTATTTTATCCAATGACTTTCAGTCTTGGATCACGGTTTCTGCTGCCTTTAACTATTAACATATTATAATATGACGTTCCCAAAGGAATTCCGTCTGAGTGTTCGTTTTTCAATTTCCGCAGTGTATTAATGATGTGCTGTATTTTACATTAGGCATGCATTGCTATTCAAATATTCTAATTTGTTTTATCCCGATAAGTACAATTTATCAATCATGTCATTTTTTGTTGTGCTTTATTGCTATTGATGTATTATATATTAAATGTTAAATTTAATTAAAAGCGTATTTAATAAATGACATGGGCGCCTTCTGTTTCCCCTGTGCCGCGGTACCTCGGACGACACCACGGCACAGGGGTCACCCTCTTCACAGATCTTCTCTACGGTGAGAGGCCCCCGTCAGCCCTCCGTGGTAAACAATTGCCGCAGGTTTATTCGTTTTTCTTATGTATTGCAATACTGACGGCCAAACTACCGAAATTTTCCGCACTTTTGTAATATTTTGACGTGGCATATGAAACCTCGCTTAATCTTTAGACATTGTTTTCGAAATCCCATTCTAACTCCAGACCATTTTTTGGTTGATAAATTATACCACGTGTCACCGTTTTTTAAGGCATTTCAGAAAAATGCTGTCTGCGTGCGCCTCTCGCGCGTTTTTCCGTCAATCGGAACCTCCGACGAAAACGACGTCACACCTGTAGCAGACGACGAAACAGTCGCCATATGGTTTGCAAATAAAATGTGGAATCGGTCTCACGTTGGGTGCTGCGAGTGGCTCGCAGATCGAAAAGTTCATATATTAGGGAGGTGGAGAGCAGACGCGCATAAAAAGGAGGAGAGAGCGGGTTAAGGGGGCGAAGAAAGAGAAGGTGGGGTGGGAGATGGGAGGGAGGGTCGGGCGTAGAGGGTGGGGGTGCCCCGTCGATCGCAGATGGTCCCTTGGCGTGGGAGCGCCTCGAATACAAGGGCCACACAACCTGTCACAGTTACGTAAGAATCGGAAGTCTTAGGGCTTCCGCTTTGCTCCCTCCTGAGTTTTGCAGGCCGGTCGCCGCCGTTGAAAGCTCGCTGTTGATGTGATAGCGGGAGCTAACAATAGCTCCGACGGCGGGTAGGGAAGGGGGAGGGAGGGAATTATTCTGCAGGGGAATTCACCCCCCCCCCCCCGTTCTCCCCGTGAGTCGTGCCCGAGGTAACATTTCTCACGGGGTTCGTCCTGAAAATAGTGTTGCTCGGGCCGGTTCCTTCGCCGAAGCGTGGCTAAGATGCAGTGAATGGAGGGGTTTTCTCAATATGTCATTAGCTTACAACGCCACCTATTATGGCTCCAATTGACCGGCCATGTCTGGGTCCCGCCCACCTAAAACTAACTGTTAGCAGACTCCTTCTCCGAATACTCTCTCTCTCCGTCTGCAACTCTCCTTTCTTTCTGTTGCGTTTTTCTCTCGGCAACATCCGAATGTTTCTTTTTTTCCCTCGCCCTCTGACTCTCTTGGAGAGTCCATATATAGAACGGCCGGCAGCACTCTCTCGCTATGACGTCATCAGTCCACAATCCTAAGAGATGCGGATTGCACTTCACAAGCAACGAGTCGGGGATCAAGCATCACTGGTTGCCTTTGCTTCTCTGAACCCTCAGTTCGTCTCTTGCTATATCTCTTGCAGTTCGTCTCTTCCTCAGGTCATCAATCCTGAGAAATAATTATTCGATGAATAATCGCTTGCCCTCTTCTGTAATATTGAATTCGGTATTTTAATCTTAAGATATCTTTCGTTTTTGTTTCTCGTCAAATAACAATTAGAGCTACCAACTGTCTTTTTAAAAGTCGTCTGTAAAAGCTTCTGCAATAATGATTCAAGTTTCCTTGCGGTTCAAGTTAGCTTGCTTTTAAAAAAAATGGTTCAAGTTAGCTTGCTTAAAAATGGTCCAAATTTCGCTACCATAGCAAACTTTAGAAAGGACTGAACAATTTTAAGCCAAATTTTAGTTTTTAGATGCATACACCTATTTCACATTCTTGAAAGTCCCAGCAGCAATACCTGCTTACCTGCTTATCTGAGGCCGCTCATTTCCGGTCCATCACACAGCTTCCAAGAAAATGGATTGACTTTTCAAGGTGCAAGAGCACAGCCATTCAAAAGAACTGAAGCATCATCCACCCGAAGACCAGTTTGCATCACTTAATTTTCTCACTATTTATTACCCAACCTATCCTCTTACCAATCTCATCAAGAGCTTTAATAGAAAAGTTCGCTTTGCCAGCATTCATTTGCCAAAGATCTAAATCGTCAGATATTTTCGTATCTCCAGAGTCTGTCTCTTTATTTAAATGGTATTTACGCCTACATTGGAAGGAGAGCCGTATGCCCAATCCCTTGTGATGATGTATAGAACCGGCCAGGCCTAGCACCTTGAGTCCGACTCTGCCTTCTTATGGTGCAGACCATTAGTACCTTTCAAAAGGGATATTTTCTTCTGGAAGGGAACGGAAGGGGAGGGCTGACAGATCAGTGTTAACAATGGGAATAGATCTAATCACATTGTTCAAGACATCTCTGAAATGATCAGCCCACCTTGTCATGGTAAAATCCTTCCATTCAATAACATTACCTCAAAACCTGTACGTCCGTCTGTTTTTAGTTCGTTTAAAAAAAAACGAGATAATGTTTTCATTTTATCGTCTGTCTCTTTGTTCGTCGAGAGACTTTCAACTTTTTGGTTTTAAAATAAAAAACCCCTCAAGCAGCTGCTTGCCACAGAAGTCTGACAGGAGCCTGTCAGACTTCTGTGCCATAGTAGAAGATCTGAGAGGATGGCAGGACCTCAGCAGAAAAACGACACATACATCCGTGCTTTATCGGGGGCTCGAACCCAGGTCCCTTAGATCAGTAGCCAAGCGCGCTAACCACTCGGCCACAGGTAGGGATGAATTAAAACCTCCTTTTCGGTTCGATTGGTATTGATTAGGATTCGCCTTTTCCGATTCTCCCCAAAGCTTTAACAGCGCCTTTAACGGTGGAAAATTTTTAAAATTGCAAACGCTATCTTTATTATTTTATTTCAAAAAAAAAAAAATCATTAATGCTTCTGATATGCCAACTTTAATATCTGTGACTATTCTTAGCCAAGAAATGGCGACACCCAATTCGGCTCTCTTATTTAGCCTGTTATTCATAAAGAAGCTAACCCATTTGCTGTTAATGCATAATTAATCATATTCCTAGACGATCAACATATAATTTACAATATTCAATGTGGAGTAATATATGAGATTGCCAGAAGCTAACCTGATTAACAGCACAAACACATCTTTGTATACAAGTTCTGAATAAATTTCCATTGAAATATGTTCAATTCATCAAGTTAATCGATTAACTGGATTAGGCAGCATAATCTTTCGCATAAATGTAGTCAGATTTGAAGTTCAACAGATTCTGAGATCATTAACAGTAAGCATTAAAATACACAAAATTTGGAATTCGTCGGTTTAGCTTCTGAAGTCCATATAATAAAAAAAATAAATAAATACCCCCTCAGGCAGCTGCTTGCCACAGAGGTCTGGCAGGAGCCTGTCAGTTTATACACTCACATTAATCCATTCCCTATTTTAAAAAATCAAGATTCTTCTTTCTCGCTTTCTACTCTGAGAGTGAAAAAAAAAAACGTATGTTCTCATTTCTTATCCTTCAAAAAATCGCTTTCGAATGCCAAGAGAGAGAACGCATTTAACACATCTTAAATCATCGATATATTGCATCGATATTGCAAGTAGTTTTCTACCCTTCCATGAATTAAAGAAAAAAACACATTCTTCATTGAATAAAATAAACCACAATACTAGAACACTGACACTTCTAGGCAAATGATTATGGGAAAGATTCCACATCCCGAAACGCAAGATGTGTTGACTAATTAAAATATGAATGTACATCATTTTATGACGAAATTGCAAAAATTTTCCTCCCCCCCCCCTCCGCCCACTTTCGCCACTCTTTGATTCAGCACAATCGCGCTTGTTTTTTTAATCATGCGATTCGTGATAAATACACGTCACATTAAAAGATATACGTCACATAAATTATATAAATATAGGTGGCGGTAGCTCCTGTTGAACTTGTATTCCGGGTAAATTCTTTCTTAAAACTGAATCTAAAAGTCGAGCTAGACTTGCTTTGCTCATACCAGCAGTCGTACTGTGTGTTATCCAAATTTCTAAGACCGTTCGGCACGTAGAGGATTTTTCTTAATTTTGAAAAACTTGATACACTCTGTACTGTGGCACATTGCAACGGTGTTTCTTTCCCATCGCATTTCTTTACAAACTGGTTTTTTGGGGGCGGGGGGGGGGGGGGGGGGGGCTCAGTCGGTAGCGCGCCAGGCTCGTAATCTGTAGTTCCCAGGTTCGAATCCCAGCTGAGTCAGCGTTGAGATTTTTCTCCGCAAAACTCCCCGCCCTGCCCACGGTCAGTAGGGGACACCAATGGGCTTGGGAAGGCCGCTGTCCGTCGGATGGGACGTTAAGCCGTGGCCCCATGTGCGGGAGAGCCATACCCTGTGCACATTAAAGAACACGCTGGATGGCCTTGACGGGAGGCTACCATCTGTCTCCCAACAGCTGCTCCAGGGGGTTCCCTCCCCTCAACCTTCTCTGAGCCTTCGGGGTCCTTGTGACCTGGCAATTTAGCCCATGGTTTGCAAAAAGGGCCTCTCAGATGTAAAATAGCCCAACCCAACCAAATTGTAGTCTTTGTGACCCTTCGGGGTCCTTGTGATCTGGCCATTTAGCCCATGGTGTGCAAAAAAGTGCCGCTCAGAGGTAAAACAACCCAATAAACTGGTTTTCCTGTGATTTCAGCAACTATTTTCATGCGATTCGCTCTAAAGACAGTGCTGAAGTTGAGTTATTTTAACTCTGAGCGGCACTTTTTTGCATACCATGAGCTAAATGGCTAGGTCGCAAGGACCCCGAGGGCTCAAAGAAGATTGGGGGGGGGGCACTCTCTCGGCAGCTGTTAGGAGACGGATGGTAACCTCCCATCAAGGCCAGCGTGTTTTTTAATGTACATAGGGTATGACTCTCTTTTGCACACGAAGCCATGACTTAAGGTCTCATCCAAAGGACGGCGGCGGCCTTTCTATGCCCATCGGTGTTCCTTACTGACCGTGGGCAGGGCGGGGGGTTTCGCGGAGATAAATCTCAACGCTTGCCCAGTTCGGACTCGAACCTGGGAACTAGATTACGAGCTTGGTCCGCTACCGATTGAGCCACCCCCGCCAGGAATGAGTGAGAGGCAGACGAAGCCAAAGACATCGCAGAGACAGATATACTTATGCAGTCCCGGATCGAGATAATATTAAAGGATGGGGGGGGGGGGGAGAGGATTGACCGGACGGATTAGTCCTTTTCTTTTTCGTTTTTTTTCCTCCTCCGTAAGTGGTCTTTAAAAAATCTGTTTTGCGCAGTGTATGTAATATGCGCGTTTCCTCTTCTTTCTGCCTTCTTTCTGGTTATTGAAAACTCCGGGGCGGGGGAGGGGGCAGTAAGCCTTTTCCTCCCCTTTCTACGCAGGCCATGCATCAATGCATACAAAATCTTGGATCAGCAACATGCTGCGAAACCCACTCGGATTGAGAAATTTTCTCCGATCTTATCTGCCTTAAACAATGCTTGTCACATGTTGCCATTGAAGGTAGGTTCTAATGAGGCTGGCATTGTCTGGCCACCTCATGTGCACTTCGCTATTCTGCTCTGACCTATTAAGTTAGTGTTTTTTTAATGCTAATTACTAATCTATTATTTCATAGTTGGCAATAAGGCGCCTTTCGCAATACCTGATGCTGCTCAGAGAGGATTAAAGGCATCAAGAGCACAAATTGGGGGGGGGGGGGGGGGGGCGAAGGTGAGACAGAGAGTGGCATCTGATGATTGGTGGAACTTCCTACCATCAGATCAGAACGACGAGCTATAGATATTCCTTACAACCAAATCGTAACTGGAAGAATACATATCGTCTGTGGGGAATACCGGAATCTCGTTTTCAAAGCGAGATGATTTTTTCATTTACCGACTTTTGCACTCCATTAAAGTTTTAATTCAAACTAATGGCTGATTGGAGAGATGCAATTAGCAGGATTTTATTAGTGTTTATGCAATTAGCAGGATTTTATTAGAGATTATGCAATATGCACTGAGAACTTGTAAGGGAAGAGCATATTACCAAAATTTCAAATTTCTAGCATAAATTGATCGTTTGCAATAATTGTTTACAATATTGCAAATTTTCGACCATTTTCAATGTTAGAGGGGGCAATTTAAACTTTTCAGAGCTTCGGAAAGGGCAAATCGCACTTTCGCACTATTTCATTCATTGCCTATCAAACACAAAAATAATTTTTTTTTATTTTTCTCTAAAAACAAACAATTACCTCTCAAAACAAAAAAAAGCTGAGTTTTCCCACCCACCGGGGATAAGGGAGCAACTCATTGTTCCCAACGCAAACCTCGTAATCTTCACATTCCACCACCAAATTTGAAATTTCTAACATCAATTCATCGTCAGCAATATTCGTTAAAATTTCCACCTTAAGAGGGCGCAATTTAAACTTTTGGTAGATTCGGAAACTGCGAATTGTAATATTTCATCAGCACCTGTGAATCCCAAAAAAAATTTCTTTACATATCTCTAAAAATTAAAAAGTTGGATGTTTCAGACAAACCGATGACATTTTCTCGCTTCTTTTTTTTTCCTTTTGAAAACGAGATAATGAAATTTAGTTTCCCATAAACAAAGTCGGACCTCTATTCTCGAGAAGAGAGAAGAGATTTAAGGCGACCGTTTTCACTATTAATGAAACGATAATTACTAAAAAAGTTAAAAACAGTCTTTCTTCATATTCCTCTGACGAAAAGTGTAGTTGGTATCTTTGCCAGGAGTGTCCAGAGGGCTGAATCAAAAACTAAGCGTCGAGGAAGGGATACCTCCTCTTCTATCTAGTCAAAGGGTCGGGGAAGGGATACCTCCTCTCCTACCTGGTCAAAGGGTCGGGGAAGGGATACCTCCTCTCCTATTTTGTCAATCTAAAAGTCGGGAAGGGATACCTCCTCTTCTATCTAGTCAAAGAGTCGGGAAGGGATACCTCCTCTCCTATCTGGACAAAGGGTCGGGGAAGGGATACCTCCTCTCCTATCTGGACAAAGGGTCGGGGAAGGGATACCTCCTCTCCTATTTTACCAATCTAAAAGTCGGGAAGGGATACCTCCTCTTCTATCTAGTCAAAGGGATACCTCCTCTCCTATCTGGTCAAAGGGTTGGGGAAGGGATACCTCCTATTTGGTCAATGGTCGGGGGAGGATTACCTCCTCTCCTATTTTGCCAATCTAAAAGTCGGGAAGGGATATCTCTTCTCCTATCTGGTCAAACTAAGGCCGGGAAAGGCTACCTCCTCTTCCATCTTGTCAAGCTAAAAATCGGGGAAGGACACCTCCTCTCTATTGGTCAGTCTAAAGGTCCGGGAAGGGATACTTCTTGTCGCATCTGGTCAATCTAAGGGTCGGGGGAGTGTACATCCTCTCCTATCTGGTCAATCTGCTTTTTGCAGGAACTGATCCGTTGGTCCGATGAGATCCGTCTCTTGTTCAGGAGAGCCATACCCTGTGCAATTTAAAGATCACACTGGACATCCTCAGAGGGCAACTTCCATCTGCTTCCTAACAGCTGTCCAGTAGATGGAGATAAACATCAAATTCATTTCGCGTTTTGCAGGTGCTGACGGAAAAATGCTATTTTCATTTTCCCAATGATTCGTTAATTCCAATTTCCGCTCTCGGTGGGTGCAGAAGTAAAACGAAACAACTTCGTCCTCTTTCAAAACGAACATCCCATATTTGCCAGATGCGATGTCAGCTTTGCCAAAACTCATTGTGTTATATAATTAAAATACATTATCGTGTTTAAAAAATGTTGTTGACAACATTATAATACTTAAAATGCTTCAGTCAGTGTTATTAAATTTTCCTTCTCAGTGTTACCTTCGACTTCTTTTCAGGGGGGGGGGGTGTTCATAGCGAGCTGTCAGCGAGAAGTTTGTGCTTCTACCTCGGTTTGATAAACGTGTACACAGAAGTGCGATGCTAATGCACTGCGTCATTCAGCACGCAACAAATTCTCTATTCCTCGTGTTGACTCTGGCAACTGTTGCGATGTGTTTTGGGTCGAGCAAACGGAAATGCAAACACCGGAAACAGCCCCAAGAGACGAACATAAAAATCTGGGGTCGGATTCGTTCGGTTATTTCGTGGCCACACCACGAAGACGAATCTGCCGTCACCGACCTCATCTCGAAGACGAAATTGAATCTCGTGCGCAGAGGGGGAGGAACAATGAGAAAAAAGAGGCAGTAGGGGGGGGGGGGGACAAAGAGTAAAAAAAAAGTAAAAGTGGAAATGGGGGGGGGGGGTTGAGTTGTTTTACCTCTGAGCGGCACTTTTTTGCACACCATGGGCTAAATGGCCAGGTCACATGGACCCCGAAGGCTCAGAGAAGGTTGGGGGAGGGGACCCACTGGAACAGCTGTTGGGAGACAGATGGTAGCCTCCCGTCAAGGCCATCCAGCGTGTTCTTTAACGTGCATAGGGTATGGCTCTCCCGCACACGGGCCCACAGCTTAACGTCCCATCCGACGGACGGCGGCCTTTCCAAGCCCATCGGTGTCCCCTACTGACCGTGGGCAGGGCGGGGAATTTTTCGGAGATAAATCTCAACGCTGACCCAGCCGGGACTCGAACCTGGGAACTACAGATTACGAGCCTGGCGCGCTACCGACTGAGCCACACCCGCCCCAGGGGGGGGGGGGGGTGAAGACCAGGACGAGGTCAAAGAAAGGGAATGATTGGAAGTTTGAAGGGGCTTGGGGGAAACATGCAGCAGAGATAATCATGAAGATGGTAAGGGCAGCTGGTCGGAATGATTACTCTTTCATTAAGCATCGTACTCATAAGATGCGACTAGTGAAGGTAAACTCTGAACTTACGAGTGGGAAAACGCCTTATTAAAGCAAACTAGAAGAACGCAGATCGCCTCTGGTGCATATGGGAATTTCGTTTTGCAAAGAGAATGAAGTTCTTCACTCCTTAAAGGGGGCGGAGGTGGCTCAGTCGGTAGCGCGACAGGCTCGTAATCTGTAGTTTCCAGGTTCGAGTCCCTGCCTGAGTCAGCGTTGAGATTTATCTCCGCAAAATTCCCCCACCTTGTCCACGGTCAGTAGGGGACACCGATGGGCTTGGAAAGGCCGCACGTCCGTTGGATGGAACGTTAAGCCGTAGCCCCGTGTGCGGGAGAGCCATACCATATGCACGTTAAAGAACACGCTGGATGGCCTTAATGGGAGGCTACCATCTGTCTCCCAATAGCTATTCCAGTGGGTCCTTCACCCAACCTTCTCTGAGCCTTCGGGGTCCATGTGACCTGGCCATTTTGCCCATGGTGTGCAAAAAAAAGTGCCGCTCAGAGGTAAAATAACCCAACCAATTCACTCCTTAAAAGTTTTAATTTGAGCTAACGGATGACGGGGAAAATGCAAATAGTATGATTTTATTAGTATTTATACAACGTAAAAAGTTCTTGATTTCTTAAATTTAGAAAGTTTCTTTTCTTACACCCCTCTGAGAAATGGGGGTTGCTTGTCAGTGGAATATCCCTTGACACTCTGTCACGAAAATTTCGGATTTTAAATTCCCACTACAAACAGATCACTTGCAACATTCGTTAAAATTTCCGCCGTTTCCACATTTAGTGATCTCCAAAGACATAAATTAAAGCTACTTCAGATTTGAAAAATGCGAATTATGATATTTCATTAGTACCAATCCAACTGCAAAAGAGTTTTCAAATAATCTCTTAAAGCAGTTCTGTTTCCCACCCGCCACCCGGGGTAAAGGGTGAGTGGGAAATGACCGTCACATTCACGCCAAAATTTCAAAAGTCTACGATAAATGTCATTTGAAACATTAGTTTAAAGATTTTCGAAAATTTCACCGTTAGAGGGCGCAATTATAGCTTTTGGGAGGCTTAAAAAGTGCGAATCGAAATATTTCATCGATACCTATCATCATCCTCAAGCAGCCTTGGGCTAAGGAGGTCCTACCAGACTGCCTAATTTTGTTCTCCGTGAATTTCTATCCTGAGCTCCAGATATTGCATCCGGCCACTGCACACCAATTCTAACAAGGTCCTGTTTCACATTGTCTGTCCACCGCATCCTAGGTCTCCCCCTCTTTCTGAGGCCTTTAGGCACACTGTTCATAACCCTATTCGCCAATCTATAATTATGCGGGTAACATGGCCAAACCAACGAAGTCTCTCTCTCTGCACAATATGCTGCTTAAAGGAGGCTGCTGATTCCTTTGCCTAACTCTTTGCTTCATAATTACTTACAAAGTTGAACCATCTAATGCCGAAGATGCTGCGTAAGCATCTAGAACAGGGGTCGGGAATCATTTTTTAACCAAGAGCCAAATCAGCAAAAAATAGTAAGAAGGACAAATTTTGAGAACTGGGACATATAAATCCATGATTACTAAGACACAATTTAACAAGACAAGCAACATAAGAAAAATAAAATTGATATTAATCATTTACCATGTTGTTCGCGCGAAATTCTTCTAGTCTAGCTCTGTAGTTTAGTGTAATAGAGAGAGAAAATTAGTATTTAACATTTGTTTATTTAAATGCTTATTTGCCGCTTAATTAATTAATTGCTTTTTAATTTGTTTATTTGCCGTCCCGTGGCCGAGTGATTAGCACGCTTGGCTACTGATCTAAGGGACCTGGGTTCGAGCCCCAGATAAGGCATGGATGTGTGTATCATTTTTCTGCTGAGGTCCTGCCATCCTCACGGATCTTCTACTGTGGCATATAAACTGACAGGCTCCTGTCAGACCTCTGTGGCAAGCAGCTGCTTGAGGGGGTATTTTTTTTATTTATTTAAATAGTCATATTCAAATAAATGCAATAATTCTCTATTAAACAAATTCATTTGTGTGACTTCTGAGTTTATATCTTCTCGGCCAACTTATTCGAATTTGGAATGTTTTTACCATTCTTCGATTGCACTAGAGCTTTCAAACAATCTTCTGTCAATCTACTCCGGAACTTGCTTTTTATGAAATTAACGGATGAGAAAAATTGTTCATCGTTATATTATATCGAACCAAAAAGTGTCAAGATGCCAAATGGAAGCCTCTTAGCTTTTGAATTATGATGTTGGGAATGAATGCCAGCATCTGAATAGGAAAGATATCGTGTGCTGTGTCGTCTTCTATAGTAGTTTGGTATATATATATTATTAGTATATATTATATATTATTAGTTTTTATCAACTTGCGCAACCATTTCTTCAAATTTTGCAACCCAGATACTTTTATTTTTAATTTTCAAAAACTCTAATTGTAGTTCCGGAATAGATATTCCAGTAAATGTTTTGATATCTATTAATTTCAAATTTTGCATTTTAATGGTTGTAAAATTAATTTTAGAGTCTCATGATGCTTTCGAAAATCTTGGAATCTGTTCGCGATCTATCAATCTTGGAATCTGCAGACGATCTATCATCTCAGCAGTTCATAATTTAATCTTTACTTGTAATTTCTAAGACTCGAAATATACAAATTCATCCTTAGATTCATCTTGTAAGACAAATTTTTGGTTTTCCTCAAAAGTAGGCAATTCTTAGTTAAAAATAATTCTAAACTGTATTTCTTTTTCCTTGCAACTTTTTATTATGCCTGTGAAAATGTTCGGTCTTTAAAAGAAATTGCAGACGTCACCCAATTTGAAAAGCAACTTTGTTGAACTAGTGTTTCTTCTGCGATTCTTCAACAGCATTTTTTTCTGTCGTTCCCGTCAGGATAGTTCTCACTGAAGTCGGAATACTTTACTTGGAATTGTCGCTCGATATTGCTTCATTTATTGTTCTGAAGTTGCAAATGAAAAATAAAGCATTGAGGTTTCCCATTAATTTCTATAAATACAAATCGCCTCAGTCCACACTTCCTTAAAACCAATGTTTTCGTCAGCGACTTTTCTCTTCCTTGAGCTCAGGACAATTGCCAAGCGGTTATGGGACGAAATTCAAACCTTCCGACGCAAATATTAGTCTCGTACATAGCTACACTAGTAAATATTACAATGAAGAAATAAGCATACGATCACTTTGTCCAACCTATTAAACAGCACTGAACTTAAACTAAAGGAAGATCAGTGAACTGTGTATTTCAAGTACACATACGTAAATGAAGACCACGATGTTTCTTACTTCTGCTGAACTTCGGTTTCTTTTGCGCTACTACGGTCGACGATGGTTGTCGACTCGATGTGATGAGAGATGAGAAATTGTAGCCCTTTGCCACTTGTCCAACGGTGAAGGCGGAATGGCGCCAGACACACGTCTATTCCGTCCATAAAGGAAAACACGGAGCCAACAGAAAGAACTCAGATAAGAAGACCCCTGTCCAAAAGCTCGTTAGTTCTCGTGCAGTATCCACAACTCGGAGGCAAGCTAATTGCTAATCCTAAATCCAAGTGATACACCAGCGTAATCGCTCGCAGTCGCTTTGTGAACCTGGACATGAACACCTACCAAGTTTTCAATATTCGTTTGAAATTTTGAAATTTGCAAATTTTTCCACCATTAGATGGCGCAGTTACAGTTTTCAGAAGATTTAAAAAGTGTGAATCATAATATTTGATCAATTACTATCTAACCCAAAAGGAATTTTTCATTTATCTCTAAAATCAAATAACTATCTGCTAAAACTAAAAAGGTGTGTTTTCCCACCCCCTCTGGGTCTAAGGGGTCAACTTATTGCTGGTAATGGAAACTTCGTGACCTTCACATTCCACCACCAAAATTTCAAATTTCTAGCATAAATACATCGTTTGCAATATTGGAATTTTCTACTTTTTCAACCGCTAAAGGGTGTAATTATAGCTTTAGAGAGATTCGGAAAGTGCATAAGTTCGATGTCTACAGACGGACAGACAGAAGACAAAGGAATGCATTATTTTTTCCTTTTTTAAACGAGATAAAAAAGTATCTTTAGATTTTGGTAAAGAAAATCGATAATGAGCTCTTAATTTCAATTGCGATATGAACTTCAGCATTTTGCGCCAACGTTAAATTTTGCTTAGAGTTTAAGGCAATTAACAGCAATTAACAAAGCAATTAACAGAATTCAAAACAGAATTCGCTGCAATTCATTGAATATTGAAAACAAAAACCGCTTAAGACTTCACTTAATCATCAAAACGGAAGAAATGTGTTGAACTACAGTTTTTTTCCCCCATACAGATTCAGTGGATTATTTCATTTGTGCTGTGAAATTGGTAATTTCGAAATGTGAAACGACGACCTCTGAACTATTGGCTCCTCTTCACACAATCGTTTGCTTAGGCAGCAAATTCAAGAAGTGGAAGAATTGGTTTGTTTTACCTCTGAGCAGCGCTTTTTTGCACACAATGAGCTAAATAGCCAGGCCCCAAGGACCGCAAAGGCTCAGAGAAGGTTGGGGGAGGGGACCCACTGGGACGACAGTTGGGAGACAGATGGCAGCCTACCGTCAAGGCCATCCAGCGTGTTATTTAAGGTGCACAGGGTACAGCTCTCCTGCACAAGGAGTCACGACTTAACGTCCCATCCGACGGACAGTGGAACCTTTCCAAGACCATCGATGACCCCTACTGACCGTGGGCAGGGCGGGGAGTTTTGCGGAGATAAACTTCAACGCTGGCCCAGCTGGGAGTCGAACTTCAGATTACGAGCCTGGGGCGCTACCTCCACCCCAAGAAGTGTAAAGAAAACTAAAGCAAATGAGCAATGACACGAAACTAATGTCAGCCAAGCTCCACACCGAGCTGCTGCCAATCAGTGTTTTCCCTGCAAATTAATGGCAGTCGGTGTGTTTCAATTTTAAATAGGGGAAAAGTTTAATTTTTAAATGGGTGGTTCCATTTATAATAATGTAAAATGCTGGTTGAAAATTGACTCAACTCTCAGTGCTACACGCAAATAGTTGATTTCATGGGAGGGTAGGAGCGGGCCGTTGAGAGACTTCAGAGATGGTTCACTCGCCCTGCAGGAGGGGGGAGGGCAACGAAGTAGCTGGAGGCGAGACCTTCGTAAAATAGCGAAAACGAAGTTACCAGTTTTCAAAGCATCTCTTTCAGAAGCATGGAAGGGCAACAGCCTTCCCCGTAGCATAGGCCCTCTTGTGAACGATTATGAGCATGAAATGCGCAACTCCTTGTCATTCTTACTATTGCTTTCGGAAAAAGGAAAATGAGTGGCAGGGATTCTCGTCTAATGTTGAACATCATATCTCTTCACATTTCTGAAAATGCTCGAAAGCTTTGACTCATCTCGTCATAAAAATCAGGGGGAGGGGGGCGCTCAGTCGGTAGCGTGTCGGGTTTAATCTGCACTTCCCAGGAGATCGAGTCCCACGTGTGCAAGCGTTGAGATTTATTTCTGCTTAACCCACCCTCGGTCAGAAGGGAGACCGCTGTCTTTCGAATGAGATGTTAAGCCCTGGTTCCGTGTGCGGGAAAGTGATACCTTCTGCACGTTGAAGAACACACTCTATATGACCTTGACGGAGGCTATCATCTGTTCATCTGTCTCTCCTAAAAACTGTTCCAGTGGGTCCCCTTCCCCAACCCAACCTTCTGGACTCTTGGTGTCCTTGTGACCTGGCCATTTTGCCCATTGTGTGGGAAAAAGTGCGGCGCAGGGATAAACTAATCTAACGCAAACACCGTCTATTGAATCTCCTTCGCCTCCGCCACGCTTCAATTTCATTTTTGTGTTTGGGGCGTCGCTGCAACGAAAAAGGTGCAGCCCAGGATAATAAAAAGGTACTAGAGCTATCTTTGCAATCTCGCATTCAATTTCTTACTGATAATTCTTACACTTCTGGGTGAGGGAGAAGTGTAAGAAGAAGCACGAAGAAGAAAAATTTCTCCTCGTTTGTCAGATGCTCCTGTTCCAATGGACGATGTTTGCTGTTAAATTGCAAAGAATTTCACGACTTCCGTTGTTCTTTCAAGATCTTGCGAAAATGTTCCAGACAATCAATAACAAAAAGAGCAACAAGTGCGTGAAGACATAATGTTTCATGTTTGAAATTAAGCCCTGAGAAAAAATTGTCTTTGCTTTTCCTCGGCTTCAACAAGCAAAGAAAGGATTCACTGAATGCTCTATTTAGCAATATTAGTTTCCATATGTGAACAAAATGTGCTCTACGATAATTGCTTCGTCTGAAGTTAGTGTCTTTCCTTTCAAGTTCCTCACAACTTTTTCGTATAGGCTTAGTGAAATGTTGCATTCAGTGCAAAATGTTTCATTCTTGTTATCAAGTGCTTAGACAAGAACTGTGGAAGTGAATCAATTTCATGTTAATCGCTGTGATAACCTAATCGCAGTGAAAGATGTAAAATCGAAGCTTTCCGTTCTGAAATTATTCGAGATAAAGAAATTTCCTTGGAGGATTTGTAATGCCCGATTTTTTTTTTTTTTTTTTTTTTGATACCTCGGAAGCATTTCTTTTCTCTCTTTAATTACCCTTTACTCAATTTCTTTCCTTTTCTTCCCTCGATGAGATCAAGAACACGAAATCGATGATTACTCTTCTGCAGTCTCTATTTGCTACAGGTTAGGACAAGTGACGAGGTTACAAAAACCTCAAAGGAGCCCGTCGGACAACTGTTATAAACCTCATGCCAAATATTGTCCAGCCGATTACTTCCGTGCAGATGATCCTCGGCTTAATGTCCCTTCCGACGGATGTCTACCATTTTAATCGCAACGAGCGGTGTCCTCTTCCTTACTGAGAGCACGGCTAAACCTTCATCGCTCCTTGGCATCTCTTAGCAGATGGTTTAGAGGTGAAACAGAATGGTTTAATCGATTGTGGATGTATGAAGCATCGAAACTTACATTTGGTTTCGTAGCTGAAAACGCAATGAATATGAATTCTTTCTGCACCGAATGTAAATCCTTTCAGTGTAAATTTCGCGAAGCAAAGGGATCAATTCGAAAGCATAAGCCAATTTCAGACGAATAGAAATGCCTTCTGAATGACGCGATGACGTCCGAATCAATCTGATTAAGTGTCTTTGGTAAAAGAAACTTCTTAGGATGGCAAAAGAAGGAAACGTCTGTACAATGAGAAAAAAATTCTTTAAATTTCGTTGATCAGAAAAGAAAATTCTTCGATGCATATTCATAGGACCTGAAAGGAACTTCTGATTTCGACAGAGAAATGCAATTGATCTTCCTAATTGCTCTCCACTCGTCATTTGTTAGTTTGTCCGTCTGCCAAACTTAATGGTTTATTTGTCAAACGAAAGCTTGTGACACGGAGAGTGTCAGAGGTTATACAGAATATTACCCCCCCCCCCACTACGCCATTCTTTCTTCTTCTTCTTCTCTAAAAGAGGTGGAATATGATAGCAATTGTTCCTCTATATCTTCGGAAAGCGAAGGCCGTAAGTAACGGGCTATGCCTCAAATGAAAGCTTGTGACATGGTGGGCAATGAAAGTGTACACCCTGCTTTCTTCCCTCCTGAAAAAGAAGAAATTGAATAGCCACTCTTTTGTCATATCTTCCGAATGCGAGGGCCTACAGTTACGAGTTAGGTGTCAAATGAAAGCTCATTTGAGGATCGTCGTAGACTATTTCAAATTATGCCCACACATTCCCCCCTTCCGACAAAAGGGGACGGAAATTTCTCAGGGGTCGGCCTTAATGAGTTATATCTCACATTAAAGCATCTGACGTTCAAAATTAACTGTACCTTGGCTTTACTCTAACCCGCTGCAGGGAATAAAATATTATTATTTTTATTATAATTGTCACGAGCTACCTCGAACACGACTCCAAAAAAGGGGAAGAAATATGTGGGCGATGTTTATGAGTCATATATCAAATGAAATTTCTGCAAGTAGGTGTTTTAGTGACAAAGAAAAATAATATAAATAAGTAAAAATTTATGTATTTTTTTGTAATAATTGTATAGTAATATATATAATAATTACATAAATATAATCAGTCACGGAATTCGTATTCACTTCAAAGGAACAAGGAACGCCGACAATCATATTGAGTAGGTAAATCGACGCCCTATCTTCCTTTGAAGTGAGTATGAACTCAGTGACTGATTGCGCCATCGATATGTTTTAGGTTTATTTTCTACTTTTTAGATGGCATATAGGAAGACAGGTTTTTTTTTTTTATATCTTCAGATATTTCAGAAATCTGTTGTCAGCTGAGGATCAGATTTCGGATCTGATTCTGACATTGTTTAACTTTCAAGGTGGAAGAGAAATGCATCTCTGAATGTCGACGATGGAGAAAAACGACCACAAAGGTTGCATCTGAAGGTGCTGTCTTGCTGCGAAAACTGATGAAGCGGGTGAAATGCGATCCTCAATGGCATGATGAGGCTAATTGTGATGGGGGAAAAATGGGTCGTACGTGAAATGATAGGAGAAAGAGCAGCCGTGGACTCCTTCGCTGTCTTCTCCCTTCGTTAGAATGTCACCTGATTATTAATTACTACACTCAGAGTGGGGGGAGATGCAACTGCTCCCGTGATAGGCTCGCCACTGCATAGGCTCAACTTCAGTAAACAGGTCAATTCTGTTCTAACCTACACAGAAGTCCTCCTAATTGATAAAGAAGGGCAGTGCTTGCCTTCTTGATCCGGAAATAGGGAGGTTCAACAAGCCTGAACTTTCTTTTAATCTTTTCTTTTCGTTCATTCCTCTCCTAGGTCCGTTCGGGAAGTCAACTTCTACCATTGATTCCAAAAATCTTGAAGAAATATTATTCATCTTCTGAAAGCAGGATGTTCAAGCAACTGAATATAAGCATAGCCATATAGCTACAAAGTTACAGCTCTTAACACTGAGCGAGTATCTAAGCCTTTTGCCTACTTCACTGTTTCAGCGTCAGGTGAGATTAAGTCACCCGAAAGGAAAACGATCGAGTTCAATTTATTTATTTTGAAGAGTAAAATCTTAATGCTTTAAAAAGAAATGATATTCGTTAGCTATATAGATATTGGCTAGCAGTGTAATCTTATCACGTCGATGTTTCATCTCTTTGGTCTATAAATGAAAGGCTAAAGGAAAGGGAAGTGAGACTCCACTCTCAGAAACCATTCTCCCAGAGTCATTCTCGAATCTCTTCACGTGAATCGATTCATTCTGCCACAAAAAAACTCAATCCCACTGAAACAGAGTTAATGGATAATTAAACTCACTCTTGCATCAACCAAGAAAAGGGCCATCATCGGAAAAATGGGGAGCTAATAAGGATGATGATTTGCTCGCAATAGACAAAAAGGCAACAGAGCATTTTCGGATGGGATGAAGATTCCGTGGAAGGCACTTGAAATGACCTCGTTCATTGTCGACGAGTAATCAATTTTCATGCATCCTGGGGATCAACGCTTCGCTTCTGATCAAAGGGACTTCCAGTCCCGGATAAATAAGGAATGGATGTTTCTTTCCCGTGTTTTCTTTCTGCTGAGATCTCGCCTTCGTCACATCTTTTTATATGGACAGCCTCCTTTCAGACCTCTGTGGCAAGCAACTGCTTGAGGGGTCATTAAAAATTTTCAACCAATTTCCTCCTTATAATAAGATTGTACAAAGTTGTTCCCAGTGACGTGATCTATTTTCGACAAGAGGTTATTCAGACTAATATGCAAAATAATTTAATCGTTAGGTGCTCAGCCATTGTTGGACAAATCATCACCGTACTCCCTCTGTCCTTCGACATCCCTACAAGTAATACTTACGTTCCACAAGGAGCATTATTAAATTAGCTGAGTGCGTATCTTCCACTTCTCCTCCCCCCCTTCTTTTCTCAACCGCCCTCTGTCAACCTAGTGTTCTAGAAAAGCTCCTCCCCGCCACCGCCGCCGCCGCCATCGGAGGCGATGTGTGCCGAGGGTGTTGGGATGTCGGGGGTGCTCCTATTGTCCCTTCCCCTCTCCCCCTGCCTCTGAGAATCAACGGGAAGTCCCACGCTTACGTAAGAAAGCGCGAGCAGTGAAAGTCTGGTGGCTCCCGATCGTCTGGTGGAGCTCAACCGCCTGCCACCGGAAGCGCTTTATGCGGCCTCATTGACGGCGACGTGGGATAGTGGCGCACCTTGAGTGCGACTGGCGCAAGGCTCAGGTGACGGCACCCGACGTTCGTTAGCACGGGAGGGAGAAGCGCCACTTTCCCACACTCGGGGCTCCGATAGACGAATGGTAACACGCACGAACAACATATGGGTGCACGATATAAAGTGGGGGCAAGGGAAGGGGGGGTCGCATTCATATCGAGGCCCGTTCGTTGCATCTCTCTCTCGAGAGAGAGAGAATCGTCGAAGAAGGACAAATAACTGGACTCTTTTGGCAGAGCTAACGGGATCTGCGATCAGCGCAAATGAGCAACATTCCGATTATTACCTCGCAACATTCCGATAGAGCGAAAAATCAGCAGTGAAATTCATCATTGCGAAAAATATTAGCCTACGTTTATGATTTCGTTTTCCGAAATTGTTAATGTGAGACGAAAAACAGAGGGGAAACCTATCAGTGGGATTGCAGAAAAATAATGACCCACTCGACTGACTGGTCAGTCGCATTCTCACACGAATAAATCAGCGTTGAAATTTGGAATGCTTTCTATTCCTCCATTCTTGGAAAAGAAAGGAGATTTCCGTTCAGCCATCGCCAACAAATAGCGAAAGCTCTTTAGGCTAAGGACACATTGGAAACGGTTTCACTTTTCAAAAATTTTTAAGCTTTAAAACAAAACACATTACTAATACGAAAGTGGCTACACAACAACCTGGAGCTTGGGCAACTGATTCAGTCACACGCTTCAATTTGCTTCTTGGCCATCTCTGTAATGATGTTGTTTTAAGACGCCAGAAAGCATTTTTTTTAATGTAATTAAACCTTTATTGTCTTATCACAATACCGAAAAATAAATTTCAGCTGTTCTTACATAGGCTCGTTTTCAGAAAACGAGCCATTTTTTTTCACTTTGTCGTCGGTAACATCATTTTTTCCCCCCAAAGGTAAATGAAAATTTCTTTCTTAGTTGAATAGATACCTGCACTCTTGGTTAGCGCTCTTGGCTACTGATAAAAGGGGCCTGGGTTGGAGCCCCGGGTAAGGCATGGATGCTTGTGTTGTCTTTCTGCTGAGGTCTCACCTTCCTCACAGATCTTCATATATGGTGATCAAACTGACAGGCTCCTCTCAGACTTCTTTGGCAAGCAGCTGCTCGAGGGAATTTTTTTTAAATATTAGTTTCTAAAAAAAAGGTGAAAAAAACATTCAAATTAAACAAAAGGATATAAAAATTTTGTGTGTACGAGTTTAGATATATATATATCATATATATATATATCTATATAATAAAAGGTGACTGTGTCTGTCTGTGGCAGCCATAACTAATCGGAAAATCAATGTACACGCTCCATATTTTCAGAGAATGTTTCAGGTTGTAGTCCGGATTGCAGTGGCAAATTTCAGGTCGGAAATCCAAACGGGGGGCTTGCTAGAAGCAAAAATATTCATCGTGCTATTCCTACGGGAAACGAGAATCGCTGTCAAAAATATTATTGCCATTTTCTGCTCCCTAACTGTGAAAGTAAATAATTAAAATAGCATTTAAATCTGCTGCCGTTGCCAGATTCCCCACATTTCCAAAGGCATTATTGAGGCGTTCCATTGCAGCTAGGGACCTGATTTCGTAACCAAACGTGGGGTCGGGCAGGGAGAACCCGCCTCTGAAATTTGGTACCTTTTGGTAAAGAACGTCGGGAATAACAGAATACCAAACTCTGACAAAATAAATATCTCGATCGTTTGCCACGGGCTCTGAGAGCACGTGCCGAGTCAGCAATGATCCTTGCAAAACACGGAAATTCTTCGTGTTCAAACTGTGATAAAATGTTGGCGGGGGCATACTTGCAAAACTAACCTTTAGTGTAGGAAACAACAGAATATGCAGATTAAAAGTGAGACACAATCTGTCACAATTTGTGTAGAAACGAAGCCACGGGCCAAATGGGAACCTGATTTTTAAAACAATCACTGGGGCACACGGGAGACGCTGTGCAGGAAATTTTAACCGTGCGGACGATTATCACGGGGCCATAGGGCGGCAAATTCTGTGGTAACGGAAATAAAAATCTCGATAGCTTACAGAAACTAAGCCACGAGTTATAAGAGAGCTCGCTGACGTCAACAACGATCCAAGCCAATACCGGGAAAATTTCTTGCTGTTTAAAATCTGTGCTAAAGTGTCGGAGGGGGGTCTTACAAAATTTACCTTTACTGCAGCGAAAGTAAGAATATACAGATTCAAAGTGACACCCGGGCAGCGCCGGGTATGTTCATCTAGTATATATTTAATTTTTATCACACATATTTTTATGCCAAAAATAAATTTTTAACAATTGACAAAATTTCAATATTTATATTTATTTCGTGAGCAAAAGTACATGTGTTTGAAATTATAACTTAGGTATTATGTATTATCTTCCTTAAAAATCATCGTCATTTATTATTATTATGTTATGTGCATGTAAGTAAATTGAAATATTGAAGTTAACGTTAGTTGAATTATTATGTATACAGAGTGTTGCCAAAAGATATAGACAAACGTTGGGAACGTGTTGCACTGCGCATGGAGATGAAAGAAGTTCCTATGAATATTAGCCTCTTTCCTTCTGTGTTATAACACATTTTGAGAATGCAAATAATAAAGTCTGTGCAATTAGTTTTCATCCCAGTTATTACTACACACTGCAAGTGATGGATAAGAACAATTATGAAAGTCTACATCAGTGCAAGTGTTCTCCCTGAGCAGCAATACACGTCTCACAACGTCTTCTACTGCGCATGGAAATGAAAAAAACTCCTATGAATATTAGTCTCTTTCCTTCTGTGTTATAACACATTTTGATAATGCAAATAATAAAGTCTACGCAATTAGTTTTCATCCCAGTTATTACTACACACTGCAAGTGATGGATAAGAACAATTATGAAACTCTACATCAGAGCAAGTGTTCTCCCTGAGCAGCAATACACGTCTCACAACATCTTCTACTGCGCATGAAGATGAAAAAAGCTCCTATGAATATTAGCCTCTTCTGTGTTATAACACATTTTGAGAATGCAAATAATAAAGTCTGTGCAATTAGTTTTCATCCCAGTTATTACAACACACTGCAAGTGATGGATAAGAACAAATATGGAAGTCTACATCAGGGCAAGTGTTCTCCTTGTGCTGCAATACACGTCTCACAACGTTTTCTACTGCGCATGAAGATGAAAAAAGCTCCTATGAATATTAGCCTCTTTCCTTCTGTGTTATAACACATTTTGAGAATGCAAACAATAAAGTCTGTGCAATTAGTTTTCATCCCAGTTATTACAACACACTGCAAGTGATGGATAAGAACAATTATGCAAGCCTTCATCAGTGCAAGTGTTCTCCGTGAGCAGCAATACACGTCTCACAACGTTTTCTACCGCGCATGGAGATGAAAAAAGTTCCTATGAATAATAGCCTCTTCTGTGTTATAACACATTTTGAGAATGCAAATAATAAATTCTGTGCAATTAGTTTTCATCCCAGTTATTATGATACACTCCAAGTGATGGATAAGAACAAATATGGAAGTCTACATCAGATGAAGTGTTCTCCCTGAGCAGCAATACACGTCTCACAACGTCTTCTACTGCGCATGGAGATGAAAAAAGTTCCTATGAATAATAGCCTCTTCTGTGTTATAACACATTTTGAGAATGCAAATAATAAAGTCTGTGCAATTAGTTTTCGTCCCAGTTATTACTATACACTGCAAGTGATGGATAAGAACAAATATCGAAGTCTACATCAGATCAAGTGTTCTCCCCGAGCAGCAATACACGTCTCACAACGTCTTCTACTGCGCATGGAGATGAAAAAATTCCTATGAATAATAGCCTCTTCTGTGTTTATAACACATTTTGAGAATGCAAACAATAAAGTCTGTGCAATTAGTTTTCATCCCAGTTATTACAACACACTTAAAGTGATGGATAAGAACAAATATAGAAGTCTACATCAGAGCAAGTGTTCTCCTTGAGCTGCAATACACGTCTCACAACGTTTTCTACTGCGCATGGAGATGAAAAAAGCTCCAATGAATAATAGCCTCTTTCCTTCTATGTTATAACACATTTTGAGAATGCAAATAATAAAGTCTCTGCAATTAGTTTTCATCCCAGTTATTACTACACACTGCAAGTGATGGATAAGAACAAATATGCAAGTCTACATGAGATCAAGTGTTCTCCCTGAGCAGCAATACACGTCTCACAACGTCTTCTACTGCGCATGGAGATGAAAAAAGTTCCTATGAATATTAGCCTCCTTCCTTCTGTGTTATAACACATTTTGAGAATGCAAATAATAAAGTCTCTGCAATTAGTTTTCATCCCAGTTATTACAACACACTGCAAGTGATGGATAAGAACAATTATGAAAGTCTACATCAGAGCAAGTGTTCTCCCTGAGCGGCAATACACGTCTCACAACGTCTTCTACTGCGCATGGAGATGAAAAAAGTTCCTATGAATATTAGCCTCTTTCCTTCTGTGTTATATCACATTTTGAGAATGCAAATAATAAAGTCTGTGCAATTAGTTTTCGTCCCAGTTATTACAACACACTGCAAGTGATGGATAAGAACAATTATGCAAGCCTTCATCAGAGCAAGTGTTCTCCGTGAGCAGCAATACACATCTCACAACGTTTTCTACTGCGCATGGAGATTAAAAAAAGTTCCTATGAATAATAGCCTTTTCTGTGTTATAACATATTTTGAGAATGCAAATAATAAAGTCTGTGCAATTAGTTTTCATCCCTGTTATTACTATACACTGCAAGTGTGGATAAGAACAAATATGGAAGTCTACATCAGATCAAGTGTTCTCCCTGAGCACCAATACACATCTCACAACGTTTTCTACTGCGCAAGGAGATGAAAAAAGCTCCTATGAATATTAGCCTCTTTCCTTCTGTGTTATAACACATTTTGAGAATGCAAATAATAAAGTCTCTGCAATTAGTTTTCATCCCAGTTATTACTATACACTGCAAGTGATGGATAAGAACAAATATGCAAGTCTACATCAAATCAAGTGTTCTCCCTGAGCAGCAATACACGTCTCACAACGTCTTCTACTGCGCATGAAGATGAAAAAAGCTCCCATGAATATTAGCCTCTTTCCTTCTGTGTTATAACACGTTTTGAGAATGCAAATAATAAAGTCTGTGCAATTAGTTTTCATCCCAGTTATTACAACACACTGCAAGTGATGGATAAGAACAATTATGAAATTCTACATCAGAGCAAGTGTTCTCCCTGAGCAGCAATACCCGTCTCATAATGTCTTCTACTGCGCATGAAGATGAAAAAAGCTCCTATGAATAATAGCCTCTTCTGTGTTATAACACATTTTGAGAATGCAAATAATAAAGTCTGTGCAATTAGTTTTCATCCCAGTTATTATTACACACTGCAAGTGATGGATAAGAACAAATATGCAAGTCTACATCAGAGCAAGTGTTCTCCTTGAGCTGCAATACACGTCTCACGTTTTCTACTGCGCATGGAGATGAAAAAAGCTCCAATGAATAATAGCCTCTTTCCTTCTCTGTTATAACACATTTTGAGAATGCAAATAATAAAGTCTCTGCAGGTAGTTTTCATCCCAGTTATTACTACAAAGTGCAAGTGATGGATAAGAAGAAATATGCAAGTCTACATGAGATCAAGTGTTCTCCCTGAGCAGCAATACACGTCTCACAACGTCTTCTACTGCGCATGAAGATGAAAAAAGCTCCTATGAATATTAGCCTCTTTCCTTCTCTGTTATAACACATTTTCAGAATGCAAATAATAAAGTCTGTGCAATTAGTTTTCATCCCCGTTATTACTACACACTGCAAGTGATCATCAACATCATCATCATCCTGAAGCAGCCATGGGCTACGGAGGTCCAAACAGACCGTGCAGTTTAATTCTCCAAGCATATCTGTCCTGGGCTACATCTGCTGCATCCGGCCACTGCACACCAATTCTAACAAGGTCCTGTTTGACATTGTCTGCCCATCGCGTCCTAGGTCTCCCCCTCCTTCTGAGGCCTCTGGGCACACTGTTCATAACCTTATTCGCCAATCTATAATTATCCATACGGGCAACTTGGCCAAACCAGCGGAGTCTCTCTCTGCACAATATGCTGCTTAAAGGAGGTTGCAGACTCCTTTGCCTAACCTCATCATTAGTTACAAAGTTAAACCACCTAATACCCAAGATACTGCGTAAGCATCTAGAATCAAAAGCATCTAGTTTCCTGTTATCATGTTTACATAGCGTCCAAGTTTCACTACCATAACTAACCCTAGAAAGAACCAAACTATTATACAGTCTAATTTTAGTCTTTAGGTGTATACGCCTATTTCTCCACAATCTCCATAGATTCTTAAAAGTCCCGGCAGCAATACCTATTCGTCTGTTAATCTCATGCCGCACATCACCAGTATCAGTTACATAGCTCCCAAGATAATTAAACTGTGACACCTGCTCAAGACTGCAACCATTCAGATTAACTGAATCACAACCTGCCTGACCAATTTTCATCACTTTAGTTTTCTCTCTGTTTATAACCAAACCTACTCTATTACCAGTTTCATCAACAGCTCGAATGAAAGAGTTCATCTCATCAACATCATTTGCCAAAAGGGCTAAATCATCAGCATAATCTAAATCAGAAATTTTCGTATCTCCAGCCCATTTAAGGCCAAAATCTTTCCCTTGAAGTGATTTTCGCATAACATAATCAATAACCAAGCTAAAGAGGAAAGGAGACAAAATGCACCCTTGTCGAACACCAGAGGTAATGCTAAACCAATTGCTAGAAGCCTTACCAACTCTCACACACGACTCAGTGTTATTATAGAGAGCTTTCATTATGTTAACTAACTTGTCTGGTATACCATATGATTTCACAATCAACCACAAATTATGACGATCAACAGAGTCCAAAAACCTTTTTGAAATCAACAAAGCTAGCAACCAAAGGTTTTTGAAACTCTAAACATTTCTCAAGAATCTGCCTAAGTGATAATATCTGATCTACACATCCCCTACCACTTCTGAATCCACATTGCTCATCACGCAATTGCCTGTCAACCAGATTCTTAATTCTATTAAGCACAATCATGGAAAGAACTTTACCTGGAACAGAGAGTAGGCTGATACCCCTATAGTTATCACAAGAACTGCGATCACCTTTTTTGAAAATAGGGATAATAATAGCTCTGGTAAAATCTTTAGGAACCATGCCTTTATCATAAAAGTCATTCAAAATTTCAGTCATCCAAATGGTAACTGAAACATTCCCAGCTCTGAGCATTTCTGTAGTAATTTCATCTACCCCTGGGGATTTATGAAGTTTAAGTTTAGAGATAGCCAAAATAACTTCAGATTGTGTTATAGAGCCAACGTTAAAGCTGCCAATGCATCTATCATCATTACAAATAATGGGAGTAGAACTAACCACATTGTTTAGAACATCACTGAAATGCTCAGCCCACCTTGTCATGACAGAATCCTCCCCTTCTATAACCTTACCTTTTTTATCCTTCAATCCATGTATACCTGTCCGTTTTCTACCACACAAAACATTAACTCTCTGGTACAGCTCTCTGCTGTTGTGCTGTCTAACTGCTTCCTCGGCTTTGTCAGCCAAACCATCAAGCCAAAGATTCTTATCAGTAGCTAACTGATCCTTTACACGTTTATTAAGCTCTCTGTAATCCTTTCTATTAGGACTAGTAGGGTACTGATTAAGGACATTCCTGCAGTTCCTTCTTTCTGAAATAAGCTCAAGTGCCTTATCACTTAAATAATTCTGCCTCTTCTGCTCCTTTTTTCCTAAACGAGTACTGTTAGTTTCCAAAAAAGCCTGTTTAAAATGATCCCATTCTTCCTCAACTTCAGTAGTAAGCATACCATGACTGTTATAATGACTAAGTAACCTATCATGGTAAGCTTTGGCTATAACTGGGTCATTCAGAGCTTCAGTATTAAAAGCAAATTTTTTAACCCTAGCACAACACTTTTTAAGTTTAAGTTGCAAGACACATTATCCCATTATTTGTAACAACGTAATTATCATATCCAATTTCAGCTCCCCTATATGCCCTGGTATTTCTAACAGAACTAGCCCATTTGCTGTTAATTAATATATAATCAATCATATTCCTATGCAGCCCATCAGGGGAAACCCATGTGTATTTATGTATGTCGCGGTGTTTGTAATATGTGTTAGTTATTCTGAAACCATTGAGTTTACTTACCTGTAGGAGACGTTGCCCATTGCCATTGAGCGGGGGTGGCTCAGTCGGTAGCGCGCCAGGCTCGTAATCTGTAGTTCCCAGGTTCGAGTCCCAGCTGGGTCAGCGTTGAGATTTATCTCCGCAAAATTCCCCGCCCTGCCCACGGTCAGTAGGGGACACCGATGGGCTTGGAAAGGCCGCCGTCCGTCGGATGGGACGTTAAGCCGTGGCCCCGTGTGCGGGAGAGCCATACCCTGTGCACGTTAAAGAACACGCTGGATGGCCTTGACGGGAGGCTACCATCTGTCTCCCAACAGCTGTTCCAGTGAGTCCCCTCCCCAAACCTTCTCTGAGCCTTCGGGGTCCATGTGACCTGACCATTTAGCCCATTGTGTGCAAAAAGTGCCGCTCAGAGGTAAAACAACCCAAACAACCCAACCCATTGCCATTGCAGCTTCCAATACCAAAAGGGCCTATTACTCCTCCCCAAAGGTCAGAGACAGTACCAACTTTGGCATTGAAGTCACCTAGAACAAGGGTAATATCTCCTTTCTTGACAGAATTCAAAATATCCTGTAGTTGTCCGTAAAACCTATCCTTCTCATCCTCATCGGCATCCTCAGTGGGGGCATAACAGCAGATAACATTCAAGTCTTTAATGCTTGTCTGAAATTTTGCTGTAAGAAACCTTTCATTAATGCACTCATATCCTAGAAGAGCATCACTAGCATGTCTGCTGAGCAGCAGACCCACGCCTTGGTGATGCTTTCCATCCTCCCTCCCTGTAAAAAGAAATTTAATGTTATTTTTAAGCAAGTGATGGATAAGAACAATTATGAAAGTCTACATCAGTGCAAGTGTTCTCCCTGAGCAGCAATACACGTCTCACAACGTCTTCTACTGCGCATGAAGATGAAAAAAGCTCCTATGAATATTAGCCTCTTTCCTTCTGTGTTATAACACATTTTGAGAATGCAAATAATAAAGTCTCTGCAATTAGTTTTCATCCCAGTTATTACTACACACTGCAAGTGATGGATAAGAACAATTATGAAAGTCTACATCAGAGCTAGTGTTTTCCCTGAGCAGCAATACACGTCTGACAACGTCTTCTCGTCCAGTGCGAACACATTCAAAAAGTCCCGGAGTGTTTTGAATTCTTTGACAACCATCCATGATCCGTTCTTGGAGAACTTGTATATTAGGAACTTGGGTAGCGTAAACATCAATCTTAACGTGAAGTACAGCAGATCCAAATCGAGAGAGTGTGCATCCCATGCAGCTGGGCCACCTCTACCAATCCAATGTGCAGGATACGAACGATTGATGTGTTCTTGAGAAGCGAGGCTAAAATGTGCTGGAGCTCCATCATGCAAGAACCACATGCGACTGCGTGCTGCTAATGCAATGTCTTCCAGCAATGCAGGTATTAAGCGTTGATGGTGGGTAAAACGGGCAGATCAGGTAGTCATCAATGATTCACATAACATTCACAATAACACTTCTTTTGAGCCGAGACTGGGTGATTCGATGAGGATTTTCGCGTGCCTAGTGGTGAATGTTATGAAAATTCACAATGTTATCTTTTGTAAATTTCGATTCATCCGTAAAATGCAGACAATGGAGAAAACCGGACGCAATACACTGCTGCAGAAGCCATTGCGAAAACGCGACTCCTGGATGAAAATCAGCCGGTGAGAGGGAATATACTCGCTGTACGTGATGTGGGTAGAGTTGGTCCTGACGAAAATTCTCCGTGCAGTTGAATGCGAAACACGTCTACTCCTACTCTTCTTGTGCTAGTCCTGGGATCCTCCACGACCATGCCCAGCACTTGTTCCGCTAAAGCAGTTGTTCGGAAACGTCTGAACTGCCCACAAATGCAGGAGCAGGCAAAAAGAGCTCATCTCTCGAGGACACCGATGAACGGCTGCAAAAGTATCCCTGACTGGACATCATCGGTGCTAGAAAAGCTATCCTGTAGAGACTGTGAGCCTCACTGCAGTTTCCGTTCACTCCACCATTATGAATGTCTGCCATTTTAGAGTTGAAGAAATGATTATTCATGGTCAAGGTGGTCACAAATAACAAGTGATTGACAATAAAGAAGACTACTGATTCACTTACACGTTACTTCAGAACAACTGATTAGCAGAACGACTGTTGACTCTCTAATCTAGCATTACCTCACCAGGAGTGGCGGGATTTTGTCCAACATTTGCATGCATCTTCTATATTGTCAGACATGCAAATTTACCCAGCATTGTGCCTTTCTTTGACAGGCTTCCTTACTTGCACTCCCAAAATGTGGTATAACCCTGAAGGAAAGTGTTAAGAGGAAATTTTCTCATCATTATGCGCAATAGAACACAGTCCCGTAGTTTGATTAGATCTTTTAAAAATACCCTGTATATATTATATTACATGTATTTTTAAGGAAATTGTTAAAGGCCATTAAAACAGAAGCAAATTTTTATATGCTGGACTGCGTTCCGGCTTAATCCAGTCACTTCTCCCCCTTCCCCTCCCTCTTCCTCCACAAAAATCGAAAGCGATGAAATCGCTTTCGAATTTTGTGGCTAAGCAAGTGCAGAATAGAAATCTTGGAACATTCTGTTCGAAGAAGTGCGTCGTTTTCTCTTTCAGCTCGTGCCGACTTTAACGTTTGCTCTTTCATCTGCGGCTGACGCTCAAACAACGGATTCTTTCGTGACTTAACAACCCTTCGCTCTAGAGCAACAGATTTCCTCCTCCGTTGCCTTTCTTCTGCTACGATTTGCTGCCACTGGATGTGTTTGTGGCCCTGCCAGGTCCCAGTGGCATGTGCCTGCCCCGAGAAGAGATTTATGATTGGGCTTTTTTTTTGGCATTGTGATATATTTGGCGTTCTGTTGTTTTTATTACGTCACAGATGTCTTAATAATTCTGGACTTGAACTCTGGTGTCAAGAAATGCAGAAGTCGACACATTGGGCTGCCGATAATGGTTCTAGGTGGAGAAGCGGAGCCGGAATCTTGATATTAGCCGTAGTGAACGACAAAACTGGACACGCCAAAGTTCTATTGAATCCTAAGTAACGCTCCTTTTGGTTTGGTCTAATCCGTTCGCGGATCCAAGTGTTGACATCGCGAACAACTTCTGCTCGCCGTCCATTGTCTCTACGAGCATCACGTGACCTTGCGATAGCCTTTTTCTCTCTATCTCCTCCCCCCATCCCCACGTCTTTCTCTCTCATCACTCTACCTCGTCCACGACAGCGTAAATAAAAAAGCTGCTCTCAGGCTCGAAGCGAACATTATCTCCGTAGCTCATCTCTCTTCGTAACGACTGCCGGCTACTGGCCTTTCCCCTTCGCCTTAGGGGGACGTATACATAGCTCGCGACAAAGTTTACTAACAAACTGCCTGATAGGATTAAGCGGTTCAGAGAATAAGGCGCCCACAAAAGATGTCAGGCAACTTGGAACAAGGAACAAGCGAGGTTATCTTTGCTCTTAAAAGGATAACTTTGTCTTCAGACTGATAATTAGCGTTTCTGTTTATCTTCCGGTTTCTCTTACGCTCGAATAATTCATTATCGACTGATTCAGGCCACGAAAGGGATGCAGCCGATTGCACGATCTGGTGCAACCGATTTAAGAAAAGCTTACGGTTCGTTTAAATGCAACGGGCACTTCACCTTTCGCTATTTTGCTCAATGACTAAAGATTGCGTGATTAACAGAAGGCATAGAATAGGATTGTTGAGCAATACGATATCACTTTATTATCCTACTTAGCCAATAAGTTCAATCACAACGTTTTCAATACTAGCGCGCAATACAAGAAACGAGAAGAAAACCTTAACATTGAAGACACTGTCAGTTGCATTGGCCTACGTGAAAAGCATGAGGCAAAATATGAAATTGTGCTGTCATATTTCCTACGAGACTGAAATGCTTCAGCGTCACTTTTTTTTTCATTCTCTAACCTGTTTGCTTGATTAAAATGTCGCCAAACAGGTAACAACAAAGTGGTAAGATTAAAATTTCAACCATTTGTTATATTTGACGAACATTTTAATATCGGTATTGATTATTATTGTTAAAATAAATATGATGAACCCAATTCAGCTTGACCATTTTCCCATCTTTCGTGATGCTAAGCTTCTGTTCAACTGATGTCGAAAAGTTCTTTGAAGGTTCCATTTAGAAACTAGCAAAGGAGAGATATTTAATGATAAAGTTGTTTTTAATGACAAAGCTTAATTTCCTCTGCAATAGATTATCTCTTAGTAATATATATAGTAATATCTCTGTTCTGATAGGGATGGCTGTATAAATATTTGTCACAGTCACTGAGCAAACATTTCTGCGAATTTAAGAAGCAAATTTTCATCTTTTCCTCAATAATAACATGATTAATGGCGTACAGGATAAAATTGCTCTGTATTTTTTCAGCGAAACTAACAAAGTTTTGCCAAGACCTGATGTAACAGGAAAAATAATCGTAATAAAAAACTTTGCTGTATTCTGTTATCTTTCAGAATATGTTCTGTTATTTCTATGCATTATAGAAAGGATTCTACTTTTTCTATCTTTTGTTCAGAGATAGATTTACTCAATGATAGGTCGGTTAGCATACCTTGTTGAATTGCTCAGCGGCTCATGTGAGGAGGATAGCTTTATTCCTCCAGTGTTCTTATTGGGAGAACTTTAACATTCCACTCTTCTTATGGGGATAACTTTATCATTCCACTCTTCTTATGTGGATAGCTTTATTCCTCCACACTTCTTATGGGGATAACTTTATTCCTCCACTCTTCTTATTGGGATAACTTTATCCCCCACTGTTCTGATGGGGACAGCATTATCCCTCCACTCTTCTTATGGGGATAACTTTATTCCTCCACACTTCTTATGGGGATAACTTTATTCCTCCACACTTCTTATGGGGATAACTTTATTCCTCCACACTTCTTATGGGGATAACTTTATTCCTCCACACTTCTTATGGGGATAACTTTATTCCTCCACACTTCTTATGTGGATAACTTTATCCCTCCACACTTCTTATGTGGATAACTTTATCCCTCCACTGTTCTGATGGATGTCCACTGTTCTTTAGCGCTCCACTGTTCTGATGGAGTAACTTTATTCCTCCACTCTTCACAAGGGATGGCTTTTATCCCTCCGCTGTTCTGATGGAGTAACTTTATTCCTCCACTGTTCAGAAGGGATGGCTTTTAACCCTCCGCTGTTCTGATGGGAATAGCTTTATTCCTCCACTGTCCTGATGAGGATAGCTTTAACCCTCCACTATTCTGATGGGGGAAAGCTTTATCATTCCACTTTTCTGATGGGGATGGCTTTATCCCTCCTCTGTTCTGATGGGGGATGGTTTTATCCCTCCTCTGTTCTGATGGGGGATGGTTTTATCCCTCACTGTTCTGATGGGGATGCTTTATCCCTCCACTGTTCTGATGGGGATGGCTTTATCCCTCCTCTGTCCTGATGAGGATAGCTTTATCCCTCCTCTGTTCTGAAGGGGATGGTTTTATCCCTCCTCTGTTCTGATAGGGATGGTTTTATCCCTCCTCTGTTCTGATAGTGATGGTTTTATCCCTCCTCTGTTTTTATAGAGATAGTTTTATCCCTCCACTGTTCTGATGGGAATGGCTTTATCCCTCCACTGTTCTCATGAGGATAGATTAACCCTTCACTGTTCGGATAGGGTTTGAGCGGACCCCAGTCACTGTGAAATAAATTACAGTTCTTTTCGGAATAAGACGATGCTGCTGCCACTCTGATGAAATCTCAGTTCAGAGGGAGAATGGGATACGACGACGCCTACAGCTAATAATTTTGAAACATTATTCAGTTTCTGGGTTGGGTTGGGTTGTTTTACCTCTGAGCGGCACTTTTTTGCACACCATGGGCTAAATGGCCAGGTCACAAGGACCCCGAAGCTCAGAGAAGGTTGGGGGAGGGGACCCACTGGAACAGCTGTTGGGAGACAGATGGTAGCCTCCCGTCGAGGCCATCCAGCGTGTTCTTTAACGTGCACAGGGTATGTCTCTCCCGCACACGGGGCCACGGCTTAACGTCCCATCCGACGGACGGCGGCCTTTCCAAGCCCATCGGTGTCCCCTACTGACCGTGGGCAGGGCGGGGAATTTTGCGGAGATAAATCTCAACGCTGACCCAGCTGGGACTCGAACCTGGGAACTACAGATTACGAGCCTGGCGCGCTACCGACTGAGCCACCCCCGCCCCTTCAGTTTCTGGTGTATAGTTAGTTATCAATATCTTCATGGACTCCATCAGAATTTATGTTTGTGTCATTTCATTTCACCAGAGCAATTAAGTGTTAAATTTTCAATTGAAGTGAACTGAAATTATGGAAAATTTATCTTGTTTTGTACTGGAAGTATCATTTATTCCAATTTCTTTTTTAGAATTGTTGCAATTCCCCTAAATGCCACAAAATATTTGCTTTGTAATTCTGAGAGAAAAAATTTCTTAACTTTAATAAAAAATTAAATTAAGGTTAATTGATTAAAATTATCAGAAAAGGAAACTATCGTGTACCTCTCTGTTGCATCTCCTGAGGATCCTTGAAATTTTGGTACCTAACGGAGAAAACGTTTGCTTCATTTGCCTATTTCTTTTACAAATTAATCATATGTTTAATATTTTATCGTATTTTTTAATGGTAATAATATATAATTTTGCCATTAGTTGGGAAACAAAGTGAAGTAAAGGAAGGCGATTAAATGCAGGCTCGTGAACAGAAAGTTACTTCAAGAACTCGGACAGATTGCTCTATTATTTGGCTTTAAAGATATGTAAAGTAATAATAACATTATTCATAAAGATTTGGTAAACAAAAAAGTTGAAAAATTTTATATGTTTTTAAGCAGAAGTATTATAATTGTCAGCAAATGGTATAAATATTCATAAATTTCCTATCAGCATCAAGTATTTACTCATCATCTGAAAAATTTATTAATTTGTTCTTTTACAGCTTTTCTATCTACCATTTTTTTCTTTCTTTTTTTCACTGTTTTATTTAAGCTTTTCATTTTAAATAATTGGTTGTATTCAGCATTTTAAAAATTACACAGTTACATTAACATCTTAATCGCATTCATAGTTACAGGATCTGGGGGGTGGCAAGAGGGCAATGTCCTCTCGCTCCCTCTGAGAATGCTAGTAAGGGCAATGTCCTCTCGCTCCCTCTGAGAATGCTAGTAAGGGTAACACAGGCAAAGAATTGTTAAACTTTGGTGTATTTCAGGCATTTCTCAAGAAAAATAAAAATCGCTAAAATGAAGGGAGGAAATCTTATACACTTTTTTTTTACTTTTCAGACTCGATTGAGTTTCTTGGACCTCTCTTTATTTTGTTCCAGATATGGGCCTGCATAGTTACATTAGTACATAGATTCCCAACGGGGGCGGTACCGCCCCCCAGTGGGCGCTGGAGCCTTCCATGGGGGCGGTAGCGGATCCAGAGGCAAATGGGGGGGCGTTGAGGCAGTCAAAAGGGGCGGTCAAATAAATAAATAAATTTAAAGGAATTTTCTGTGACAACCTTTTTATCTCTTCAATTCTGCGGTGTCTTCCTGGTAATTCTGGTCATCCACTACCTCATCCGTCATGTACAGCTTTTCAACTGCAGCTTGGACAATAAGTTCCCTGCTACCGCCTACTAGCGTACTGGTACGTCTGAAGTCGACTGAGATGCTCTCAAAAGTTCTCTTCTAGATCACAGATTGGATATAAACTTCAATATGTTTTCCCACTCCAAGTCGCTTTGAGTATGCTTTATGGTACGTAGTTACAATACCATCCCACGTCAGAACATAAGGTATAATATTAACATTACACTTGGGAATTAGGCTCAACTCATTAGCCAGCAGATCATACTTCCTCTTCTTTTCAACCTCTACTGTCTGCAGGTTATCCTGAGATGTTATTCCTACTTCAATAATTGTAATCTCATTCAATACCTTAACATGCACTACTATATCAGGCTTATTATGTTGGACATGTGTGTCCGTCCTGATAGGCAAATCAACCTTGATGCAATAATAATATAATAATAATAAATTTATTATATTTAATATTTTTTTTATAATTATTTTTTAATATAATAAAATACTTTGAAAATACCTGTTTTCATGAATAAATATTTTATCTAGCTATGTAAATTATCTTATTGTTATCGCGTTAATAAGCATTTTTAAATTAGCATTAGGTATACCCATACCTAATTTGTTTTAGTTTAGAATAGATTAACGGTGACAAGTCCTTGCAAGTTGGTAGGCAAACACGCGGTTCATGCAATTTAACATGTTTCGACAAGAATATGGGAGCTTGAAATGACTTGTTTACGGAGCAAGTGCGCCGGCATCGCAAACATACAAGTTAATGCGTGCACAATATCAAATCTATAAAAGCGATAGCTCTAGGAAGTTTTATTATTTTTATGTGCTTCGCCGTGATAAATAGTCGTGAGTGATAGGTGTTAGAAGTCATTATAAACATTATTTTTATAACTATCTATAAATCTGTTGAGAAGTTAATTTGTATTTGAAAATGTCTGAATCTACATCTAAAAAGAAATGCCGGCAGTACAGTATTGAGTATTTGAAATATGGATTTACGTACTCTCCTACAAACCAATCATTACCTATGTGTTTAATTTGCCGAAAAGTTTTTTCAAATGAAGCTATGAAACCTTCTAGGCTACAAGAGCATTTAAATAAAATGCATGCTGATAAGAGGAACAAAGATTTATCCTATTTCCAAGAACTGGAAAAGCAATATTTAAAACAGCCAACTATGTCAAACCTTTTTGCGTCGTCTTCTAAACAAGATGACGATGGACTACGAGCCTCATATAATGTTTCATTGTTAATCGCAAAAGCAAGAAAACCACACACAATTGGCGAGGAATTAATTTTGCCGGCAGTAAAAGAGATATTAAAAACTGTTCTTCATCATAAGACACCGTCAGATATCATCAAAAAAATTCCTCTCAGTAATAATTCAGTGCAAAGAAGAATAGATGAAATGGCAAAAGACGTTGAAATATCATTATGTGATTACTTAAAGACTTGCAAATTTTCCATTCAACTCGATGAATCAACTCTACCAAATAACGAAACTCTACTCTTATCATACGTACGATTTATAAAAGAAGAAAAAAATTCATGAAGAGTTATTATTTGCTAAAAATTTGGAATCTGATACAAAGGGAGAATATATATTCAATACCATGCAAAAGTTTTTTCAAGAGAAAGAAATTCCTATTTGCAATATTTTGTCTGCTGCTTCTGCTGGTGCTCCAGCAATGACAGGGCGTCATAAGGGTTTCATAGCGCATTTGAAACAAGCAGTACCAAATGTACTCGCTATACATTGTATTATTCATCGTCAGCATTTGGTTGCAAAAAATTTGAACGAACGTCTGCATACGTCGCTCCATTACGTTATTAAAGCAATCAATAAGATTAGAAACAATTCATTGAATGACCGATTATTTGGTAAGCTTTGTAATGAAATGATGAAGATTACAATCACTTGCTGCTGCACACAGAAGTACGTTGGCTCTCTAAAGGTGTTTGTCTGAATCGTTTTTTCAATCTATTTGACTCAGTACTGGACTTACTTGAAGACAGAGACGAAAAATGGCGCGAAAACCTGATTACGTCAAAAAATGACATCGCTTGTTTGATAGACCTGTTTAAAATATTTAATCAAGTTAATTTACAATTGCAAGGTGATGAGTTGAATTTAATTAAAACAAAAAACATCATAGCTGCTTTTGCGGGAAAACTTCTTCTATTCAAACGAAATCTAGGTAGAGGTGAATACAACCACTTTCCCACATTATCAGCAGTCTCTGCAAAACCGGAAGATTTACTTACTTACTGCCAACACTTGGAAGTTCTTCATGTTGATTTTACGGAGCGTTTCCAAGATATTTTAAACATGAATATACCGAGTTGGGTTTTATATCCTTTCGCAAACACAGATACTGAAGAATCATCAAATTTGGAAGAGGAACTCTTAGAACTCACGACTAACAAAGGACTCAAAGTAAAATTCAAACATGGATACCAAGAGTTCTGGCTTCAAAAATCAATACCAGTTCTCTACCCTGGATTGTGGGCAATAATACAGAAGTTTTTAATCGCATTTCCTTCGTTCTATATGGCTGAGCGTGGATTCAGTGCAGTAGCTAATTTACTGTCAAAGAAGAGGAACAGACTACACATCACTGAACGTGGCGATCTGCGACTGATGTTAACGAAACTGGAACCCGACATTAACAAATTGTTAACACTCCACCAGCCTCAACCATCTCATTAATTTTTTTTATTTATTATTAATTTTGTGTTTATCTCATTATTTTTTATTTATTATTGATTCTGTGTTTATTTTTAAAATTTTAATGAACAATTTTATTGTACATTTGGTTGTCGTTTTATTAATTTCTGCTTTATGATTTTTAATAGATAAATAAACAGATAAATTAGGTACAGATAATATGCAATAATATTTTAATATTTCATATAAAATTAACTATTATGGACTAGGGGGGGCGTTGAAATTTTTGTTCTCTTCTAAAGGGGGCGATGGTTCAGAAAGGTTGGGAATCACTGCATTAGTATTTTGCATTAATACATAGTTACATTGTATTTTATATCAATATATACATAACAACTATACAGCATATAACTAACTATACAGTATATAACTAACTATACAGTATATAACTAAAATATGTACATCAGTACATATTTTACGTTAATGCATAGTTACATTACTATTTTACATTAATATACTGTATAGTTAAAAAATATATAAATACCCCCTCAAGCAGCTACTTGCCACAGAGGTCTGACAGGAGCCTGTCAGTTTATATGCCACAGTATTTATATGCCAATAGTAGAAGGTCTGAGAGGATGGCAGGACCTCAGCAGAAAAACGACACATACATCCATGCCTTACCCGGGACTCGAACCCAGGTGATTTAGATCAGTAGCCAAGCGCGCTAACCACTCGACCACGGGACGGTTATAGTTACATTCGTATTTTACATTTAAACATAGTTACATTAGTTTTTTTTATATTTAAACATGGGTATTCAAGAAGAAAAGTTTTTAAATAGTAATAATGTCTTTTGTACGAAGTACATAGTAATAATGTCTTTTGTTCTAATAAATCTTTCAATTTCCGTCCATTTACTTCCTCCTTGATGAAAGTGAGGTTCTATTGCCAAGTATTCGTTGTTTGAAGTGTCCCCTAGTGTCGCACAAATAGTATCATAAGAGGTCAGTTTTAAGAAAAGTTTCCAATTTTTTTTAAAGAAAACTGTATACATTTCTTATCGACAAACGTCGAGAAATTCCATCAATATGAGTGGAAATCCAAATTTTGGAAATGAAGATAAATCAAAGATTTAAATAAAGTCTCCTAAATTTTGAATTTAACAATATTCGTTCAGTATTAAATTAATTATCGAAGCAGGAATATTAAGAGCAAAAGTTGTCAGTCGTAACTGTTCATTTCAAATGTTGAAATATTAATGCTATCTTTTATACGAATCTGTTTGCTAAAAAGTTCTTCCAATAATTCTCTTCCTTCCATTTTGAAGAAGCTTTTTTTGTGAAGTAATGACGCTGCTGCTAAATATTTATTTCTTCTGCCATAACTCGTTAAATGCTGAACGAATATTGCTGAGATGCAAGATTTAAATCCGATTGATTTGGAGAGTTAATTTATCTTCGATCTCATTCTATTGAAAAAGTACACTTTTGAAACTATTGATCTTCTGATTTGGTTGTTCATTTCCATAATACGGAAATTCTCTCCATTTTTGTCTTGGAAGTGTATATTTGAAAATCGAGCCCTTAAAAATTATTAACCCTCGAATCTTGGAGATAAGGTTAAACGCGAAATTGGAACCCTCATAAATAAGAGTTGGGTTGGGTTGTTTTACCTCTGAGCGGCACTTTTTTGCACACCATGGGCTAAATGGCCAGATCACATGGACCCCGAAGGCTCAGAAAAGGTTGGGGGGGGGGGACCCACTGGAACAGCTGTTGGGAGACAGATGGTAGCCTCCCGTCAAGGCCATCCAGCGTGTTCTTTAACGTGCACAGGGAATATGGCTCTCCCACACACGGGGCCACGGCTTAACGTCCCATCCGACGGACGGCGGCCTTTCCAAGCCCATCGGTGTCCCCTACTGACCGTGGGCAGGGCGGGGAATTTTGCGGAGATAAATTTCAACGCTGACCCAGCTGGGACTCGAACCTGGGAACTACAGATTACGAGCCTGGCGCGCTACCGACTGAGCCACCCCCGCCCCTCATAAATAAGAGCCAATAGGAAGGAAAATGGAAACTGATACGATTTGAATAGCATTACGGCTGGAAATGATTCCGTCTGAACTTATGAATGAACCCCTCATCTGAAAAAAAAAACCCTCATCCTGTTGAGAACATCGAGGAAAAGTTTCGCTCCATCTGGTCATGACAATAATTTTATTTTCAATTGTGTGTTTTGAGTCCCATCCACAATACGCAGTCTTGATAAACGTTCTCCAAAGGAAGATGTTTTAAATCGGGAAGAGAAAGAAGCGACGAAGGGGGAAATAATTCCTCGACCACATTGTCGGTTCCTGAGGTTGGTAGAATATAATTCATCCACGGCGCCCACAGGTAAAGACGTAAGATTTTGGTTCGTTCTGTATTGGGCTTTCGACGTTGGAGAATTGCAGCAAGATAACTAACTCCAAGTTTAAAACAATAACAAAAGGTTTATTATGGAAAATGTATACAGAGTCTCCCCGAGCATTGACGTTGGCTACTGGCTAAGTTGGCTACAAACAATCATATTCAGATTGCTTATAAGGCGCGACTCTTACGCACATAACAGAGGAAAACCTCTCGTGAATATTAATAATTCACCCAGCAATGGGTATAATATAATAATTCAATCAGCAACTCCACGTGTCCGCTCCAGCCAGCGTCTCGTTCAGAACTGTCTTGACCTTCTACGGCCCTACGCCGTCCGGCGCTGACCTCCTGGTCCAACGGGACGGTCATTTGGCATCGCGCTCCTTGATCAATCGAGCTGAGCCGGAAAGAGGGCCGATCACAGGCGATTAGGTACCATCAATCCGTCTTGCTGATTCATTAGCCATAAATAGCCTTTCAGTCAGTGAGGGGAGAAAGGAAAGTTCCACTCAAAGGATTACAATGCAAGGTCACATACAAATATATACATGAAATGACAAAATTATATCCAGATATCGCATCAAAACCTGACACACATTGAATAGTTTTAATTGTGGCGTTGTGAGGCAGAGAGACTCGGAGGAGTAAATTAAACAGGTAAGAGAATTTTTCCCCTACGATTTTTCTTCGCAAAATTTGCATTTCTCAAGAGGATAGTAACGATTTGCTGGGCATTCTTCTTCCAATTGATGCCTAGTTATGCTTTACAGACGGCATCATGCATCTTTTCTGTTGTCATTTGGCGTGAAGTCAAATGCTTAAGGAATTACGTAAAGATGATAGAAACCGAACGAAAGTGCAGGAAAATGAAAACCAATATATCATAAAAACGATCACGTGTTCATCAGCGAACACCTATCAACGCTCATGTGTGTTATGTTCATGTTTTTTGATGGCATCGATGAATCTTTGTTCTCAAAAAGTAAAAGTCATTATTAGTGTGGAATATTTTTATTGCCAATCGATGCCTTGTGGTTTTTTTATGATTGGTAACACTGCTACATATATTGATGCTCTTTTAATTCACGTGTCAAGAGGGATGCATGGAAAGCGTTGTTATCAGTGATGCATATGATGTAGACAGTTTTTTTTAAGATCGTGCTGATGATCGCATTTAGTAATCGCTGATGCGGAAGGAAAACCGAAAAAGTGCGAAGAGGAATGAAATTGGGAAAAGATCGAGGTTGCTCACAGAGGATGGAAAATCCGTTCACCTCGAAACGACTTAATATTTTTTATGTGTTTTCTCGTTTCATAATAGATAAATATAGTTCTTATCTTTTCCTCTCTTTATCTGTTACTGATAAAGATCAAACACAGAAGAGAAATGAAAAAAAAAAACGCCAGTAAGTAATGAGGGGCTCAAAGAGAGGTGAGATAAAGAGAAGAAAACAGACGAAAGCCACCCGTGTTCGAAGCCCCCTCCCCCTCCCCCCTCGCAAATGATTGCCGGCTCCCAGTGAGTGAGTGAATGGTGACATTTGGGGTCTCGGCTGAACGCGCTCCGTGCATGTTACTTCGAGCTGCAGGTAGACCGCCCCTACAAGGCTCTGCCTCATAATTGCTCCAGCCATTAGTCGGTCTCAAGTTATAATAGCAAGCCGGTTTATCGGGAGATAAAGCGAACTATTATGCCTCTTTCAAGTTGGGGGGGGGGAGCTGGATTCAAGAACTTCGGGGAGGGTGAAGGGTACGAAGGGGGGAAAGAAATTGAGCAAGAAACCACGATGTTGGTTCTCCAAAGACGATTACAGGTCGGTCGTAAATCTAGCGAGAAGGTGGCTCCCCCCTGAGGCAAGAACTGCCTACGCGTGCTACATTCCCACGCATTCCCACGCATGCACCTCACACACAACCAGCTACAAGTGTGTATGGATATATATCTCGCAGCAAGCAGCAGAGAGAGGTTTTTTTTGCCTTCTGGTGAAATTAGACCCTTCAAGAGCATTTGTAAGCGTTGGAGATTGTGGTCGACATGTCAATCAGGGCTCATCAGGCGCTAGCCATGCTAATGGCACTCTTCTGCTGCGAGCGTCATTCGACAGTCCCGCTGAGAGTCACGTCGAGTTTGCTGGCGGCTAAAGACGGAGATGCCTTCTCCCGCGCTCTTTGTTGAACGTGGAACTCTGCTCGAGACGTGTCTTTCTCAAGCCCCCGCTGATCCCACAATTCCCCACCAGACTGTTCTCTCACGATCTTCTCTGCTCGTGCTCCTACTTGCCAGTTCAACTCAAAAGACCGAGCTATTTCTTCTGCCGTTCGATCTTCGAAAAGCAGTCGTAGTATCAGTGACGCTGTAGGAGTCAGTTTGGGTCTAAGTATCGGTAGAGATGGCACTGCAAGAATTTGCTTTAAATGATGTGCTGCTCCAAAAGTCAATGGTTCAAAGATTACGAAACAACTCAAGTGACGTATCTGGTTTGGTATCTTACTGATTGATTGATCGGATGTCAAAATATGGCCGGAGGGGCGGTGTAGTCGGGAAAAATAGCAGAGGGGAAATAACTCCATTCCGTCCATCGATTCTAAACAAATCACAACTTTCTGGACATGATCTAAGATTCCATAGAATTCAGGCGATTCTATCCCAAACATCTGAATTTCAATTAGTGGGGTAGCCAAAGGAGGTGAAACTTTAAATCCCCTTTCTTGGTGGAAATAATATTTCTAAAATATCAATAATTAATTTACGTTAACCAATATATAAAATGCTTCAAAACTCTCTCTTTCAAAATTTGACAAATCCAGTCAATGCCACTGGTTTTAATTACAGAAATCAGCTTTTTGATGTAGTTGCTGGATGACGGTCATCATTGTCCTTCGTTTTCGCTTCGCGCACTTTTCTTGTGAAACAATTGGAGCTCGAGACAGAACAGCTTATTTGGAGGATGGAGAATTAATTCTCCATTCTGCGTTCTCCATCCGGAGGAATGAAAGAGAACTTAGGCAAACAGATAGTCGATTTTCAAAATGCATGTGAAGGCAAAGATTATTCCAACAATGTTCACAAGATGGCCTACATGCAATTGTATATTCATGCAAAAATTCTTTCCCTTCTATTATTGAATTTCCATCTCTAGAGAGGCGCTAAATGTGAGAAAATGACTATTTCCTTTGCAAACGAGCATTTCATATTCGCCAGAGGCGATGGGTTTTTAGAGTTTCTTTTGCTGTTCGCATGAAACTGACGAACTTTACATCTCTAATATGGGAGAAAAGTTCATCCTCAACTTTCAAGCGATTCGAGTAATCTTTTCACAGAAAGTATATCTGGCATTGCACATAGAATGAAATCATTCTCACTCATTCACTTTCTTCATTTTCAAGTAAAAACAAATTCTCACGATATCTAACTTTTATACTGGTAAGTAAGAAATCATTTTTTTTACCTCTGTCATTTTATAAAAATGAAACTTTTGCCGAAAAGATCACACTGACTGATGTCAGTGTGATTTTAAGAGCGCATGTCCACAACGGTCAAAGGGACACTTTCTGAAACCGAAATTCGAAAGATGTATTTTTAATGAATAAAAAAAATAGTTGTGAACTGAAACTCTTTTGCGATTTAGAGAGGCTCTGGGGAAATTAATTATGATCGATTCCGTTTTTGACGCCTCACTTCGTTTGCCACCTGTATGGTGGCGCCATCTAATGTCCTGTCTCTAGAAACATCTCCCCCCCACCAAACACGAATGAACATAGAAAATAAGCAATATTTGATATGATGTTATTGTACTAAATACATCCTTAGACACGAAGATAAACTATATTACTATTAATAAAACAAAAGACAATCTCAATATGTTATACAAAAAGTTATATAGTTTGTTATTGTGATTTCTAATCTTATTTATGACCGTAGCCACAAAAGTACACATAATTCCGTTTCTGGACAACATTAGCAACAGAAGATTGTCTAGGAGATCGTTTCCCAGACGTTTCTCCACTATCAATTTATCAATGAACCTTCCTTTTCATATCAGTTGCCATTGGTAATTATTTTAGTAGATTTGTTCTATATTTTCTTAATATATTAATTTAAATAATTTTGTACTGGATTTTTCATTATGAAATACAAACATGAAGATTCTGTTACTTTAATATATATGTATCCAAATATTTTACTAAAGTATGGCCGAGTGGTTAGTGCGCTTGGCTACTGATCTAAGGGACCTGGGTTCGAGACCCGGATTAAGGCATAGACGTTTGTGTTGTTTTTCTGCCATCCTCTCAGACCTTCTACTCTGGCATATAAACTGACAGGCTCCTGTCAGACCTCTGTGGCAAGCAGCTGCTTGAGAGGGTATTTATTTATTTTTTATATTTTTATTCCAGTAGATGGAGAAAATTTAGGGCAGCATGGTATACCATGAATATGTCCCCGAGGTGATTTAAAATTTAGTTCAGAGCATGACTAACAGATTAGAAGCGATTTTAAAAGTGTATTTCAAGGGTTTGCAATAAGATATAAACAGATATTTTGTTTCACTACCGAAATAAGTTTTTCCCATCTTATTTTAGAAAGGAAAAAAAATCACGATATAAGTGATTAAAACGAGAATTATTAATAAGAAAGCTCCACCAATAACTACGGAGTGATTCCAAAGTTAATGCTGCAAGAGCTCAATTATCTTTTGAAAAAGTATATTTATCTTCTCGAGCCACTTGATATGTTTGGAAGGATATAATTGGATAGCGAGTTGTCGATCGTTTTCCACTGTTTTATAAATTAATTTCATCTCTGACTCTCCCCATTTTAAGGCATAAACCAATAACGAGATGCTCTGCAGAACGAAAAGTGTTACATATCATTAAATGGCGAAAGCTACTCAACTAGTCACTCTAATCTATCTATATTAGTTTTAGAGAAAAAAAAGTCTCGAGAGGGATATGACCCCCTGATGACATGACGGAGCTCTAACCGCTGAATGTAATCAGTTCTTCCAATAGCGAAATCTTCTCTGCTGAACTCTGATGTAAACTTCTCTTACCTCTGGCAAAACAACTCAAATTCTGTCACCTGATAGGTAATGTCACCGCCATTTCTAATTACAGTAGTAAAAGCAGAAAAATAAGTCTGCCTGGAGGATACTAACAATCACAATGCAAAAGATAAATTAACTGAAATAAAAAAAAAAATCCTCTGTTATAGGGGATCCGCAACCTTTTCCCCCGAGAGGAGAGCACTGAGGCATCTAAACACGAGCTCGGAAAACACTAAGGCATTCAAAGGCGGATTTGGCGAGCATCAATTATATTCCACGGGCCCTTATCCAAATAAAACTACATAACGGAATTCAAAATTTTTCCAGGTTAATTGTTATCCTTTGGCCCCGGGCTGCGCTCCGCACACCCTTTAACGCCCCCATACTCCAAGTCCCTTCTGGTCTCCTCTGAGACAAACTTCATCTACTACTTCCAGGCTTCTCATGCCAGCTCGTGTAGTGTCGGAAGACGGAATACGAGCTTTTCCCCATGGGGGGCGGGTCCTTCGGGACCCGCCGCCCACCCCAATTATTGAGAGGTGTTATCCTTTGGCTGCTAACTAGGCGACCATGATATCTTAATTTAAAAGAAATCAAGCATTTTTATAGCATGGTTTTCGAAATGTGAAATTTAACTATATTGTTTGAAAAATATATATATAAACTATCGGATTTTTTTGTACTGGTCGTAAAAACTTCTTAAGAGTTTTTAACTGTTTTCAGCAAACGAAATTTTGTGCTCTGATCCCCCTCTCTCACAAAGGATGCATCAGCTAACGAACACAATTCAAATAGCTCCGCACGGTGCTCGCCAGAGATGAATTGCATATGTCTGCTCTATTACACCGATATCAGCTTTAGAGGAAAATTTCTGTTCAACTGGATGGGATCGGAACCCACAACCTCTTGGTAACAGCGGGTTTCTCTAAATTTGATATCGATAAATACATTGCAGGTACTTCTATATTTTTCGTGTGACTTGTCAACCTCAAGAAATTCTTTATGGATAAGTGAGAAGCCACACTTTGCACATGATCATGGAAAACGATGACTTCGCCACTCCTGAGACGAGAAAGCGGAACCTTCGAAATGATGACTGGGAGGAAGTCCAGAAATAAAACTGATGGTCAGGTGAACGGATCATTTAGCAAAGGATTCCGTTTACTCCATTCCCTTACAACTCCGAGAACTCAAGATACCAAGGATTAACAGCCTCTCTTTCTGTGTGAATTCTCCATTTCTTTTTTTACGATTCAACAGGAAGCAAACGAGAGAAAATGAAGAACTTGACCTCTGTTGTCAGTCGAAATGTGGTCCTAGTGGCTAGGAAATTCTCGGTGCCATGAGACAACCTCTCTAATGAATCTAATGAATTGTAACAATCAGTTTTTCTAATAACAGCCAGAGGGTAGACAAACTCTTCTCTAATCAAATTCCAACGATCAGTTCTTCTCTAATCAATTCCAATAATCAGTTCTTCTTCTCTGACCAATTTCAACAATCTGTTCTTCATCTCTAATCGATTCCAATGATCACTTCTACCAACAGCAGCCAGAGTTAGACAAGCTCTTTTCTAATCAATTCCAACGATTAGTTCTTCTTCTCTAATCAATTCCAATGATCAGTTCTTCCAACAGTACCCATGGTGTAAACAAGCTCCTCTTTAATCGATTCCAAAGATCAGTTCTTCCAACGGCAGCCAGAGTGTAGACAAGCTCTTCTCTAATCAATTTCAACGATCAGTTCTTCCAACAGCAGCTAAAATGTAGACTATCTCTTCTCTAATCAAATCCAACGATCAGTTCTTTTCTCTAATCAATTTCAACAATCAGTTCTTCTTCTCTAATCAATTCCAATGATCAGTCCTTCCAACAGTACCCATAGTGTAGACAAGCTCCTCTCTAATCAATTCCAACGATCAGTTCTTCCAACAGTACCCATAGTGTAGACAAGCCCTTCTCTAATCAATTTCAACGATCAGTTCTTCCAACAGCAGCTAAAGTGTAGACAATCTTTTCTCTAATCAAATCCAACGATCAGTTCTTCTTCTCTAATTAATTTCAATAATAGGTTTTTCTTCTCTAATCAGTTCCAATGATCAGTTCTTCCAACAGTATCCATAGTGTAGACAAGCTCTTCTCTAATCAATTCCAACGATTAATTCTTTTTCTCTAATCAATTCCAATGATTCAGACAATCTCTTCTCTAATCAAATCCAACGACCAGTTCTTCTCTAATCAATTTCAACAATCGGTTCTTCTTCTCTAATCAATTCCAACGATCAGTTCTTCCTAATTCTAATAAATTCCAATGATCAAGATTCTAATCAAATCCAGCGATCAGTTCTTCTCTAATCAATTTCAACAATCGGTTCTTCTTCTCTAATCAATTCCAATTATCAGTTCTTCCAACAGCAGCTAAAGTGTAGACAATCTCTTCTCTAATCAAATCCAACGATCAGTTCTTCTCTAATCAATTTCAACAATCGGTTCTACTTCTCTAATCAATTCCAACGATCAGTTCTTCCAAAGGCAGCCAGAGTGTAGACAAGCTCTTCTCTAATCAATTCCAACTATCAGTTCTTCCAACAGCAGCTAAAGTGTAGACAATCTCTTCTCTAATCAAATCCAACGATCAGTTCTTCTCTAATCAATTTCAACAATTGGTTCTTCTTCTCTAATCCCAACGATCAGTTCTTCCAACGGCAGCCAGAGTGTAGACAAGCTCTTCTCTAATCAATTCCAATTATCAGTTCTTCCAACAGCAGCTAAAGTGTAGACAATCTCTTCTCTAATCAATTTCAACAATCGATTCTTCTTCTCTAATCAATTTCAACAATCGGTTCTTCCAACAGCAGCTAAAGTGTAGACAATCTCTTCTCTAATCAAATCCAACGATCAGTTTTTCTTCTGTAATCAATTTCAACGATCAGTTCTTCCAACAGCAGCTAAAGTGTAGACAATCTCTTCTCTAATCAAATCCAACGATCAGTTCTTCTCTAATCAATTTCAACAATTGGTTCTTCTTCTCTAATCAATTCCAACGATCAGTTCTTCCAACGGCAGCCAGAGTGTAGACAAGCTCTTTCTAATCAATTCCAATTATCAGTTCTTCCAACAGCAGCTAAAGTGTAGACAATCTCTTCTCTAATCAATTTCAACAATCGGTTCTTCTTCTCTAATCAATTTCAACAATCGGTTCTTCCAACAGCAGCTAAAGTGTAGACAATCTCTTCTCTAATCAAATCCAACGATCAGTTTTTCTTCTGTAATTAATTTCAACAATCGGTTCTTCTCTAATCAATCCCAATGATCAGTTCTTCCAACAGTACCCATAGTGTAGACAAGCTCCTCTCTAATCGATTCCAATGATCAGTTCTTCCAACAGTACCCTTAGTGTAGACAAGCTCTTCTCTAATCAATTCCAACGATCAGTTCTTTTTCTCTAATCTATTCCAATGATCAGTTCTTCCAACGGCAGCCAGAGTGTAGACAAGCTGTTCTCTAATCAATTCCAACGATCAGTTCTTCCAACAGCAGCTAAAGTGTAGACAAGTTCCTCCCTCGAGTTGCACTTGAGCCAGTCTCTCGTGCCCCATTAGAAATACAACCAACGTGACTGTGCAAATGACTCGTTCGGCGCATGTCTCCTTCCAACTTCTCTCGTCCCCCTCTCTTTTTTTCTTCTCATTTTGGCACTAGTCTACGAAGCCCATTTCCCAATGAGCTCCATACCACTCTTTAGAGGTCATAAAACTCGAGATGCTGTGTAATTAATAGGTCGGTATCATTGTGCTGCTGGGGATGAGAGAGAGAACCTGTAAGAGGGCTCGATTTATAATAAACGGATAGAGGTGGCTCGGATCGCGTGCTGCCTGTGCATTGATCAATGACACGCATTGATAGTAGCTCTGTTTAATTACACAGCAGTGGTCGGAGTCGCCGGGAGGGACTAACACCGGAAAAATTAGTGGCAGAGGCGGGAGGAGTGGGGACTAAATGGAATGTCCGGGTTTTCAGCCTCCAGCCTTCCCCGGTGGCAGAGATTGTACACAAATAACGCGGATAATGTGGACAAGTGTAGTCCGAGCCGTGGCTTTGGGGCTTCATGGAAAGGGTCGCCTATTAAAATGTCAATTCGAAATAAGAACAATTCGCACATTTTCTGCTTTTTCCATCTTTGCCGGTTTGAACCTATGGGTGGTAATTTCGTGATCGACAAACGCGTTGAGTGCTACTGAAAGCGTTTGTCTGTGCTTGATGCGAACCAGAATCGAGTCCTGCAGATCAGATTCACGATTATCAAGACTAACTCGTTTTTCTGATCGGGTAAAAGTTCTATCCTCTGCCTCAGCTACTGGGCGCTTGTCAATGGTTTCCACATTGGAAAAATTCCTGTTCCGTTTTCTATTTTGTCTGTTTGCATCTGAAAAGTGTCATACTTTTATATTCTTTAAACATCCACAAAATCGTAATCTACTTTAAAGAACCTTAATTTGTCAGTAAAAACAAAAGAAAAATGCGTACTCCGTAATAAAATGGATATTTTCAACAGTATTTTAAATAGACAACTTCTCCTTTCAAATATCAAATAGGTAATTTTTCTTTCTTCATGCCCTGCACTTTTATTATTATTTTTTCATTTACAGAATAGACCTAATTTAATTCTGATCAAAGATAGAATTCTTCGGATCAAAAAAGGAGTAAATTTTTTCTTTTTTCTTTTCTCTCTTATTCAACTTTTTCATTTCGAACCTTCCTTAATTGGAAAGAAGGTTCAACTTCAATTCACATTTTAAGCGCGAAAAATGCAAAACGAGTTTTCATTTATTTTGCAATTTGAATATATTTTGCATTGCGAAAAAATAAAAGTAATGCTGTTTAAGCATTCCTGATATTACTTATCCGGATGAATAGGGATCGGATGAGATCCAAATAGTCCTCAGATAAGTTTAATAGGGTTGCAATAGTAAAGTGATTGGTATGTTTAAGCAATCTCCATTCACTACAGATATTTCATTTTATTACGAATGTCAATGCTCTTCTTCCACTGATATCGTGTTTCAATTTGAAATAAACTGATGTCCAAAAACAAACGATCGGTATAAATTGTAAATCTGTTTAGACGGGACCGGATAAACGAGTTTCTAACATGTGCTGTACTTACCTAACTAGTGTAAGTGTTAACGGGGACACTCCTCCCCCCCTTCCCTTTAGTTGTATGTTCGTTGTCAAGGGTTTGGTCACGTGATTATGTATGCTTCAGTGGCGGCCCAAAAAGTAGCAGCAACTCGTGGGGGAGAGATGGAAAGATGTTCCGCGGTGTAGCGGAGGAGAGTCGTAACTCGGAAGATTTTGAGGAGACTCCGCGCCTTTGACACTTCGGCGCTTCTCAAAGGTGGCGTATCAATCGCCTCCCAATCAACTAGTGACCTATGTGAACTATCGATTGTCCCAAAATCTGTCAACTAGTGACCTATGTGAACTATCGATAGAACACTGTACTGTTCTTATTTCTGCAACTGATAATTTTTTTTAGGTTTCCTCATGACAAATATTCACTCTTTACAGAGGACAAAAAGCATCTAATTTGCTACATTATCACCCTAAATAACTAATATAATAACTACCACCATAAAACTCACTTGCAGGCTGAGTACAATGCTTCAAAAACTATGTTTAGTTAATAAATATAAGAATAACGTCCGTGTCTGATGAACATGGAATTCTCAGAGTGGAGTTTCATCTTTCGACTTTTTAACCCTCTAGCGGTGGAAACTCGAATTAATGGAAAATTCGGAAAGTACAAATAATAATATTTTAATAGCATTGGCCGAGTGGTTAGCACGCTTGGCTACTGATCTAAGGGACTGGGTTCAAGCCCCGGATTAGGCATGGATGTATGTGTCGTTTTTCTGCTGAGGTCCTGCCATCCTCTCAGATCTCCTACTGTGGCATATAAACTGACAGGCTCCTGTCAGACCTCTGTGGCAAATAGCTGCTTGAGGGGGTATTTATTTTTTATTATTATTTCAATTCAAAAGGAATTTTTCCTTTCTCTCTTAAAACAAAGAAGAGTTGCGTTTTTACTCTCCCCCCCTATGGGGAGGGGCAAATTGCTGTTATCAATGCAAACTCCTTGACCCCCAAAACTATATCACAAGTTTCTAACGTGAACACAGTTAGTTTAAAATGTTAACATTTTTGCCATTTTCCAATTGAGCGCTCTCCAACGATGGAAATTAAAACTATTAGGAAATTCGGAAAATTCAACTCTTAATATTTCATCAGCCCCCATTCCAACCGAAAGCGAATATTTCATTTATCTCTAAATATAAAAAGTGCTCTGTCTGCAGATGAACATACCGGAAGGACCACGAAGCAAAAGCAAGGGCTCGTTGTTCGAAACAGATCTTCTTAAAGAAAGAATTTAAATTCATATTTTCAATATGTTTTTTTTTAAAGACTTCATTTGTCGTCCATCTGTAAGCCCTTAAATTTTTTTGTTTTTTTTTTGTTTTTAGAAGTAAATAAAAAATCCTTTCTAGGTTGGATGGGTACTAATGAAATATGACAATCGCATTATCCGAATATTTCGACAGTTTTAATTTCCATTGTTAGACGAAGCTAAATTTGGAAACTGAAATTTTTCCTCTTCTGAGCGAAAGGATTGTCTGAAGCGGTGGATGATCCTCTTGCTCACCCCCTGTCGAGTCACCCTCAACGAGAAGAATCGCAACGCCTCGTGCACCTCCGATTAAGCAATCCTGGCACTCGCGCTTCTCTGCTTCGTCTTTCGTCAACAAGCGCAAATCACGAAATGGAGGAACAAAGGTTGCAAGAATCTATTCGATCTACTTCGTGTGAAAAAGAGACGATTACTGTGCTACTGATGCTTCATGACGAGGGATAAATGTTTCCTATCTGATAACCTTGATATCCTTGACTGCTGATCGCAGCAAATAATAATAATACACAGAAGGGTCAGGTCTTACTCTTTCCCTGTTGACTCAAAAAACAAGAAATGCAAATAAAAGACTGTTACATTTGCTGCAATAAAGTTCACTGTGATGTTTAGAATCTAAAGCATCGAAGAAATGGTAACAAGTCCATTTCTTTTAGTTTTCTGTAAAGTGTTTTCAGATCCAGTTCAAATCTTCTCTATTCCAGTGAATGGATTGTAAGATCTGCCACCCTTTGTTCGTACGTCAAGTTGAAGTAACCTGGTAGTCTTTTAGAGAAGTATATTTTTGACTTATCTCATGAGACAATATCAAAGACCATGTGTGGGTTCTGCACTGGAGAAGCATATTCGAGTATGGGTCGAACATACGTGATGAAGGGAATTGACAAGGTAACATGATGGCCCTTTCGACAGCCATACCAACCAAATGCAGAAAAAAAAACCAAGATTTTCCAGTACCGTGTCTCGAATAACACGGCGCTGTTCCTTTTTAAAAACTCTCATCACCGTAAAAGAAAAATGTTAATTATATCCGAATAATATTTGTGTCAAACTTCGACGAGTGGACTATTCCCCCAGAGAGAGGTAAAAGCAAAACTTTCAACCTCCTGTTCCCTGTAGAATTTGAAAAAAAAACGCCCTATTTTAATACAGTATTGCTCCACCTGACAAAGTCCAATCTTCATTCTCTTGTTTCCTCCCTTATCTGTTTCGGGATGAAATCCTGCAGACCTCTGTTAGTCTTTCCTTGACCCTGTTTACATGACGATTCTTTGCGCAAAATACAAATTCGAAGTTGAATCGCTCGTTTTCGTCGCTGGTAATATCATGCTAATAATCAAATGATGGACAGACTAAATAACGATGTAGGTAAGTCATGCAAAACAAAAACTTTATGTCATTTTAGAGATGAATATAACTGGTTTCCATAAATTAAGGAAAACTTAGAAAAATTATGATAAGCAAAAACTATATGAATGATTTTAATGAAATTTGATGGAAACATGAATTACAATGCTAGTGTCGGAATGGCATAAAATATTTTACACTAGAAACATTTTTCGTCAAAAAATAACACTTGCAGGAACTTGTCCAAAAATGAGGTGACAGAATGCAATGGACAAAGTTTTTTAATAAGGAGGGTGGTCACCCCTTACAGCAATGCAGGCACGACAGCGATGTTCCATGCCGTTTATGATGTTGTGAATCAGCTCAGGGGAGTAGCGACCATTGTCCCTTTAAAGCAGTAATAAGCTCCCGATTTGTTTCAGGTGGCGGGTTGAGGGCAGAAACACGTCTCCCTAGAGCATCCCACACATGCTCAATCGGATTTAGGTCGGGAGATCGAGCTGACCACTCCATATTGGTCTCCTCTTGTTGAAAGTATTGTTCCACTAGTCAAGCTCTATGTGGATAAGCATTATCGTCTTGTAAGATGAATGTTTCACCTATTGCACCAGCGTAAGGATGTACATAAAGGTCCAGGATGTCATCTCTATACCTTTGAGCATTGTGTTTTGAACCCCTCATAGGAGGCTAATTTCACCATGAACTTACAACACCTTGAGCATTGAGGTTCCCACTCATCAACACATAGAGGTCTGTGCATCCACCTGAGGAAATGCCACCTCAAACACACATGCTATCTCCGCCGTAACTGTCTCTTTGACGGATGTTACTGGGATGATAGCGGGTACCTCGTTCTCTCCATATCAAACAATGTTCGGAATCACTCTGCAAGCAATATCTGGACTCATCTGTGAAGAGTAGGGACCTCCATTGCTCTTCTGTCCAGTTAACATACGTGCGTGCCCAATTCAACCGCTCTCTCCTATGACGTGACGTGAGGAATATACAAATTACTGGCCCTCTAACGTACAGACCTCCCTAATGAAGCCTTCTACGCACAGTAGAAGCTGATACAACCCTCCCAGTGGCTGCTGCAAGAGAGGATCGTAGCTGAGAGGGAGTAGACGTCCTTCTTCTTCGTGCTGTTAATCCCAGATATCGGTCTTGTACAGCGGTCGTAACTCTAGCCTTTCCTCGGCTAAACCTCCAAGACGCGGAATCCATGCTAAGAAATTGATTCCACAGTCCATGGACCACAGAACGACTCACATTCAGCCATTCGAGCAGGCCAATAGCTCTCCACCGCAGTTCATTTGGCAAATGATGTCTCAAGGTCATTCCTACAAAATGGCTATTTCGAATTTCTTTACTCACATTTACAACACAAAATAACGATCCACTCCAAAACACCAGTTTTTATGCCGCTATCCGATTACGCAAATTCATGCAACCTGGATTAATTTGCATACGATATGCTCACTCGGCATTATTTTACTGGTTACATGAACAAGTTTCGTAAGGATCGCACAATTTTTTGGCGAATTCTAGCAGTTTTCATCATTTTTCCTTAATTTATGGAAACCAGTGTAGTGTTGAATAAACGAAATACATACCAAAGTTCTAATATAAGAGCTAAATGGCTAGATAAAATATCTGTTTTCCATTTTTCAATCGTTCAAAATGCCGCTCCTATGTTATCCGAGATTGGCGCGATCCAGTTCGTCCCGAATAAAGCGGCTTCACAGTAAAGGGATTTGCCGACACTCTTCTTCACAATCGAGCTCAGGAAGTAATCTCCGGACACCTTCGTCAGAACCAAGAAATGTTTGTCTTCCTCTAGGGCCGTCAAAATGGCGCATTTTCTTCGCAAGGAATAAAGCGCAATTCTCTCAAAACCTAACTCTTCCGATGACTTTATTATAGCGAAAATTGTATTTTTTCTGAACCGAGATTTCAGCGTCGTGGTCTAGAAACATCAAAAGAATTTCTGTCTGCTGCTGCGAGGAAATTTTTCCGAACAGACCATTTCATTCAATGAAGAAAAAATATCGTAATGCAGACCTCGGGAGGGGGGGGGGGTAGCAACAGAAGCTAGGGCGGGTGCGCTCTGATCACACCCTTTGCTCTTCTTCTTCTTTGCTTCAAAGCTCTTCTACGATGGTTGCATGTGATCGAAGCTTCCTGAACATGGGTCTACCACACAAGCCTGACCTTTGGCAGCTTATATTGATGAGGGATTTTTTTATCGTTCCCAACGTTTAACTGCTTGAGCATAGGTTTATTTTTGCTTTCCTTTTGTGATTAAGAAGGTGAATGGAAAATGTAATTTGCAAGAAGCTCTTTAAATCCAATACAAGCTATAGGAAAAGCAAATTTTTTTGCCTTCTTTTGAAATTGAAGAACACTTCAAATCATAGGCGCCGACTTTTCACTTTGACCCCGGAGACAGAGTAGTTGTATCTAGGGTAGCAGCGGCCGCAATGGGGCAATGCCCTCCCTTTAGAATGCTATTAAGGGTAAAGAAGGCAAATTTTTTAAAAATTGTGCATATTTCACGCATTTTTCAATACTTTAAAAAAAAATCTAAAACTGAGGGAAAAAATGTCAAAACTTCCCCTGCATGTATGTATGCATGCATACATACATACATACATACATACATACATACATACATACATACATACATACAAAATCATCCTGCAGTCATGGGCTACGGAGGTCCTATCAGAATATTTCTCTCCAGATATGTCTGTTCTGAGCTACAGCTTCTGCATTTGACCACTGTAGGCCAATTCTAGCAAAGTGCTGTTTGACAATGTCTGCCCATTATATCCTAGGTCTCCCCGTTTTCCTGAAGCCTTTATGCACGCTGTTCATAATCCTATTTGCCAATCTGATGCTATGCATACGGGCAATGTGGTCAAACCAACACAGTCTCTCTCTGCATAAAAAGTTGTCCAAAGGAGGTTGTTGGCTCCTTCATTTAACCTCATCATTACTTATAAATCAAACTACCTAATGCCCAAGAATCTAGAATCAAATGCATCAAGTTTCTTGTTATCCTGCTTACAAAAGGTGTAATGTTTCGCTACCAAAACTAAACTTAGAAAGAACCAAACTGTTATAGAGCCTAATTTAATCTTTAAGTGTATCCGCCTTTTTTTCCCACACTCTCCATAGTTTCTTATAAGTTTCAGCAGCAATCCCTATTGCTCTGTTCATCTCTTGCCAAAAATCACTTGTATCTTAATACACAACTCACGAGATAATTTAACTGAGACATTTGCTTAAGGGCACAGCTGTTCAAATTAACTGAAGCACAACCGGAATGGCCACGTTTAATCACTTCAGTTTTCTCCCTGTTTATCACCATACCTACTCTAAGTCTCATCAACAGTCCTAACGAAAAAAATTCATATCATTAACATCATTAGCTAACAGGACCAAATGATCCGCATAATATAAGTAGGAAATTTCCAAATCTCGAGACCATTAAAGACCCCAGTCTTCCCTTTGCATAGAATTTCATGTAACATAATCAATAAGTAAAGCGAATAGGAAACAAAAATGCTCCCTTGTCGTACTCCAGTAGCAATGCTAAAGCAATTGCTACAAGCTTCACCAACTATCCCAACTGACTCTGTTATTATAGAAAGTCATCATAAATAGAGCCTGCATGACTTTTAGACCTTTAGTTTTCTCCTTTACACCTTGTTTGGCGTGCCTTGGACTTAGTTGTCCTTGCGCCATAAACCCCTAAACAATCTCCACGGCTACCAACCAATATCCACGGCTTTAACAGCGAATATCCGCATTTAAAAGTTCTTGACTGATAAAAAAAATTAATGATGACACAGATAGGGCATAAAACCGCGAGTAAAAAATTGAGGTAACGCGAATAGCAGATAAAATCGCGGATTTGATAATGAATAGCAGGAACATGGGTCAACATTACTGTATTATTGTTGACTGACATCAGCGAAAAGAATTACTTGAAATAATGGAAAGAAAAAAAAAATATATTTGAAAGTTCAGTGATGATATTCACTTAAAAAAGAAAAAAAAATGCATAGGAATAAAACGTCAAATTTAAAAAAAAAGTATCCTATGTAGAAGAAGGTCTCTTTGAAATCTATGATTCTGAAATTCTACACATTTCTCAAAAATCTACCTAAATGAATATATTTTATCCTCCATACATCTTCTACCACTTCTGAGTCTCCACTGTTCATTTCACAATTGTCCATCAACCTAAATCTTAATTCTATTAAGTACAATAACGCGAAGAACTTTACCTGGAACAGAGTGTAGACCGATTCTCTTAAAATTATCACAAGAACTGTGATCACCTTTTCAAAAAAATAGGGATAATAATAGCTCTAGTGAAATTGTTAGGAACAATACCTTTATCATAGTATACTCAAAATTTCAGTCAGCTATGTGACAAAAGAAACATTCCCAGCTCTAAGCATTTTAGTATTAATTTCCTATATCCAGGGGATTTATGTAGTTCAAGTTTAGAAGTAGCCAAAGTAATTCCCATTTGTGATATAGGGCTAACATTAAAGCCAAACTATCATCGTTACAATGGAGGAACTTATCACATTGTTGAGAACATCACTGAAATGGTCAGCCCACCTGGCCACGAGAGAATCCTCACCGTCAATAACCTTAGCATCCTTCAATCCCTGTATATCTGTCCATTTCTTCCCACACAAAACATCTGCTGTAGCTCTTTGCTGTTACACTGTTTAGCTGCTTCCTCTGCTTTGTCAGCCAAGTTATCAAGCCAGAGATTCTTATCAGTTAAGAGATCCTATACACGTTTATTAAGCTACGCAATGCTTTCTATTAGGACTAGTACGGTGTTGATTAAGGTTATTCCTGAAGTTCCTCCTGTCAAAAATAAGCTCCAGTGCCTTATTGCTCAAATAATGTTGTCTCGTTTGCTCCGTTTTGCCCAAAATAGTACTAATATTTTTAGGAAAAACAAATTTAAACTGATGCCATTCTTCCTCCAGTAGTAAATAAAACACGCTTGTCATAACGACTAAGTAATCTATCATGGCAAGCTTTGCCTATATCTGGGCCTTTCAGAACTTCAGTCTTAAAGGTAATTCTCTTAACCTTAGCACACATTTCCTAAGCTTCAGTTGTAAGACAATTTTAACAAGGTAATGGTCAGACCCAATTTCGTCTCCACGATTTGAACTGGTTAGGTAAGCTGACAGAACTAGCCCATTTGCTGAAATCCATGTGTATTTGTAAATGTCCCGGTGTTTATAGTGAATTTTAGTTATTATCTGCATATTTGATTTATTCAGTGGCAAAACAATTTTTTTATAAATAGGAAACCGACTTTAGAAATTTAGGGCCTTATCGATCTCTTGGTCTGTTGGAGCTTTCAGCCTCTTGTTTTCATGTGGGTCTCGCCATCTGGTGGCGACTTAGTACAAAACTTTTGTTTGAAATGCTGCAAGGTTGCATAAGCTACATTAGATTATATCAACTAATCAATCATAGCGTAAGAATTTAAATAATTTTATTCTAATCTTAATTACCTCACAAGACGAAATTAGGATTGCAGATGCAACGAGTGCCAACTAGTCTTCAAGGATGCTACTAACAATTTAAAAAACAACGCTATATGTATTTTGAATATGAATGGATGTTATCAACCTTTATTTGCAGTGTATGCATTGCTCTACCAAGACATTACAATTTGCTCATGCAATGTCAATGGGAAACTAATTTCGAAGCTCTTTAACTTTTAAAAATTTATTTAATGGATAAACGTGACTGACGATAAATTAAAGATCACAATCAAAGAGTTATGAAAACTGGGATATTTAACAGCTTCACTCCTAATTGTCTAATATTGAAAAAATCATTACACAAACTCTTAAAATATATATTTATTTTATTAAAAGGTTTGGAACAATACTTATTATTTAAGTTCCAATTAATTTCTGAGCTAAATTCTTATTTAATGGATCTCTCTCTCTTCTCTATACCTTTGAATATTCCTGCCTTTTCATAGAAAGACTGACTCATTCAAGCAGTTTTAGTGCAAATATTCTATAATTAGGAAGGGATTTAGGATAAAAGAATATTATTTAATTAAAACTGTGTTATTAGAAAATTTAATTGTTTAGAATTAACATAAAATATATGATATTTATTCAATAAAAAGGAATGTTGAATTTCTATTTTTCTTCTTCAGTGTGTATAAGGCTAATTTAATCTTAATTTTTAATGCCTGCATTTGAAGAATCTGATGATATCCATACATTTTATATTAATTTATATAAATAAAGTAAAAGCCTTAAATATTATTTTTATAATCTGAAATATAATTTGCAATATTTAAAATAATTTATTAAAATTTTATATATAAATTTTAATAATAATATGTATATATATAATTTTATTAGGAGGTTTTAATAAGTTAATAGGATCATAATTTGTTAATTTAAATTTTTCTAATATTTTAAATAAATTCACTCTTTGTATATCATATTTCTTACATTGAAACATTATATGTTTTAAATCCTCAACTTTATTGCAATCATGGCACATAGGAGAAATATTTCCTACCAATTTTGAATAGAAAGTATTTTGTATAACTGGATCCTGTTCTCAGTCTGCTAATTAATGTGCTATCTCCTCTTTTTAGATTATGATCATTATATTTGTAAACATCTTTAATAATTATGCTTCTAAATGAAAAATCTGTTTATATTAAAAGGGTTACACAGTTCTTTAAATTCTGAATTTAGTTTATTTTTATTTTTAATTGAAGTCAGAAAAGTAGGTATCAAAATTAGATTTTTGCTTTTTGAAGCTTCTTCAGCCAAAAGATCAACCACGTTATTATATAACACATCACAATGTGATGGTATCCACTGTAGATGTAGTTCATTTTTATTTTCAATATGTTTAAATATTGTATATAAAATCTCATTGGTTAATTTTGGAAATTGAATAAAGATCAGATTTACAGTCTGAAAAAATTACTATTTTTAAATTTTTAAATCTTAAAGCCCATTGCATTGCATAGTAGATTGCATACATTTCCATTAATGATATGAATATAATATCTTTTGTGAAAAATTGATATATATATATATAATTAGTTTTGGGGTATAAAAAGGCACCACCAGATATGTTTGTATCAGAAAATTGTGATCCATCAATGAATAAATATTCAAAATTACTATAAGTGTGATTTATGTAAGATTCGCTTAAAGTTTTTAATGTTTTAGGATCTAGCATAACAACTCATGGAGCAAGAATACTAAATTTAATCATAAAAAATACATTCCTTCTATAGTATCACATCTTTCTTTCCATGATAAACAAAATCAATATTTAAATCTTCCTTTTACTCTAGCTGAATTAATTCATGCCTTAAATCTGTTTACTGTATAATATCTGGTATGTCTAAATGTATTATGGGAATGGAGTAATCCAATTCCATAATACTGATGGGATTATATCACCACTTAATTTATTTAAAATAATTCTTTCAATATGAATCAAATCCATAGTGCCAAGTAAAATACATATTAGCATAATTATTATTGATAATCTTTTTTGACAATAGGATGTTCATCAGAGTTTCTTAATTCTACACGAGATGGCTTGGTGAACGGGGGGGGGGGGGGCAGACTCGTATGCGAAATTTTCGACCGGTAATTAAATATTTAAAAAATGATGAGTTTGTCCAAATGTGTTAAAAAGAAATAACAATTTTCAGAACAGGTTAATTAAGCAGCGCGCGCTTCTATTGAGTGTGTCCCGTAAAAAAAAAACCCCAAGCAGGATGACAACGTGCAGTTTTGGAAAGAAATCCTCTGGAATCTGCTCACCCAGAATGAATTTCCGTTCTTTATTTACAAAGGTCAAACAGCTGAAAACCGCAAAAGATAAATAAAATGCTGTTTGACTCAAACAAAAACGGTTCCATGTAGTCAGTCTTCCATGTAGTCAGTTTTAGATGTAGTCAGTCGTCTTCCATGTAGTCAGTCTTCCATGTAGTCCCCATCACATTCGATCCATTTCCTCTAACGATAAATTAATGACTGGACTCCTCGAAAGCAGTTTTGTGATTGGTGATGGAGTCCCTCGTGCACTGCCATTCTGACCTCTTCATCAAATGACCTCTTAATGCATCCTTTCAATGGTAGCAAAAATGGCATTTTGTGTATTCGATTATCTACTGAAATATGTTTCCCAAGGTACGTGTTCATGGAAATGCTGAAGATTTAAGAAACGAATATGTGTTTATATTTATGCACAATAAAATAATGTGAGAAACGATATTTATACAGTTTGTATTTGCTTATAAACAATGAGATAAATTTTTAATAAAGTCTACTATACAACGGTCATTTAAAGTTGTTTTGAAGACATTTATTATTCTGTTGTATGAAATTATAGACTTTACGAGCAGTAAATAAAAAAATATATATCGAAATATCTCCTCCCTTCATCATATTTTTTTTCTATTTTGGGCTCCTACAGAAATTTCGATTGCTCCTTGCCCCCTCGAAAATAATTTTCTTATACGTTGTCTGTTGAAAGCAATACTTTGGGGAACACCATGAGAAACTATTTCAAATATTGCAATCTCTTAAAGAATTCAACTTGCCTATAAACAAACCGATCTATCTATTTCTCATTGTCCTTGTATACGAAAGTAAAACAAAAAAACTTGAATTATGAACTGTCATTCATCCTAATCAATTTATCGTGTTTTAATAATATTTTAACTCTCTTAAATAACCTTTTAAATTGGAACTGTTTTTATCGGATGACAGAATTTTTTAATACTGAATAATTATTTTCCTTATTGGGGGGTTGCTGTCAACACCACTTGACACCATTGTTAAAAGAAATCTGTTTGATTACCAGTTATTATAATTGTTTTGTAAAAGAATTTTCGGCGAAAAATTGTGAAAGAATGACTCCAAAACCGGTGCCAACTTTTAAAGCTCAATGCTCAATGAGTGTAGAAATAGTATGTGCGCAAATAATTTCAAACTGTAAAGCTTTCCAAATCTAACTATGATTAGACAATCGTTATATCGTTAATTGTCAGATTCTTCTCTCTGTAATTCGAACAAGAAAGTAAATCTAGATATATTAACTGTCTTCGAAATCACCATTTGCTTATATTTTATAAATAACTCCCAAATATGTTCTGTTAAGCAAAATAACCTTGACTACGGATAAGAAAGACTCCTCCAGAATCATTGTTACGTCACAATAAGCCGGAAGTCCCGGAGCTGAGTGTGAGAGTACTGTTCCATCTTCACTTCCGTCTCCTCCTCCTCCTCCACCACCCCCACCCCATCGTCCTCCCCCTCCTCAGCGACGTCATTATTTTTCCTTCGCCTCTTCAGATAACTCCTGCAGAAGACTTGACCAACAATAGCTTTGGCGAACGCCTTGTGGCTTTACCGGACGTGATGTCAATAGAAGCTGAACTATTGCACATCGCCGCCTGCTACTTCGAGTAACCATTGACAACGGAGACATTCTCATTCATTCCGAAAAAAATAATAATCGGCAGGACGAAAATTTTTTTCACTTTATTCTCTTTTTGTTGGCTAATTTCCAGCAGATGTAATGCTGGCCATGATAGGAGATGTTGACGTTAATTTATTATGACGACATCGCTACCAGGAAATTCTTCTCCGACAGATCCAATGCCACTGGAGTGTTAAATTTGCTATCATTCTTTGAAACGGAGTACCATGTTCATTGAACGAGGTTAGTTGCGTCGAGTTACTAGCTAAGATATCAGAAGAAGCAAAACCTCTTCTTATGGGAAAAAAAATTAGTATCCTGCACGAGAAAGCTATTAGAAGGTTTTATGGGAGGAAATTTGGAAGGAAGGAGAAGAAATGTTGGGAGTCAAACACTTACCTTAAATTTAACTCTAGGTTACGATGAGAAGATGGGCATAACGAATTTGGTGGTCCAATCGCTTATCCTTTAGGAGCATTTCTAGCCTATTTTTAAATAACCCCAAATAAAATTTTGGGTTTCAAATCCTGGAAGGAGAACTATGCACCAATCTCTTTGATGATGCCAGACTTGACACCAAAAGTCCGATTCCATCTTCTCGTGATGCAGGTCGATATTTTTCAAATTATCGACCTGCATCACATATATTATGTAGTTTCAAAATATATTATCTCTTCTAGAAGGGAAATGCCGCCCCGTGGCCGAATGGTTAGCACGCTTGGCTATCTTATCTTAGGGACCTAGTTTTCGAGACCCGGGTAAGGCATGGATGTTGTGTTGTTTTTCTGCTGAGGTCCTGCCATCCTCTCAGACCTTCTACTATGGCATATAAACTGACAGGCTCCTGTCAGACCTCTATGGCAAGCAGCTGCTCGAGGTGATATTTATTTTTATTTATTTAGAAGGGAAAGGAAGGTGGGAGGGTTCTAGAAGGGAACGGAAGAAGGCGCTATCAGAACAGTGTGGCCTATTACTCTGAACCACTATGGCTACTTTTTATTTTTATTTTTCACACCCTGCTAAGGAGTGGTCAACCACATAGGGTCTTGGTACTAACCATTTATACTTACCAGATTTGAGACTTGTAATAGATATGAGCTTGATTATGGACCTGAACTTTTTGCACTTGTGCGCTTCTGCCAAGGAAAAAACTATTCCTGGGTTTTCTGTTTCTTTGTGTGTTGACAGCCCTGAGTGAATAGATACACAGAATATCTTATATCTGCTTGTGGATATAATCAGAGCCCGTCGAAGGTACCTAAACTCAAATGATATGTAAAGTAATGGTCATTTCTAATAGCTTTCTACTGGCATCTTCAAACCTACACTGGTCCTTCCAGTCTAGGTGGTTTCAGTCTTTCATGGTGGGGGAATGGGTCTTCTATACCTGTGATTAGGGGGCTGGCTGATATTTTTTACCTCTCTTAATAAACCTAGTTTCTTTAACAATATTACTAATCATTTGCTTTCCATATGTACACGGAATGTGAGGATGTTGCTTGGAGATTATTCTCGTGTCCTCACACAAGAATTCCAACGGTATAACCTAGATATTCTGGGCTTACAGATCAGATGAACAGGTAAACGTCAGATACTTTAAAATAATCTTAAATTTCTCTTTACAGGGAGCGAGGGATGGAAAGCATCTTCAGGATGTAAGTTTGCTTCTCAGTTGACATGTCAGTGATATTCTTCTAGGATATGACTGCATTAAGGAAAGATTTCTTACAGCTAAATTTAAAACTAAGATTAAAGACCTGAATGTTATCTACTGCAGTTATACCCCATAGAGGACTCTGATGACAATGAGAAAGATAAGTTTTATAGAAAGCTTTAGGATCCTAGAAATGCCTGCCACGAAAGGAGATATTTCTCATGTGCTAGGTAACCTCAATGCTAAAGTTGGTACTGACTCTGACCTTTAGGCAGGGGTGATAGATTCTTTTGGCATTGGGAGTTGCAATGATAATGGGGAACGTCTCCTACAGCTACGTAAATTTAATGGTTTAAGAATAACTATCACATTCTACATTCCGAGAATTAGACTGGAGTAGGGTTTCCCAATTACCAAAATCCTCCACCGGATAGGTAAGGTTAAAATGACATTCTATGTGGAATGAAAGTTTTATAATTGCTTATTTTTTTAAAACTTTTTTTTACTGTCGGGTATATAATATGGGGGCGAAAATAAAATTACACAAAGACGCCTGCTTTGGATTTCGAAGCTGGTTAGACAAGTTTGGGATTTTATATTAGATGATGGGACTTTTTTTGGGGGGAGAGGGGGTCCGGTCCTCTAATTTCTCACCCTGGTATGCCTTCGACTGTTGGGAGTTTTAAGAATCTATGCGAAGTGTGGAAAAATAGGCGTAAATTTGGAATACATGCAGGGGTGAAAGTAGGCCGGTACGACGTACCGGTAAGACATTTTTCCGTAGTGGCTCCGTTAACGATTTCCTTTTCACCCTAATGCTCTTTCAATAAAGAATTTAATTTTGTTTTTAAAAACGGACCATTCCTTTTAAGAATAACTCATCGGTTTTTAATTACATTACTACAGTTTAACCCTTTACAGATACCAAGCTGTTTAGAAACCGAATGCTTGAGATTCCATTTCTGCCGACAGGGAATGCCAAGGGGGAGTGCTAGAAATTGGAAGTAGTGCTTTCTCTCTTTGAACGATTTGCAAGACAGAACTAGACAGACAAAGGCGACTCCAACCAAAGCCGTCTTTCGGAGAGTCGCATAAGAGTTCATGGACAATGCACGTTCCCATCCGCCGTAGCTGTCTGGGTTCGGTCTTAATCGCTACCGGAGGCAGAACTGGGAAAACGGGTTGGTCAATCAAAGGAAGGATATAAACTCACTTTAGACGTTGAAATCTATTGCAAAGCAGCGTGTACTTGTGGTTTTAAAAATTTCGTTTTCAAAATATATATTATTTTATATTCTGCTGAATTGAAAATTCTAAACATTTCTGGGAATAACGGAAGGCAGTTTAATGGGGGACGATGGGGCACATGCTTCCCCAAATTTAAGCAATTAGTTTGAAGAGAGAGGATTTTTTAATGTAAAAATCATGGAAAAGCAAATTTTTAAAAATTAGTTTTATCAATTAATCACCTTATATTACGCTACTGAAGTAACCGTAATAGAAAAACTAATACACGTTCTTTTAATTTTATTGTCCCACAGAAGTTGGCACATCATTTTTTTTAAACATAATTTTCGCTTAGCACATCTCCCTTAATTTTAAGGCAGGAAAAATTTGCTATGAATTTTAAATATTATGTTGTTCTTCCTAGCCATTTCAAAAACTGGTTGTCTGTTTCCTCATCTCCTAAACATCTGCGAGTTCTAAACAGACATTCATTCAGAGTATACACACACACATACACAGTAAGAGAATACTCACACTCCTAAACTCTACGACTGAAATTATTTCGAAGATTTGAAAAAAGAATTTTACGTATATTAATTTTTTTTATTTGAATCTAATTATAAACTTTAACAAAAGAAAGATAATAAAAAGTCAGTTTATATGTCATAGTAAAAGGTCTGTGAGGATGGCAGGGCCTCAGCAGAAAAACAACATGAACATCCATGTCTTACCCGGTCCCTTAGATCAGTAGCCAAGCGTGCTAACCATTCGGCCACGGGACGAATAAGTTTATTTGAATATTAAATAAAGATTAAATAAAATTTATTTGAATTATTAATTATCGAATTTTACTTTCTCCCACGTCGCTCCTCATTAGGTTAGATTTAGGCTCTTCAAAATATATTTTCCACCCGAGTCTTGTCGCCAATATACTACAGAGGAAAACTATTTTTATTTTTAGTGCAGTTTAATTTGTTTATAGAGTTTGACGAGAAAACTTCAGATTGCTGTAAATTTTCTCTTTGTAAGTAGCAATATTCCAGTTGTTTTTTAGTTTGTTTGATGTTAAATGATAATAATGAATGCTTTTGAAAAATCTCTGACTCTTAATACGTACCTGTAATCTGAGATTTTCGACATCCAAAGAAAGACCCATACTCAAGGCAATTGCAATGATGAATCCTCCTCATATTGCATCAGTAGTTTATACTGAACTACCAGTTTCGACTTACTCTGTGGTATTAGAGTTGCTGAATCGCTAAACATTTCTCATTAAGGTGAAGACAAGGTCTATATTGAGGTCAAATGATATGTAAAGTTAAGCGTGCCCACAAATACACATATCACGCGTAAAAGTGAAATGATTAATTTTTCTATTGCAGGAATGGCCAACCTATAGTACCCGTGATAAGAGTGGAAAGCTAGACGAATTTGCTTGGCACACAAGAGCGCTCAATAAAATCATCTCGCAACTTTTTTTGACAAAAGTCACTCTTTTCCTACCTCATTTTGAATTCGGGAACTCTGCAATTTCACATATGTTATCGGGGATAAGTCAGAGACGAAATTTCCGTATGTCATGTAATCATTGATTAAGCTTTATAAATTTTAAAGGCAACTTAAAGGCAACAACGCTCCGCAAACTAAATAAATATATATTCTCTCAAGCAGCTGCTTACCACAGAGGTCTGACAAGGACTTGTCAGTTTATACACCTTAGTAGAAGGTCTGTGAGGCCTATTTGTATACAGGGTGATTCAAAAGATCTTAAACTATAAAGGTAGGTCACGAATACAAAAACACACCATTTTTATTTAGGAACATATAGCCGCAAACGCCACACGAGTGTGCCAGAGGTACAGTAAGAATCAAATATAAAGGAATACAAGTATGGTATAAGAACATGTTTATTAGACATCATGTTTATATTTTCAGAGGAAATGCTCAAAGTTCTTTCCATCTGCAGCAATACATGCCTCGCACGTCGACACCTGGATCAGCGAATGTGTTCAAAAATGTCAGGCCTCTCACAGACATGTGCTGCTGCCTCAACGACTCTTGTGACGAGGTCAGCGTCAGAGGCTACAGGGTTTCATACACAAGGCCTTTGAGGTAACCCCAGAGGAAGAAATCAATAGGGGACAAGTCGGGTGATCTTGGTGGCCAAGCGACAGGTCCGCCCCAGCCAATCCATCGTGCAGGAAAGGTGCTGTTGAGATACTCGCACACAACCAAGGTGAAATGTGCGGGTGACCCGTCGTGCTGAAACCACATGCGTCAGCACACAGATGCGGGAACATCATGCAGTAGTTCCGGCAAGACCTCCTCCAGGAATATCCGACAACTATGCCCAACTAGTCATGATGGAAGAAGGTATGGCCCAAGCAAACAGTCTCCAACAATGCCCGTCCAAACATTTATGATGAACCGGTGTTGCGCAGCATGGGGTCGTGTAGCTCGTGGGTTATCGTGTTCCCACACATGCAAATTATGAACATTAGCAACAACATCACGTGAAAAGGTAGCTTCATCATTGAAGAGAACCAATGCTGGAAATTCCGGCTGTGCGACACATTTTTGCATAATCCAACATGCGAATTCCAGATGTGGGTGGTCATCTCTTTCTTCCAATGACTGGACTCGTTGCATGTGAAAAGGGTGTAACAACTCCTCGTGTAATACTCGCCACATGCTGGGTTGAGGTACATGAATGTGATGTGAAATAGCTCGTGTACTTGTACTTGGATTGCGTTCAATTTCATGTAAGACCGCTTCCTCCATGACAGGTGTGCACGTCGTTCAGTCCCGACTACAATGGCTGTTTACTTCGAAAGATCCAATTTCACACAATCTGTGGTGCAAACGCTCAAACTTTTGATGATGGGCCACGTGTCTGTTTGTCAAGTTCAAGATACAATCGCACCGCGACTCGCCCGTTTCCGTTTGCTGCCCCATAAGCTAAGTGCATATCTGCCATCTCAATATTACTGTAACGATGCATCTTACTCCCGCAACGTTTACGACTCGAATGATGATGACTCGCGCTGCCCAACTCAATTTCTGGCAAATAACGCCCTCTAGGGTGGCGTTTTCGTCCATATGTTCCTATGTAAAAATGGTTTGTTTTTGTATTCCTGACCTACCTTTACAGTTTGTCTAAGACCTTTTGAATCACCCTGTATATATGTATATGCTTTTGTTTTGCTTTCTCCCACCTGATTGAAGCCTTCAGTCTTCAAACCAGTTCATTGTGATGAGAGAGAGTGCGCAGTCGGATCGACTGCGCACTCTCTCTCATCACAATGAACTACACATGAACTGTGAACTGTAAAGAGTCGAAAATTTCGACTTTCGAATTTTTGGGGCATCTTAAATTTGACATGACTTAGAGTAATAATTGTATTCATGGCTGCCTTAGAATATAGATTAATATACGTAGCGACTTAAGACAAAGAGATTCACTTACTTTGAGTAAATATCCTAATATTTCGATCCCTGACTGGGGTCGTCATCTGAAGAGGTTGCAGCTTTGTTGGAACTTATATTAAGCAATATTTTTATAATTAACAGCTGATTCATAGGCAGGGGCGTAGCGAAGGACTATAGTTGGGGGGGGGGGGGGAGAAATCGAAAATTTTCCAACTCGAAAATCAAATTTTGCCAACTGAGAAAATAATGTCTCTGTCTGGTTCATACCTATTTTTTCGCCCGTGGAGTGGGTTGAGGCATTTTTCACAATTCTCCTGCATTTTGCCATTTGACTTCCAATTTTTGCCAACTTGCCATAATTTCACGGAAATAATCCCAATATTTACATCTCGCATCAATTGTAGCAGGTCAGTGTGAATTTTCCCAACTCTCCTTAATTTTAAAAAACCAATCCCAATCTTTACATCTCTCCTAAATTTGCCAAGTCACTTCAAATTTTTCAAACTCCTCAAGATTTTGCCAAGTTTTCTCGATTTTGTCAAGTTTCCTTAATTTCACAAACCCAATCCCAATTATCACAACTCGCCCGTATTTTCCAAATGGATTCGAATTTTGGCAACTGCCCTACATTTTGTTAAGTTTCCTCGGTTTCTTCAAATTCTTTAATTTCAAACCTGTACTTAAAAAGTGGTTTCCAGTTTTGCCAACTTCCCTAGATTTTGCCAAGTTGCCTCGATTTTACCACCTCTCCTTAATTTCGCAAAACAATCCCAATTTTTACATCTCTCCTAAATTTGCCAAGTCACTTCAAAAATGTCAAGCTACCCAAAATTTTGCCAAGTTTTCTTGATTTTTGTCAACTTTCCTTAATTTCACAAAAACAATCCCAATTTTCACAACTCGCCCCTATTTTACCAAGTGGATTCGAATTTTGCCAACTCGCCATAATTTTACAGAAAAAAATCCCAATTTTTACATCTCACCCGATTTTTTGCAAAGTCACTCTGAATTTTGCCAACTCCCCCAAGATTTTCGAACTCTTCTAGATATTGTGAAGTTGCCTCGATTTTGCCAACACGACATAATTTTACATGAAAACATTGCACTTTATGCATCTCACCAGAATTTTGCCAACTCTCCACGATTTTGCCAACTGCACCTAGATTTTGCCAACTCTCCTAAATTTTGCAAACTCGCCATAATTTTACAGAAAAAAATCCCAGTTTTTACAACTCACCTGAATTTTGCCAACTCCCCAAGAATTTACCAAGTCACTCCGAATTTTACCAATTCTACACGATTTTGCCAAGTCATTCCGAATTTTGCCAACTGCCCCTGGATTTTGTCAAATCGCCATAATTTTACAGAAAAAAATCCCAATTTTTACATCTGACCTGAATTTTGCCAACTTCCCACGATTTTGCCAAGTCACTCCGAATTTTGCCAACTCCCCAAGATTTTACCAACTCCCTAAGTTTTGCCAACTCGCCATAATTTTACAAAAAAAAATCCCAATTTTTACATCTGACCTCAATTTTGCCAACTCCCCACGATTTTATCAACTCCCCAAGATTTTGCCAAGTCACTCCGAATTTTGCCAACTCCCCAAGATTTTACCAAGTCACTCCAATTTTTGCCGATTCTCCACGATTTTGCCAAGTCACTCAGAATTTTGTCAACTGCCCCTAAATTTTGCCAACTCGCCATAATTTTACAGAAAAAAATCCAGATTTTTACATCTCACCTGAATTTTGACAACTCCCCACGATTTTGCCAAGTCACTCCAAATTTTGCCAACTGCCCCTAGATTTTGCCAACTCCCTAAATTTTGCCAACTCTCCTAAATTTTGCCAACTCCCTAAGTTTTGCCAACTCCCTAAGTTTTGCCAACTCCCTAAGTTTTGCCAACTCTCTTAGATTTTGCGAACTCGCCACAATTTTACAGAAAAAATCCCAACTTTTACATCTCACCTGAATTGTGCCAACTCCCACGATTTTGCCAAGTCACTCCGAATTTTTCTAACTCCCCAAGATTTTACCAAGTTGTCCCGATTTTGCCAACTCACTTGTATTTTACTAAATGGCTTCGAATTTTGCCAACTGCTCTAGATTTTACCATCTCTCCATTTTCCAAACTGCCCTAGATTTGCCAAGTTGCCTCGCTTTTGACAATTCCCCTTAATTTTACACAAAAAAGATAACAAATTTTCACAACTCACCTGGCTTTAACGAAGTCGCTGCGAATTTTGCCAACTCCGAGTTACTTTGGGAGGGAGCCTCTCCCATCCCCCCATAGCTACGCCCCTGTTCATAGGACTGTGATTGGTTAGATATTTCACAACATTTAAATCACGGAAGTAGGAATCAGAAGAGACGTCCTGCTCTCTGTTGTCCAACGTGAGAAGGCCATTCCTTCCCTTTGAAGTTGAACATACATACTCTTTGAACGCGAAATTTGTAGACATTTCAGCTTTTTAAAAATTTTATAATTAATAACTTTTTAAAATATTTAAACATTTTTTAACTGCATAACTGGCATAAAATTAAAGTTAAAAGTATTTTTAATTATCCATGTTTTTTTAAAGATGACTAATTTTTAAAAATATTTCCATAGAACTGTATGGAGAAACTATAAAGGAATGGTTTTTCACGTTAAAATGTTATTATTTAGAAAATTTCTTTAAAATTCTAAGAAAGTTCCAACAAAGCTGAAACCTCCTTGGATGACGACCCCAGTTACGGGTCGAAATATTAGGATATTTACTCACAAGTAAGCAAATCTGTTTGCCTTAAGTTACTACGTATATTAATCATGACTTAGATTTTCATAAGGTCAAAGTCCACCCGTCATAACAAAGTTCGTTCATCGGTTCGCCGATGTCCTGAAGTCACTCTAAGGTGAGAATTTAAAATATCTGAAAGAACTGTTCGAAAGTCAAGAACTTGTAATCCTATTGGAGATAACTAGTTGAAATAACGCAAGTTCCTTAAGAAGACATTACCGTTTCGCACTTAAAAAGAAACCACCGAGAATAAGTAATCTACTCACTTAGCTTTATTAGTGCATTACTGGAATATGCGGTTTTAACGAATTTTTTGCCATTACAGAAAACGAACATAAATTTGCAGAATACTGTATCAGTTCTATATCATTTCAATGCACCTGCATCAACTCCCAGCAGCACACAGATCGGTAGATTTCGCATCAAATTAAAATTAGCAGCATTATATACTGTGATAAAGAGTGCATTGCAAAACTTTCCCTAATTGCATAACTAATGGTAATTTATATAAGCACTTGGTTATCCACATTTGTCTCTAAAATATACCTATTTATCACAATTCGAACTTGTCAAAAATCACAAACGGCTTGAATGCATCACTAAACTATTTTAAACAATTAAAAAATTACCTTTCGTTACAATATTTCAGAGTGTTTTTTATTCCTTAAATAGAAGCTGAAAGGTCATTTAAATAATGATTTAAACTTTACTGCATATTACCTCTGCTGTAATTACTGAGAAAGTATTTTAGTATTTGGCCTATTTCAATCTCTAAGCATGAATGAGGAGAAAGGAAATACTTTTCTTAACAAAATAAAAATGGTCGGCTTAATAAAAACTTATATGTCAATGCATCACCAAAATATATAAAGGAATTTGACCAATTGCAGTGAAATATCAGTGTAACGAAATCGATCTGGAGACCAAAATATATTTGTTATACTGAAATGCAGTAACACAAATACGCTGATAGTTACATACTACAAAAGAATCATTATGACGTCAATTTATGGTGTATCAGAGTTTACTTCTTCAAAAAGTCGTTTGTAACTGTCTTCGTACAAGCATCTCTCTATGATTTCTTAAATGATATCGCAACCCTGCAATGCATTGTTTAGAATGCAGTTGTCATCCTGGAACACCAGAGTGTCTACATTGTGTTCGTCCGTCACATGATCCAGAATCCTGATTTAAACGGGTCGATACCTCTACATATGGGCCTTCTTCATGGTAGGTAAAACATTCCCAGAACATTACAGAATTACCTCCAGCTTGAATATAAAATGTAATATATAATTATAATTATAATTATAATTTATTCCATGCAGAGAGTTACAGTAAAGCCAGGGTAGCAGTAATTTTGGATATTAATTTAAACGTTCAAGTGGACACAGTCTGCTGGAAGGCTTCATTACTACTGCGATAAACTCTCTGCCTTGTATCATTAGAATACAGGCAGAAATGGTACTCATCTGACCAGACAACGGTTTACCATTCGTCTGCATTCATCGTTGGTCCCGAATGTGAGTGCAGACTTGCAGCTGCAGTAATGTTTAGAATTAGTAGTCGAATTGTACGTACATGTTGATACATTCATTGACTGTTCGTTTCAAAACACCAACAAATTCAGTTATTCCTTCACAGCATGTCCTTTAGCCCTACCAAATGTAATAACACCCTTTTGCCAGTCATGTCTTTCTTCCAACCCATGATTCATGATAAGAACAGCATGTAAACGGTTGGGCTGGGTTGTTTCACCTCTGAGCGGCACTATTTTTGCATACCATGGACTAAATGGCCAGGTCACAAGGATCCCGAAGGCTGAGAGAAGGTTGGGGGAGGGGATCCACTGGAAAAGTTGTTGGGAGACAGATGGTAGCCTCCCGTCAAGGCTATCCAGTGTGTTCTTTAACGTGCACAGGGTATGGCTCTCCCACACACAGGGCCACGGCTTAACTTCCCATCCGACGGACGATGACATTTCCAAGCCCATCAGTTTCCTCTACTGATCGTGGGCAGGGCGCATGTAAACGATACTCCATTGGGACTTTCTTTGGGGTGTTATGGTGTAAAGGCAACTGAAGCCATTTTGCACCACACTGAGACTGACGATACTACAGAGCACATGTAAGGTACGTGCCTCTATACACTGCTGCATTACTATAGGCACAACAGTTACTGGTGTATGAAGTCACGCTTCTGTATAGTGGGGTGCCTAATTTTTTGTCTGGTGTGCTTATAACAATAATTTAAATTTAACGAATAATGAAATAAAATAGCTGAATTGATATGCTTTGAAAGAACATTTCACTAACGCTATCGTTGCAATATAATCAGAATCGTGTAGATCTCAAAATTTGAAAATCTCCTTTATGCTAGGAAAATGTGGCAACGCCATTTTAAAACCATTATGCCAGGTACTTGTAGAGAGTGTAGAGAGCGTCTATGCTGAACTCAGCGATATCAACAAATATGCTTGCTAGGCGATATACAATAGAACGTGATTTATAGGACTGTGATTGGTTATATATTTCACAGCATTTAAATCACAGAAGTAGGAATGAGAAGAGACGTCCTGCTCTCTGTTGCCAAACGTGGCAGAGAAGACCCTTCCTCTCCTTTGAAGTCAAACATAATCTTTGAACACGAAATTTGACGAAATTTCAGCTTTTTAAAAAATTTTTAGTACTAATAACTTTTTAACTGTTTAAATCTTTTTTTCAACTGCATAACTAGCATAAGATTGAAATTAAGAGTATTTTTAATCATCTATGATTTTTGAAAGAGGACTAATTTTTTTAAATATTTCCATAGAACGCTGTGGAGAAACTATAAAAATCCTTAAAAGTGGCAAAAAAATGTATGAACAAAGGTCACAGAGATTTGTGTCTCACGTTCAAAGAGTATGTTCGACTTCAAAGGAAAGGAAGGGCCTTCTCTCCCACGTTTGACAACAGAGAGCAATCATCCCTTATGGAGATAGGGATACCCAGCTTAATGAGAAGCAAATTGCGGAGTGGATGGAAGCTCTGCTGCTGTCCACTCCGTTCTCCCTTCCGTTCGTCCTTCTTCTGATGATGACGTTTTGAGCAAGAAGAGGGATGAGAAACAAGGATGAATCCATTTCAAAACTTGGCTGTTGTGGTATTTAAAGGTACTTGGATTTTCAAGGCAAATATGCGAATATGGAAAGTGACAACCTTAGTTAAAGAACCTCAAAGGTGATGATACGAGCCTTGAAAATAAGCAGCGATCGGTCCTCTCAATTTTCTCCGTCACACTGTTGAAGCTGATCCATTGACAAGTACTCGCATGCTCTCGTCCGAACTTGGTTGCTTATAAGCAACTATACTGCGGCATGTGCAACCCATCAATAGGTAGCCAGGAGTTGCCGAAGTGTCCCACATGTAGCGAGAACTGAACATGCGAATCGTCGTATCGAAGTCTGCACAGTGGCTATCATAAGGAGCTGACCAGGAGGGGCCATGGCCGCCTGCAAAAGACCAGCGTTTTTTTTTCTTCATTGCTGAAGAAATTAGGAGTGCAAGGTTTCGTCACAACTTTCTTTTTTAAGACGAAAAACTCCTGATATCCCCAGAGATCAAATGAAAAGCTGTGGAAAAGTGAATCGATTGATAAATAATCCATCAGTAAAGTTAAGAGTGTCATTTCTGGATTAGAAAATTTTCCATGCATTTTTAATCCCCCCCCCCCAGGCGCGAAACATGACCGCCCTGAGTCTACGGGAAACTCCTCGCTAATGCACTTGGCCACTCTTTCAACAAGCAAAGCGTTACATGCGATGGAAAACGGATGTTTTTCAACAATTTAATCGCTCAAAAGCAGAGGCTTGACCCAGCCAGGCTACCAAAGGAAAACTGGCATTTGAGATTGTTACTCACTCAACTAAATTCCGGACTTAGCTCCTTTCGAGTGCTTTCGACTACCACCTTTTTTTTCCAGGGCTCATTCTTTTTGAGGTAGGCGGTTTCACACAATTCAGGAAGGCGAAAACGGATATCGGGAGTTTTTCACCTCCAAGAACTAGACATAATATCGAAAGGAATGGAACAGTTTGCCGACAGATAGCTATGAACTATTCAAAATGATAGTTTATATTTCGCTAAATAAGGTTAGTTATTTATATTTCGATCAGTATATTGTAATGAATCATTTCTCAAAGAGGCGATAAAACGCAGAGACATGAATCACCCTAGAAAAATCCCAACTAAAAATGTACTTTTCACATTTCAAACTAATATACGAATAATTGTTGTTTAAACAACAATGTGTTTAAGCAGAAATGATTTCACAGCTTTTTACATAATATTTTTAGGCAAGTTTTGCGCCAATGCATTATTAAAGCTGTAGGACAGTTTAAAGGTATACACCTGCATTGGTTAGATACAAGAGTATAAATACCTTTAGACACTGTTTTGTGATATTGCCAAAATCCAGTTCTTCACAGCAGAGTTGTTTACAAATGTAGAATTGGAGTTGCTTGTTTTTGGTTTCTTTTCCCAGATTTCTCACAGCGCATTTTAGTTCTTTGATTCACGTGTATTATAAATTCACTTTTTTCACAGATAGTCCGGTTGCATGATTGTCGCTTCCGTTTATTATTTGCTATTAAGTGTCCCTGGATTACAATGTTTCCTTATTGCACTGTGCATTTTTTGAAGTATCACTAGTTTTTTATATTTACTATTGTTTTAAGTTTTTAGAATAGCGTTTACTGTTGAAGTTCAACGTAGCTCTTAACTGTTTTTTTTTGCTATATCACTAAGAGTGCATACCGATTTCAACCATCTGTGTGGTAGTCGTCAGGAGCACTAGTTGTGACCATGGAGGTAAGAAGAGGGGGAGGCGCCCTTACTATATTTTAACATAGGTCTCTAGTGTAGCCGCGCAGAACGGCGGTAGCCATATTCTTGCTACTCAGAAAGCCGCACGCTGCACGTCAATTGTATTCGAATGCTCTTTATCTATACGAATACTGCTTAATAAAATCGCCATTTTTTCTAGTACAAAAAAGGAATGTTTTCGACGAATATTACTAAATTGATTTTTTTTTCTTGGAAGGTCAAGAAATATTTAACATATATATAAAAATATAATTTTTTCCGCTTTAATTTATCGGTTTTTTTACGTTGTTAAACACAGTTGTTTATTCACACTTAAAGTTAATAATAACAAATTACATATCAAATGAAAGCTATACCATCTTTTTCACAAAATAGGGACTGAATTCCTCTCCCCTGCATAATATTTCAAAGTTCTATCATTGTTTAATAAAGTTTCTAATGTTCAGAGTAAACTGTGATAAGTCAAATCTCTTATAGAAGGGAAAATGTAAATATTAACAAAAACAATCTCTTTGGAATAAAAAGCAGGAATTTTGTTGTGAAATATCCAGACTTTAATATAGGCTTAATTACTAAATATTGTTTAAAATAGAAATTTAAATAGTGTTGATTATGATTTTTTTTTTATCTTCAGTCATATTCTTCCATTAAATTGCATGAACATCGTTAAAAATGGAGATTTAAATAGATTTGATTATGATCTTTAATTTACCATCTGTCGTATTTTTCCATTAAATGCATATTTTAATAGTATAGCACTTCACAGTTAGATTTTCATCGACATTGAACATAATTTATCATGAAATATTCTAGCGTCCATAACTCTTTAAATACTTAACGAATATTGTTTAAGATCGAGATTTAAATAAATTTAATTACGATTTTTAATTTATCTTTAGTCAGATTTTTCCATTAAATGCATATTTTAGAAATTACAGAGCTTCGAAATTGGATTCTCATTGACATAACAGGAAATTCTATAGCGTTTCGGTAAGGCACTTCAAAAACATAGGAAATGACGAATGATATCAGTATCACATTTTATCGTGTTTGTTGATATTTTTTCTCTTTCTATGAGTTTATAAGAACACTTTATTTCATCAGTTTACATTAAAAACACTGGGAAAATTTCGCAACCCTTCCCTTCGCCTTCCGCTAGGCCTAACTATGCTACTGTCACAAATTATTTGAAATGACGAAAAGGTTTTCAATTTACAAAGCAAAACTTTACCATTACTTTTCACCTATGAAATGTTATCCTTTTGATCTTCTCCGCAAGTTCATTACTGTAATCAAACGCTTTTCCCAAATCCATTTTTTCAATGCAATCTGTCGTTCTTTAACACAATGATAGTAAGATTACAAGTAGCGACAATATGGCGACGCTCTGTTACAGTTTCAAGCGAAAGTCGCCTCCCTGTCTTCCCACCTCCATGATTGTGACAGTTGTAAGGGAATCAAAGAAATAAAAAGTGATAAATCTGGATAATCTAAAATAAATCTGGAAAAAAGGAACCGAAAACGAGCAGCCCCCAACTCTACATTTGGAAACAACTCTGCTCTAAAGAACTGGAATTTGGCAATATCCTAAAACAGTGTCCAAAGGTACATATAATCCATCTAACAATGCAGGTGTAATACCTTTTAATTTGACTGGCTAACTTTCGGTACGGTTACGTTGATTATTTTTAAATATCAAGACTTTAAAAGAATGTCTACAAATTGAATGGCAACACTGTGAAAACGAGAACTTCCTTCTTCCGAAAGGAAGGAAGCCAACAAAAGTAAAACCTATAATTGTTAGAAACCTTTGGAAACCATGGTAGAAACAACGGAAGGTGACGGCATGTATAGCAAAAAAATTTTAATTAAGTAATGGCAGAACTTCAGTAGTGAGTTCAGGAGAGTCGTTCAATTAATCGTCTTTCTAATGTACTGAGCCGTAGCTTCGATGCAGCTTAAAATTCTTTAATTATGGGAGGAGGAGACTTAGTAAGTTTTAGTTTAATGTAATTTGTTTTCTTATAATAAGCTCAGAGATAGCTTTCGATTATTTTCAGAAATATTCCATAAGTAATGATTTATAAAATATATATTGCACTCCAATTTTACATAGTATTTACTGTTATTGGTCGAGTAGATAGTATGTTTGGCTACTGATCAAAGGGATGTGGATAAGACATGGACATATATTTGCTGATGTCTCGCCATTCTCGTAGATCTGGCATATAATCAGCAGTTTCCAGGTTCGAGTCCCAGCTGGGCCAGTGTTGAGATTTATCTCATAAAAACTCCCTGAATCAGTAGGAGACATTGATGGGCTTGGAAAGACTACCATCACTCAGGTAGGATCTTAAGCCATGGCCCCATGTGTGAGACTCGTACCCTGTGCACATTAAAGAACACTAGATGGCTTTCACAAGAGGCTACCATCTGTCTCCTAATAGCTGTCCAGCGGGTCCCCTCCCACCCTAACCTTGAGTGAGCCCTTGGATCTTTGTAACCTGACCATTTAACCCAATGTGTGCAAAAAAAGATCTGCTCAGAGGTAAAACAACCTAATCCTCATAGATATTCTCTGAGTTGTATTTATTATACATACTAAAGGCTCCTGTCAGACCTGTGGGAAGTTTTTTTATTGTAAAATATTTCTGAAAGTAGTTGATCGAATGTTATTTAAAAAAAAAAAACCCATAGCATAATAATTCTGAAACAGTGCTATACCAGTAAAAATTTAATTTCTACAATTTCACTAATGGATTTGTTTGATAAATAATATTTTCCTTTTTCATTTGATGCATATTTTATTAAACTATGACATAAATAATTTGTTAAAGACATCTGATTGCCATTTCTTAGAAGCGATATAAGATATTGCCAATTTGTTTGTTAGCATTACTCTGTGCTGAAGCAATCTCCTAGTTTAAGCTCGGAAGTTTGATTTAAACTATTATCAATGAATTTTTTCCTTCAAGTTTCTAAAATCTGATAACAAAAAACTGCTACTTTTAAAAATGGAAGATTGTGGAAGTAATTATGAAATATGTACCTTTTTTTTTCTGGTATACCACTGTAAAAAATGTTATTAAAATTAATATGTTACCACAATGTTAAAATTTTTTACTTCAATTCAGAATTAAATTATTTTTAATTTGGTATAAACATGACCTATTTCTGTTGATTAGTTATGTATTAAAAATATTATAAATTTGACTTGTTTATTGGACTACAACCAGCCTGGACTTTGGCAAAGTATGGTACAGAGAAAAAAATTACAAAACAGAAGAAATGAGATTTTTAGAAAGTTATTTTTGTTTGTTATTCAGAAATAAATAGCCTCTTCCATTCATGTGCATTATAATCATTTCGGTCTATTAGTTTTTTAAATAAATTTTTATTTTTGTTGCCAGATGCATTTTTTTTACTATATGACTCTAAAAAAGTTCAATTAAAATAAAACTTGTCTTTTTTGTTAAATATTTTATTTTCAGAAAATCCAGAATGAAATGCTGATTAATTTGGCATGTAACATGCCATAATTCCTTTCATTAATTATTTTGCCAAAAAATTTCTAAAGTTAAATTTGGCCTCTGGATGTAAACCAATTTTTCAGGCTGAAACTGGAAGAGTTAAACCTCTGACACAATCATTAGACTCCAGGCTCAGAGTCTTAATTAACTCTTGAGTTTGTGAGCCTGTATAGATGACCACTTCTTAGCAGGGTAGAGAAAATTGCCCATATGAAAGTCCATATTAATAGGACAAACTGATCTGACAGCCCTCTCCTTGAAAATGTATCGGTAATACACAACACAAAGTATGATTAACCTTTGGTGCTATGCCTGGACAATTCTTTGCCTTATCACAGGGGAATTAATAATGCATAGCTCTCTTTCTAGAATATATGCCTTTCTACCATTTATAAGGAGTAGGGTCATTTGTAGGGATGTAAAAAAAAATAGCTAGGGTCTAGACCTTTTAGTTGCATCTTTTCAAATCAAGCAACCTGGAGATATTTGAAACTTGTTGCTTCCAATACACCAACAGGAGCATCAGATTTAGGAAAGTGTTATTAATGGAAAAATATCAATTTTTTTCAATAAAAATAAATGATTATGTATATTTGTAACTGTAAAATTTATTTTACAAGTAGATTGGCTAACAATAAAAGTTGTAACAATAAAGCATCAATTTTGATACTCAATTAACATGCCAATAGATTTGTAATTTGGCTAACAATTACTGCAATGCAATTTTTCCAGCCTAATCTACCTTCACATACTAAGTTGCTCAATGAAGTCAAAAAATTCCTCACAAATCATATCAAAATTAAGTGACCACCATCAGTCAGATGGGATGTTAAGCCGTGGTCCTATGTGTGGGAAAGCCCTACCCTATGCATGTTAAAGAACATGCTAGATGGCCTTGACAGGAAGCTACCATCTGTCTCCTAGCAGTTGTCCAGTACTTGGGTTCGAGCCCCAGGTAAGGCATGGCTGTTTGTGTCGTTTTTCTGCTGAGGACCTGCCATCCTCTCAGACCTTATACTATGGCATGTAAACTGACAGGCTCCTGTCAGATTTCTGTGGCAAGCAGCTGCTTGAGGGGGTATTTTTATTATTATTATTATTAAAGCATATGAATCTACTTAGCTCACCAGGGTACAGGTTATTAGTTGATTCGGTCAAAGGTAGTGTTGAGTGTTTGATGCAGAGTTAGTTTACAAACTTATGTGGAGGAGTTCAAACTGGCAGTGTCTGGTTTGTCAGAGTATAGTAACAGGCTTCAGGGTTGAAAATTCTCTTGCCGTTTTCATACATGCATATGTTGAAAGTGATTCATGGGTTGGTTCTTAACATGGGTTGGTTCTTAACACTGTCATCTGCTGAATAGATGATGAGGAAGGTGTAATTTGCAGTAGATATCTTTTTATCAGGTATGGAAGTTCTGCATTGTGGGTTGGGTTGTTTTGTCTCTGAGTGGCACTTTTTGCACACAATGGGCTAAATGGCCAGGTCACAAGGGCTCAGAGAAGTTTATGGGAGGGGACCTACTGGACAGCTGCTAGGAGACAGATGGTGGCTTTCTGTCAAGGTCATCCAGCATGTTCTTTAACATGCATAGGGTAGGGCTTTCCCACACATAGGACCACGGCTTAACATCCCATCTGACTGATGGTGGTCACTTAATTTTGATATGATTTGTGAGGAATTTTTTGACTTCATTGAGCAACTTAGTATGTGAAGGTAGATTAGGTTGGAAAAATTGCATTGCAGTAATCGTTAGCCAAATTACAAATCTATTGGCATGTTAATTGAGAATCAAAATTGATGCTTTATTGTTATAACTTTTATTGTTAGCCAATCTACTTGTAAAATAAATTTTACAGTTACAAATATACATAATCATTTATTTTTATTGAAAAAAATTGATATTTTTCCATTAATAACACTTTCCTAGATCTGATGCTCCTGTTGGTGTATTGGAAGCAACAAGTTTCAAATATCTCCAGGTTGCTTGATTTGAAAAGATGCAACTAAGGTCTAGTCCCTAGCAATTTTTTTTTTACAAATGCATTTATTCCGAGTTGTGTAGTATTCCCCATCAGGAGTACCACCAAACATTCCAGATGGCATAGATGCTGGAGGGGAGTACTTTCAAGGACATTACTGATCTATGGGACCTGGGTTCGAGTCCCGGATAAGGCATGGATGTATGTGTTGTTTTTCTGCTGAGGGCTGCCATCCTCACAGACCTACTGTGGCTTATAAACTGGCAGGCTCCTGTCAGACCTCTGTGACAAGTAGCTGCTTGAGGGGGTATTTATTTATTTATTTTTTTTTTACAAATGACCCTACTCCTTATAAATGGTAGATAGGCATATACTCTAGAAAGAGAGCTATGCATTATTCATTCCCCTGTGATAAGGTAAAGAATTGTCCAGGCATAGCACCAAAGGTTTAATCATACTTTGTGTTTTGTATTACTGATACATTTTCAAGGAGAGGGCTGTCAGATCAGTTTGTCCTATTAATATGGACTTTCATATGGGCAATTTTCTCTACCCTGCTAAGAAGTGGTCATCTATACAGGCCCACAAACTCAAGAGTTAATTAAGACTCTGAGCCTGGAGTCTAATGATTGTGTCAGAGGTTTAACTCTTCCAGTTTCAGCCTGAAAAATTGGTTTACATCCAGAGGCCAAATTTAACTTTAGAAATTTTTTGGCAAAATAATTAATGAAAGGAATTATGGCATGTTACATGCCAAATTAATCAGCATTTCATTCTGGATTTTCTGAAAATAAAATATTTAACAAAAAAGACAAATTTTATTTTAATTGAACTTTTTTAGAGTCATATAGTAAAAAAATGCATCTGGCAACAAAAATAAAAATTTATTTAAAAAACTAATAGACCGAAATGATTATAATGCACATGAATGGAAGAGGCTATTTATTTCTGAATAACAAACAAAAATAACTTTCTAAAAATCTCATTTCTTCTGTTTTGTAATTTTTTTCTCTGTACCATACTTTGCCAAAGTCCAGGCTGGTTGTAGTCCAATAAACAAGTCAAATTTATAATATTTTTAATACGTAACTAATCAACAGAAATAGGTCATGTTTATACCAAATTAAAAATAATTTAATTCTGAATTGAAGTAAAAAATTTTAACATTGTGGTAACATATTAATTTTAATAACACTTTTTACAGTGGTATACCAGAAAAAAAAGGTACATATTTCATAATTACTTCCAAAATCTTCCATTTTTAAAAGTAGCAGTTTTTGTTAATTATCAGATTTTGGAAATTTGAAGAAAAAAATTCATTGATAATAGTTTAAATCAAACTTCTGAGCTTAAACTAGGGGATTGCTTCAGCACAGAGTAATGCTAACAAACAAATTGGCAATATCTTATATCGCTTCTAAGAAATGGCAATCAGATGGCTTTAACAAATTATTTATGTCATAGTTTAATAAAGTATGCATCAAATGAAAGAGGAAAATATTATTTATCAAGCCCAAATTATATATTTTTATAACATATCTATAAAATATTTTAAAATGACAATTTTTTTTAATTGACACTGGAAGGGTTAAAGAGAGATGTGTAACAACTAATAGTATAAGCTTTGAGTTGTTCAATAAGAAAAATTGTGTTGATAATGCAGCTGTTTGTATTGGTGTAATTTTATTTTTTAAAGTTGGGTTTGTTCTTATGATTTCTAGCATCTTGCCAAAATGAGACAGAATCACAATTAAAAAGACCTTGCTGTGAAATTATTTAAAATAACTTAAAATTCTAGTTAAATATGCCATTGAGCAATAATGTTTGAGCTTAATGTCATGAGTATTAAAAAAAAAAACTCTTCATCCTCTCCCTTTTTCCTTCAAACTATTTGTATGTTAAAAGTTTTTAGGAGAAAACTCAAAAGCTTTTCTGTTTTCAGTGAAGTGACACTATACAGTGATGTTAGGACTGTGAAGAGTTCCTTCTACATGTCGTGAAGGGTGATTCCGATGTCACGGTTGCAGTTGGGGATGGGCGAGATCATTATTTAAATAGCTTGCAGAGTATGGGCCCATAGTAAGTAGATGCGTGTGCTGTGCTCCCAGTCTATGGTTGTTGGGTGCTGTTCTGCTAGCTCAGCAATAGCATTTGTTAGGTTGTTTTGGCTGACATTTGTTTGATGCTCTGCGAACCTCTCCTGCAGAGAATGTATGGTTTTTCCAATGTAGTAAACAATGGAATTATCCAGCAAATGTAGGGGAAATCTGTATACCCCTTATTTTTGATGTAGGCTATATCGGATATCTGTCTCTGCCCCTTTTGATAATTTTCTTCAAATTTCAAGCTAGGCTGAAAACAATTTTGATTTTTTTTTTCCAGCTCCATATTTTTCAGAAAATTATCAAAAGGGACAGAGACAGATATCTGATACAGCCTCCTTACAAAATTGGACCTATACAGATTTCCCCTACATTTGCCGGATAATTCCATTGTTTACTACATTGGAAAAACCATACATTCTCTGCAGGAGAGATTCGCAGAGCATCAAACAAATGTCAGCCAAAACAAGCTAACAACTGCTACTGCTGAGCTAGCAGTACAACACCCAACAACCATAGACTGGGAGCACGGCACACTTGCTAGCACATGCATCTACTTTCTATGGGCCCATAGTCTGCAAGCTATTTAAATAATGACCTCGTCCATCCCCACCTGCAACCGTGACACCGGAATCACCCTTCACGACATGTGGAAAGAAGCTCTTCACAGCCCTAACAAACATCACCATATAGTGTCACTTCACTGAAGACAGAAAAGCTTATGAGTTTTCTCCTAAAAACTTTTAATATGCAAATAGCTTGAAGGATAAACTTAAAGTTTTATTGCTCAACAACATATAATTTTAAGTTACTTTAATGAGACATATAGTGCTCACACAATTGCTGGGATAAAAAAGCTGTTGAATATGAAATTTAATGAATGTTAAAGTTGTTGCATAAAGTTTAAACTACCTGGGTTATCTAACACAGTGTTATTCATTTTTTTATTTCATCAATAATAAGGCCATATTTTTGAGTAAAGGCACATCCCTTAAAAAAATGTGTAGTGTTACATACTACATATATTCTTCATAATAACAGTCAGGAATAAAGATTGTAAGAAAGTAAAATGGTATGTTTTCTCTTTAATAATTAATGCACTTTTATATGTTTGTAATTTCAGAATTTAAAGAAGTCATGGCATCCATCGACATTAAGAAATATAGAACGAGTATGGAAAGCAGAGCAGAAACATGAAGCAGAACAGTTGAAAATAGAACAGTTGCAAAGAGAATTGGCAGAAGAGAGAGCAAGGGAAGAGATACAAACTTATGCTCAAGATCAAGGAGTTCTTAGGTAATGATTCATATTACAATATTAAATTGCGAATATAATGTCTTCTATTTGATGCAATTTCATTGTTTTCCACTTTTCTCTTCATGAATCTTTTTACACAGGAAGTAATCCATTTTACAGTAACACTGTAAATGAGAGGATAGGATACACTGAAATGCTTTAAAGTTAAAACTTTAGAAAGGTGACAGTTGTCAACTGATGCACACAGAGTACAATACACACCAGTAGTTATTTGGTAGATAAAAGTTGTTGCAGCAAATGGTAGATTCAGTTTCACTAGTGAATGCATAAACCCAGGCCAGTCCAATAGGTTGCGAGGCCACCATCTAAAGGCACCATTATTGAAGGTGCCAAAATTGTGGATAAAGTACCATTAAAATTTCAGTTGCATTATTATTGCTGTTATCAAAAACATTGCAGTAGTTCAAAAAAGATTTTTTTGGCTAATTGTTAACCCTTTACACTCGAGAGGTGACCCTCAGTCACCACTTGGTTTGATGCAACAACTCTAATGGTGACTGAGAGGTGACAATAACTGTTTTATAAACATATATCTTTCCTCTTTACATCTTAGATATTTAATTCCTACATCTCATATAAACTTGTAAAAAGCAAAGGAATGAATGTCCATTTAGTCATTTGAAATGTGTTACATTACTGGTCAATCAACTAAGAGGTGATTTTTGACACATTTGTAACACTTGTCTTGACAAACTGAAATGTATCTTGGTGAGTGCTTCCTAAAATATCACATGAGACAAAATTGCAAAGCTACAACTATGGCTACTTTTCTTTTTTTTTCTACCCTGCTGAGGAGTGGTCAACCACACAGGGTCCTGGTGCTGACCATATAAACCCACTGGACTGGACAGATATATGGCTCTGAGCTTGATTATGGATCCTGATTTTGCTGCACTGGTGGGCTTCTGTGGAGGGAAAATCTTCCGCTGTGTTTTCTGTTTGTTTGTGGGTTGACAGCCCCAAGTGAATAGATTCACAGGATATGTTTATCAGCTGGTGGATAATCCTGAGCAGAGGTCATCGCAGGCACCTGAACTCTTTGCTTCTATTGGCATCGTCAAATTCTACATTGGAGGAAGTCTTCCAGTGTAGATGGCTTCAGCCTTTAGTGGTGGGAGAACGGGTCTTTGCCCCATGTCTGCGATTAGGGGGCTGTTTGATATTGTCGGCATTCCCTCTCTCAATAAACATAGTTTCTTTAAACATCCTACTAACCATTTTCTCTCCATAGGTAGTTGGAATGTGAGGACTCTGCACAGAGCTTTTTCTCTTGATGTCCTCACACAAGAATTCCACCATTATAATTTAGATATTCTCGGCTTGCAAGAGACCAGATGGACAGATAAAGGTCAGATTCTTAAAAATAATCTTAAATTTCTCTTTTCAGGGAGGGACGACAACAAGCATCACCAAGGCGTGGGTCTGCTTCTCAGCAGACATGCTAGCGATGCTCTTCTAGGATATGAGTGCATTAATGAAAGGTTTCTTACAGCAAAATTTCAGACAAGCGTTAAAGACCTGAATGTTATCTGCTGTTATGCCCCCACTGAGGATGCCGATAAGGATGAGAAGGATAGGTTTTATGAACAACTTCAGGATATTTTGAATTCTGTCAAGAAAGGAGATATTACCCTTGTTCTTGGTGACTTCAATGCCAAAGTTGGTACTGACTCTGACCTTTGGGGAGGGGTGATTGGCCCTTTTGGTATTGGTAGCTGCAATGGCAATGGGCAACGTCTCCTACAGGTAAGTAAACTCAATGGTTTCAGAATAACTAACACATATTACAAACACCGCGACATACATAAGTACACATGGGTTTCACCTGATGGGTTGCATAGGAATATGATTGATTATATATTAATTAACAGCAAATGGGCTAGTTCTGTTAGAAATACCAGGGCATATAGGGGAGCTGAAATTGGATCTGACCATTACCTAGTTAAAAGTGTCTTGCAACTTAAACTTAAAAAGTGTTGTGCTAGGGTTAAAAAATTTGCTTTTAATACTGAAGCTCTGAAAGACCCAGTTATAGCCAAAGCTTACCATGATAGGTTACTTAGTCATTATGACAGTCATGGTATGCTTACCACTGAAGTTGAGGAAGAATGGGATCATTTTAAACAGGCTTTTTTGGACACTAGCAGTACTCTTTTAGGAAAAAAGGAGCAGAAGAGGCAAAATTATCTGAGTGATAAGGCACTTGAGCTTATTTCGGAAAGAAAGAACTGCAGGAATGTCCTTAATCAATACCCTACTAGTCCTAATAGAAAGCATTACAGAGAACTTAATAAACGTGTAAAAGATCAGTTAGCTGCCGATAAGAATCTTTGGCTTGATGGTTTGGCTGACAAAGCCGAGGAAGCAGTTAGACAGCACAACAGCAGAGAGCTGTACCAGATAGTTAATGTTTTGTGTGGTAGAAAACGGACAGGTATACAGGGATTGAAGGATAAACAAGGTAAGGTTATAGAAGGTGAGGATTCTGTCATGGCTAGGTGGGCTGAGCATTTCAGTGATGTACTAAACAATGCGGTTAGTTCTATTCCCATTGTTTGCAATGATGATAGATGCATTGGTGGCTTTAATGTTGGCCCTATAACACAATCCGAAGTTATTTTGGCTGTTTCTAAACTTAAGCTTCATAAATCCCCAGGGGTAGATGAAATTACTACAGAAATGCTTAGAGCTGGAAATGTTTCGGTTACCATTTGGATGACTGAAATTCTGAATATCTTTTATGATAAAGGCATGGTTCCTAAGGATTTTACCAGAGCTATTGTTATCCCTATTTTCAAAAAAGGTGATCGCAGTTCTTGTGATAACTATAGGGGTATTAGCCTACTCTCTGTTCCAGGTAAAGTTCTTTCCATGATTGTGCTTAATAGAATTAAGAATCTGGTTGACAGTCAATTGCGTGATGAGCAATGTGGATTCAGAAGTGGTAGGAGATGTGTGGATCAGATATTTTCACTTAGGCAGATTCTTGAGAAATGTTTAGAGTTTCAGAAACCTTTGGTTGCTAGCTTTGTTGATTTCAAAAAGGCTTTCGACTCTGTTGATCGTCATAATTTGTGGTTGATTGTGAAATCATATGGTATACCAGACAAGTTAGTTAACATAATGAAAGCTCTCTATAATAACACTGAGTCGTGTGTGAGAGTTGGTAGGGCTTGTAGCAATTGGTTTAGCATTACTTCTGGTGTTCGACAAGGGTGCATTTTGTCTCCTTTTCTCTTTAGTTTGGTTATTGATTATGTTATGCGAAATTCACTTCAAGGGAAAGATTTTGGCCTTAAATGGGCTGGAGATACGAAAATTTCTGATTTAGATTATGCTGATGATTTAGCCTTTTTGGCAAATGATGTTGATGGGATGAACTCTTTCATTCGAGCTGTTGATGAGACTGGTAGTAGAGTAGGTTTGGTTATAAACAGAGAGAAAACTAAAGTGATGAAAATTGGTCAGGCAGGCTGTGATTCAGTTAATCTGAATGGTTGCCGTCTTGAGCAGGTGTCACAGTTTAATTATCTTGGGAGCTATGTAACAGATAGTGGTGATGTGCGGCATGAGATTAACAGACGAATAGGGATTGCTGCCGGGACTTTTAAGAATCTATGGAGAGTGTGGAGAAATAGGCGTATACACCTAAAGACTAAAATTAGACTGTATAATAGTTTGGTTCTTTCTAGGGTTAGTTATGGTAGTGAAACTTGGACACTTTGTAAACAAGATAACAGGAAACTAGATGCTTTTGATTCCAGATGCTTACGCAGTATCTTGGGCATTAGGTGGTTCAACTTTGTAACTAATGATGAGGTTAGGCAAAGGAGTTTGCAACCTCCTTTAAGCAGCATATTGTGCAGAGAGAGACTCCGTTGGTTTGGCCATGTTGCCCGTATGAATAATTATAGATTGGCGAATAGGGTTATGAACAGTGTGCCTAAAGGCCTCAGAAAGAAGGGGAGACCTAGGATGCGGTGGGCAGACAATGTCAAACAGGACCTTGTTAAAATTGGTGTGCAGTGGCCAGATGCAGTAGATGTAGCTCAGGATAGACTTGCTTGGAGAACTAAATTGCACGGTCTGGTTGGACCTCCGTAGCCCATGGCTGCTTGAGGTTGATGATGATGATGATGATGATGATAATGTAAAAGATACATGAAATGTTGAAATAAAGTAGTTCTATCCATTAATTTATGTATGATTCATTTTTATGTTAGTTGTAAAAAATTTCATCAACTCTTTAGCAAAACAGCTTCGAGTTGCTACCTCCCTATAGCGAAAAAACCTTCAAGTGCAAAGGGTTAACTGTAACATCAAATTTTTTTTTTTCTGGTGAGGCAATCATCTTATTACATGCTATTTCACAAGAAAAATAATTTTTCAAAATTGGTTTTCACCCCAAAGAGATCATAATATTTTAAAAATATTGTATAAAATTTAAGAAATGGGCCAGGAAATAGGTCTAAACAACTGCAGAGACATTCCCGTTGCACTATTGGATAAATATTCCAATGTAGATGGAAACGAGTTAATAACCTAGCGTCACCCCACTCTCCCCCCAATATGAATTGAAATAGATATCTAAACCAGTGGTTCCCAACAGGGGCATTTTAAAAGTTTTTTTTGTGGGGGGGAGAAACATTCTTATGTTTTTCAGTAGAAATAGATTAAATAAAATTCGGAATCTCTCTTAGATTGCATGTTTTGCTTTGAACTTTAGAATTTCAGGGATACAGTATCAAAATATCTGTAAATCTGCATATATGGTAAATATTATAACTAGTTTTAAACATGAAAAAATATTTTGAATTCTATGAAGAGTAAAGAGGCAAAAAGGTTGGGACTACTAATCTAAACTACATTTATGTTCATGATTTAGTAAATATCTTCCTGAACACTGCAATTTGTGTTCCAAATTCTGTTAATGCTACCAATAACTGTCGAGCAGTGAAAGAAATTTTTGAAAATTGAGGGATAAAAGAGACTAACAACTACTATGAGTCAAAATAAATAAATTTAGCAATGTTGGCAACCAAAAGCAATACCGAAAATTCCCTACATTATTCCAATGCTATCAATGCATTTGTTCAGTTAAAAGCCTGTCAAATATGTATTTAAAAATGGGACTTATTATGTGCCTTAATATTTTGTTATATACTTAAATATTTGTTTTTGAGCGTTATTTTTCAATATAGCAATTGAAACAAGATTTTTTTAATCCTTTTTGAAATTGATAACACCTACTATTTGAGTACTAAATGATGATTTATTAAAATTATGTGACTTAAAAATGTTGCAATTCTCTATGCAAGGTCATTATAAGAGGATACCCATATTTAAAGTGCTATATTTCATTAAGTATTTAATAAAAGAAAGTAATTGTGTCTACAGAATGTTTGGCATTCAACAGGCTTCAATGTGGGCACCATTAGAGATATGATATTCAACTCCTTCCCATATTTGGCACAGCATGTCAGATGCCTCCTCCTTTGAGAATGCTAGTAAGGGTAATGGAAATAAAAAGTTTTTAAACTTGTACATATTTCTTTCATACATTTTTCAAGAAACTTTTTAAAGACCTCTAAAACTGAGGGGAAAATGTTAAATTACAATAAAAATTTAGTCTCTTTGCCCTTCCAAAATGCATCACTTGCCCCCTCCCCTCTATTTATTTCACTTTTTAAATCTGGGCCTGTCAGCTAAATTTCAGTTGTAACATTTTAAACAGCTGCAGTGATTCTTTTTCGAAATAAACAATGCTTTTTATTCATCTCCCCCGAAAGAAGTCCAGTGGTGCCAAATCTGGACTTCTCAGGGGCCATAAGATCAGTCCACCTCTACCCAAACCAGAGATATGGAAATTTGGCATTTAAGACATTTCATTTGATACTAGCACCACCATGTGATATGAACTTCACTCCATCATAACAAGGAAACTTTGAGAGGTTCTCAATATTTTGGACATGAAATTGCTTTTGTTACTTAATTATTTAATAAAATGTAACACTTTAAAATATGTTTTAAAAAATATTTTTTTATGTTTCACCCCTGTATTTTACTCTAATGTAGATACTTTGGGTTATGAGACAAATTGAATACCTATTACATGGACCCCATTTTTCTGCTTCGCCTCAGGTGCAAAAAAGTCTTGGCTTGGCCTTGAATAAACCCATATTGTAATCTAATTCTCCTCAACAATTTTGTTTGGAAATTTGTTCAACCAATTTTAAACTTTGAAAATATTTGGAGGTATGCTGTCCTCTCATTTAGAATTTGTTATGATATATATTATATTTATTATTGTTAATATAGCAGTACCCCTCAAGCAGCTGCTTGCCACAGAGGTCTGACAGGAGCCAGTCAGTTTAATGCACCATAGTAGAAGGTCTGTGAGGATGGTGGAACCTCAGCAGAAAAACAACACAAACATTCATGCCTTACCTGGGGCCAGAACCCAAGTCCTTTAGATCACTAGCCAAGCATGCTAACCACTTGGCAAAACTAGTTTATGTTTACATTATATTTGCACATTACTTATGCCCTTAATGGTATTCACTCTAACAAATATTTAAAATGAATACTTTTGTATTTGATAAGAAAAAATTATCACAACATTTTCCTTTTCCATCTGCAATGTTAACTTCATTCTTTATATTATTAATCTGTAGCAAAGATATCAAGTCGGAAGAGGAGTTTGTTTTAATATGTATTAGTGGTTTTTGTTAAGCTTATAATTGTTTCGTTTTATCTGCTCTTACACAATTTCCCTTATATTTGACAAAGAATATTCATGCTTTATGACTTCAAAGTATTGTTTTTTTGTAACACTAAATTATAATTTTGTATTTGAGTTTATTTGTATATAATTGCAATGACAAAATGCATGCAAACAAAACTTCATATAAGCAAACTTTTAAGCTACTTGGAGATCTTTTAGGTTGCCAAAATAAAAGCTTGTTTAGATTTTCATATGTGGCAATCAAAAAAAAATGAAGAAAATTCAAAAATCTAAGATGTACAATTTAACAATCCTTAAAAATATTCCATATGTTGAGTTTTATACACAAGAGTTCTTTGAATCTCATTTTGAATGTTTTGAAACTTTCTTCTTGTACATATCTTGGAAAAATGAAAAAGACAGTGTATTTTCAGAACTGGGTTACAGAATTTCCTTATTTTGATATAAGCACTGATGAGAGAATGACACAGACTGAAAAAACTGCACTTTGTTTACCATCTGATGTTCTTGTATTGTTAGTAAACTATTTGACTGCTTGTAGCATTCGTTTTAAGTGATTAGGGGAATTTTTTCAACTGATGCCTTAATGCAAAAAAGTATTGTGTGCAGACACCATAGAGTCATGCAGTGCACAATAACTTTCCATCTGTGAACTGTTATACTATTAAACAACATTATTTTTGAGTCACATGTTTTCTGTTTGGCATTTTAAATTAAAATGTACACATGTTCTTAAACACTTAATATTTTGGATTTTAGAAATTTATAATGAAAAAATTTTTTGGCATTCAACAGGCTTCAATGTGGGCACCATTAGAGATAGGATATTCAACTCCTTCCCATATTTCGTGCAGCATGTCAGATGCCCCCTACCTTTGAGAATGCTAGTAAGGGTAATGGAAATAAAAAGTTATTAAACTTGTACATATTTCCTTTCACATATTTTTCAAGAAACATTTTTTTAAAGATCTCTAAAACAGAGGGGAAAATGTTAAATTACAATAGAAATCCAATCTTTTTGCCCTTCCCAAATGCATTACTTGTCCCCCCCCCTTTCCCTCTATTTTACTTTTTAAATCTGGGCCTGTCAGTTAAATTTCAGATGTAACATTTTAAACAGCTGCAGTGATTCTTTTTCAAAATAAACCTTAATCCCAATTAAATGACAGTTAATTGGGATTAAGGAAATGACAAAAATTAAAAATAAATAGACAGGGAAGTAAATTTTGTAACCTTTTTTTTTTTAGGAAAAATTCAAGGTTTTATTGGTTTTTTTGCATTTAAAATTTAGTAAAAAAATTTTAAATATTAATTCTGAAGTATTTCACTACCTTAACCCTTTAACGCCCAAGAATCTTAGAATAGGGTTAAGAGTAGGGTTGGGTTGTTTTACCTCTGAGCGGCACTTTTTTGTACACCATGGGCTAAATGGCCAGGTCACGTGGACCCTGAAGGCTCAGAGAAGGTTGGGGGAGAGGACCCACTGGAACAGCTGTTGGGAGACAGATGGTAGCCTCCCGTCAAGGCCATCCAGCGTGTTCTTTAACGTGCACAGGGTATGGCTCTCCTGCACACGGGGCCACGGCTTAATGTCCCATCCGACGGACGGCGGCCTTTCCAAGTCCATCGGTGTCCCCTACTGACCGTGGGCAGGGCGGGGAATTTTGCGGAGATAAATCTCAACGCTGACCCGGCTGGGACTAGAACCTGGGAACTACAGATTACGAGCCTGGCGCACTACCGACTGAGCCACCCCCGCCCCAGGGTTAAGAGTAGTAAAGGCGAAGAAATAGCACTATTTTGACTAGTCCATTTCAAATCTCGGCCATTGTGGGTGTTAAAGGGTTAAAATATATAATTCAGAATATTTCTATCATTACTTAAATCTGTAATTTTACAAAATTATTTGGTCTTTTATGCAAACATACAATGGTGATTTTTTTTCCCAATCGGCAAACACTAAAACTAAGGTAACAGTGTTAAAAAAAAATATTTCATAGGAAATATAGTTTATTTTAATATCTGAAATTTGAGATCCAAACCCTTCCAAATCAATTTGCATTATATACTGACTACTATAGAAAAGTTAAACTTTACAAAATCAGCAAAACTTGACTTAAAATTTACAAATTCTGATTGCTAGTTATGAAATGGTTTCAGTTTAATTAAAAATAATACTAAAAGTCATATCATTTAAAAATTAAATTTTTGTTACAATGTCCTAATCAGATATTTCCTAAAGTAACTACCATTTTAAGTTACATATACTTAATGATTTAATTTTTGGTCAAGCTTCAAATAATTATTTTTTCTAATTGCAGTATGTAGTTGAGAAGCAGTATAAGTAATTCTAGAAATAGTAGAATAGATAACCCCTTCCTGAATCTGAGAAAAGTCGCAACTGATCTGAATCTGTTGTGACTTTTCCCATTCCAAAGAGTTGATGAAATTAGAGTCAATGCAATATTTTGCAAAAAGCTTACTATTTTCCAGTCAACTTGATAAAATCCATTGGGTTTATCCTTCAAAACTATATTTCATCAGCAAAACAAAATGCAAAAAAAAAATGCCTGCCACAGAGGTCTGACAGGAGCCTGTCAGCTTAATGCGCCATAGTATAAGGTTTGTGAGGATGGTGGGACCTCAGCAGAAAAATCCATGCCTTTCCCGCAGCTTGAATCCAGATCCCTTAGTTGAGTAGCCAAGCATGCTAATCACTCGGTCATGGGAACAGTATAAATATCTGATTTGTACAGCCTCACATGCACACTAAGTTTGAAATCAAAACCAGATGTTTCCTGATTAAAGAAATATCAATTTTTGTCTTTGTATTCCTTTCATAAAAGATATCCAGTAATAGATAAAAAAAATTTAGAGATGCTAAAATAGTTTTTGATCATAAAACATACTAAAATAATGCAAGAACATATATATGGTGTATTTTTGTGCAAATCAGTGACAACCTCAATAAAAAAAAAAATGTTCCCTTGGCATCTGACTTAGTTTAATTGAGAATACAGATGACCAGATGTTTACTAAATAACTCAATTAACTCACTGTAGTTTGCAGCCAGCTAGTTGGAGAATGTTCTAAACATAGAGCAACTACAGAGATAGTGTAATCTGAACTGTGCTAATGCATTTTGAGCAAGAGAAATTGATTTTTGTTTTCTGACACATCAAGTTGAGGAATAAATTGAAAAAATTAACAATTTTTAGGAGCTCTGAAATGTTTGTTTTACATATATATACAAGGAGGTGTCCAAAAAGTTCTTGACATGCATATGCAGAACAAAAACCATTGCATTTACCTCAACAAAACTTTTACTGTCTTCAAAGTACTCTGCTCCAGCATCTGTGCAAAGTTGCAGATATCTACATCAATTTTGGAATGCTTGGTGGTATTCCTGTTGGGGAATACTCCACATCTCTGAATGAATGCATTTTTGCAAGATCTTGCACCCTTAAAAAAGGCTTCCCAGCAAGTTCCTTTTTAATTTTTGGAAACAACCAAAAATTGCATGGTGCAAGATTGGGTGAATATGCAGGATGGGGTAGCTATTTGATTTTGTTCCTGCTCCAGATAGACCATAACTTGCCAGGTTTCGTGAGCACTGACATTTTTGTGGAAGAGAACCCTTGACATGCCTGTTGTTCGACACTGCTCTTTCATCTCCTTAATCATTTTGGACAAAACAATGTTCTGTAATATTGATCATTTATAGTATTTTTTTCAGATAAAATGTCCACAACTACCACTCCTTTGAAATTGAAACAAATTGTAAACATCCTCTTTGAGTAGTCTTATCAGAAAATTTGGGGATATGGTTCATCTGCAACTCAAACATAGTTGTCAACCTTTTTTGGGAGAATAGTAATAAAACTGTCTCATCACCTGTGACAATGTTTGTTAACTGTTTGGGATCACTGGATCAAACATTGCCAGCATCTAGTCCTTTTTTGCTGTTCTGTCAGTTTGTGGGGTACCCATTTGACACAGATCATTCAGAACTTTAAATGGTAATGAATAATGGTTTTCACACTACCACTCAATACCCTAATATCTAAACTTATTACCTGAATGGTGATATGTGAGTTTTCCTTGATGAGTTCACAAACAGTAGCGATGGTTTTCTTGTTCATGGCATCCTTTGGTCTACCTTCACGAGGGAAGTATTTGAAGCTCTGCTGTACTCTGAATTTGGGCATCCGTCCTGTAACAGTGCCATATGAACAGGCATGATCCCCATATACTTGTGATAAATCTGCATGAATGTTTTTCTCATCATCCCCAAGCTGCATTCTTATGAAAATGTAAAATCTTTCCTCACCTTTGGTAGGCTTCATAGCAGCAATGCACAGCTTTTGCAGACCAAACTTTCATAGACATCAGCAAAGAGAGAAATGATGATATAGCATTTGTTTTTAAAATGTAATGACAAGTTTAGACAAGCTATCAAAGAAGTCATAGCACATTAACTTCAGAGGAACAAGTGCAAATCTACAGACGTGTCAAAAACTTTTTGAATGCCTCCATATAAATAAGAAAGTTAGTTACTTCTATATTTTTTAAAAAATTTAATTTTTTTTGTGGTTCATGGCCATATATGCAGGCTTTGTGAACCTGATTTTGAAAGTCATGGCAGAATAAGGTCTAAAGGAAAGAATGAATACTGCTGTTGCAAGTTTTACACCAAACAAGCTGAGTATGGATGTAAGTTGTATATCGCATAGATATTTGCCACAACACTAATGGTGCCTACATTGAAATCTTTTAACACAAAATAAATCTTTTGGAGTTCCTTGACATTTTGTACATATAATTGCTTTTGTTAATTATTTAATAGTGCTTTAAAATATGGTATTATTTTATAATGACCCTCTATTTATTTTGACAATTATTTTGACAACCATTTTAATTTGTTGTAAAAAAAATAGATGAAATTTTATATCCTGTAGGATGAAAAAGAGTGAGGAAGCTATACTTTGTTCAGTGAAAATAAATTAGCAACTTAGTAAATTTCATCCAAAAAAAGTAAATTTTAAAATGTGTTTTTAGATATACCAAATAAGTGGAATAAATAATCTTTAGGGTAAAATTTTATGATTTATGTTCTTATTAGAAATATTACTGTCATTTCATCCATTAACCTAATTTATACAACCTGTCCGGAAACATCTGAGACTAATAGTATAAACGTTAGTGCGGTATGCTAACACTCTGGTGTTAATCCCTTCGAAGTAATTTCTTCCGGCATCAATACACCAATTCCAGCATTTCTGGAGGTCTTTGAAGCAGTCCTAGAAAATGCTTTCTGGAATGCTGTGGAACTGTTCTGTTGTGGCTGTCTGAATGCTCATTTCAGTCACGGGAATAAGAAAAAAAATCACTAGGTGACAAATCTAAAGAATATGGAACATGTGGTAATACTGTGAATGGTTAGTTTTAGTGGCACTTTTCACAAGCTTCACGTGAAACTTAATGCTCACTCTTTTCTTGTCCATTGGCTCATCTAAACAATCCCATGGAAATATCTCACATAGCATAATCAAGAGCCATTGTAGCGAGTAGCAGTGCAGGTCTAAACATGTCAAAACTTGCATAGCAGTAGGGGAATAATCCTACTTTATTGCTGCAGAACAGAATGGCCAGTTATTCGTGATTTGCAATAAATTCAATCTCGGAACTTTCCAGACATAGGTTGTAGTTTTTCTGGTAATAGTAATCTGCAATGAGTATTGTATGTACACTATTGCTTGGTTATATTTTTTATTTCAGAGTGAGTTTCATAATTTATCAACTTGGATTATTAATTTTTTTTTCTGTTATTTCCTACCTTTTTTAATTCAGGAAAAAAGATGAAAGACTTGATTGGATGTATCAAGGTCCTGCTGCATTAGTTAATAGAGAAGATTATCTTCTAGGACGAAAAGTTGACAAAACATTTGAAATATTGCAGCAGCAAGAAGAAGGCAAAGAACCTATCAAGGAAGATGGTAGTGTTGAACACCTAAATTATATATTAGTATATTTAAAAGATTTTATGAAGAAAGCATTCACCAGCATGTTAATAATGTTGGAACATATCTTGATATTTTTAATGCCCATTTATGATATTTCAGTACAACATGCAAATGTCTGTTAAAGTATTTATTATCCAGAGCCAGCCATTAAACAATAATAATAAAAAAATTATCTTTGAGTAGTTGCTTACAGAGAGATGGGAACTGATCAGTGTAATACATCATAAACAAAGTCTGTGAGACAGGCAAGACAGCAGAAAGGCAACAAAAGAAATATCCATGTCTTTTTAAGGAGCTCATATCCAGAACATTGTTGCACCATTTGCTTGCAAAGGTTCCAAAAAGTGTAATACATTTTAAATAAAATTCAGTATAAGAATCTTCAGGAATGCATTTCACCATTTAATGGTCTAATGTTTTGTGTGCTTGGCTATATATCAGATTTCTGATATATAGCCAAGCACACAAAACATTGTACCATTAAATTTCTATAAACCATAGAGAAATTTATAACAGGAAGTATTTTAATATTGATGTAAATAATGTGTATCCTATATCTTATTGTACGTAGGGAACATCCCATTCTAGATATAATAATCAAATATTCTGTCACAATGATTCGTATGACAGCAGTGAGCCAATGATGACAGTTACACTTATACTCTTACACTAGGGGGCGGGGGTGCTCAGTCGGTAGCACGCCAGGCTCGTAATCTATATATAATAAATCCAGGTCAAGTCCTAGCTGGACCAGTGTTGAGATTTATCTCCGCAAAATTCCCCACCCTGCCTATGGTCAGTAGGGAATACCGATGGGCTTGGAAAGACCGATATTCATTGGATGGGATATTAAGCCGTGGCCCCGTGTGTGGGAGAGCCATACCCTGTGCACGTTAAAGAACATGCTGGATGTCCTTGACGGGAGGCTACCATCTGTCTCCCAACAGCTGTCCAGTGTGGCCCCTCATCCAACCTTCTCTGAGCCTTCGGGGTCCATGTGACCTGGCCAACTAGCCCATTGTGTGCAAAAAAGTGCCACTCAGAGGTAAAACAACCCATTAACTCTTACACTACGTTGTTGCACCATTTATATGCAAGGGTTCCAAAAAGTGTAATACATTTTAATAAAAATTATGTATTAAATGAAATTCAGTATAAGAATCTTCAGGATTGCATTTCACCATTTTGTCTATTAATTCCCACTGTAATTTTATTATTTCATCCAAAGCTTTGAGTTGAGAGTATGCATTGCAGCAGCCTCCTCCTTGTTACTGTCCTCATTAATGACCTCAGCAGGGATCATTAGCTCTAGAATGTCAGCACAATGAGCTCTTTTTCAGTTAACTCCGTGATAGTTTTGAATCAATGGTTTATTGGGCTTATTTGGGGTGGCTCAGTCAGTAGCGCGTCAGTCTCATAATGTGCAGTTCCCAAGTTCGAGTCGCAGCTGGGTCAGCATTGAGACTTATCTCCACAAAACTCCCCGCCCTGCCCGTGGTCAGTAGGGGACACCGCTGGGCTTGGAAAGGCCGCCATCCATTGGATGGGACATTAAGCTGTAGCTCTGTGTGTGGGAGAGAGTCATCCCTGCACACATTAAAGAACACACTGTATGGCCTTGATGGGAGGCTACCATCTGTCTCCCACAGCTGTTCCAGTGGGCCCTCTCCCCCAACCTCTGAGCCTTCAGGGTCCTTGTGACCTGGCCATTTAGCCCATGGTGTGCAAAAAAGTGCCATTCAGAGGTAAAACAACCCAACCCAAAGGTTTATTGTAAAACTATTGCAGGTTATATTCATGAGGTCCACACACATTAGAAGTTGTAAAAGTTTCCTGTTAATCTCTTTTTTCCTATCCATGTGGTGAAAAACATTAACAAATGATATCTATCATGAGGGTGTGTGAGATCTTTTGTGCTATATTTCATGCTGTGCCCATTGCATTAATAAAAAAATACTTCATCGATGATTTGCAATTGGTTAAATAGGAGTTGAATTGTTTAAATAAAAATGAAAAAATAAATTGCAAATTTGAAAAATCATTAAAATTGTAAATTTGCGAATCTTGTGAATGATAAATTTGAATATGGATTATTCACTGCACTATCAAAAAAATACTTCCAGCAACCACAAACTTATTATACAAAAAATTAATTGAGAATACAAATTTGAGATATGAAACATAATATTATAAGTAAAAGTTGGATACAAGATAATGAAATCAGTATATATGATATAGATGGCTATGAAATGATGTGTAACTGTAGGAATTACAATGCAGTATAAATTTAATACCAAATAATTAATGAAATAGGCTCAACGTATTTCAAATCAACTCGTAAGAAATATTTATATTTATTATATATATTATTATTTATTTATATCTGCATACTTGTCGTACATGCTTCCATCTATTGGCTAATATAGATGCCACTTGGAGCTAAAAATATTGCCTGAACAGCACTTATATGAAACATAAAAGACATGTTCATATTGCTAGTTAGAGGAGATCTTGATCGGCAGCCGTTAGCTCAGTGGTCCAGAGCACCTGACATGTTATCAGGAGATCGTGGGTTCGTATCCCACCTGGCTCAAGACAATTTTTCCTCTAAAATTTAAATCGACGCTAAAGTGCTTATTTATTATGAGTTGAAAAAAATTAATACCATTATTTTTTTTTCCAGAAGCTGTAGCATTGAAAACTGCAGAAAATATATTAGCTCCTATGATAACAAAATGACATACTGTATTTCTTCGATTCTAAGACGCACCCCGTTTTTAGAGATGTTTATATGGGGAAAAAAGTACGTCTTAGAATCGAAGAAATACGGTATATATATTAATAATTTACAGAGCTCATTAGCATTCTGTAAAAGAGTTTATGACTGGATTGAAATTAATTATTTTTGATATGAAACATAATTGAGTTAGATGATGTAACTATTGATATTAATTTTGATAGCAATGATGTTAATAATTATTTAAATTTACTTGTTTCATTTGGATTTTTTTTTTGTATATGAATTTGTTTACAAGAGTGACTAATGTTCCTTCCAGTTGTTTGGACCATATATTTATTAGATCATCTGGCAATACTTTCAATTCGGCTGTTTGCCAGTATGGCGTTACTGATCATTATCCAATTTTATTAAAAGTTATTAACCTTTAATGTGATGGGTTTATAGAGCAAATTCAGTCTGGTGGCCTGGTTAATTTTGAAATACATCCAGCACAAAAAAGAACAGCTTTAAAATTTGTACTAAAATAACTTAGAAGATAGAAATACACCAAAGAGCCAAAACATTATTACCACCTGCCTAATATGATGTTGGTCCTTCACATGCTGCCAAAACAGCTCTTGCCTGGTGAGGCATGGATGCTACAAGATTTCTAAAGGTACCTTGTGGTATATGGGTACCAACATGTTATCAGCACATCCTTTAACTCTTGTAAGTTAAGTGGTTGAGCCACAGCATATATATGCTGTTCCAACACAAACTGCAGATGCTTGATTGGATTGATGTCTGGGGAATTTGGAGGCGAGGGTAATACCGGAAGTCTTCCTCATGTTCCGTGAACCATTCTCAAACAATCTGGCCAGTGTGGCATGGCGCATTATCCTGCTGAATGAAGGCACTACTTGAGGGATATACCATTGCCATGAAAGGATGTACCTGGTCTGCAATGATGTTTAGGTAGGTGCTAGACCTCGTAGTTTCCTGCACAAGAATGACTGGACCCAGGGTTTCCCAGCAGACATTGCCCAAAGCATTACACTTCCTCCACTGGCTTGTTTTCATCCCATGGTACATCTTGGTGCCAAGACATCCCCAGGTAAACGACACACACGTATCCGGCCATCCCTATGGTACAACAGGAAAAAAGATTCATTGGACCAGATGATCTTCTTCCAATCATTCAAGGTCCGGTTGTGATGCTTGCATGCCTATTGTAGGCGTTTTTGATGGTGAACCAAGGTCAGCATGGGTACTCGGAACAGCCTACGGTTATATGCAGCTCCATTTTCCTCAGGGTTCAATGTACTGTGTGTTGTGACACATTACTCCCATCACCAGTATTCAAATTATGGGCAAGTTGCACCACAGTATCTCTTCTGTTGGCTCATACTATACGGAATAGCCTTCACTCACCTCTAACATTGATGAGCCATGGTCGGCTCACACCTTGTCAGTAGTTCGAGGTTTTTTCCTCCTCGGACCACTTTTTGAAAGTACTAATCATGGCTGACCATGAGCACTGCACAGGCCTTGCCATCTGAGAAATGCTCTGACCCAGTTATTCTGGCCACTACAGTTTAGCTTTTGTCAAACTCATTTAAGTCTGTTGCTTTGCCCATCTGAAGAACAAGAATAACACTGATTAACAGAGCTCAGTATCAGGTGTTATTTATACCATTTCATTATCTTCATACTTGCCGTTGTTTACCTGCAGTTGCTTTGATTTGCATAAAGATGCACTGGTCATAATATTTTGGCCCTTCAGTGTATATCGTGTCATATACCAAAGTAAAGAGCATTTAAATATGAATTTTTAGGAAAAAAGGAAAACAGCAAGCATATTAATTTTAATAGTGCTTATTTAAAACAATCTTATATAATAGCCATAATTCCAAATCAGCAGGCAGAAGCGTGTGGTGTCATCGGTGGCAGAAATTGGCAGTTTCCCCACAGGTCTGTGACTATTTGAACAATCGGTCCCAAATTTGATGGGGTGGTTCCACTTAGATCTAACACTGTTAGGGGTAATATATCAAGTTCCCAGTTAGAAACAAAATGCATCCTTGTCCAACTCCACTAGCAATGCTAAACCAATCGCTACAAGCCTTACCAAATCTCATACATGACTCAGTGTTATTATAGAGAGCTTTCATTATATTAGCTAACTTGTTTGGTATGCCATATTATCTCACAATCAATCACAAATTATGATGTTCAATAGAATCAAAAGCCTTTTTGAAATCTACAAAGCTAGTAACCAAAGTCTTCTGAAACTCTAAACATTCTCAAGAATCTGCCTAACTGAAAAACTCTAATCATTGCATCCCCTATCACTTCTGAATCCACACTGCTCATCACACAATTGTCCATCAACTAGATTCTTAATTCTATTAAGCACGATAATCCAAAGAACTTTTCCTGGAACAGAAAGTAGACTGACGCCCCTTAGGTATTGGAAGAACTGCAATCATTTTTTTAAAAATAAGGATAATAATATATCTTGTAAAATCCTTAGGAATAACAATCTATATGAACAAAATTATTAGTGATTATAAATTCTTGGTTTGAGATCAGTATATATATACACACACACATTACAGCTATTTTTATTTTAAAAATATTTTTGCAAATTAAATATGAAGATATGCTATTTATCAATATAGTCTTTGTAATTCCTAGAGTGCTGCAGAAAGAAATAGTTCATAAGCACATTTTACTTTTAACACCTGAAATATTTAATTCTTTACCTATTGATATCAGAGATGAATGCTCATACAATATTTTTAAATTAACAGTGAAAAATATTTGCTTCGAATATTGGTGATTACCTTAAAGCTGCACCGAAGAGCCACAACATTATGACCAGCACGTCTTTATGCAAATCGAAGCAATTGCAGGTAAACAACGGCAAGTATGAAGATAATGAAATGGTATAAATAACACCTGATACTGAGCTCTTATGTTAATCAATGTTATTCTTGTTCTTCAGATGGGCAAAGCAACAGACTTAAGTGAGTTTGACAAAGGCTAAATTGTAGTGGCCAGATCACTGGGTCAGAGCATTTCTCAGATGGCAAGGCCTGTGCGGTGCTCATGGTCAGCCGTGATTAGTACTTTCAAAAAGTGGTCCGAGGAGGAAAAAACCTCGAACTGCCGGCAAGGTGTGAGCCGACCATGGCTCATCAATGTTAGAGGTGAGTGAAGGCTATTCCGTATAGTAATAGCCAACAGAAGAGATACTGTGGTGCAACTTGCCCATAATTTGAATACTGGTGACAGGAGTAATGTGTCACAACACACAGTACATTGAACCCTGAGGAAAATGGAGCTGCATATAACCGTAGGCTGCTCTGAGTACCCCTGCTGACCTTGGTTCACCATCGAAAGCACCTGCAATAGGCATGCAGGCATCACAACTGGACCTTGAATGATTGGAAGAAGGTCATCTGGTCCAATGAATCTTTTTTCCTGTTGTACCATGGGGATGGCCGGCTACGTGTGCTTCGTTTACCTGGGGATGTCTTGGCACCAAGATGTACCATGGGATGAAAACAAGCCAGTGGAGGAAGTGTAATGCTTTGGGCAATGTCTGCTGGGAAACCCTGGGTCCAGTCATTCTTGTGCAGGAAACTACGAGGTCTAGCACCTACCTAAACATCATTGCAGACCAGGTACATCCTTTCATGGCAATGGTATATCCCTCAAGTAGTGCCTTCTTTCAGCAGGATAATGCGCCATGCCACACTGCCCAGATTGTTTGAGAATGGTTCACGAAACATGAGGAAGACTTCCGGTATTACCCTCGCCTCCAAATTCCCCAGACATCAATCCAATCGAGCATCTGCAGTTTGTGTTGGAACAGCATATATGATATGCTGTGGCTCAACCACTTAACTTACAAGAGTTAAAGGATGTGCTGATAACATATTGGTACCCATATACCACAAGACACCTTTAGAAATCTAGTAGCATCCAAGCCTCGCTGGGTAAGAGCTGTTTTGGTGGCACATGGTGGACCAACATCATATTAGGCAGGTGGTCATAATGTTTTGGCTCTTCAGTGTATCTAATAATAATAATTTTTGTTTCTTATTTAACTGAACTCGTTTTTTTTGCCACTGAAGACATCTGATTTTAAAAGATTTAAATTTGGCATCCTAAATGAGCAAATAGCTCAAAGTCTGCTAAAATGTTACTATTTATTTTGATTTGTTTTTGTAGTTTTCATTGTTTTCTGAATTGTGCTAATATTATTTTCTGATTTGTATATCAAAGTCTGTATCTATATTTTGTTTCTATTAAATTATAATATTTTACTATGGATTCAGCCACCCTGTAGGATATATCTGCTTGTTGTCTGTACATAATTGCTTTTCCTCTGCACCCCCCTTCCCTCCTCTTATAGAAACCTAAAATCTTTAATATTGAAATTGCAGTCAAGGAGCATGCCTCTTTTTGACAAAGCTATTTATTGTTTTTAAGGGATACCTGGACCCAAATAGAAAGCTAAGTTCTAAAGCTCTTAGGATAGTTAGCATACCCATTTAGTGTGTCAGGAGTCTACACAGGCTAAAAATAAAGAAAAAGTATGTAGCTTAAACTGGACATTTTTCTTCAAGGAAAAGATGCCCCTTTTAAAAAAGGACATCTTTCATTAGTTCTGGGAATTTCAGATGCTCTGAATGCAAAAAAAAAGGAATGTCATATAGCAAGGATTCCACCTTTGCAAATTTGTCTCCATTTCTCTTATTGATTTACATGATGTCTTTAGTGACTCAGATATTTATCTGACACCTTCAACTTGCTTTCAGTAATCACCATTTCTACATTACCCTTCATCCAATCAAGCTCTTTTTAAACTTGGTAAATGTTTAAAATTCCCTTTTTGTGTATTGTTTAGTAGAAACTGAAAGAAAACAAGTATGTAAAAGGACAGACTGACAATATTATTTGTTTAATAATTTGATTTTTTTTTTACATTTAGTGTGTAATTTTCTAAAAACTTAACATTATGCTTACAAAAAAAAATTGATAGACAGATATTGTAAAATTTTGCTCAAAAGTTATCTGAGGTGAAATGTTTTATGAATAAAATAAAATGAATGCTATATAAAAATTTTCAGTGTAAATATTTTCTTTTAAGTTGTATTCCTTTTAAAGTTTAGTGTTTTATTAAATCTGTGTTTAAAATTGTGTTTTTAATTGATGAAGTTGTTACTGCTCTGTATGCAGCAGTTGATATTATTTTGAGGCAAATTTGGTTATTTCATTAAAATGTGTGGTTTTACATATAGTATTAACTACATTTATTATAAATAAAGTTGGGTAAATGCTAGGTATATATATATTACAGCTTTATTTAAAATTTTAGTGAAATAGATAAAACTTATGAGACATTGGAAATGCATCCCACTTATACCATTATTTTTTCATGGGAAGAATCGATTTGTTTGGTGACATTTCATGTAATGCCACAATTTTCAAGAATCTAACTATGCCATTGAGAATTTACTGTTATTATAAAAGAATTTTTTTTTTTACTGTATTTACCCAAAGTGTTATGTCAGATTTTAAAAGCAGACTCTATTCATTATTCAGCCACATTATATATTTGCAGATTTGCAGCCAGGTGCATTATTTAGTGAATCAACTATAAATTCAACAGTTGATATGGCAAACAAGATTAGAGAAGATCCGTTATTTTCCATTATGTAAGTATAATTAATTATCATCATATTGCCAATATCTGTAGATATACATAATGGGAAGAAATATATTCTATAGATATTGGCATTTAAATTGCTTTGAAGTGTAATTTGGTGAAAACTGCACCTACCAAAAAGGACCAAAGATACCATAAAATTTATTTTATGAGCAATGTTTTGTGAAAAAATTTGGAAGGCCATGCAAAATATTTTCTTTTTTCATTTGACACATATTTTATTAAACTACAATATAAATAATTCGTTAAGCCATCTGATTGTCATTTCTTAGAAACATTATATGGTATTGCTGATTTGCTTCAGCCTGTGCTGAAGAAACCCCCTGATTTAAGCTCACGAATTTAATTTGAACTATTATCAACAAATTTTTCCTAAAAGTTTCGAAAATTTCTTGAAAATTTACAAAAAATGCTATTTTTAAAAATGGAAGATTTTGTAAGTAATTACCAAGTACATATCAGTGTTTTTCCCATTTTACACTCTTTTCTGCTTTAAATCTACTTCAGTGTTCCTATAACTATTCCCAGGTTCGAGTCCCAGCTGGGTCAGCATTGAGATTTATCTCCGCAAAATTTCCCCGCCCTGCCCACGGTCAGTAGGGGACACCGATGGGCTTGAAAAGGCCGCCATCTGTCGGGTGGGACGTTAAGCCGTGGCGCCCCGTGTGCGGGAGAGCCATACCCTGTGCACGTTAAAGAACATGCTGGATGGCCTTGACGGGAGGCTACCATCTGTCTCCCAACAGCTGTTCCAGTGGGTCCCCTCCCCCAACCTTCTCTGAGCCTTCAGGGTCTTTGTGGCCTGGCCATTTAGCCCATGGTGTACAAAAAAGTGCCGCTCAGAGGTAAAACAATCCAATCCTATAACTATTTTTATCATTTATATCATTTATCCCAGCATTCTGTGCATTGTACCCACTCCTCAAATTGAAACTATAACTAAAAAAAGAGCCCTAATAGTCAGGCTTCTTTAAAGCTGGCTGCAGCCCACAGCATTATGAGAGAGGAAGTAGCAGGTGTTATTAATTGCTTGCTCATATGTGTTAGAGTGGGGAGAGCCTCCTGCTAAGTGATTGCATGGTAGTTTACATGGTTGATTTAAGTCCAATTATTTCCTCCCCACATATTGGATATAATATCCCTTCATAGGGTTAGTATTTTATTTCCTTGTTATAATTAAACCTTAATTTTCATTTCTGTAGATCCCCTTCCCCCCTAAATTACTGATCTTTCTGTTGATCAATTATAATTGATTTTTCACAGGCTGCTTCAGATGGCTAGCTTACAACTTGTTGCTACGGATATTTGATTTAACATCACATTAGGTTATATATAAATTTTTCTTTTATTAATTTATCATTTTCCAGTAAAAAAATCTCTGAGCTTGTATCATTTCCTGAAAATGAATGAGGCCTTGGATATGGAAGCAAAATGGACTTCCTTCACACAGAAATCAGTCCTGATGTGGGATGGCAGTATTAGCAAGTACTCCACCACCACCACCAAAAATTTTTTAAATTATGGGTTTTTTAAGTTTATACTGAATGATTTTAAATGATTTGAACCCCCTCTAAATATTTTGGCTCAGTTCACAGCCGAACTCATATGCTCAGTCCACTTTTTCTCTGTTCGTCCTTTCTCTGCGATTTCCCTTAAAGAGATTTGAACTCTAATGCTCTCGCTATGCTTACAGGTTCTGTTCAATGCTACTCCCCCCCCCCCCCCAATTTTCGTCTCCACACCTCTGCATACCTCCTCTTCCTTTTGCTCTCCTGTCTTCCCCACCATCCTCATTGCAAGCTCACTTCCGGGAGTTAATCCCTACGGCACATATTTTTCTCTGACATGAACTTTGACCTTTCAGTTTCTGCTCTATTTTACTGCATTCCAGGAGTGGCTCTTTGAATATCCCAGAAGCCCTCACTGTTTTACTTCAAGCAGGCACTCCTCAGTCATGGTAGAATATCTTCATCTCGCATTCCTTGACTCTGTTTCCTTCTCTTAGATTAGTGGTTCTCAAACTTCATACTATATCAACCCACTTTTCACTGTTAGTGTACTTTATGGCCCAGGATAATCACAGTAAAAACAAAATTCTTTTTAAATATAATGTAATGAAATATAGTTTATATTTAAATTAAATTTACACATCATGATTGCATACAGATTTTATGTAATAAACAGAAAGTGAAAAATTTAATTATATTGTTTGATAATTGAAACAAAGTTGTTAATCATCTTTCAAATTCAAATTTAGTCTTCTTCTACTGTAGCTCTTGAAATTCAGGGAATTACTGAGTTTACTGTTGCCATTTAGAAATTTAGTTACATGTAGTTATGAACAGAAGTTTTTTTTTTTTCATTATTTTTTTCTACATTTCAGTTATTTAACAAAATTTACTTACAGTTAATAAAATTATTGCATGTTTTTAATATTCACTTAGATAGAATGACTACCCATTTGAAATCTTTCCATGATCCATAGGTTGAAAATCACTGTCTTGCATGGTCCTTTGCTCACTGCAGACTGGGAGTTGGAATCCCTTTGAGCAACTGGCAATTTGTTTGAAGTCTCTTTAATTATTTTATTAACCAGCTCTTCCCTGAATGAACTTCCATACTTCAACAACAAGCCCAATCCCCAGGCCAAATCTATTTTTACTGAGTTCCCTTATTGTGGTCACAAAGCTTCTTACTCTCTATATTCATTTTTTTTACTTCTTTTTATTCTTCTTTTTTCTTTCTTTTTTTATTATTTTATTTTATTTTTTTATCTTTTATTTTTTTTTTCTCTCTCTCTCCAGTATGGGGCAGGGGAAGCTCAGTCAGTTGCACACCAGGCTTGCAGTCTGCAGTTCCCAAGTTTGAGTCCCAGCTGGGCCATTGCAGAGGTTTTTCTCTGCTAAACTTCCTGCCCACAGTGAATAAGGGTCACTCTTGGGCTTGGAAAGGCTGTTGTCCATTGAATGGGATGTTAAGCTATGGTCCCGTGTATGGGAGAACCATATCCTTCACATTAAAGAACATGCAGAATGGCCTTGACAAATGTTGAAGCTTAGTTCGTTGAATGTTTTTTAAGATGTTTGATTGTAAGATGAGGCTGTTTGAGCAACTGACTTCTGCAATATGAGTCATAAGGAATGTACAATATTCCCAGCATTGGTTAGTGGTAAACGACTTTATGGACAGTGTCTACTTAATTAAAAACTTGGACCGGTATCCAAATATCAAGTGATAAACATCAGTGCTATGTATTAGCAGTGGCTGCCAGTAAGAGATCATTGGCAACCAAATTAAAATCTTTGACACAGGGCCCTTGCAAGAACAATGTAAATATAACAGCATGACCAGCTGAGCCAGCATAAGAAGTTTTTGAAGACACCAGAAATGGTAATATTTTTCACCTATTTATTTGGAAACTTTTCCCAACGATTAAAAATATCTTTAAGTGATTTATACCATGGTGAAAATACTCGTGGCTTGACTATGTAAATATTCTACATTTAGCCTATCACTAATGTTGCTCAAGAGCTATTAATATTATTTCAGCATAATCATAAATTAAATATTTTTAATATAATTTATTAGGGGGAAAATTCACTATTAAATTTATATCACATTCAATAACTAAAGTATTATATAATTTTATCAAGTGTTGTTCTTTTAATTGAAGTCTTTAGTATAAATTGTCAATTTGAATTATAATTTCCTGCCCCCCCCCCCCCCCCCCAATTACTGTAGTTTTATATTTCCACCTGGCAAAAGAAGGTCTAGATTCAGATTGGCATGAGGTTCAAAGCATTGTACTAACTGGATATTCTGGTTAATTTTTATTGATTGATGTTAATTCTTGAAACCTTCTAAGATTTTACTCAATGCAGTAAAATAATTTCACCGCAAAAAGGCTAATTTGTTTAAGAATAAGTAACTAAATATCCTCTCAAGCAGCTACTTGGCACTAAGGTATGACAAGAAATTTGTCAGACCTTGTTACACCACAGATAAGATTTCGAGGAAGGTGAGATCTCGGTAGAATGACAACACAATCCACGCCTTTCCCAGGGTTTGAACCCAGGTCCCTTTGATCAGTAACCAAGCAGGCTAGCCATTACCTCCTATGAAATAATTTGTTCCATCCTGTGTTGATTTCTTGTTTGTTACTAATGTGACTAAGTCTTTGCTATCTCTATTTCAGCCTGAAATGAATACATTCAGATTAATTTTTCAGGTAAATTTTTAGGTAAATGTTTTGCATTACCATTTTATACTCTTAAACATATTTATTGACATTGTCTAAATTTTCTTGTTTTATTTTTGATTAGGAAAAGAGAAAAGGAACAGCGTAAGAATCTGCTAACTAATCCAGTTAAAATGAAGCAGTTGCAGCAAATGGTGAGTTTATATATCTTTTATTATTTTGTTTCCATCATATAACACTTCAGGAGGAATTTTATTAAAAAATTATGTGGTTAGAATTAATTCCATTTCTTCCTTTTTTAGCTAAAGCAAAGCCTTTCAAAGGACAAAAGAAAGAAGAAGAAGAAGAAAGAGAAGAAAAAGAAAAAAAGAAAAAGGTATCAAGATAGCGAGTCATCAAATGGTAGTAGCACAGATTCTGAAGAAAATAATTGCAAAGTAAAAAATGAAAAACATGAAATTTTCCAAGATCAAGTTTCTAAATATAAAATAGATAAGCTGTCGCATAGAGACAAAGCAGAAATTTTTGAAAGACATGAACAAAAGATATATGATAAAGTAAGATAAAAATTTATTTTCACACTGAATTTACAAAGGCATTGTTGATACATTGAAATTAATTGATCTGTTTGCTTTTAACTAGAAACTTAAAATATATTTCATAAAGATAGCTTTGAAATAAATTTTCCAAAGCTAGCTCAGAGACCTGTTTATTCATAAAAAGGTTATAAATAGGTCTCTAAGCTGGTGTATGACAAATTAATTAGACTCAAATGTACTTTAGGTATTTTAGTGTGGGTCAGGTAAAAAGAAACATGATTTCAACATGATGTTTTTCATATAAATGATACAAAATTCTCATGTAACCACGGTCTACAGAGGTCCAACCAGACTATGTAATTTTCCTCTGCAGACGTGTTTGTTCTGAGTTACAGCTGCTGCATTTGACCACTCTAGGCCAATTCTAGCAAGGTCCTGTTTGACATTACCTGCCCATCACATCCTAGGTTTCCCCTCTTTCTGAAACCCTTAGGCACACTTCATAATCCTGTTTGCCAATCTGCAGCTATGACCAAATCAATGCAATCATGGTGGCAACATGACCACACCAATGCAATCTCTCTCTGCACAATATGCTGCTCGAAGGAGGTTGATGACTCCTTCTAACCTCATCATTACTTACAAAGTTGAACCACCTAATACCTAAGATACTGTATAAACATCTAGAATCAAAGGCATCAAGTTTCTTGTTATCCTTCTTACAAAAGGTTTAATGTTTTGCTACCATAACTAATCATAGATAGAACCACACTATTATACAGCCTATAGGTGTGTACACCTAAAGACTAAAAGTAGGCAGTATAAAATATAGCAAAAGTATTTTACTTCTCATTGATAATTTGAAATAAGCACCTTCCTTAACATATTGTGATTTTATTGGCTTCTAATAATGAGATATAGTAATCTAAGAATGGAACATAGTGAATTGATATAAATGTGTCACAAATCTATGATTCAGTTCTGTGCTAGTCCAGTAGTGTAGAGCAATTGCAACAAAAAATAAAATTGCAGAGGAAAAATATCAAAATCACTGATTTCACCAGATTATAAAAAGCATACAAACATATTCAAATCATGTAAAAGCACTGATTTTTAACATCTTTATTGTGCAGTTTTTTTTTTCTCTTTTTTAAGTTCCTTTCTACCATGCTATTGGGCTAGTATAAAACTGAGTAACATGAACTTTTGACATCAACATAAAATATCTGTATCACATCATTGTATGCCATTTTTTAGAAGCCATTAAGCAGTTACAAGGTATTAAAAAGGAACTTTATTTTCAACATGTTATCAGTAAGAAAAAAAGATTTTTACCAACTTTTGTATATACCTCAATTTATAATTTTATTCATCTACTAGAAGAATTACCTGTCATTGCTCAGGTATAAATATACAGTAAATGACAGACTCAAAGTAGCATGCTTTCATTTTAAATCAAACTCAATAAGATCAAATTCAAGAGACATTTCCATTTCTTTTCCGAGTCAGAAAGTAGAAGACATAATTTGAGCTAACACATTAGGATCTGTAATTGTTTGCATAATTATCCCTTGTTTTTGGGTGAGCAAGTTTACCAGGTTCCTTTAACCTTTCAATATCAACATAATCAAGTTTTAGTTCAAAAATCATAAAATATTGTAAAACTGTCGAGCATCTAGTCAGCTCTACCCAAGCATTAGTATAATCAGTGTAGCCAGCTAACAAATGCAGCTAATATTTATATAGAATATTCACAGTGAAAAGAAGCATCATATTTGGAATATACTTTTAATAAAGTTAAGGACTTGATTTTTGATAATGTAATATGGAATGTCGGGGGGGGGGGGGGGTTGTGAAATTTGGAACCAGTCATGTATGTATTTAGGTTTGGTTGGGTTGTTTTACCTCTGAGTGGCACTTTTTTGCACACCATGGGCTAAATGGCCAGGTCACATGGACCCCGAAGGCTCAGAGAAGGTTGGGGGAGGGGACCCACTGGAACAGCTGTTGGGAGACAGATGGTAGCCTCCCGTCAAGGCCATCCAGCGTGTTCTTTAACGTGCACAGGGTATGACTCTCCCACACACGGGGCCACGGCTTAACGTCCCATCTGACGGACGGCGGCCTTTCCAAGCCCATCAGTGTCCCCTACTGACCATGGGCAGGGCGGGGAATGTATTTAGGAAATTATGAGAAGTTCAAAAGTATCAAATTGAAAGTTGAAACATGAACTGTTCCAAAACAGTTAAAATGATATCTGTTTTTTGATGTCACTAATCCACGAGTCTCACGTGAACCTGACCTAATTGTTAGGTCATCATGCATTGTTGTAGCTATTGCATTAAATGGCTCTTATTAAGAACTTACTATGCTTGCTTATCATTAAATATTAATCTGTATTCTTTTGGGGAGGCTTAATTTTATGGGGTTAAACACTTATATTGCACTAAATTATGATGAGATGAAGCTGTATACTAAATTTGGTGGTCCTAGCTCTTGAAATTTAGTTCTTGAAAAAACACATACAGACAAACTCTCTAAAGTATCTAATGTATTATAGTATCTGTATTGTCATGGTAAAACAGCCATGCACAAACTCTGACCCAATTAACAATTTTATCTGACCCGTATGAAAATTCATTGATCTAAAATATTTTTTTAATCTGGCTCTACTAAAGTGAATGGCATTTTCATAAGAAGAAAATTTGAATAACATCATACAACTAGCTACAGTGTCATAAGGCCTAATGTTCAGCATCTCATCTTTGCGACCCAGTCCCATCCTTCACATACTTCTTTAATAAGCCAACTTCAGTTTTGACATTAAAATAAACTTTATATTAATATTTATTTTTTTCCTTATTATTTTGTAGCTATTAGCATGCTTGGCTACTGATCTAAGGGACCTGGGTTCGAGCCTCAGGTAAGGCATGGATGTGTGTGTTGTTTTTCTGCTGAGGTCCTGCCATCCTCACAGACCTTCTACTATGGCATATAAACTGACAGGTTCCTGTCAGACCTCTGTGGCAAGCAGCTGCTTGAGGGGTATTTATTTATTATTTTATTGCATTACTATCCCAGCTATTGGCCACAGAAAATATTATATTTTTCTATTTGGCCTGATGCCATAAAAGTTTGTGCACCCCTGGTTTAAACATATTTTTCAGGTAAGAGCAATATCCCATGATATACCTTCTGCCATTGTGCATTCCTCTCCCTCATGTTTTGTTAAAATACTGCATTGTTCTGACTGGCAGGTAAAACAAGCATGCCATAATCTTAAAAAGTTACCAATTATTGTAAAAAACCTTATATCTCGTAACTAGTATAAATCTCAGTAAATGTACAGAGTGAAATATAGATGATTTTAATAACATTTGAGTAAGTTTATGCTAACATTAAAAAGCTATTCATCCATGAAATTCAAAGTTATTTTGGAGTTGGTGACAATGATGTTTGCATAAGGACACAATGATGATAGATGAGAGGTGTATCTGTCAGTACCAATGGTAATACTAGATGTTCCCTGGTGGTTTATCTCTGAGCGGCACTTTTTTGCACGTCATGGGCTAAATGGCCAGGCCACAAGGACCCTGAAGTCTCAGAGAAGGTTGGGAGATGGGACCCACTGATACAGATGTTGGGAGACAGATGGTAGCCTCCTGTCAAGGCTATCCAGTGTATTCTTTAATGTGCACAAGGTATGGCTCTCCCACACACACAGCCACAGCTTAATGTCCCATCTGATGGACAGCAGCCTTTCCAAGCCCATCGGTGCCCCCTACTGACTGTGGGCAGGGCAGGGAATTTTGCGGACATAAATCTCAATGCTGACCCAGCTGGGACTCGAACCTGGGAACTGCAAATTATGAGCCTGGTGCACTATCGACTGAGCCACCCCTCCCCCCCTTCCCAGGGTGAGATGCTGTGCTGGTATATATCTCTCCAAATTCATGTCAGAATGTTCTAACACCACTAAACTAATTCCAACTCTATCATTCATCCCATAATGTAACTAATCAATGTACCCGTCTTTGTTGCTCCTAGCTCCATCTATGATCAGGGAATGTGACTTTACTTTTAATGTTGTAGAGTAGGATGTTAGTATATAAGTAAGTCACTCACATTAAAGCATTAATGAATTAATCAATAGTAAATCCACAGAGTTACCTGTTGACTTTGAAGTCAATAAGTTGTTTCGTGAAAAAAATGAGTTTTGCCACTGTGTGGAATTTGAACCCATATCTCTCCAGATTCATGCCAGAGTATACCTGTTGACTTAAATTCAACAGCAACTCTGTTGATTTATAATCGATTAATAAATTGATTAAGCTTCAAGGGAGGATGTTAGCAATTATGTTACTTTGTGTTACATGGGGGAAGAGTAGTAAAAGCCTATGTTATGTAACATAAAATGTTACATTTATTTTTGCATTTTGTATTTTTTCCATTTTCTGATGGCAAAATTCAGTTAAATTATTATATTATCACTTATATTTAATTGATATGTAATTCTCATACTGATGATTGCCATACAAAAAAAGAAAGTACTTATAAAAATGTTATTAACTTGGGGAGGGGGGGGAATCTGGTCAAACCTTTTTTTATTATATAAGGAAGAGGGGGAATTAAAAAGCCTGCTAACAGTATTACATAATTTATGAACATGATGCATGAATTGATTTTTTCGTAGCAGATGGTGGTAGTAAAGAACTCAAGTGATACCATGCAACTTTATTGAAGATGTTTAGTTATTATATTATGTAAAAGACATAAAAGTAGGCATTATATCATATAAAATCATATCATATTACAAAAATAGGTAACACAGACTACATTAAAAGCACAACTGGAACTATTTCATTTCTCATATTTGTCTGGTATACAATGCATTTCTCATCTATCCGGCTGACTGGGATCAAACATTGCCCAATTCTTTGTGAAACATGGTATTAGATTGCAAGAAGCATCTCTGCCTCAAATATTGATATAATTTTGTATGCAAATGGAATGTGACTAGTTATTTTTGATTGTGTCAAATCTACATTCCTTGTTAGGCTGACTTAGCTCAGACTCTTGATGTCACATTTTTGGAACAATGGTGAATGTAAGCTAAGTTTAGCACCTTAATAATTGGATGTTTTGCAAAGTGCAATATTTTCTGTAGATCACTTTTTTACAAAATGTTTCGATAGCTGTTATGCAATGATGCTTGTCTTTACATTTAAAAAGGGGCAAGAACTTCATTTAACCATTATTTAAATGTCTTCATTAATCTCATGTGGTAGTTATAGAAGAATAAATTGAGCTGTATTTTATCAAAGGGATTTCTGTAAAGAAAGTAAAGAATGGGCCAAGAGTTCATAGGTAAATTTGACATATCTTCATCATAAGCTATGTCAAGTAGGTCAGACCTCATGCTCTTACTAGAAACTTTTCTTCTATTGAAAAGCTGATCTTCCATAACAATTTTTTTGACATGTGCTTAAGCACAAGAGTTTTTATTATTACATGCATTTTTATTTATTTTTTTTTCCATCCCACTGAAGAGTGTTCAACTTCACAGAGTGTTGACCATTTAAACCTACTGGACTGTATCATATCACTATGTACTGGATACACCTACTGGACTGTATTTATCACTGTTTTATATTTTTGGTTTGCCAACCCCAAATGGGCAGTAAGAATAAGTGCACGTCAAAGTGCTCAAGATATCTTATATCAGCTGGTGGGTAATCGTGATCTGAGGCTATCACAAATACTTGAACTCTTGCTTCTAAGGGCAGCCAACCATAAACTGGAGTATGGCTGTGAATGTGTCTCAGACATGCCAGTTTCTCTTTTGATTTTTGAAAAAATCACATTTGTAAAGATAGTGTCTGAAGTTCCTACCAACCCTGGTGGCTTTACCTTTAGTGATGAGTGAACAGGTCTTTTTTCCATTCCTCCAATTAAGAGGCTCTCTAAATAAGAATAGTTTGTTGCTCTACCTCTCTAAATAAACTAGTTTTTTTTTTATCCTACTAGCCATTTTCTTTCCACAACTACTTGGAATGGGCAGAACTCAAATAGCAGTTATTCTCTTGATGTCATCACACAGGAATTCCAGCATTATAACCTGACATTCTGGTTTTCAAGAGAACAGGACAGTTAAAAGGTCAGATACTTAAAAAACTTAAAAATAATCTTAAATTTATCTTTTTTGATGAGAAAACAGCAAACATCTCCAGGGTGTAGATTTGTTTCTCAACAGGAATTCTGGTGGTGCTCTTGTAGGATGTATTTGCATTAATAAAATATTTAATACAGCTAAATTTAAAGCATGGATTAAAGTTGTTGCTGTGACCACACCGAGCAGGGTGTTTCAAACTAGACTGTGCACAAACTAGGCTGTCCAGAGCTCTTGGGCTTCGTGAAGAAATTTTAGAATGCTAATATTTTTTCCTAAAACTAGAAAATTTAATCAGAATTCACTGTGCATAAAAGTAAAATATATCTTTATTAAAATAGGTGGCACCACTGGTTGCTAGTAGATATGATACCATTGCAAAATCACATGTGGTGCTTTATCTGGTGCTAGTGACCAATTGTTTCTATTTTTAGTGTATTTTTTTAAGGCTCTGGATGTTTATTCTTTCTGATATGGGGATCTTAGGTCTAAAAAGTTTGGGAAACCCTGCCACTGAGAACTCTAATGAGAATGAGAAAGATAATTTTTATGGACATTTTGGATATTTTGAATTTTATCTAGCAGAGATGACTCTTCCATTAGACCACCTGAGGCATTGCCTGACCAAAAATCATCACAAGGAATAACAATAAGTGAATTTAAAAAAAATCCCCTCAAGCAGCTGCTTGCCATAGGTATTTATTATTTGTCATATCTAAAAAAAAAACATAATAGCAATTTTTATATTTGTTTTGTAATCATTATTTGTTGTGTTGACAATCACATCATTCACTCTGGGAATCAGTTTACATTAGTTTATACCATGGAGGTAGGAAAGAACAGGAGGGAGCATGTAGCTCTTATGTTGATGCCAAACTGTGTGATGCATTCTGGGATATAGATCTCCAAAAAGGTCTTGCTGTGCCATCTGTGTATTCATATCAATAATTGGAGCATACAGCTTATATAGCATATATATGTATCTATTGGTATCCTTAGTTTACTTTAATTTTCAAGATGTCATGTGTTGCATATGGTTGTACTAACCGCTGCAGTAAGAAAATTCCAGGAATAACTTTTCACAGTGAATTTTTAATGCTCAATTTCATGAACATCAGAAACATACATTGCTCTTGATTAAATTTAATTGTTCATGATTCCTTGTATTAACCATTAAAGAATACATATATACTAGCTTCAATATTTAAAAAAATATTCCAGAATATATGGGTTAATAGCCTTAAATTTCCACAAATAAATATGTGATTTAACAATTTTTAAAATTGAGGCTTGTTTGTATTTAGGTTGATTCCTGTAGTAATTCAAATAAGCATATATAAGTGTAATTTATCTGGGTTTTTTAATACAGTAATTGAGCTTGATTTCTCATAAACCCCAAGACAATTTTTGTATTAAGAGCAGCTTCAGGTTTGCTTTCAGTTATCTGCAGTGATAAGAATATTTTTATTACAATCGTACCTGTTATTTTTCTGCTGAGGTCCCACCTTCTCACAGACCTATAGCATATAAACTGACAGGTTCTTCAGACAGCTGTTGTAAGCAACTGCTTGAGGGAGGTATTTTATATTTTATTTATACCATCATTCCTACCTCCATGAATAGTACAGAGATGTCAAATTCATAATGACTATGGGATAGTTTGCTTTGTGAAAACCTATTATTTACTTGCTTTCATAAAATTTTCAATACAAATATAAAAATTAATGTATTATTTTAATTGCTTTCATATTTTTATTAGAGAATAAGTACCTTTTTGTAAGTGAAATATTTAAAAATGTGGTATAAAAACTTATGGGGCAAAAACAATACAGAAGAAAATATTTTTCTGCATCTGAGTGAAACATTTTTATTCCCAATTCTTGGTTAACATATCTTGGGATATACTATCCATATTTAAAAACATTATTCCAACTTACCTAAAATAGTCTTAGCAGTGTGGCTCACCAAAAAATTGTCTGCAAAATTGACATTTTGCCTAAAATCATAGCTCTTATTCCCAAATTTCTAGGGGGCAGGGATGGCTCAGTCAGCTTGCAATCTGCAGTTCCCAGGTTTGAGTGCCAGCTGGGTCAGTGGAAATTTATCTCCACAAAACTTCCCACCCTGCCCACAGTCAGTAAGGAACACCAATGGACTTGAAAAAGCTGCTGTCCATCGGAAAGGACGTTAAGCCATGGCCCTGTGTGCAGAAGAGTTGTACCCTGTGCACGTTAAAGAACACACTGGATGGCCTTGACAGGAGGCTACCATGTCTTCCAACAGCTGTTCCAGTGGGTCTCCTCCCCCAACCTTCTCTGAGCCTTTGGGGTCCTTGTGACCTGGCCATTTAGCCCATTGTGTGCAAAAAAAGTGCTGCTCAGAGGTAAATCAAACCAATCCACATTTCTATTAAATGAATCCTAATTCTTAACTCTTGACATAATAATTACTATCAGTGATCAAAATTTTGTTGATATGTACTTTTATGAATATGTAATGAAAAGATGTAAATTTCGAAAAGTTTGCCATATCAGAATGTGACTTTCTGGAATTTAGATTGGCAATATAATATGTTTCCAAGATATACATTTTGATTTATGTAATTGATTACTTTAGCAAAAACCTTTTCTGAATATGTTTTATCACCCTTTGATATCACACCTGAAATATTAAGCACTCTAATGAGAGTGCTCAGAGTTTATTGAGCATCAGCACTGTACCATTAAAATTTTTTTAGGTTAATAAAAAGCATCTTGTATTAAACCATTTACATGAATAAAAATATTTTCTAAAAAAACAACTAAGTACTTGGAATAATTATATTTTACTAGGTTCAAGTATTGTCTTAAATAGTTTAGCAGAAGAAAGTAATCTAAATAAAATCTAATAAATGTTTTCCTTCATTTCCTTTTGATTGACCATATTAATTTGAAACAAAGTAGAACCTCTATCATATATGTAAAAAAAGTAATGTTGCAAGCAACTTGATGAAAATACCAAAAAAAATGTATTTTTATAAGTAAATTGATTTTATTTACAGCAGCTGTGAAGTATGTATATGCTACTATAAAGAATGAAATGCATTTGCATTCTATATGCAACATATGTGATTTATAACTGAAATGCAGAACAACTGTAGTGAACCAAATGCAATTGTTTTCAAATGTTTCTTGGATACCAAAGAGAGCATGGCACCTCCACAGTTGGTGTCAGTGTCTAGCCTGAGAAACGGCTCACATGCTCCCTCCTGTTCTTCCTACCTCCATGGTTTATACAAAGCAAGTCCTAGGCCACCAATTCAGAGTAGCCTGTTACACTTGATTTGCTGATTGAACCAATGCAATGAATAGTTGAAGACTTGTTATCCAAAAGTCTTCATTTTACTGTATCAGTAGGGTTGCCAACTTTTTTTTTTCACAAAGAAGGACATTTATGCAAGAATAGTTCAGAAAAGACAGTTGAAAATGTAACAATATGTTGGACATTTGGTGTACAATGGAATACTGATGTATTTTAACAAATTGTGGTTAGCTCGCTTGGCTACTGATCTATGGGACTGGGTTTGAGCCCCGAATAAGGCAAGAATGTTTGTGTCGTTTTTCTGCTGAGGTCCTGCCATCCTCTCAAAAAAAAAGAGACTCAGACCTTCTACTATGGCATATAAACTGACAGGCTCCTGTCAGACCTCTGTGGCAAGCAGCTACTTGAGGGGGTATTTATTTATTTATTATGTAAACAGAATTTAGCATGGTTTGATGTCACTTGCATTACAAAGGTCAAGTGACATCGCCTCTGGATTAAACTACACATGGCTGTTTTGTCTACAGCAGAGCATTTTCTTTTTTCTCTAAGCAGATATTTGCTAAAGCCTAATCTAAACTAGATATTTCAAAGCAACCCAGTTAGTCAACTGTTAGTCAAAACTGCTTCATGAAAACCAGCATGCAATTTTCCCATGAGATGGAAAACGAGAGGAAGAGCAACAAATGTGGATATGTTTGGCATCAAATATTGGTATGGTCTTCAGTGTGCATTTCTGCTATGATCAATACTTTTTTTTCTCATGCTTTTATGCATTTGTGCTAATCTTTTAACATATATTAAATTTATCATCATACTTTAAAAGAATGTCTGAAAAAAGCTTTGTGCTTTTGTGATTAGGACAAAGTACTATTTTTAGTACTTATCAAGCAGCTGCATGCCATGGATGTCTAACAGAAGTCTGCCAGGTAAACTTATAAATATGCCAAATTTAAAAGAAAACCAATGCCATTAAATGTGCTTTTGTAAAACTCTAATGTTGCCATAAGGCCACATTGGATTATTTATAGTGATAGCTTAGACTACAAATTCATTTGTGGTATTAAAGGTATATGATAATGAAAGACTAGAGACACTTCTGACCTGGACTACTGAAGTTTTAGCAAGGTGAGAGCTTAATTGTGTAGCATTTACTAATAAAAATAATAAAAAAAAATTTAAAAAATGAGTTAATCCCACATTTTTTACTATATTGCAATATTTTTTACTCTATGGAGCTTGGAAATAAATAAAATTTGGAATAAAATAGTGATTTTTTACAGTGTATTATAGTATTCTTTAAATAGTATGTGAGAACGAGAAACATTTTCATTGCTTAAATTTTATGCCTTTTCCCTAATTAGCCAAGAGTGAGCAGAACACCAATGCATGTTGCTGACTACCATCCGGGGAAAAAAATGAAAACTTTCAGTGAGGCTTATAGAAATAATTCATCTTCATCAAAATACGGCAAACATTTAGAGATCTGTGAAGATTATAAGATGTCATTGTCTTCTATCAAATGCAAGCAAAGGGAAGATGATAGATTGAGAGTCTCCAATGAATATGGTGCAAAACAATATAAGGACCATTATAGAAAGGAAAAACAAGTTGGCAGGTATAATGATCCTAGGTATTCTTAATATATATTAAGAAATTTATTAATTTGAGTATATGTTGAAATACCAGGTTCCATAGTTATTATATAATTTTTTTGTTGATTTATTGTTTGAGTTTTTTATGTTTTGTGGAATGGAATTTTGATTGGTACAAGGTACTATTTTTATTACTCTACAAGCAGCTGCATGCCATGGATGTCTGCCAGAAGTCTGTGAGGAAGGTGAGCCTTTAGCAGAAAGAAACATTCCTTAGCTGACTCAAACCAAGGTCGTTTTGCATCATATCCAAACATAGGGACAGTGGACTATATCCAATCAAAATTGGATACTCCCACATGATATCAGTGGAAAGCCAAGTTAGAAGTTTTATAACATAAAATGAAATTGCAGAAAAATGTTTTAACCTGTCATTGCTTGCATCATATTATTTTGATGCAAGCAGTTGCAAAAGGTATAATACTAACAGAATTGCCCGGCATTGTTCTGTGCTCAATATGATGACTTAGAGTAGCAGGCATATTCATAACAGATGTGTGCACAACTGCTCACATTTGTGGTGATGTCACTGGTGGCAGAAGTTTTTGGCTCCCCATAATTGTAGGTACTCAACTGATTGGTCCTGAATTTTGTGTGGTGGTTTCACTTGGTTCTGTTTGCACAGGGTTTAAAGATAAAGTGTATAGGTGTGTGGGATTTGAACCCACTGCAAACATCTAAAATCTTTGGGGGGAGGGGACTGCTGTCACCCACCTTATGACTGGAGAGTTGAAAGTTATGAAAGGAGTATGTTTATTGATGTGGGAATTTGTCAATGGAGAGTAGTTTCATGGCCAAATTTATTTTAGTGGTTAATTTGTGGGGTCAGAACCCTGACAGTGTATTGGTGGTGAGATGAAGCTATGGACAAAGCTTGGTGGTACTAGCTCTGACTGTCTAGGAGGAGATATTGGACAAACAAACAAACTCTCTATTTTATATATATACATACCCCACTTTTTCGAGGTCGTAAATAAGTACTCTATTTTAAAAATTTAATAACCTTCTGGTCATCAGTAAATACTCATATTGCATATGAGTCACTCGATATCAATTCAACCAGGCGTGTTCCACCACCCATCACAGCTTTCAATGATATTTGGCATAAATGTTAGTGTCTAAATAATGATGATATTGGTTAGATAAATTCATTACCAACTTTAGCGTAAATTTAGTAAAAAAGCATTCATATATCTTAGTTAAATTATATACATAGCAATTTTGATCAAATGAATAAAGAAAATTGACTCTACCTATTTTTCATTTGTTTCAATTGCTTCGATTATTCTCTATTTTAACAGTTAATATTGTAGAACTCGTTCAGAGTTTGTAGAACTCGTTCAGAGTATTGTAGAACTCGTTCACTAATTTTTGCATAATATTTTTTTGTACCGATTTTTTTTTTTGCAGTTAAAACTTCTATAGTTTTGCAGTTGTTAATTTTGGAAATGATTTACTGCATATTTTGGTTTCATGTGTAGCAAAATTTGTAACCAAAATATGCATTAAAATAAGCATTTTTGAGTTCATTGAAAAAAGGGTGGCCAGTGACACTTAGGATTTAATTTGCAGGAAGTTAACTCCAGAAGAAAAAGAACGACTGAGACAAGAAATGATGGATAATGCAAAATGGAGAGAAATGCAAAGGCAAAAGAATGTTCAGCGTTACAATGAGGAAGCAAAACAAGAAGAGTGCATGAAAGGAGGAGATGCTTTAGAATTCATAAAGTAGGTTACTGTTATATTTCAGAACTTATAACTAACCAGAATACACATAGTTTTGATTTCATACTTGTATTATTCTTTTTAAAAGTCACCTTTAGTGTCTTAAAAGTTAAGGATAATATGCAAATTTTGAAAGAGCTCATAAAATGTGACAATGAAATGCTATGAGATTTGGAGTGACAATGCATTGTTATATGGTGCAACAAACAGTGAGACGTAGAACAAACCATTCACATGATTTTCATGGGTTATGCCTTTGAATGCAGGAGTGTCCATAGCTAAGGGACCTATTTCAGCAGAACAGAGAGGTTAATATGGAGTATGATAGCCTCAAACAACTAAACAAGTATCACAATATTTTTCATACTGTTTACCAGGCTGGTCATGAGCTCTGGTGGCAGTACATCCCAAGTTTCCTAGAGAGAGAGATCAGAGCTCTTGGAGAGGGGGGGGGTAACAACCCATACACGCTCTATAAGGTTCAGGTCCAGAGAATAGGCTGACCACTCCATCTGCTGAATATCCTTATTTTTGAGGAATTCATCAGCTGCCTGAGTGTTGAGAGTGAGTATTATCATCCATTAAAAGAACTGGAGACTAAGAGTACTCTTGAAAATCCTCACATAGGGCTAAGAGTTATTGTCCCTATACCTCAGACCAGTCAGAGTACCTCCAGTAAAGATATGGAGCAGTGTTTGTCCATTTGACATAATGCATTCCCAGACCATCAAACCATCATAGTGGTGTCATTCTTTAATGTTAGAAAATTGACAAGTTCCTTGTTATTATCAGATCAAAACACAATGAGAATCAGTCTGAAGACTGAATCCAAGTTTCAGTGAAGTGCACATGTGTCCCTATGTTTTGGTTCAGTCACAATGCCTGCACCATGATATCTCTGACCATGCTAATTGGGTTCTCCTGTGAGAGGGATTGAGGAGAATAGAAACCATCGGTTGTCTGGCATAGAGCCTCTCTGGTGAAGCCTTTTATAAACACTTTGTGTCAAAATTGTCCTCCCAGTGGCTACAGAAAAATCTGTAGAGAGAATTACACTGTGATGTTGGGCTATTAATAGAAGGTAGCAGTTATCCTGTGCTGTTGTCATATTTTTATAACCTTGCACTCACTTATGGCTAATGTTTCCTGTCTGTTGTAACTATCTTCAAATTCTTGAAAATGCTGATTGAGGGCCACATTAGTCATCAGACAGATTCTAATATACCGATTACTCTACCACATTTAAAGCATCCACATGATGCCTCTGTTTTTGGAGACATATTAAAAAATTCTTTTTGGGTTTGGTAGATATTGGATGAACTATTATGATTTTCACTTTCCAAATATCTCAAAAGCTATAACTGCTGCACCCTCTAACATTGGAAAAAATCGAAAATTCCAAACGTTTTTACGAATATTGCAAATGATATATTTGTGCTAGAGATTTTGGTGGTGGAATGTGAAGGTCATGAAATTTCCATTGGCAGCAATGAGTTGACTCCTTATGCCTGCTATGGGTGGGAAACACAAATGTTTTGTTTTAAGATAATTGGAAAACTATTTTTTAGCTGGATTGGTACTAATGAAATATTATTTGTATTTTTCAAATACTTAGTTTTAATTTATATTGTTAGAGATCATTAAATATGGAAACTGCAAAACTTTTAATTAATGCTGCAAGTGAACTGTTTGTTGTAAATATTTGGAATTTCGGTGGTAGAGTGTCGAGTGATATTTCACTGACAGTAATAATCTACCTACTTTTCTCAGAGGGGTGTGAGAAAAGCAGTTTTGTAAATCCAAGTAATAAAAGACAAATATTGTTTTTGTGTAATTATTAATAAAATACTATTTGCATTTTCTCCATCATCCCTTAGCTGAGATTAAAACTTTTAAGGAATGAAAAGGTAGATAAATGAAACATTTCATTCTCTTTTGAAAATGATATTCCGATATGTGTTCTTCTAGTTTTTAATTCAGAATTAATTGCTTTGAAATAGGTGCTTTATTTTTACATAACTCTGGTATTGAGAAATTTTATTGCAGTAACTTGTGACTTCATAATTTTATAAGTGACAATGAATGTGTCCTCTGCCACCCTGTTAATGCATTATAATTTAAACCTTGGCTACAATTTGAAGAAATCTTTATAGCAAAAATTAAATCAAAAATTGACCATCTACTAGTGGTTCAGTAAGAAAGACCATCCATGTTTTCAAAAGACGTTTGTGTTCCTCCTTGCTCAAAATCATATTTTTGTACTAAAAATGTCTTGTATATAAGCTATCTGGAACCATAAAGTGTGCATCTAAGAGTACATATTACAGTACATGTGTGATTTAATAATGTATTCTAGCTTCCTTCAGATAGAAAAGTTTCAATTGCATTTTTACATTACATATATATTGGGGAAAAATTTATTTCCATTACAGGGAGGGTGGAAGCTTTGTATTTTAGAGTGTATTTCAATTATCCATTGAAGAGCATTATCAAATATTAACTCTGATTACATTTACCAGAAAGGATTACATTTCCAGAAAAATGAAAAGAAAGCTTAGGTTGTCCATAAATGTGTATTTTATTTAATACTCTTTCAACCACCAAACAATTAAACATCTCTAAAGTGAATGCATAAAATGTCCATTTTATTAGTTTGACCACAGTACAAATTTCTAAGTGTAAATGAAGTTATATATTGTTGTCAGTTTGGAAAAGGGCAAACATAACATCCATAATGTAGAAAAATTCGTACTCCAAGCTCCTGAACATTCAGCAATTTTTTTTAAACCAAAAGAATTAGGTTTGATATATGGTTTGATATAATGTTTTTGAATCAAAATATATATATCAAATCACTCCACTGTCCTCCATTGCTGAAACAATTTGAAGGTTTGGTGTTCTTAATGCAACTCTTCGCTTTTTTTTTTCTTAGCAGTAAGGAAGATGCTTATATTCTCTTCTGCATATAGGAAATAAAAACCTAGAAACTAGCGCTAGCTCGTACAGGCCTTTTCATTCATACAAGGACATACTCCACTAAGACCATGTGGAAATATACTTTGCTTCAAATAGAATGGCACAATATTTTGGGGCTCTATCCATATTACAAAAGAATTAATAGATCTTTTATGCTTGCATGGCACCATTTTATCTGTTCATGTGATATAATTTGTATGAAAATAAAATTTATACTCATTATTTTAATGTTTACAGACCAATGCTCTCAAAAGCAGCTAACAGAGGAAGTTTGGAGGATCGTATTAAACAGAAAATATATACCATCCAGCGTAACAAGGCAGATATGGATAAAAACTTTGCTAGAAGATGATTTTATTTTTATAGTAAATTTTGAATTTAAAATTATGCCATCTACAATTATAAAATCTCTGGCAAACCAGCAAGCATATTTGAATGATACAATGCATATAGAAGGGTATATATCTATCTATATGAATAAAAATCTTCATTTCTTATATAAAATTCTTTTTATTTTCTTCAGACAGTTATGTCCTTTTGTTCACCTGAAATGTATCAAAAAGTCAAAAGTGCATTCGTTAAAATGCACTTTGACTTTTTCGTGCACATCGCTTAAATGTAAAGCTGCAGAACTTCCTGCCCTGCCATCAGTAAGTAGGGGACACAAATGGACTTGGAAAGGCCATCATCTGTCTGATGTGACATTTTAAGCTGTGGCTAAGTGTGTGGGAGAGTCATACCCTGTGCACACTAAAGAACACTGTGGATGGCCTTGATGGGAGGCTTCCATCTGTCCCCTAACAGCTGTCCAGTGAATCATTCCCCCCCCCCCCCCAACCTTCTCTGGACCCTCAGAGTCCTTGTGACCTAGCCATTTAGCCAATTGTGTACAAAAGAGTACTGCTCAGAGGTAAAACAACCCAAGATATAAATCCATATATTTTCAAAGAATAGGTAAAACAAATACCCTGTAAAAGGAGTACTTTCATAGATGCTTGATCATCTCAAGTTGAAATGCTACATTATCAGATTGCTTCATGATATCTTAAAGATTAAAGAAATCATTTAGGTAACTCAAAACGATGGAGAGCTGTTGGAGGCTGGTCGAAAAATCACAGGGGTGGCCGTATTCTTTGCTAATACCATTCTGTTATCTCACTACTATGGCAGCACTTCCAAACAGCTATCAGAAGACTTGTTCAAGGGCATCCAAGGGTTAAAACACCTCAAAATAGTTGCTATATTGGACTACTGCTTTTGGCTACTGTTTTTTGTCATTTTCATGTTTTCTATGTGTGTGTTTTTAAATTTGATTTTGGATTTTTCGATTTTTACCTTCTTGTTTGGTGCACAGTAGTCATTATTGCTGATGCACCATAACCCCAAATAACCAAACCAATCATCACAACTCAAAAATTTTCTTAAATTTAGCCATGTAAAACTATGACAGCTCTTTATGAATAATACAAGCATATGAAGGACACTTCCTACTTTTCATGACATTTTTTACAGATCCAGAAATGAGAAAAACTAACGGCAGATGCCAGGGCAACAGGATGGATATTCCAAGCATTCCCAGTGATATCGTTTAACATTGTTACATGTGCAGTATGGGAGGCACATTGTTATGCAGTAAAACAGTCTTCTTATTCAAAAGTCCAGGGCACTGCAACTTTATTGTCTGCCTTAAAATTCCCAAAGTTTTGCAATATCATTGCAAGGTGTCACCATAATTCAAACACTCAACAATGAACTTTGATAGACAAAACATCAGTGTATCATACATTTGTTCAACTTTTGATGCTTCTGTGTAGGATTTGTCGAGAATCCACACATTGTTTATCATGCTCAAACCAATACTTGCCACTGATTCTGGTATTGGCTACTTCCTTCTATGTATATCCGTTTTCCTGTGTAAGGGTACAAAGATCACTTGGTCTATTACTCAGATATAGGGGCTGTCCACTTTTTATTTGAACAAACCTTATTAATTTTAATGTTTTAAAAATGCATTAATGTCTTTCATCTTGGTGATGTAAATGAATAGTACTCAATTGGATATCTTCATTGCACATGATGCTCAGCCAGTTGGTGGATTCAGCATTTTTGTTGGGGGAAAACTTCCTGGACTGGTTTATTTATATTTTTTGTTCTCTGTAGCAGCAATCCCCATTTCTCAGCCTGGGTTAGTGGCACCAAGAATCTCAGGCTGAAATTATGCATGCAAATGATGTAAATGATGATGGGTTGAAATTAGTTCTGTCTTTTCATTTTAGTCAGAGACAACATTTTAAATTTATTAAAATTTCTTCACATAAACCAACAGCCCTCCAAGTTGTCAGCAGTTGTGGGGGGGGGGGGGGGGTAGTTGAAGAATTTGGTTCTCTGATGAATACGGACTGAATTATGAGGCAATATATGTTGCATTTGGTGGTATCCATTTGTCAGGTTTTAGAGCAAGAGTTCTCAAACTCTAGATAAAGTCAGGTTCAAATTTTTCAAACTCAAAATTATTGAATCAAGGTCTGCTCCTATCATTTTGATAATTAGTGAGCTCCAGCCCAATTATGGGAAAATATGTTTCATATATCATAAAACACGTACTTAATTGCATGCTGATAAACCATTTTTAATACAGTAATCCCTTGGTATACGAACAATTAGTTTAAGAGAACCTTGAGAATTAATTAATAGCTATTTTTATTTGAGAATTAATTAATAGCTATTTTTTGATTTACGAGCCAATTTTCGCTTACACAAGACTTTTCCTTTCTTTCACAGACTGATGGCTTGGGAAAGAAAGGAGCTTGTATAAGTGGTCTGCTTGAAAGGAGCTCTGGTTAAGTTAGGAAAGTGACCAAAATGGACTAATTTACTTTAATATGTAATAATCATTTGTTTGCGTTACATTCATATTTATAATAAGAATGATATTATTGTATATGCATTTACCATACAACTTTAACGATCGTAATTATTGTTTACGCATAGGCAAATTGTTTTTTTTTTTTTCATACATAGATATTTTTCTGCTTTGTATTAAGGTGAACTTTCTATTTTTAAGTAGAAACTTTTGACCTCTGGAACCAATTAAAATTTATAACTTGGGGGAAGTAATATGAAATGAATTTTCGTTTTAACGGTTTCGCCTTACTAGCAGTTTTAGAGGAAAGATTTTAGCTCATAAACCGAGGGATTACTTCGTATTATAGGCTATTGCAAACTTTAAAACAAGTATAATTTAATGCAAAATTAAAATCTTAATGCTATATGGAAGGAAAACTTAAAAACAAATCGTAGAAAAATTCTTAGTATCATTATTATAAACGATTCTGCAATGAAAGAGAAAGAATAAATAAAAACAAATGCTGCAAAATGCAATTTTTTTAAAAATCTAAATGCTGATTTAAGGGTTTATAATTGAAAGAATTTTTGTACATAATTACAAAAAAAAAAAGCACTAGTCCAAGCTCATCTCTAATCAAAACTTATACATACAAGATCCTCATGCAACCATAGGCTATGGAGGTCCGACCAGACTGTAATTTTTACTCTCGAAAGCCGTTGCAGGCCAATTCATGCAGAGTAACAACACATAACTTAGTCATTATGATAGTCATGGTTCGCTTACTACTGAAGTTGAGAAAGAATGGGACCGTTTTAAACAGACTTTTTTTGGTAAATAACAGTACTCTTTTAGGAAAAAAGGAGCAGAGGAGGCAGAATTATCTGAGTGATAAGGCACTTGAGCTTATTTCAGAAAGAAAGAACTGTAGGAATGTCCTTAATCACTACCCTACTAGTCCTAATAGAAAGCATTACAGAGAGTTTAATAAATGTGCAAAGGCTGCTGATAAGAAACTTTGGCTTGATGGCTTGGCTGACAAAGCCGAGGATGCAGTTAGACAGCACATCATCAGAGAGCTATACCAGATAGTTAATGTGTCGTGTGGTAGAAAAGGGACAGATATACAGGGATTGAAGGATAAACAAGGTAAGATTATAGAAGGTGTGGATTCTTCATGGCTAGGTGGGTTGAGCATTTCAGTTATGTTCTAAACAATGTGGTTAGTTCTACTCCCATTGTTTGCAATGATCATAGATGCATTGGTTGCTTTAATATTCGCCCTATAACACAATCTGACGTTATTGTGGCTATTTCTAAACTATACTTCATAAATCCCCAGGGGTAGACGAAATTACTACAGAAATGCTTAGAGCTGGGAATTTTTCCGTTACCACTTGGATGACTGAAATTCTGAATATCTTTTATGATAAAGGCATGGTTCCTAAGGATTTTACCAGAGCTATTGTTATCCCTATTTTCAAAAAAGGTGATCGCAGTTCTGATAACTATAGGGGTATCAGCCTACTCTCTGTTCCAGGTAAAGTTCTTTCCATGATTGTGCTTAATAGAATTAAGAATCTGGTTGACAGGCAATTGCGTGATGAGCAATGTGGATTCAGAAGTGGTAGGGGATGTGAGGATCAGATATTTTCACTTAGGCAGATTCTTGAGAAATGTTTAGAGTTTCAGAAACCTTTGGTTGCTAGCTTTGTTGATTTCAAAAAGGCTTTCGACTCTGTTGATCGTCATTATTTGTGGTTGATTGTGAGATCATATGGTATACCTGACAAGTTAGTTAACATAATGAAAGCTCTCTATAATAACACTGAGTCGTGTGTGAGAGTTGGTAAGGTTTGTAGCAATTGGTTTAGCATTACTTCTGGTGTTCGACAAGGGTGCATTTTATCTCATTTTCTCGTTAGTTTGGTTATTGATTATGCAATTAAAAGACCTTGCTCAAAAATTAATTTAAAATAAAGGGAAAGATTTTGGCCTTAAATGGTCTGAAGATCTGAAAATATTTGATTGATTGTGCTGATGAGATGAACTCTCATTCGAGCTGCTGATGAAACTGCTGTAGTAGAGTAGGTTTGGTGATAAACAGAGAGAAAACTATAAAAATAATAATAAATAAATACCCCCTCAAGATGCTGCTTGCCACAGAGGTCTCACAGAAGCCTGTCAGTTTATATGCCAAAGTAGAAGGTCAGAGGATGGCAGGACCTCAGCAGAAAAACGACACATACATCCATGCCTTATCTGGGGCTCGAACCCAGGTCCCTTAGATCAGTAGCCAAGCGTGCTAACCACTCGGCCACGGGACGGCTAAAGTGATGAAAATTGGTCAGGCAGACTGTGGTTCAGTTAATATGAATGGCTGCACTCTTGAGAAGGTGTCTGAATTCAATTTCCTTGGGAGCTATGTAGCAGATACTGGTGATGCGTGGCATGAGATTAATAGACGAATAGGGATTGCTGCCGGGACTTTTAAGAATCTATGGAGAGTGTGAGGAATAGGCGTATACACCTGAAGATTAAAGTTAGACTGTATAATAGTTTGGTTCTCTCTAGGGTTAGTTATGGTAGTGAAACTTGACGCTATGTAAACTAGGTAACAGGAAACTTGATGCTTTTGATTCTAGATGCTTACGCAGTAACTTGGGCATTAGGTGGTTCAACTTTGTAACTAATGAGGTTAGGCAAAGGAGTTTGCAACCTCCTTTAAGCAGAATATTGTGCAGAGACTCCGTTGGTTTGGCCATGTTGCCCGTATGGATAACTAGCGAATAGGGTTATGAACAGTGTGACTAAATGCCTCAGAAAGAGGGGGACACCTAGGATGCAGGGGCAGACAATGTCAAACAGGACCTTGTTAGAATTGGTGTGCAATGGCCAGATGCAGCAGATATAACTCGGGGCAGATATGCTTGGAAAAGTAAATTGCACGTCTGGTTGGACCTCCGTAGCCCATGGCTGCTTGAGGATGATGATCAAAATAGACGGACAAATCAAGTTCGTAAAAAAGCAAATGGTGCTTCGTGTTTGTTCCCTGCCTGGGTACAAACAAGAGTAAAAATCAGAACAGGCGTACAGCAAGACACGTTTTAGGGGAGAAGATAAAATAAATGTCAAGGGAAGTGAGAAAATTCCTTCCATTTTAGGGGGAAGAAAAGAATGGGGGGGTCGATTTTGTATAGTCTATGATACTCCCAGCATCACAGCTTTCATTTGTCACATAAATCATTAAGTTTCTCCATCGCGTTATAAAGGTATAGCGGGACAACAGTTTTGACAAATTCACAAAAACTGACATGTCAAGCGAAAAGCAATTGGAAGATAGGTAAAAACGTTAGATAAATACAGAGTGCCCCTGAATTCATGACCCAAACGTGAGGGGATGGTGGTACACACCGAACCCACCAATATTCGTCATAGAATATTCATACCATAAAACAGATAACCCAGGTACAAGCACACGATCCGCCCTCCGGAGCCTGGGTGTGCATCGGAACAGTGTCTGGCGAGTACTGCATGAAGAAGGGCTACACCCCTATCACTTGCAGCGAGTGCAGGCATTGACAGCTGTTGATTATCCCCTGCGCACGGATTTCGCCCAGTGGTTCCCGCAGCAAAGTGCCGCACATCCCGATTTCCCCGCGCATGTGCTCTTTACAGATGAATCAACATTCTCACTTGAAGGCGTAATGAATGTCCATAATGCACATTTGTGGGCGGCCCATAACCCCCATGGTATACGTTCAAGTTCGAACCAGCAACGGTTCGCCGTCAATGTCTGGGCGGGGATCGTGCATGACTACTTAATTGGACCCTACCTACTGACGGACCGCCTTCATGGGCGAACGTACTGTATTTTTCTGCAACAGGTTTTGCTGGAATTGCTTCAGGTTCCTGCCACAATCAGCACCTTTATGTGGTTCTAGCACGATGGGGCACCCACCCATTTCAGCATGGATGTGTGTCAGCATCTTCATACCACATTTGGGAACCGATGGATTGGGCACAGTGGCCCCTCAGATCGCCCGATCATTCTTGTATCTATTTCTTTCTGTGGGGACATTTGAAGAGTGTCGTGTACGAGATGCCCGTGCAGTCCACAGAGGATCTGGTAGCCCGACTGTCCATCGCAGCCGCCGGTGTGTGCGACAAACCCGGTGTTTATGAACAGGTACTCTGATCACTACATCGTTGTGCCGCGTGTATCAACGTTGGTGGGTGGGCGTTTGAGCATTTGTTGTAATGATCTCCAATAAATGTCACTCTGGAAACCTCTGTGTCTGTCCATTTCTGACTGCGTTGCGGCCGCATATTCTATGACGAATAATGGTGGATTTGGTGTGTACTACCATCCCCTCACGTTTGGGCCATGAATTCAGAGACACCCTGTATAGAGGGAAAATTGTCATTAGCTGGGTGTGATCTGAATCCACGACCTGATAACATGTCATGAGCACCTGACAGCTTATAGGAGGTTGCGGGTTCGGATCACCACCGGCAAATGGCAATTTTTCCACTATATTTAACAAATTACTACAAGGTGTATATCTCCGAAATCCTATTATTTCAGGTAAAAACGTCTTTCCCAATTTTTAGTTATATGAGACAGTGCCGTAAAATATTGAATTGTCCTTTAAAATATAGGACGAATGGTCACCGTAACAATAGCATAAATTCCAATAATCCATAATATCCATAATAAATTTAGCCACTTAGTAAAATAAAGGTGAGTTGGCAAAATTCAGAGTAACGGTAAAATCTTGGGGAGTTGACAAAATTCTGAGTGACTTGGCAAAATTCAGGTGAGATGTAAAATTTTGTTTTTTTTTCTTCTGTAAAATTATGGCGAGTTAGCAAAATTCTGAGTGACGTTGCAAAAATCAGGTGAGATCTAAAAATTGGAGGGGGGGGGGGGTCTGTAAAATAATGGCAAGTGGCACCGCCAACATATATAGACCAGTGGTTCTCAACCTTTTATGTTTCACGTACCCCCTGGAAATGTATATGTAACTGGCATACTCCTTGTGCAGACAGATAAAACTATAGTTATAGTATAACAATGGGAATAAAATAAAACCTACATAACATATATCTAGCGACTTTTGAGCTCTCAAGGCGTATCCCACGTTGAGAACCAACCCTAGTATAGACAATAATGTAGCAAGCGCCTGTTGCTTAGTGTTGTGCTTACATGCCTTAAGAAACAAGAATCTATTTTAATTAAATTGTAGTGCTAAATAAAATATTCTTTCAAAATAATCTAGATGTCGAGATATTTTGAGTGATAATTTTTTTAAATACAATATTTTTAGATGATAATAAAAGGAGGGGGGGGGGAGGCTCCCCAAGCAAGATGGCCAAAGGGTCCCGCTAGTCATGAGGAGAGCAGACGAGTACCCCCAAGCAACTACCAGAGCCAGGAGGGAGAATGTCGTTCTCAAAGCGAAGCTAAAGCGTATGTTATACTAAGATGCATGCCGGGATACTGATCACTAGAAACTATCGTACGGTAGTTTTTAGTGGGTAACGTCTCTCGAAATATACGATATTATCATGTATTAGGTGTAGGGGGAGGGATTAACAATAGAAATAGGAAATGTAGGTTTTTGGAATAGTTGCATTTAAAATTCTATAGTTTTAAAATAAATGTTAAACGTGTTTTTTGCAAGCTATTAATAACGATCATATAGTTAGAAATTCGTCTTAAATTTCAATGTTGGTATTTCTTCGGTTGCCAACAAAATTTATTGGCGTGCCATTTATTTGCCAGTCATATAACCAGAGATAGAATGGTAATCTTTTTCAGGTATGCAGCTGTAGGAGAAAGGACCGAGCTGCGATAAACAAAAACTCGATTTCTTTTTTTTTTTCAAGATTTTACTACTTATGTTGTTAGTTCGCACTTAAAATATTTTTTACCTGAATTTCTTGGAACTTGTAAGAAATAAGAATTATTATAATCAATAAAATGAAATGTGGGATGCTACAATGCCTTCTGTTTGCACCTGCATGCATCCTACAAAAGATGCAACAAATACACTGAATGGACAAATTATTATATACACCTACCTAACCTGTTACTCCCCCTTTTGCCTTCATAACAGCGGCCAGATGTCTTGGTAAGGACTCAATGAGGTTGAAAACACGGTGGTGGTTTTGCAACCCATGAAGCGAGGATAGCCTGTCGTAGAGTATCCACATTTTGCCAGTGGGGGTTGGCGGGCTCGTACAGATCATTCTGATTCATCCCACAAATTATCAATGGGATTGAGATCGTGATCAAATGTAGTAAACTCCAATCAATTCTGCAGCCAATTGGTCGCCACTCGGGAAGTATGCGGTGTGGCGTTGTCCTGTTGCGGAAAGAGAATCATTACGAATGGGTGTAGATGGTCGGCAAGGAAGTTCACACATCTTGTGCTGGTGACAGAGGTCTCTAGGAGACCACAAGAAGTCCCATGTAAACGCACCCCAAACTGTTACACTGGCTCTACCTGCCTGTATGACCCAAACTTGGCAAGCTGGGTCCATATCTTTGTGTGGTTTATGCCACACACACCCTCCCATCGGCGTGATAGAGTTGAAGCCGTGATTCGTCAGAGTACATGACGTGTTCCCAGTCCTCCGCACAACAGTTGAAATAAACCTTTGCAAGCTGCATCCATCTTTCGGTGCCTTGCAATCAGCGCTGGATTAACCATTAAGCAAAATAAGCACTTGCTTAGGGTACCAAGGGAAGGGGGGCACCACAGAGTTTTTCCCCTAGCTATCATATCCTTAACTCGACCTTAGTAGAATTTTTTATAATTGTCTTTTATCTGCCGTGTTCGACTTTAATCTGAATTGTTAAAAAAAACGCTTTCGTTGATATGGTGAGTGACTTAAGTTTCATCAGTATCTTCGACACTTATTGTCTTGTCAATAAAACAGTGGAAGAGCCGAGGGAAGCACCATTGTTGCGCTGTGCTTAGGGCATCAGTTGGCCTTAATCCGGCCCTGCTTGCAGTCAACAAAGGGACGCAATGTTCGCATAGACTGCCATAGCCTATTTTTTCCATGCTTTGTGTATGTGCCCTCATTCAATTTCAACATTTTGTGCTCCACGGTAGCTGTGCGATTCCTTGAACGATGCAGGACAGTCTGTGCTCACCTCGAGAGTCAATTGCACGTTTATGTTCACATTTCTCCCGCTGGTTGGAAATTTTGTCACATTTTACGTAGTCTTGGTATACATGTGCGATGGTGTGATATGGAAATCCCAAGAATTCAGCAGTTGCGGTGATTGAACAACCGGCCTTCTTCACACCTACTATCTGGCCATGGTCAAACTCACTCACATTGCTGCCTTTACCCATGATTACTTTTCCGCGGGTGACTGGTTTCCAATATGTAGAAACCTACTCTATTTATAGGCATTGCCAGTTTCAGCACCCCACGTGATAGTTCTGCTTTGCATATTGTGATTGGGGTGTATATAATAATTTGTCCATTCAGTGCATATGCAAGTGAACTTTTTTTCCCATGTAGCTATCAATGCGGGATAAGGGTCAAGTTTGAATAGACCCAAACCACTTCATATTAGAAATATGGTTTTTCAAATTGTTTCTGATGGAGAAAAAGTTCTCGAAATTTAGAAATCTATGTCAAAAATAAATGCATTTTAATGATGTTATGAATACACAGCAATTTATACTCCAAATAATGCCATTTAAGAAAACCAATTGGGGATAATTTAAAGGACAATATAACAAAAAATACTTTTAGGTAATTCTTATCAGGCCTGGATCCAGAGGGGCAGGGGTGGCTCAGTCGGTAGTGCGCCAGGCTCGTAATCTGCAGTTTCCAGGTTCGAGTTCCAGCTGGGTCAGCGTTCAGATTTATCTCCGCAAAACTCTCTGTCCTGCCCACGGTCAGTAGGGGACACCATGGGCTTGGAAAGGCCCCCCCGTCCGTCGGATGGGACGTTAAGCCGTGGCCCCCTGTGCACATTAGAGAACATGCTGGATGGCCTTGACGGGAGGTTATCATCTGTCTCCCAACAGCTGTTCCAGTGGGTCCCCTCCCCCAACCTTCGCTGAGCTTTCGGGGTCCTTGCGACATGGCCATTTAGCCCATGGTGTGCAAAAAAAGTGCCGCTCAGAGGTAAAAAAAACCAACCCAGGATCCAGAAAAAAATCGTGGGGAGTGGAGCAGGAGACAGAATTTTTACTACTGTCTAACATTTTCCCTCCTTTTTTACAAGTACTTATAAAATGTCTTGAAAAATGCACGAAATACGCACAAGGTTCATAATATTTTGCCACTATTACCCTTATTAGCATTCTTAAGTGGGGGGGGGGGGGGGGGGATGCTCCCCCACCCGGCCATGATTTTTACTATGTTAAAGTAAAAAATTCCAATCTCCATATATCTTTAATAATAAATAAATGTATCTTAAATCTCCATATATCTTTACATTCAAAAATGTGACAATATAAATTTATCCATAAGATCAAAATCTAGACTTCCAAAAATATTATTTCCATACGAAAGAAACTAATATTTATCAGCAGCATCGTCGGCGCAAGATATTTTACAGTCAAGTAAATTTACTTTGCACCAGGTAACTTTATTTTTGCCGCCCTCCATCACAAATGAATTTAGATTTTGTTGGATGTTACAAATTATTTTAATATTTTCAGCCCTAGGCGATACCATTTTTTTCATCTAAAAACATCTTACGATATTTGTGGCTGTAACCAAGTTTATTTTTCTGCCTTCACATTGAAAATAAATTCTATCTAAATCATTAGTAACAGGGTTTCAAAATTATTAAAAAGCTCGAATAGATTTGGAAAGATTTTAACACTTTGTATTCATGGCCCCTTTTATTTTGAGTTGAGAATAGAGCATGCCATCAATAGCGACAGCTTGGAAGACTCTTGTGCTCGTGCCCGGATCTAGAAAACGTAAAGGGGAGGGGAAGAGAGTGAGACTGGCTGTACATTGCATTATAACATTTTGCACTCCGTTTTAGAGGTCTTCAAGAAATTTCTTGAAGGATGCGTGAAATATGCATAAATTTAATCATTTTTGTTCCTCCATTATCCTTACTAGCATTCTGAAGCGGGGGAAAAGGGATTGTTCCATTGCCTCCCCCACCCCTAGATTCAGCCGTACTTATGCTGTTGGCCCGGTCCTGAACAACAGTGCTAGCAGTTATTAAAGTTTTCTCATAAGTTGATGAAAAGTAAAGAATCTTATACGAAATTATTGAGTGAAAAAAAAGTATTTTCCAAAGTTCAAATGTTCCAGATACCACAACACTTTCGATACCGAAGCAAATGTTTTGTTAAAAATCGTGATTTTGATAAATTTTATTCAGATATTTAATCTTAATTCACGTTCCTCATAAAAAGCTTATTACAGTTTCGAATTTATCTTTCCATGTATATCAAAAGAAATTCTTTAATTTTTTGATAAGCCTCATTGATATTTTATAAGGTGTTGGATTTATAGGCATAAGCTGTATATTTATATGGAAACATGATCAGTGATTCTAAGCTTTATGAATATTTTGAAAGCCACTTCCTAAATTTCTGAAACATAATATACGATGATTAAAATTATGCAAAAAAAGCGAGTATGTTTCATTCAAATTTTAGCCACAGATTTCAATACGCAATTCATTTCTAAATAAAGTGATTTGAAACTTCTCTCGTTTTTGTTGACTGCATTTCTCGGAACGGAGTACCGGCAAACTAAAAGATATAATGATGAAAATGATCTCAGAACAAATTAAAGAAAAATATTAAATGCAATATTTTTATAATCAAATAAAATTTTTTTAACAACACAATGCGTAAAGTATGTACATGTTACAATAAAGAATGAAATGCTATTTCATATTCTCTAAGGGATGTAATGTGTGATTCATATCTAAAATGCAGAACAGTCAGCTTCAGAGTCTAATGCGGTAAACGGCTCAGATGTTCTCTCCTGTTCTTCATACCTCCATCATCTGTGCTACCAGGGTCCACCTTTCCCGGACACGGGTCTCTGCGCATGGTGAACACGTGGACGAGAGTTCAGGACCCTGTGAAGGTACCCGAACTTTTACAGGGTGATCCCTTCACTACAGACAGGGCGTTTTGTATGTTCCTATGTTTAAAAAATAGTAATGTGGCGTCCTAAACTGACTTGGTAGTTTATAAAATTAGTTAAACCTTTAGTATTAAACCATTATATAGTAGAGAACTAATAGAGTATTCTTTGCCTAATAAGATTATTAATAGTCCATTTTTTTTAATGAAAATAATGCATGTTCTTTAGCGGTGTAAGGTACGGCTTTCCTGCAAAGAGAGAAATGATTTAACGATCCCTCTGAAGGATGATCTTTACCGAGCTTATTGCACTGGAAGATCCGTGAAAATCTAATAGGTGGGCAGGACCGAATTTAGACTTCTGGTGCCCCTAGGCACACGACGTGGTAGTGTGCCCTTATGTGCAGTAGTTTTTTTTTTGTGTGTGTATTCTAGGCATTTTAGCACCTATGCAGTTCTTACAGATTTGTGAATTATAGGCTAGCTACAAATGAAGCTTGGTCTCTTTCTTACACCCATAAATAGAAATTTTGATATGGCTTTGTTTGATGAGACACCTCTTTGGAAGGAGCGAGCCAAACCGTGGGTCAAGACGGGCGGAGCCCTCTTGGTGGCCTAGGCTGCAAGAGCAGAGCCCCTAATATCTAATGTTAATATTCAAAGTATTTTGCTTAAAAAACACTGTATTTTCGCTAAAATTCCGACATCAATTTTGATTACATTATTTCTTTTCTTCATGGTTGTGAAAATAAAAGTTTTGTATTCTTCCTATACGTAATTAAAGAAAAGTTACCGTACATAATGGCACACTACCCTTCTTTTGCCTACGGGCGTGCGAGCTGTAAATACGACCCTGCCTATGGTCCTCATAAAAACTAGACTTTTGATAAATAATTTCAATGCAAACGATATATAAGTATCACAGTGTGAAATTTTAATACAACATGAGTGTATAAACTATGCACAATACAGTTATTCACAATGCTATTTGTTACATACATCAGGGTTGTTTAGGATGCTCACAGAGCAGTCACACAAAAAATATAGCGGTTACAACTCTGATTCAACAATAGTGGTAAAAGCTTCTGTACATATGAAGAGCTCAGTTCACAGCAGATGAATTTGTGTTATTTCTTTAATCACCTAATGGGATAAAAATAAACGTATCATACAGCAGAATAATTTTATTCTGAATAACTTTGAAACTATTATAATAAATACAGCGTATGGAAACTACTTAAAATATATAATAGTTTAATTTCCAAATACACTGTAACAAAAAATTTAAGCACCCCGAAACAAGTGTCCAATCTTACTGAAATTTTGCACGTGCAATGAGGGTGCAAAGATAAAGAAGTGATTAAAATTTTACAGCAACAGGGCTCTGTATTGCAGAACAATGGCTCCATAAGCATAATAGTTGATTACGTAGCACTGCCACTTCTGGCGGCGATGCATGCCGATATCCAGCATGGCATTGAGTCAAACAATAGTCGGATCCTCCCATCCTGTGGCAGATTCTGCCATGCGTGCTCTAATTGCTGAGCAAGTTAGTCGACATTTCGAGATGGTTGCAATGCATCGCCGCCAGTCCTTATATACAATGTCCCATACGTACTCAATGGACAAGAGGTCTGGTGACCTGGCTAAACATGAGGGAGGGTTTCAAAACCACGGAGACAAACATTTCTGGGAGAGATGAGCAATGTGCGGCCTGGCATTATCGCGTTGGTAAATTTTGATTACATTATTTCTTTTCTTCATGGTTGTGAAAATAAAAGTTTTGCATTTCAAATAAATAAAAGTTTGCATCACATCAGATGAAAGAAGGCTATCATAGTGTTGTAATAAATGTAAATATTCTATATCCTGCAGATAAGCTTTAAGCTTTGCAGGTTACCTGTAACGATAAAATTTATTTGTACTATGAACAAAGAATAATAAACTAAAAAAAAAATCTCTCTATTCTGATGAAACAGGTCCCTTAGTTATGAACATTCCTATATTCATTTGCATAACCTATGGAAATCATGTGATTGGTTTGCTTTGACTCGTTGTTTATTGCGTGATACAACAATGCATGGTTACTCCAAATCTCACAGCATTTCACTGTCGTGTTTATGAGATCTTATAGAATTTGTATATTATGCTCAATTTTGGACCCATTGTAACATTGATGGCCCATGACACTGCAGCTGGAATCACTTGTATATGATCTATGAGATGGAACATAACATTCTTCCCAGTGAAGGTTAATTGATTTTTCTCATAAAAACTTATGATGTACATACAGTGACAACTATTCCTAGCAATGACCTATGATGCATACACTCGAGGGATCAATTACTACTGTTTAATAAGCACAATTTTATAGTGTGAAATAATTTTGTTTCATAATAGAACAATTCCTAAATATTATTTTTTATATAAATTTATTAAACATTTTGATGTTATCCAGTTTTCTCTGTCTGTTAACATAGTACATAAAATGGTAATTTTATTCATTTAGAAATCAATCACTAATGCCCTTTCCTGACAAATAAAGCACATGGGATTCTTAAACAATTTTATTTGAATGCTAACTTACTCATGAGTTTAAAATTCATCTTCAAGAGGTGCAGATCTGAAACAGAAAACAAGAAACTTTAAAGCCATACATATGTAAGATCTATAAAAAGCACTATGAATTTAACAGCATTTACTGTGCAAAAATTTAACTCTATTTAGCAACATTTAATCCTGTCATAAATTATAATTTTACACGTACAAGAGGCATTAAAAAAGTTCTTCACATTCATCTGCACAACAAAAAACCAGTGTACTTACCTCAACAAAACTTTTAATGTCCTTCAAAGTACTCCTCTCCACCACCAATGCAAAGTTGCAGATGTCTATGCCAATTCTGAAATGCTTGGTGGAATATTGGTGAATACTCCACAATTCTGAATGAATGCATTTTTCAAGGTCTTGCACCCTTGAAAAAGGTTTCCCAGTAAGTTACTTTTTAATTTTCGAAAACTAAAAATTGCATGGTGCAAAATCATGTAAATATGCAGGATGGGGAACTGTTTGATTTTTTTCCTGCTCCAGACAGGCTGTAACTTGCCGAGTTTCGTGAGCATTGGCATTATTATGAAGAAGCAGAACCCTTGACAGGCCTTTTGTTGGATGCTGCTCCTCCATCTCCTTAATCATTTTGGGAAAAGCAATGGGTACCATTTAGTCCATTATGTGCAAAAAAGTGCCACTCAGAGGTAAAACAACCCAACAAACATACCCGTACAGGCACTTGGGCAGATAAATCTACTGTAAAAGTACAATGCGGAAATTGAATTAAAAAATGATATATTTCTCTATTGTCACTGTTAATAAGAGGGGCATTCAAAAAGTTCTTGACATGCATCTGTAGACAGATGCTGGGAGATTTCCTGGTAGGCCAATCTCAAAATATGACCTCGAGGCAGGTCGGTAGTTGATTCTTAATTAAAAAATAATGGCTAAGAGCCATAGTCTAATGTGATGAATTGGTTAGTGGAAAATATAAAATAATGGAATTGAAATCTCTGGGTCATGGGTCCTGGGCCTTCTGGCCAGAGTTGCAAAACACAGGCAGTAGGTAGACAGGAAGAGGCCTTAACTTTTCAATAACGGAAAATATTTGGAAAATCGACTTCTTGCGAATTAAAAAATTACATATCATATTGAAGCTAATTGGCCAGTGCATCTGTACCGATTTTTTTATTCGTAAGTTGAGGTATTGAGAAACCCAGCTTTTCCAACTAAAACAGCGTTTTTTGTTTTTTCAAGATCAATAACATTATATTCATTTCCAACTATGTGATGATGTTTGAAAAGATTTGAAACTTTATTTTCTGCTCTTTGAAATGGCATCAAATAGAATTGTGTGTTAAGAGATTCTTTTTTTTTGGCATGAATTTTTTGATATAATGAAAAATAGTAAACATTCTGCATGAGTCCGAAGCTAAATTCGATATCAGGTTAATCGTTAGATTGTAACCTTTGTAAACGGAAAAAAATTAGTTGCACCTAGGCAGGATCTAGGGAGGGGTGTGAAAAAGAAGGCCATACCCCCACCCTCTCTTGAGAATGTTGGTAATAGAAGCCAATAGAAGCCAAAATTTATTAAACTTGTGCATATTTTTCAAGAAATACTTTTAAAACCTCTAAAACGAAAATGTTACATCATCATCATCATCATCATCATCCTCAAGCAGCCATGGGCTACGGAGGTCCAACCAGACCGTGCAATTTAGTTCTCCAAGCAAGTCTATCCTGAGCTATATCTACTGCATCTGGCCACTGCACACCAATTCTAACAAGGTCCTGTTTGACATTATCTGCCCACCGCATCCTAGGTCTCCCCTTCTTTCTGAGGCCTTTAGGAACACTGTTCATAACCCTATTCGCCAATCTATAATTATTCATACGGGCAACATGGCCAAACCAACGGAGTCTCTCTCTGCACAATATGCTGCTTAAAGGAGGTTGCAGACTCCTTTGCCTAACCTCATCATTAGTTACAAAGTTGAACCACCTAATGCCCAAGATACTGCGTAAGCATCTGGAATCAAAAGCATCTAGTTTCCTGTTATCTTGTTTACAAAGTGTCCAAGTTTCACTACCATAACTAACCCTAGAAAGAACCAAACTATTATACAGTCTAATTTTAGTCTTTAGGTGTATACGCCTATTTCTCCACACTCTCCATAGATTCTTAAAAGTCCCAGCAGCAATCCCTATTCGTCTGTTAATCTCATGCCGCACATCACCATTATCTGTTACATAGCTCCCAAGATAATTAAACTGTGACACCTGCTCAAGACTGCAACCATTCAGAGTAACTGAATCACAGCCTGCCTGACCAATTTTCATCACTTTAGTTTTCTCTCTGTTTATAACCAAACCTACTCTACTACCAGTCTCATCAACGGCTCGAATGAAAGAGTTCATCTCATCAACATCATTTGCCAGAAGGGCTAAATCATCAGCATAATCTAAATCAGAAATTTTCCTATCTCCAGCCCATTTAAGGCCAAAATCTTTCCCTTGAAGTGAATTTCGCATAACATAATCAATAACCAAGCTAAAGAGAAAAGGAGACAAAATGCACCCTTGTCGAACACCAGAAGTAATGCTAAACCAATTGCTACAAGCCTTACCAACTCTCACACACGACTCAGTGTCATTATAGAGAGCTTTCATAATGTTAACTAACTTGTCTGGTATACCATATGATCTCACAATCAACCACAAATTATGACGATCAACAGAGTCGAAAGCCTTTTTGAAATCAACAAAGCTAGCAACCAAAGGTTTCTGAAACTCTAAACATTTCTCAAGAATCTGCCTAAGTGAAAATATCTGATCTACACATCCCCTACCACTTCTGAATCCACATTGCTCATCACGCAATTGCCTGTCAACCAGATTCTTAATTCTATTAAGCACAATCATGGAAAGAACTTTACCTGGAACAGAGAGTAGGCTGATACCCCTATAGTTATCACAAGAACTGCGATCACCTTTTTTGAAAATAGGGATAACAATAGCTCTGGTAAAATCCTTAGGAACCATGCCTTTATCATAAAAGAGATTCAGAATTTCAGTCATCCAAGTGGTAACCGAAACATTCCCAGCTCTAAGCATTTCCGTAGTAATTTCATCTACCCCTGGGGATTTATGAAGTTTAAGTTTAGAAACAGCCAAACTAACTTCAGATTGTGTTATAGGGCCAACATTAAAGCCACCAATGCTTCTATCATCATTGCAAACAATGGGAGTAGAACTAACTACATTGTTTAGAACATCACTGAAATGCTCAGCCCACCTAGCCATGACAGAATCCTCCCCTTCTATAACCTTACCTTGTTTATCCTTCAATCCTTGTATGCCTGTCCGTTTTCTACCACACAAAACATTAACTATCTGGTACAGCTCTCTGCTGTTGTGCTGTCTAACTGCTTCCTCGGCTTTGTCAGCCAAACCATCAAGCCAAAAATTTTTATCAGCAGCTAACTGATCCTTTACAAGTTTATTAAGGTCTCTGTAATGCTTTCTATTAGGACTAGTAGGGTATTGATTAAGGGCATTCCTGCAGTTCTTTCTTTCCGAAATAAGCTCAAGTGCCTTATCACTCAGAAAATTTTGCCTCTTCTGCTCCTTTTTTCCTAAAAGAGTACTGTTAGTGTCCAAAAAAGCCTGTTTAAAATGATCCCATTCTTCCTCAACTTCAGTAGTAAGCAAACCATGACTGTCATAATGACTAAGTAACCTATCATGGTAAGCTTTGGCTATAACTGGATCTTTCAGAGCTTCAGTATTAAAAGTAAATTTTTTAACCCTAGCACAACACTTTTTAAGTTTAAGTTGCAACACACTTTTAACAAGGTAATGGTCAGATCCAATTTCAGCTCCCCTATATGCCCTGGTATTCCTAACAGAACTAGTCCATTTGCTGTTAATTAATATGTAATCAATCATATTCTTATGCAGCCCATCAGGTGAAACCCATGTGTACTTATGTATGTCGCGGTGTTTGTAATAAGTGTTAGTTATTCTGAATCCATTGAGTTTACTTACCTGTAGGAGACGTTGCCCATTGCTATTGCAGCTACCAATACCAAAAGGGCCTATTACTCCTCCCCAAAGGTCAGAGTCAGTACCAACTTTGGCATTGAAGTCACCAAGAACAAGGGTAATATCTCCTTTCTTGACAGAATTCAAAATATCCTGAAGTTGTTCATAAAACCTATCCTTCTCATCCTCATCGGCATCCTCAGTGGGGGCATAACAGCAGATAACATTCAAGTCTTTAACGCTTGTCTGAAATTTTGCTGTAAGAAACCTTTCATTAATGCACTCATATCCTAGAAGAGCATCACTAGCGTGTCTGCTGAGAAGCAGACCCACGCCTTGGTGATGCTTTTTGTCGTCCCTCCCTGAAAAGAGAAATTTAAGATTATTTTTAAGAATCTGACCTTTATCTGTCCATCTGGTCTCTTGCAAGCCGAGAATATCTAAATTATAACGGTGGAATTCTTGTGTGAGGACATCAAGAGAAAAAGCTCTGTGCAGAGTCCTCACATTCCAACTACCTATGGAGAGAAAATGGTTAGTGGGATGTTTAAAGAAACTATGTTTATTGAGAGAGGGAATGCCGACAATATCAAACAGCCCCCTAATCGCAGACATGGAGCAAAGACCCGTTCCCTCACTACTAAAGGCTGAAGCCATCTACACTGGAAGACTTCCTCCAATGTAGAATTTGACGATGCCAATAGAAGCAAAGAGTTCAGGTGCCTGCGATGACTTCTGCTCAGGATTATCCACCAGCTGATAAACATATCCTGTGGATCTATTCACTTGGGGCTGTCAACCCACAAACAAAAAGAAAACACAGCGGAAGATTTTCCCTCCACAGAAGCCCACCAGTGCAGCAAAATCAGGATCCATAATCAAGCTCAGAGCCATATATCTGTCCAGTCCAGTAGGTTTATATGGTCAGCACCAGGACCCTGTGTGGTTGACCACTCCTCAGCAGGGTAGAAAAAAAAGAAAAGTAGCCATAGTTGTCCAGATCAGTAGGCCACACTAATCTGGCAGCCCTCCCCTTCCGTTCACTTCCACAAGAGAGTATCTCTTTTGAAAGTTACTAACGGTCCGCACCACGAGAAGGCGGGGTTGGACATTAGGTGCTAGGCCTGGCCGGTTCTATGCATCATCACAGGGGATTGGTGCATAGCTCTCCTTCCAGTGACTACCTAGCTACCATTTACAGACCGAAAATGTTACACTGGAATAGAAATACAGTTTCTTGCCCCTCCCCCTTTTTTTTCCTGCCTGATTGCATCATTCAGCCCCATAGATGAACGAGAGTACAAATTGGTAACTACCGTAGTTATAATGAAGCGATTGCAAACCTTCTATAGATGAGCATTCCAGTAGCATTTTTGCCTGGAACCTTAAGATCCCTTTATCTGCTATTTGCTATATCCAAAATAAAATTTGAAGAAAATGGTTATCTGGTAAATTCTATGAAGAACTTAAGTACTCGTTTTTAGAAAAACTACAAAATGGCAACAACTTTATGAGATGAATTTAATCTGGTTTCAAAATTAAGCAATTTAAAAATAATAAAATATATAAAATACACGAATCCAGTGATGGGTCAGACTCAGAAAAAGTTACCAGCAATATGAAAAAGTACTGTACACAAAAATCATATTGTAAAGATTGCATTTATGTATTGTAGTGCATATGGTTAGCGTGCTTGGTTACTGATCAAAGGGACCTTGGTTAGAGCCTCAGGTAAGGCATGGATGTTTGTGTTGTCTTTCTGCTGAGGTTTCACCATCCTCACATACCTCCTACTATGGCATACAAACTGATAGGCTCTTATCAGACCTCTGTGGCAAGCAGCAGCTTCAGGCAGTATTATTTTTTCATTTTCTAGCAGCGTTAATATAGCACACAAATATATTACATTGGAATCTATGCAGGTTGCATGTGAGGGAAGTTTTTTTTTTCATTTAAAAATAGCATTACTTATTAATTGTAAGAAAACAATAATTATAAATGAAATATTTTAAAGTTTAAATTTTTTTAATAAAATAACTTTAATTGAAGTTTTTACTGGTCATAGAAGAAACTTTTTGCCATATAAACATTATGAACCCTTGATTAAATGTTTATATGAAGGTTCTTTGCACCATCATATAAACATTTAGATTTTGATGACTGGCAAAAGTCATCAAAATCTAAATGTTTATATGATGGTGCAAAGAATATGACATAATAACCAATGCACGTATTAGCAACATCATTAAACAGACTAAAACATACAGAAATAAAAACACTAAAATAAACAACACTATACAGAAAAAAACTTTCTTCTGAGTCTGCAGAGCTATCATGCTCATTGCCTCTTGCTAGTAGAGGGTTGTAGTGAAGGGCTAGATTCTGCTGTTGTCACTTACTAATGGAGAATTGTGTGCAGACTTTGGAGTTTGAAGAAATTTAAGAGAGAATTGTGACTATCACTGAACAAAAGCAGAACAAATTAGTTTGGCATAGGGCAGTGGATGCTGTCCATAAAATCAAGGTTTTACTCTACATTAATAAAAATTGGCACAGAGCAGATGGATGCTGTCCATAAAATCAAGGTCTTACTCTACATTAATAAAAATTGGCACAGAGCAGATGGATGCTGTCCATAAAATCAAGGTTTTACTCTACATTAATAAAAATTGGCACAGAGCAGATGGATGTGTCCATAAAATCAAGGTTTTACTCTGCATTAATAAAAATTGGCACAGAGCAGATGGATGCTGTCCATAAAATCAAGGTTTTACTCTACATTAATAAAAAATTGGCACAGAGCAGATGATGCTGTCCATAAAATCAAGGTTTTACTCTACATTAATAAAAATTGGCACAGAGCAGATGGATGCTGTCCATAAAATCAAGGTTTTACTCTACATTAATAAAAAATTGGCACAGAGCAGATGGAGCTGTCCATAAAATCAAGGTTTTACTCTACATTAATAAAAATTGGCACAGAGCAGATGGATGCTGTCCATAAAATCAGTGTGTGTGTGTCCAAAAAAATCAAGGTTTTATTGCAAATCAATAAAAAGTATAAATACATAATCAATTCTAAACAAAATAGTTTCTGTTAATTTTAATATATTATTAATTAATACAAGTCTTTAAATAAGTTAGCTCATACCTGGAGGAAGACATGCCAAGTGAGGTGAGCATTTCTGGGTTTGTGGTAGCTGACTTTGTAGCATGGAACTGTTTTGAAAATTCTCGTAGTTTATCTGGGAGGAAAAGTGCACTTTCCCTTTTCATTATCATGTATTCGCTAGGAACCAACCATTTATTTTCCAAACACTCCTCCACTGTAGATCTTTTACTGAAGGAAGAAAAGTGATAAATTAATACCTTGAACATGTATGGAAATAGTTTTATGCTACCTAGGTTTTAAAATACATTATTTCTGTGTGTAGGTAACTTAAACATACTATTAATATATCAACTATTCTTTTTCTATACATAATAAATATATTTATATGAACTTTCAAATGTTTCTATCTCCTTGGTGGTGCAGTGGCATCATATTGGCCTGTGTGCCAGGATGGCATGGGTGTTCTGGGTAACCTGTAGCTAAGTTAGTAGCTTTGTATCTGATCAGAATTGAAAAAAAAAGAAGGAAGCATGTAATAATTGCATCTTGTTTAGGCAGTTATCGTAATTAAGATAGGGTTGGGTTGTTTTACCTCTGAGTGGCACTTTTTTGCAACAATGGGTTAAATGGCCAAGTCACAAGGACTCCAAAAGCTAAGAGAAGGTTGGGGGAGGGGACCCACTGAACAGCTGTTAGGAGGCAGATGGTAACCTCCTGTCAAGGTCATCCAGTGTGTTCTTTAACGTGCACAGGGTATGGCTCTCCCACATATGGGGCCATGGCTTAACGTCCCATCCAACGGATAGCAGCCTTTCCAAGCCCATTGGTGTCCCCTACTGACCGTGAGCAGGGTGGGGATTTTTGCGGAGATAAATCTAAATGCTGACCCAGCTGAGAATTGAACCTGGGAACTGCAGATTACGAGCCTGGCATGCTACCGACTGAGTCACCCCCTGCCCCAATTAAGATAGGAAAGAGGTGATGTCTAAGAAGAAAAATAACAAGGCATTATAACAATGTTATTTTTAATATCCATATTTAAAATATATAATAGAATGAAAGATGTTTCTCTCTCTATTCTAACACCCAGAGAACCAAGGGTTATCTTATATTTGTGCAGTTAGACTACTTAGGTAAATATTTTTATGTCATAAATACTTAATGCAATGTTTTTATGGCAGGTAATACAGCTATATTATGTAACTTGAACTGTTTCAGTATAGATGCTGTACCATTTTGTTTACTGTGCGAAGGCTCCAAGTTAAGGCATTGAACCTCCTTTCACTTGGGACAATTGTGGGAATATGCTGGATGGTCACCACTAGAGTTCACCCAGCTTGCCTTGTCTGCAGTGCAAGGTGATCCTGACTGCCACAATGAGCACCAGGTAGGTTTGCTCCAGCAAGCTTTGTGGGCATGGCCATACTTCTGACACTGGAAGCAGTGCAGAGGATTAGATATATAATGGCCGTACCTCACAATGAAGGTATCCTGCCTTGATAGAAGTTGACAGGCATGGTATGTTGAAAGTTAGAATCAGTACTTGGGTGGGTACCAATTTACCATCATGACACATCGAAACCCAATTGACTGCTGTTACTCCCTGGGGGGAGAGCTCTGAGAGGATTTCCTCCTTAGTGACAGAAGTCCCCACTCAAAGATCACACCCCAAGATGAATTCAGTGATTTGTGGGATGTAACTGTGACAGTCACTCCACCAATCGCAGTCCTGAATTTTTAGAACAAGCAGTCTCAACAAGCAAGTCATTGGATCATAGGTGCTTGATGGATTTTGGCAAACCCACAAGACCTTCCAAGCTTTTATTAATGAAAAATGGGGACATGTCCCCAATTACCTGATCATCCATTCCATGGATGATCAGGTAATTGGATAAAGATGATGGTATAAACGACAAAGACAATGAAGAAGATGGGGCAATGTCGAGCCATTTTGGCGGCATTGATCATATCAATTGCATTAACTGAACTCATGATTTTTAATTTGTGGTTAGTGCCCATGGTTCCCACTTTCCACAGAGCCCAACAAGGGGTGTAGCCAAGTCAGGTGCCAGGGCTAGGGGAATATTGGGGATTTTCAAAATCGGGACAATGTGGCAAAATTTGAAGTGGCTTGGCTAGATTCAGGTGATATGCAAAAAACTGGGTTTTTCTGTAAAATTATGGTGTCAGCAAAATCAAGGCAACTTGGCCAATCTTGGGCAGTTGGCAAAATTTGTAACCACTTGGTAAAATACAGTTGAGGTGAAAAAATTGGGATTGTTTTTTTGTATAATTAGGGAGTTAGCAAAATCCCCCCCCCCCCCAAACAAAAACGAAATCCAGTGTATGTCCTTGAACAGAGAAATAATTAAATTTATGCAAAGTCCCTGGATAAGGCTTGGATGTTCATGTCGCTTTTTTGTTTAGGTCCCGCCAACCCAACAGGCCTTCTCCTATGGCATATAAACTGACAGGCTCCCATCAGACCTCTGTGGGAAACAGCTGCTTGAATGGGTAATTTTTTTTTTCTTATTTTCTCAGTTGGAAAATTTTCATTCTCTCCCCCCCCCCCCCCCACTTCCCAATCATAATCCCTTTGCTACACTTCTAGTTTAAGGTCAATCCTGACTGAAGACAGATTGTTAGGTCTGTCCAAATAATCTACTGAGCAAAAATAACCAATTTATCTTTAGAAGATACTGTACAAGCTTTCTGAAGAATGAAAAGCACAAAAAATATTTCAGTACCATTAAAATACTTGTGACACCATCATCATCATTGGAAATAATTAATGAATGATAATATAAATATTGATGAATACATAATGCAACCAATCTCTTAAGAAGGGGCAACAATATATTTCTTGCATAACAGTAGCACACATAACCTAGGGACACTCCTGGCAGGGGTAGTAGGAAGTCTCAAGTTTATAGTGGACCATTTAAGGATGTACAAAGGATTTTATAGGCCCAAAATGACACCCTTACCTTCACTCATGGGTTATTTAGTAATCAAGATCCATTTTAGCAGCTTGTCATTTGGCCTCTGGAGTACTACTGAGTGTCAAGGGCTGGCTTTCATGTTGCCTCTCTGCTGTATGACTGTAATAGGTGAGAGCCACATGTGACACACATGATCTGTGCACCACAGAATGCTGTGATGTGATTTCTGCTGCTCTCTTACAATGGGGAGGAAGGGGGAGTGGAACCCACCAGAGAAGAAAGAGAGTTCTTTCCAGACTGTCAAATGGGTCAGAAGTGGAGTGCTGTGCTCTGGAAGCCAGCAGATTAGAAGGATTTTTATTAAAATGTTGTGTTGGCACTCAGGGAGTGCATGACTGTATTGTCTTGTGTTACTGCAATATGTTGTAACATTAAATGATATCTAACCTAGAGATACTGAGTATCTGGTTTTCTTAATGAGCATGCTAATTGCAGCATGAAAAGGCTTAGTAAAGGCATTCTGCTGATAAATTCTCTTGAATAAAGAAGAGAAATCATGACACTGAGGGGGGGGGGGGTTCCTTCGTGGAAAAAAAATTGCTGACCAAACCTTAGCAGCTTATCCCTTCAGGAATGCAAAAATTGCTTTTCACTGAATATAAATAACACTCACAAGTCTCTTGCAAGGGGCCATGGCTCCCTTATTATGACTGCCATTGGTTCCTTGCGTAATGTTACAGGGAAATTTCCAGAACATTATTAAAATTTGAAATTTATTTTAGAATGAATTTATTAAAGTTATGAAAATACTTTTATGTCAAAACATTTGTATTATATATATATTTAGTATATCTTTCTTGTTTGTTCATATGATTATTTTAAGAGAAGCATTGCTTCCCTTGTTTTCATGGATGCCAGTAAGCTGTACACTGGAATCGCCCTCCACATGTCATGAAGGGCAATTCCAGTGTCTTGGTTGCAGGTGGGGATGGGCAAGGTCATTATTTCAATGGCCTCACAGACTATGGTTCCATAAAACATGCTTGCTCCAAAAACCTTCTGAGTTTTCTCCTAAAAACTTTTAATATGCAAATAGTTTGAAGGGTGAACTTAAAAATTTTATTGCTCCATGACAAAAAATTTTAATTTTATTTTAATTAATTTCTGAGCAAGATCTTTTTAATTGTGTACTTAAAGAAAATAGTTTTTGTTAATCCCACATTACGTAACTGCAGTAATAATTTGTATATTATTATTATTTAAAAGACATCTATAACCTAAAAAAGGCAGTTAAACTATCAATTCTAAATTATACATTTTAACTACTCATATTTTAGCAGTGATAAATATTAATTTTTTTAAATATAAATACTTACATTGGACAGGATTTAAAAATGTGCATTAAAAATCTTGTAGCTTCAGTTGTGACATCTTTGCATAAGTTTTCAAATTGGTAACGGACAAAGATTACATTGTCTTTGGTTTCTTCATCATTTTGCCCACGGAATGGTGAAGTGCCACTTAAACTGCAATGAATGTAATTTTAATTTATACATTTTTCCCCTGCACATTACTAAAGAGAGCTATACAGTTTTGCATTCTAAGAACATCACACAAGTAGCTGCTACCCAAGAAAATCTTATCAAATATAAATCTTAAATCACACTTATAATTATGATACCATTGTTTATGCAGTTTTTATGAGAATGCAATGTGAGACTGAATTGAATATTTTTTATTTGTATTATATTCTAAAAAAAAATATACAAATTTGTGTCTATTATTAAAACTGCAAAAAACTTTGGAAGTCAATTCTAAAATTGCTTCTTTAGTTCCAAACCCCTTCCTAAATTCAAGTTGGTTGTCTGAAAAACTATCTAAATTTATCCAGAAAAGTATTAACATTTGCTTCACAACATTTTCAATGATTTTAGAAAAAACAGATAACAGAGAAATTGAAGAGTAATTATAAGTAGATTCTTATAACTATCTTTGTATATTGGAACACTAGCAGATTTTAAAGCACTTGGAAAGATACCTGATTGTAAGAAGAGATTTACTAAATAAACTAAAATATCTTTAATAATATAGGATGAGAATAGACTCCATACCTGTTGCATTGCTACTTTTTAATTGAACAACTGCTCCAGAAATATCAACATATCACATAAAGAAGGAATTGCCAAACTTTAAGGAAGCCTGATTACAGAATTCATCATATCTAGGAATGCTATCAGAAGCTAGTTCTAATATAAGAGAGTCAGAACTCCAGTAAAATAATGATTAAACTTTCAAGAAAGGTATCGGTTTAACATCAATATAAATTTTTCCTCTAAAATTGATATCATGGTTATACTAAGAGTGATACCTTCCTGGACATTAAATGGGGGTGATAAAATTAGTGAACAACTAACTAAGGGCCATTTGTGATTTCAAAATAGTATATATTTGCAATTTCCTTTTGATTATATCAATTCAAAAATGAAACAAAATCATATAATTGGATACTATCTCATGTCAGTGATATTCTGGAATCGGATGTATGGCCTATGATAATTATCGATTCTGCTAACAAAGGTAGTGAAATATTTTTGGGGAACCACAAAATCAATTTCCAAAGATTTAGGAGAAAAAGATTATTAGGAAGGTGAACAGGGAAGTGACCAGATGGCTAGTGTAGGTCTTCAGATAGTAGTAGTATTCTCTACCAGGTAGATTTTGCTGTGGTGCATCTGCACAGGAATAGGAGTGTAAAAGGTTGAGGCCACCTAATACTTTTTCTTTTTTTAGTAGATGTCTAGTTATTTTTGTTCATAGATTTTAAAACTTGATTTTGATAATTATGCTAAGCAACAAAGGCATATCCAAGTACAGGCCCATTTGGCCAGAGCACCTGAAGAACCCTTTAGTGGAAATGTTTTTTTTTTGTAGCAGTATATTTTATTGTAGATAAGTGCAAAAATATAATAGACCAATAAAATAAATAAATACCCCCTCAAGCAGCTGCTTGCCACAGAGGTCTGACAGGAGACCAATAGGTAACTCGAAATATCACAGAAGAGTAACAGGACCTTAGAATAAAAATGTTATGACACATTTTGTTAGTGTTACTTCAATTTTGCAAAGCAGTGTATTTTTCTGCCTTTATTCCAGTTACTAAAAATTTCCATGGGAGAGAACACGATATAATTCCCCCCCCCCCCCCCATACACACACACACACTTCTCTAGCCCTAGTAGTGTTGCAGAGTGTTTCAAATGCCAAAAAAAAAAATCCTTCCTAACACAATGAAAGCAAATGCTAACTAAATGAAATCAGTGGGTGCATTCTACGGGACTTGCTTGATAGCAAAGTTACTTCAACCTGAAATGAGTGTTATCTGGCTCTAATGGCAAGTTTCACTAGGTCGATCTAATAGAAGGTAATAAATTATCATAGATGCAGTGCCAAAAATCCTGCAATATCATTGAAGAATTAAGAAGAGTTTACTTTTATTCTGGTCACATTAGAAAAACATCGAAATTAACAGTTAACAAAAGATGGAATGAAAGGCCAACCACAATTGAGGTGAATTGTATGAATGCACAAAATGTGTTCAACTGTAATCTGCCTTTAGAATGTAAGCAGAGAAATTTATTTAGATACCATATTATTTGCATTATTCTGTGGTTGAATATATGTAATTTAATTCCTGCAAGCATTAATTACAAATCTATACAATTACATCCAAATACATGCAGGCAATTGAGAAATTTAAGTTTCTATGTTGTTTTTTCTTTTGCATCATAATACTAGTTAACAGCATAGCTTGTTTTATCTTCCAACTAAGAATGTATTAAACTTCTCATCTTTCATTATTCATAAAAGTAATCAAAAACCACATTTTAATATAATAAATAATTTAATAATGCAAACCTGTTCCTATTTGAGGAATTAAGCAAAGAGGGAAAAATATTACAACTTACAGGATATATGTGAGAACACCCACTGCCCAGATATCAGTCAATGTTGATACATCTTCATTCTTTAAGACTTCTGGTGCTATAATTAAATATTTGTAAAATTTAGCGCAAAAACTAAAATGCCTCTATTCATAAATTTCTAAGAAACATAAAAATTACAGATTAATCCAATTATAATGAACTAAACTGCAGTAAGAGAAACAGATTTGTCAAGTATTATTTCCATCCAAAAAAGTATTACACACAATCCACTTTTGAGCTAAAATAAATTTATTATAAATAAATATTTTTTGTGGAAAAAATTTCGCCGACATATGCAATTCGAACCCGCATCTCTCCAGAAAAGTGCCAGAGTATTCTAAACCTGTTGAACTAATGCTGGCTCTTTTTTCCACTAATAATGACTATCACTCTTCCCGTGAATTTTGGAACAGAATTTTATCACAGAAGATGATCATTTTTGAAACAGAATTTTATCACAGAAGAGTAACAGGACTTTACAATAAAATGACTATCACTCTAATAATGACTATCACTCTTCCCGTGAATTTTGGGCACCTACTTTTGGTGCCATCTATGATCTTGGGTGGCAACTATTTCTTTTTAGTGTTCTGAGTAAGATGGTAATAAATAATAAAGTCACATCATGCTATTTAGTATTATTAATGATTTAAACTATAATTGATAATCTCAGGTTACCTGTAGATGTTCACGCTTCATGGGAAGTGTGATAGTCATTATTAGTGAAAAAAAGCCTCAGCTGGCATTAGTTTAAAGGTTAAAATACTCTTACAAGTTTCTGGAGAGATGCGGGTTCGAATCCCATATGTCTGCAAAAATTTTTTCCACAAAAAACATTTATTGATTTATAGACATTTAAATAACTACATGTAACGCTGAGATTATCAATTATACTTTTTATTATACATAAAAAACCTGCATCAACTGATGCAATAAGGCAAATTTGATAATTCTGGATTGAGAGATAAGAAAAATGCAACTGCCTACTCATTCTAACTAACGTGCAAAGTAGGTAATTCCATGCATTGCAGAGCCTTGTTTTTCCATTGAGTTTTCTCACTAAGGATGCTACAAATAGCCATTAAGATAGGCAGCAAGAGAGCAAGAGATATATTTTGGAAACAGTAAGTAGTGAAGAATAATTGATGCATGCACTCTGAGACTTCAAGAAGATTATGTTTCTTCATTTATTGATTAAAGATTGGTGAAACGATCTCTCAATGATGCTGTCAGTTTTTTACATCATAACATAAATAACATTTTCTCTGAACTATAAAGTGTATTCATTTGTTTCAAATAAAGATTTTTCTACAATAAAAATCAATATATGTGCATTTTTTTATATAACTGGTAGATGATCATATGAAGCACACAAAAATTGTAACTTGTTCTTATTGGAGCCAGGTCATATAGCTTCTTAAGAGCTTTGGACTGACTGAGAAAGCAAAATGAAGGAAGAAGATAGTATACTTACCTTCTGAGTGGGCTGACCTGGTAAAGAGAAAAAGGGTTATGGGGGGCGGGGGTGGCTCAGTCAGTTCTCAGGTTCGAGTCCCACCTGGGTCATATCTCTGCAAAATTCCCCGCCCTGCCCACGGTCAGTAGGGGTCACCGATGGGCTTGGAAAGGCCGCCGTCCATCGGATGGGACGTTAAGCCATGGCCCCGTGTGCGGGAGAGCCATACCCTGTGCACGTTAAAGAACACGCTGGATGGCCTTGACAGGAAGGAGGCTACCATCTGTCTCCCAACAGCTGTTCCAGTGGGTCCCCTCCCCCAACCTTCTCTGAGCCTTCGGGGTCCATGTGACCTGGCCATTTAGCCCATGGTGTGCAAAAAAGTGCCGCTGAGGTAAAACAACCCAACCCAAAAACGGTTATGGCTATTGAAGTAAATAAAGAAATGTTTCTCAACTATGCTGGCCATTTTGCTGTTTTAAGAAAATCGCCATTATTAATGCCAAAAAGTTTATGCTTTAAAAACACAAAACATTTACTACAGCATTGATCATCAAGTACTTGTAAATTATGGTCCATCACTATCATGTGTTATGTTTCACAAGTTCGTCATTCAAAAACTTTAAACAACTCTATCATGGCCACCCGATGGGCTGCATAAGAATATGATTGATTATATATTAATTAACAGCAAATGGGCCAGTTCTGTTAGGAATACCAGGTCATATAGGGGAGCTGAAATTGGATCTGATCATTATCTTGTTAAAAGTGTCTTGCAACTTAAACTTAAAAAGTTTAGTGCTAGGGTTAAAATTTTTACCTTTAATATTGAAGCTCTGAAAGACCCAGTTATAGCCAAAGCTTACCATGATAGGTTGCTTAGTCATTATGAGAGTCATGGTTTGCTTACTACTGAAGTTGAGGAAGAATGGGGCAGTTTTAAACAGGCTTTTTTGGAAACTAACAGTACTCTTTTAGGAAAACAGGAGCAGAGGAGGCAGAATTATTTGAGTGATAAGGCACTTGAGCTTATTTCAGAAAGAAGGAACTGCAGGAATGCCCTTAATCAGTACAGAACTAGTCCTAACAGAAAGGATTACAGAGAGCTTAATAAACATGTAAAGGATCAGTTAGTTACTGATAAGAATCTTTGGCTTGATGGCTTGGCTGACAAAGCTGAGAAAGCAGTTAGACAGCACAACAGCAGATAGCTGTATCGGACAGTTAATGTTTTGTGTGGTAGAAAACGAACAGGTATACAGAGATTGAAGGATAAACAAGGTAAGGTTATAGAAGGTGAGGATTCTGTCATGGCTAGGTGGGCTGAGCATTTCAGTGATGTTCTAAACAATGTAGTTAGTTCTACTCCCATTGTTTGCTATGATGATAGATGCGTTGGTGACTTTAATGTTGGCCCTATAACACAATCTGAAGTTATTTTGGCTGTTTCTAAACTTAAACTACATAAATCCCCAGGGGTAGATGAAATTACTACGGAAATGCTTAGAGCTGGGAAAGTTTCTGTTACCACTTGGATGACTGAAATTTTGAATATCTTTTATGATAAAGGCATGGTTCCTAAGGATTTTACCAGAGCTATTATTATCCCTATTTTCAAAAAAGGTGATCGCAGTTCTTGTGATAACTATAGGGGTATCAGCCTACTCTCTGTTACAGGTAAAGTTCTTTCCATGATTGTGCTTAAAAGAATTAAGAATCTGGTTGACAGTCAATTGCGTGATGAGCAATGTGGATTCAGAAGTGGTAGGGGATGTGTGGATCAGATATTTTCACTTAGGCAGATTCTTGAGAAACGTTTAGAGTTTCAGAAACCTTTGGTTGCTAGCTTTGTTGATTTCAAAAAGGCTTTCGACTCTGTTGATCGTCATAATTTGTGGTTGATTGTGAAATCATATGGTATATCTGACAAATTAGTTAACATAATGAAAGCTCTCTATAATAACACTGAGTCATGTGTGAGAGTTGGTATGGCTTATAGCAATTGGTTTAGCATTACTTCTGGTGTTCGACAAGGGTGCATTTTGTCTCCTTTTCTCTTTAACTTGGTTATTGATTATGTTATGCGAAATTCACTTCAAGGGAAAGATTTTGGCCTTAAATGGACTGGAGATACAATTTCTGATTTAGATTATGCTGATGATTTAGCCCTTTTGGCAAATGATGTTGATGAGATGAACTCTTTCGTTCGAGCTGTTGATGAAACTGGTACTAGAGTTGGTTTGGTTATAAACAGAGAGAAAACTAAAGTGATGAAAATTGGTCAGGCAGGCTGTGATTCAGTTAATCTGAATGGTTGCAATTTTGAGCAGGTGGCACAGTTTAATTATCTTGGGAGATATGTAGCTGATAATGGTGATGTGCAGCATGAGATTAACAGACGAATAGGGATTGCTGCTGGGACTTTTAAGAACCTATGGAGAGTGTGGAGAAATAGGCGTATACACCTAAAGACTAAAATTAGACTGTATAATAGTTTGGTTCTTTCTAGGGTTAGTTAAGGTAGTGAAACTTGGACACTTTGTAAACAAGATAACAGGAAGCTAGATGCTTTTGATTCCAGATGCTTATGCAGTATCTTGGGCATTAGGTGGTTCAACTTTGCAACTAATGATGAGGTTAGGCAAAGTTAGTTTGCAACCTCCTTTAAGCAGCATATTGTGCAGAGAGAGACTCCGTTGGTTTGGCCATGTTGCCCATATGAATGATTATAGATTGGCGAATAGGGTTATGAACAGTGTGCCTAAAGGCCTCAGAAAGAGGGGGAGACCTAGGATGCGGTGGGCAGACAATGTCAAACAGGACCTTATTAGAATTGGTGTGCAGTGGCCAGATGCAGTAGATGTAGCTCAGGACAGACTTGCTTGGAGAACTAAATTGCACGGTCTAGTAGGACCTCTATAGCCCAGGGCTGCTTGAGGATGATGATGATGATCATCATGGCCACCAGACTAAAAAAACTATATATTACAAATCTTTGCCACTAAAACCAGCTAAAATGAGGGATGTGAAATTGCTTGCAAAAATTTATGTATCACAATACTACTTATGATTTTATAATAACTGAATGCTATCAAAAAACCATGACAATCTGACAATAACTGTTAACAGTTGGCAATTATTCTACTAAAAAGTTGTCAGATTTTTCAATTTTTACGAAATTGATGGTGATTGTTTGTGATCGTTTTCCTTTTTAATAACAAATTATCGTTTTTATGCATTAAAATTATGTAAATCCAATCATTTTAATTTAAATTCTGAAATTTGTACATAACCTGGATTTTATTATTAATGTAAATTATTGGCAGATTATTTCTGTTTAAATATAAAGTAAATAAATACCCCCTCAAGCAATTGTTTTCCGCAGAGGTCTGACAGGAGCCTGTCAGTTTATATGCCATTAGTAGAAAGTCTGTGAGGATGGTGGGACCTCAGTAGAAAAACAATACATATATCAATAACTCACCAGAGACTCAAACCCAGATCTTTTAGATCAGTAGCTAAGCGTGCTAACCATTTGGCACACCACAAAAATCAGTTATTGCCCAGTTTGCCCAATTTGTTTTCTTTCTTTTTTTTTTTGACAGTTATTTGCAGTTTCCTAAAAGCTTGTTAAACTGAAGATAACTATTTTTTGTGGCAGTGTATTCAATTCTGATATATACAGCAGTTCTCCTTTTACACACTCTCCATTTATCTTTTCTCAGAGATTCACATTTGAAGAAAATATCCTATTGTTCAGATATACACAAAAAATTTCTGAGATATGCAATTTTGAAAAAAAATTGTGTCATACCTGTTAAAAACAAAGAAACACGAATTTCAAAATCAATGCATCAAATTCAAGAATCTGCACTGTATGAAAGGGGAATCACGCAAACATTCATTGTCACTTCTCCTTAGTGGTCAGTGGATTACAATGGCTTCAAAGGCTTTATTGTAATGAATTATTACTTAAAAAAGTCAATAAACAATCAATTCACTTCTTGGTAGAAAGAGACAGTATTTGAAAAAGTGAATGCAGAAAATCTGATAAAAGAATATGAGGAGATGGGCAACAAGGCTTGTGAGCACACCTAATATTGAAATAAATGTTACATGGCTCGCTTTTTGTATATTTTCCATTTATGCAGCCAATTCCAGAAACCCCTATTGTATAACTATGAGAACAAGGTGTATATTTTATACAAATTAAAGCATGTTATCATTTTACATTATTAAACACTTAGAAAAAAATCATATCTTCATATTAATATTCATATTATATATAGCTCATTGAGAAACCTCCAGCCAAAGGTAACAACAATGACAACACATGAAAACTAATTAGAGAACCCAGCCACTGATTTCTTTAAAAATCCATTAATATGATTAAAAATGCACCCCAAAACTTCTTAGAAGGAAATCCATGAAAGAAGTAGAAAAAATATCAAGAGACTTGAAAAAGTCTTTTTAGTCTTATTAGTAACTAATGCATGAGAATAGGAAAATAGTCAAGCAATTATCCAAATGTCTTTCTTAATTAAAGAACCAAGCAGAGAAAGCTTGAAGTCTGTAGATTCTCCTTCTTCAACTACTCCCTCAACATCCTTTGCCTTCATATTTGCTTTAGATTCATTGCTGGAAGAAAGTGTCAGTGCTCTGCCTTCTGAAGACAAGAATGAACTTCCCTCATTAATACCAACCCCCCCTAGTTTTTGTCCAGAAGCAGATATTGTGCCATTAAATGTCAATGATTATTCCAATTGTAATACTTTACTCTTTTACTGTACTTCACTGCGTTTGTTTCTCTTTTTACTGCAGAAAAAAATAACGTTCTTTCTAACCAATATGTCTTTAAAACATTATTCTAGTCCTAAATCCGAAATTAATGTTTAAACATCAAATGTACTATACACAACTACAGGGTGATTCAGAATTCATCATCAATATTTGGTGGGGAGGTAGGTAATAAGAAACGAAGGAGATTTCACATAGGAAAGCATGGGCGCATATGCCATGTAGTAGGGCAAAATGACCCCAGTTCAATGATGGAAAGAACACATAAGAAGGAAGTGGTAAGGAAAAAACATTTATTATCTTGCATGTAACATTTCTTTGCATTGGTTGTACAGACTTACAAGAGGTGCTCGAACTGCCGACCATGTGCTAGAATGCATGACTCACAACGGCGTTGCATGGACAGCCGGAACCTGTGGAAGATGCCTGGCATTTCCCGGATATTTGAGGCAGCAACTGATATGCGTGCTACAAGATCCATAGCACTATCAACAGGGGTCTCGTACACCATGTTTTTCATAGCACCCCATACAAAGAAATCGATTGGAGATAAATCCGGTGAACGTGGTGGCCAAGAAACCGGTCCACCGCGGCCAATCCATTGACCACCAAACTGTCTGCGTAGGTAAGCACGCACAGCATTTGCGAAATGTGCAGGAGCGCCGTCATGCTGGAACCACATTCGCCGGAGACTACCATCAGGAACCTCGTTCAGAAGATCCGGTAACACAGTCTGAAGAAATGTTAGGTACTTGGCACCGTCCAAATGGGATGGTAGTAAATACGGGCCCAACAAACAGTCACCGACAATCCCAGTCCACACATTGACAGCAAAACGTTGTTGCGCAGCTCCAGGTCTTGTACCGTGTGGGTTCTGATGAGTCCACACATGCCAATTGTGTGTTTTGAAGACACCCTCTCGAGTGAACAATGCCTCATCGGTGAAAAGAACATACGTTGGGAAATTGGGATCAACGGCTGTTCTCTGCATGAACCACTGACAAAAAATAACACGCTTGGGATGGTCGTCTGCTGCCAATAATTGCACTCTTTGCAGATGAAACGGATGTAACCCTTCATCGTGTAATATCCGCCACGCTGTTGCTTGCGAAATTCCAAACTGCCTAGCCATACCTCGTGTGCTAGCACCAGGTTGTTCCTCGATTTCCTGTAGGACAGCTTCCTCTACTGCTACTGTCCGTGTTGATCTGTGCCTCCCTCGATTAACATTACTAGCAGCAAACGATCCTGTTTCACGCAGTTGGCGATGAATACGTGAAAACATTTGATGCTGTGGCACACGGCGGTTTGGGAAGCGCGCTGCATACAATTGCCTGGCTCGAAGACATCTTTCTCCTGCCGCACCGTAAGTTACATGCATATCTGCACATTCATTCCACGTATACCGGTTCATGTTACTTCTGCAAATTCACCTTGTCGAATGACAACTGACTGCACGTGTCAAACAGCTGTGCTTCTGTATGAGAGGTGTGTACACACAGCGCCCTCTACACCACCATGCGTTCGTCTGCCCCCATACTTTCCTATGTGAAATCTCTTTCTTTTCTTATTCCCTTCCTCCCCACTAAATATTGATGATGAATTCTGAATCACCCTGTATATATTTTTTAATTAACTTTGCTTTCAAATATTCTCCAATTAGAATAAAATTAAGAAAGTACCTTAAGTCATTACACCTAATATTGAAATAAATGTTACACAGCTCTCTTTTTGTATATTTTCCATTTATGCAGCCAATTCCAGAAACCCCTATTGTATAACTATGAGAACAAGGTGTATATTTTATACAAATTAAAACATGTTATCATTTTACATTATTAAACACTTAGAAAAAAATAAAAGATTAATTGTACCTCTCTATCAGGGGTGGGTAAAATGTATCGGAGAGCATTTTATGTAGCCTGCAAAGTTTTGCAAGACTAAAAACTATAATACTAAAGCATAAATTATGAAAATAAATTTGAGTTTTCAGAAAAAAAAATTCCATTTAATAGAGCTTTTCATAAAAAAAATTTTTGTTCCTTATAAAATGAGTGCAATGCAAATGGTTGTTTGGGGTTTTATGGTGCAAGAGACTATATTGTACCAAACAAGGTTAAATAACAAAAATAAGACACTGAACCTAAGACCAAAGTTAAAATCAACACATAAAGAAGAAAGGAACAAAATTGTAAAGGACACAAGAAAGAAAAGTATATAACAAACAAATGGTATAAAAAACAAGGTTAAAAATGAATCTGGGGTGGGTGTGGCTTAGTCAGTAGTATGTCAGGTTCATAATTATATGTATTCCCAGGTTTGAGTCCTGCTTGGGCCAGCATTGAGATTTATCTCTGCAAAACTCTGTGCCCTCAGTCAGTAAGGGACACTGATGGGCTTGGAAAGGCCACTGTCAATCAGATAAGAGACAGATGGCAAGACTCTCATCAAGGCCATCCAGCATGTTCTTTAATGCGCACAGAGTATGGCTATCTCACACATGGGGCATATAATTATAATAAAAAAAATAATATAAAATAAGAAAAGTAAAACTTATACTCTTTATAAGCAAGCTACCAGAGAATTTGATGGTTTTTATTACAGATGCTTATACAGCAACTTGGTTTAATAAAAATAATTCAATTTGAACAAGAATCATTGCCCTGGCTTGCTCATATTGTCTGCATACAGAATTATATTTTAGAAAACAGTACTATGAAGAGTATATCTAAAGCCTTGGAAAAAGGGGACAGACTTAGAATGAAGTGAGTGGACAGTATCAAAACAGGACCTTGTTAGAATCTGCCTGCAGTGGCCAAATCAGTAGTTGTTGCTCAGAATAGGTGTATTTAGTGAATTAAATTACACAATCCGGTTGAACTTCTGTAGCCTACAGGCTGCTTGAATATATAGGAAGTATGTAAAACAAATAATTTGAAACCAACATAAATAGTTTGTACAAATAATATATATGTGGAAGATATATATCCCTCATAACCACAAAACATTTTTTGGGTATGTCTATGCCAGTTACCCCAGTTTTATAGTTTAATACTTACCCAAATATTCAAGAGTTCCCTGAACATCAACTTTGGCTCCTGACTTTTGTACAAAATGTGCAGAACCAAAATCAACTAATTTGATATCAGGAAGTCTTTGATCTACCATAACCACATTATCTGGCTGTAGCTCTATGTAGCAGATGCCTCTGAAGTGAAGATACTCAACTGCTTCTAAAACCTGTAATTTAATATTTCACAAAGAATTAATGTGGTTTGTTTCACAAATGCAGAGATATGCTAGTATTGCAAATATTAAATAAAGATTAAAAGAACTCTATAAACATTGCAGATGTTATATTAGTCACATGGTATCGTGATAAAAAATCAGCTCATTGACAACAAATGGAGTAACTGATAGTCCTATATCAGTGTGGTGAAGTTCAGATTAGTCATACCTGCATTGGCTTTGTTACTGCATTCTTCTTGAGACCATCTCTTCAGTTGTACAAGGAGGAAAAGTCTGGATTGTATGTTGTTTCTTGTGGGAGCTGGTACTTTCACAGGTCCAGTGTTGCTGCTTCTCACTTGTTGGAGAAGAATTCTTTCATGCAATGATATCATTAATAAGCACTTTGCCACCTTGGTGGTAGCTGCTGTGTTATGAGTCACTGGTTGTCAGAGGATTCTGAATTTCATTCTCCTGTTGTTAGTGCACTGAGCCAGTTGATTATATGAGATACTTGTGACTAGCTATTGCTACACATTTTGTGCATAGTAGCTGACAGGCTCCAGTCAGACCTCTGTAGCAAGCAGCTGCTTGAGGGGGGGGGGGTATTTTTTTTAATGTACAAAAGAGGAGTTTTTGCAATTTGTATAGAGTTTAATAGTAAAAATCTTCATTAAATAGAAAAGAATTTTTTTTTTAGTAAATTCATACAATTGCTCTATATTTTCTTAAGAATCTGCTGCAGTGTTTAACTCTATAGTGTCTGCCACACAAAGATTTCAGATAACAAGCAAATACAATAAGCATCTGAAGGATGTGAATAATCTTGAGTATACAGGAAATTATCTTGTATACTCAAGATTAAATTATCTTGTATATTGCAATTAAAAAATTATCTTGTATACTCAAGATTATTAAAAGGAACAATTATCTTGACCTGGGTGGGATATGAACTCACAACCTCCTGATAATGTGTCAGATGATATGACCACTGACAGGGCCGGCCTTAAGCCGACTGGGCCCAATTGGCTCCCATGCTAGGGTTACGTAGGGGCTCTATTTGCAGATCCCATGTTTGCAATCAGACCCTGAATTTGCTACTGTTGGGCCTGACCATCAAGCTACTGGCTGCCAATCAAGATCTCCACTACTGATGGCTAAACCATATTTGACTTTACATGGCTTTACACCATGGGACTAGTCATTAGAAATAGTGTTGACTAAAGTTGAAGAATCTGGTAAAAAAAAAGCACTCCTAACTATGTGCATTGGGCTATTTACACCTCAAGTGTCATTTGACATGGTAATCTTTTTAGCCAGTTGATTGGTTGGTTATTTGGAGTTTTATGGCACAATAGTAGCTTAGGCTATATTGCACCATATAAAGGTAAATAAAATGGTAAAAGACAGGAAGCCCATAACCAAACTTAAAAAACAACACACAAAATGATGAAAGCAATGAAAAGGAAAGGACAGAACAAGGAAGTATAGTGTATAACATAATTATGTATAAAAACTAGGGTAAAAAGTCTACATATTAATTCTGAGGAAAATAGTTGGTAAAACATAAAAAAGTCAAAGACAGGTGTTAAAAACGATTTTTCATATAAAAGGTGTCTGAGTGTAAGGGATTCAGACATAAAATCATGAAAGTTAAAAAGGCATTCAAGGTTAAAAGCAATACATTTGGACTAAAATATGTTTAATTGTTAAAATGGTGTCACAAAACTCACACTTAGGTTAATTTTTCACCCGAAGAAGAAATGAATGAGTGATAAATGAATGACCTAAGTGGAGTGGAGCAAATTTAATCTCCTCCTTGTGATTCCTACAAAACCATGACTGCCACAGTTTGACACTGGGCTTGATCTCAAAACGTTTTTAACCAACCTATTCAGACCAAAATTTTTGCCACTGTGCCCAGAGCTTGATGGTAAAATACTACTGGAAATCTATGTATGGAACTGGCAGTGTAGAGTAAGACAGGGGTGTGGTTGACCTGGCAGCAGTGTCTGCCAAGTCATTTCCCCTGATCCTGACATAACTAGGCACCCAATAGAAGAGAAGGGTGGCTGTGGTTGCCAGGTGATGGAGCTGCTGGTGGATGGAAAGAACAGGGTATTGCTGATGCTTCACCAAGATTAAAGTTTATAGCAAGCTAAGCAAGTCGATGTAAAGCACATACTGATGATGATGCTTAGCCACTATGTGGTCCAAGGCAAGACTAATAGTGTGCAACTCTGCAGTGAAGATGGAACACTTGCTGTGGGATCTGGTCTGCAATGATTACATCACAGCAGACCATGGCCGATCCCATTGATATGCCAGACTTCAAGCCACCTGTGAAGATGGGCAAGAAGTCCAGGCGCTCAGCACAGTTGCTGTCAAAGAGCTGCCGGTACATGCAGTCTGGAAACCTACAGTAAGAAACCTGCAGTAAGAAAAGCTGCAGGAAGGGGAAACAGTGATGGTGGGTGGAAGAGGCTTGTGTGTCGACTGGGCAATGCTATTGAGACTGATGTTGATGTCTCTGAGTTAGCCTCAGACATGCAAACCAAAATGATGAATGGCAATTGGTCGATTCTGGTATAACATTTCCCACTGGGGACTGAAAACCCAGTCCCAAGTAGGATGGCCTGGCAGGGATTGCAATTTTGCTACATACTGTAGTGACAACTGCTGATAGTGAATAGATAAAGAAAGTTTGTCGGTCTCAACATAAAGACTCTGGACTGGTGAAGTGTATAAGGGTCCTGTGCAAACATGGAAGCCTGATGATGGAGGGGTTCCAGCCCTTCACCTGGGCGGAGTTGTACATCTGGGATCCTTAGTCCAGTTTTGACTGGACAAGTGCTTGGTATAAGTGGAGCAAAGAACATCAGTTCACCTCCCAAGAGAGGGAGGAGATCTTGAGGATGTTCAATGCCCTGTGCACTTGGACTGTAGATAATGAATATGTGATAAAAAGATCGATTTCCAGTCGAAGTTTTCCAGTCGAGACCAAGAAACTTGGTTTCCACCAAAACTGGAATGGTGGTATTCCCTAGTTGCAGCTTGGAGTCCAGATGAAGATTATGCTTGCGGCAAAAGTGCATGCAAGAGGTCTTCTGTGGGGAGAACCAAAACCCATTTGCCATTACACAAACCGATAGATTGTTCAGAGCAGTTTACAGTTATTGTTCATTGACCCTCATGCTGAGCAGTGAGCAAAATATGTTAAAATCGTCAACATAGAGGGCATTGTCTACAGTCAAAGGAAGTTGTTGTGTAATGGAATTTATCTTGACAACAAAAAGTGTAACTCTCAGGACACAGCCTTTTGGTACCCCCTGTTCTTGGGGAAAAGGCCACAATAGAGTGTTGCCGACACAGACACGAAAAGAATAAGATAGAAAGCTTGCGATGAAGAACAGCATGTGACCCTTCACGCTAAAGGTATGGAGGTCACAAAGAATGGCAAATCACCATGCAGGGGTTGTATGCTTTCTTGATGTCAAAGAATATTGAACCAGGTGCTCTTTATATAAAAATGAATTCCTGATCACTGATTCGAGGCAGATCAGGTGGTCTAAGGTGCCTGCAAAAGCACATTGGTGTTGGAAAGAAGGCCATGGTGTTCCAAATACCACACCAATATGGCATTAACAGTTCTTTCCAATACTCTGCACACACAGCTCATCAATACAATGGGACTATAATTGGAAGGAATCTTGAGATCATTACTTGGCTTTGGGAAGGACAAGGATGATAGCCTTCACCAGGAGTCCAGAAACTGCTCTGCAAGGAAAACATGATGAAAGGTCAGAGTAGCCAATCCTTTTCCAATGGTAAGAGATGATGGAGCACTGTATACTGAATATTGTCTGACTTAACAGTAGATGCATGAGAAGAGTGCAGAGCAAGGTAAAGCTCCTCCTCTGTGAATAGCCTGTTGCGAGGCTCCAGGCCATTTGAGCAGAAGACAGTGGAGAGTGTTCAGCCTTACTTTTCAGGGCCAGAAACTTGAAGGGATAAGAGGACTAGGAAGAGATGAAAGAAAAAGATTTCCTCAGAGTATTGGCAACTGCTTAAGGTTCAGAAATTGCCTGTCCATTGTGATCCAGGATCAATAATGAATGGGACATGTAGTCACAAGGCTCCCCATTGGGGAAGTGATTGCTTCCATAAGGGTTGTCCTTGACCTACCATGAAAAAAGTGGAAGGATTGAGGAAGAACAGATGGTGAGGTCAATGGCAGTTGGGGAGTGATAGTGAGTTCTGATACCTGCATTTAACAGGGAGAGTGATGGCTCCAGGAGCCACTGCTACAGGACCCCACCCCTCCCATTGGTGTAGTACTGCCCCACAGAGCCCTATGTCCATTGAAGTCTCCCATGATGAGGAAGGGGGATAGCAGCTGTGAGATGAGGTCATCAAGGTCTTCCTAGAAGATGATGCTTCCAGGTGGAAGATATACAGAGCAGACAGTCAGCGAAAACCCCATGAAGAGGTGGATGGCTGCCACCTCTTCATGACCTGGAATGAAGAATGGTTGCTCACAAGGATAGCACACCCCCATGAGCAAGACCATCTCTATCCCAATCCTGGTGAACTAGTGAAAAGTGAAAGATCGTGTGATCTGTGATTGGCAGCAAGTATGTTTCCTGCAGGCACATTTAAAGGGACTCATATGCCTGAAGGAGGACTTTGATGGGAAATTCACGACAATTCCATTGTAGGAGTGTAGCCTTCTCAGGACTTATAAGAGTGGGCAGATGACAAATTCATATTCAATTTAACTGCTGCAGTGGTTGGTTTTATGAATTGGGGCAGTCTGTATCTATGTCCTTGGAATTGTTGCCAAAAGCATCACATATTGTTGCCAAAAGCGAGCTTGGTGAGCCAACTCCCATCTCAAAAAAGTTGGATTTGTTAAAACAATGAAAACAAATCAAATGGATCTGTGACTGCTTTTGGTGGAGGGGGTAGAATTTTCTTCTTTGGCCCCAGTGGGGGCCCTTTTGCTTGGAAGGTTTAGCTATCTGAGGACAGAAAGGAGGCCTTCTGGTGGTGGAAGGCTGCAAAAGATATGGCAGTCATTGAAATGATGGGCTTTCCAATGACTGCACTGGCATAGGAAACTCTGACAGGGTAGAGTGGGTGGTGCAGCAAGCTTTTTCGCCTCTGGATAGGAAATATTATTGATGTTTCCTCCTACCGCTTGGGACCCCAGCCAAGAGGCAAAATAACCCAACCCATATATAATGCCATTTTCATGATTTGTCTATAAGGTACCCAGACTATTCCTTGGCTAGCCATGTTTCTAGATTTATTGTCACCAAGATGATTGGGGCACACTAGGATATTGCCTGCAAACTGACCCTCAACAAACTCAAAATACAGCTGTGCTATGGAACCATATGAATATGGAATAGTGGGATATCTCTTAGGACACTACCATAAATTTCTGTCACAACTTGTCACTGAATGTATCATAAATCCTGGCAGTTTCACTGCATTCTGAAGGGTGTAAATTTTACTATATTCCATTCATTTAATTTGTTACACTAAGCTGTATATGAAATCATGTCATACCCATTTGATCATCTGTCATGAATTTCAGATAATTCTGTCCACTCCTCTTGGGTGGGGCAATTTCATTGTCAAGCAGTGTATAATTATAAATACATACTACCTTGGATTTGCCATGAGTGGGATCTGAACCCACGTCTCTGGGAAACATGCCTGTTATGCAAACCACTAAACCATCAATAGCTAACCTTTTCTCAGCTTAGTGACCTTATAAACTTTCTGGATATATTTATTTGATTTGCACAGTGGCACCATCTATCCGGGAAGAGGACAACTCTGTTTCCTCATTAGAGATGGAATTAATATTTGTCACTCACGCTCAGGGTGTTAAATCAATAAATCAGTAGTAAAGAATTACAGGATAAGTTCTGTAGACATGGAACTCATGAAATAATGAGCTGAAAAAAGTTGGTTTTGCCATGAGTTGACAATGAAAACAAATTTCAGGATTTGTACAAATCCATTTAATGGATGCACCATTCATTTCCTCCACTACTTTTTTTTCAACCCTGCTGAGGAGTGGTCAACTTCACAGGGTCCTGGTGCTGACCATTTATACCTACTAGACTGGACTTGTTTATGGATTTCAGCTTGATTATGGATCCTGGACTTGCTGCACTGGTGGGCCTCTGTTGAGGGAGAGTCTGCTGCTGTGTTTTCTGTTTGCTTCTGGGTTGCCAGCTCTAAGTGAACAGAGGCATGGGATACCTTATATCAGCTGGTGGATAATCCTAATCAGAGGCCATCGCAGGTACCTGAACCTTACTTAGATAGTTGGGCATCGTCAAGCCTAAACTGGAGTAATGTGTCTCAGGCAGGCCATATGGTTCTTGAAAAAGTCCACTTGAAAAGGTGGTGCCTGAAGTTCCTACCAGCATCGGTGACTTCAGCCTTTAGCAGAGGAGGAACAGGTCTTTGCCCCATGCCTGCGATCAGGGGGCTGTTTGATATTGTTGGCCCTACCAATCTCAATAAACCTAATTTCTTTAAAAATCCTACTAATCATTTTCTCTCTGCAGGAACATAGAACGTGAGGACATTACATAGAGATTATTCTCTTGATGTCCTCATGCAGGAATTCCAGCGCTATAACCTAGATATTCTAGGCTTGCAAGAGACCAGATGGACAGGTAAAGGTGAGATACTTAAAAATAACTTTAAATTTCTCTTTACAGGGAGGGAGGATGGAAAGCATCACCAAGGCGTGGGTCTGCTGCTCAGCAGACATGCTAGTGATGCTCTTCTAGGATATGAGTGCATTAATGAAAGGTTTCTTACAGCAAAATTTCAGAAAAGCATTAAAGACTTGAATGTTATCTGCTGTTATGCCCCCACTGAGGATTCTGATGAGGATGAGAAGGATAGGTTTTACAGACAACTTCAGGATAATTTGAATTCTGTCAAGAAAGGAGATATTACCCTTGTTCTTGGTGACTTCAATGCCAAAGTTGGTACCGACTCTGACCTTTGGGGAGGACTAATAGGCCCTTTTGGTATTGGTAGCTGCAATGGCAATGGGCAACGTCTCCTACAGGTAAGTAAACTAAATGGTTTCAGAATAACTAACACTTATTACAAACACCGCGACATACATAAACACACATGGGTTTCACCTGATGGGCTGCATAAGAATATGATTGATTATATATTAATTAACAGCAAATGGGCTAGTTCTGTTAGAAATACCAGGGCATATAGGGGAGCTGAAATTGGATCTGACCATTACCTTGTTAAAAGTGTCTTGCAACTTAAACTTAAAAAGTGTTGTGCTAGGGTTAAAAAATTTACCTTTAATACTGAAGCTCTGAAAGACCCAGTTATAGCTAAAGCTTACCATGATAGGTTACTTAGTCATTATGACAGTCATGGTTTGCTTAATACTGAAGTTGAGGAAGAATGGGGCCATTTTAAACAGGCTTTTTTGGAAACTAACAGTACTCTTTTAGGGAAAAAGGAGCAGAGGAGGCAGAATTATTTAAGTGATAAGGCACTTGAGCTTATTTCAGAAAGAAGGAACTGCAGGAATGTCCTTAATCAGTACCCTACTAGTCCTAATAGAAAGTATTACAAAGAACTTAATAAACGTGTAAAGGGTCAGTTAGCTACTGATAAGAATCTTTGGCTTGATGGCCTTGCTGACAAAGCTGAGAAAGCAGTTAGACAGCACAACAGCAGAGAGCTGTACCAGACAGTTAATGTTTTGTGTGGTAGAAAACGAACAGGTATACAGGGATTGAAGGATAAACAAGGCAAGGTTATAGAAGGTGAGGATTCTGTCATGGCTAGGTGGGCTGAGCATTTCAGTGATGTTCTAAACAATATGGTTAGTTCTACTCCCATTGTTTGCAATGATGATAGATGCATTGTTGGCTTTAATGTTGGCCCTATAACACAATCTGAAGTTAGTTTGGCTATTTCTAAACTTAAACTTCATAAATCCCCAGGGGTGGATGAAATTACTACGGAAATGCTTAGAGCTGGGAATGTTTCAGTTACCATTTGGATGACTGAAATCTTGAATAACTTTTATGATAAAGGCATGGTTCCTAAAGATTTTACCAGAGCTATTATTATCCCTATTTTCAAAAAAGGTGATTGCAGTTCTTGTGATAACTATAGGGGTATCAGCCTACTCTCTGTTCCAGGTAAAGTTCTTTCCATGATTGTGCTTAATAGAATTAAGAATCTGGTTGACAGGCAATTGCGTGATGAGCAATGTGGATTCAGAAGTGGTAGGGGATGTGTAGATCAGATATTTTCACTTAGGCAGATTCTTGAGAAATGTTTAGAGTTTCAGAAACCTTTGGTTGCTAGCTTTGTTGATTTCAAAAAGGCTTTCGACTCTGTTGATCGTCATAATTTGTGGTTGATTGTGAGATCATATGGTATACCAGACAAGTTAGTTAACATAATGAAAGCTCTCTATAATAACACTGAGTCATGTGTGAGGGTTGGTAAGTCTTGTAGCAATTGGTTTAGCATTACTTCTGGTGTTCGACAAGGGTGCATTTTGTCTCCTTTTCTCTTTAGTTTGGTTGTTGATTATGTTATGCGAAATTCACTTCAAGGGAAAGCTTTTGGCCTTAAATGGGCTGGAGATACGAAAATTTCTGATTTAGATTATGCTGATGATTTAGCCCTTTTGGCAAATGATGTTGATGAGATGAACTCTTTCATTCGAACTGTTGATGAGACTGGTAGTACAGTAGGTTTGGTTATAAACAGAGAGAAAACTAAAGTGATGAAAATTGGTCAGGCAAGTTGTGATTCAGTTAATCTGAATGGTTGCAGTCTTGAGCAGGTGTCACAGTTTAATTACCTTGGGAGCTGCGTAACTGATACTGGTGATGTGCGGCATGAGATTAACAGACGAATAGGTATGGCTGCCGGGACTTTTAAGAATCTATGGAGATTGTGGAGAAATAGGCATATATACCTAAAGACTAAAATTAGACTGTATAATAGTTTGATTCTTTCTAGGGTTAGTTATGGTAGTGAAACTTGGACGCTGTGTAAGCAAGATAACAGGAAACTAGATGCTTTTGATTCTAGATGCTTACGCAGTATCTTGGGTATTAGGTGGTTTAACTTTGTAACTAATGATGAGGTTAGGCAAAGGAGTCTGCAACCTCCTTTAAGCAGCATATTGTGCAGAGAGAGACTCCGCTGGTTTGGCCATGTTGCCCGTATGGATAATTATAGATTGGCGAATAGGGTTATGAACAGTGTGCCTAGAGGCCTCAGAAGGAGGGGGAGACCTAGGATGCGGTGGCAGACAATGTCAAACAGGACCTTGTTAGAATTGGTGTACAGTGGCTGGATGCAGCAGATGTAGCTCAGGACAGATATGCTTGGAGAATTAAACTGCGCGGTCTGGTTGGACCTCCGTAGCCCATGGCTGCTTGATGATGATGATGATGATGATGATGATGATGAATACCCATGGTTAGTTGGCTTCTTAAGTTTTATGGTGATGCACTAAAAACTAAGGCCATAATGCACCACACTAGAAGAAATGAATGCAATGTTGCCAAAAATGATTCCTTTAACATATCTTATGCATGCAGTTTGTTATATCATACAGAAAACTTTTCTTGTTAGGATATTTTTTTGTTTGTTTGTGTGTATGTGTATTGTACAATGGAATGAATAACCAGAAGTAATAAATATTTTGTTAGTAGGGACATGCTGAGATTATAATAGTTAATGCATATATTTCAATATTATTCTTTTATATATTGCTTTCCACATGAATATGTATTTTGCACTTAATATCCTTCCTTAAATTTAGGTAGCTCATTCAAAAAAAATAAATATATGCTGATAGATCAAATCAGCATATATTTATTAAATTTTTAATTATTAATTTAAATTAATTAAATTATACAATTATTAAAAATTAAATTACAAAATATACAATTATTAAAAATTAAATTCAAATATTAAATTATACAATGAAATCACACCAATGACATAAAATACTAGTTATTTCATTGCCACAGAGAATCATTGCCTGAAAACAAGTTAAGCACATTTTTATGTGCCAACAACTTTTATGAAATGGTTAAAAAATATTAAAATATATTTTTTGTATATGAAATAATTACAATTTTTGAAAAATAAAAATTACCTGTTTAATTATTTTGACAACCAATTCTTCATTGTAGTCTTGACGAAGGGATAAATATGTCAGAACATCTATTCCTGAGAGTTTTTCCATGACAAGAACAGTCTTTTCACCACAACAGCTAGCTGATTCCAGGTTCACAATTTTTTCATGGCACAAAGATTTGATTATATCATATTCACGCCGTACAGAAGAAGCTGTTTCAGGGGCAGATTGTATAACCTTAGCAATACTTGTAGAACCACTGTCTTTCACCCATACTTTCATTAACACAGAGAATCGTCCCCTGAAATGTTAAACACATTTTTAATCACTAATAGCTTTTATGAAATAATTAAAAACATATTAACCTCAATTGTAAAAAAAAGTGAACTGAAAACCTTTGTCTGCTGTTTAAAAGTAATCAGGGTAAATGAATTTGAACATTTTTGGCGTAAAGAAATCCCGCTTTTAATCACATAAAAGATTGACAGTTTTTACCATCTCTACCAAGTGGTTAGATGCTTCGATACTGATCTCAGGGACCTGGGTTCTGGCCCTGGATACAGATGTTTCTTTCCTGAACAGGTGAACCTCAACTTACAAACAGTTAACAGGTTAAAAAATTGCGACTCCATCTTCAATTAATGAACATAACTCTTGCACTTATGAATGTCTGAACCTGTTTGAATGTGGAATTTTGTGCATGCATTTTTCTCCTGTTCATGGCTCACAATCAATGTTGGCAATCTTTAGGAAAATTTTGACAGATATCTCATATCTGTCAAAATTCCTCATGAACTTTGCATATATCCAAAAATAGTACTGATAAAAGTAAAAGTTCTTCTTAATTCTTCCAAACAGTAATGCATTGCAAGTTGCATCTAAAGGCATGTTATATCCCTATATGCATTTTATATCCTTATTATATGTAATTAATTTATATTTATTAAAAAATATAAGAAATTATTTGAAGATTGAACTTTTTTATTACCTTTATATGATAAAACTCGATTTTTAGTAGTGATGGGAAGGGGTTAATATTAGCTCTTATAGAAAGAATCAGTTCAACTTACAAACATTCAGTTTATGAACACATTTTTAAGTATGAATTATGTTAAGTTGGGATCCATCTCTATTGTCTTTAGACTGAGGTCTTGCCTTCCACACAGATCTTTCTTGTTGTATTATACTGACAGGAGTATTATATCCTAACAGGTCAGACCTCTATGGAAAGCAGATGATTAAGGGATAAAAGTATTAGTAGAAATAATATTTGAATATTTTAAATTTTAAATCAAGACTTCACTTTAATTTGGCGGTAAACAGAAACAAGTACAATATAAATACATTATGTAAGATTACTTTTGAAGGTGAAATAAGTTGATTGAATTGAGTATTAATCATGTTGATAATGGAAGTAGTGAGTCTTTGTCTTAGAGATTTTCTTCTTAACCCTTTCAGGGATAAGCCTGAAAAACTGGTTTACATCAAGAGGCCAAGCTATTTTTTTTTCACTATCCTCAGCCAAAAAATATAACTTTAGAACGTTTTTGTCAAATAACTAATGAAATTATTTATGGCATATTAAATGCTATATTAATCAGCATTTAATTCTCGATTTTTCTGAAAACAAAATATTTAACATTAAATATTTTGTTTTCAGAAAAATCAATAATTAATTTTATTTTAATATGGCTTTTTTTGAGCCATGCAGTAAAAATGCATCTGGCAATGCAAATAGTAATTAATTTAAAAAAGTAAAAAAATATAATGTTTATCAATAGAAAGGCTATTTATTTATGAATAACAAAAAAATAAAGTTTTGCTTGAAACAAGAAAATTACTCTCGTTTTGTAATTTTTTTCTCTTTACTATAGTTTGAGAAAAGTCCAGGCTTTTTTTTTTCTTTTAAACCATTCAATATAAACATTGGATATCCATTCATTTAGTATTTTCATAAATAAAATACTAACTGAATGAATGGATATCCAATGTTATAAACAATCCATAATGCAAGCCACCAAGCATACAGAACACACACCACACACATATAAGTAATTAGTAGCATCTGTTCTTTGAGCCAGTACCTACATTTACACCTTACGCTTCTAGAAGCTTCACCAACAAGATCTAGTTATAATTTTGATTTGAGGAGTGGGAACAATGCATAGAATGCTGGTATATATGATAAAAATAATTCTAGGAATACTAAAAAAGGTTTAAGTCAGAAAAAAGGAAGTAAAACAGAAAAAAAAAAGAAGTACATACATCATAATTACTTCCAAAATCTTCCTGTTTGAAAAATAACAGTTTTTGATTAATTTTCTGGAGAATTCTGAAATTTTAAGGAAAAATGAGTTACATAAGTTCAAATCCTACTTGTGAGATTAAATTGGAAGGTTGTTTTAATGTAGGAAAATGGAAAGAATCAAATCGGATTTACTGCATATTGGGTCTAAAAAATGGCAATCATATGCTTATATTATTTTTCATGCATGAATGTGTATTTTCTTTTTTAAATTATTTACTTTGCATTTGAATGTCTAATCTTGCAAATGATAAAAATCAATACATTATTTTACACTGGAAATATAAGTTGGGATGAGTTACTTCTGAACAACACTTTTTGCACATAATGGGTTAAATGGACAGACCACAAGGATTCGGAGAAAGTTGGGGAAGAGAATCCAATGTACAATTGTTAAGAAATAGATGAAAGCCTCCTATCAGAGATATACACTAAGAGTTATGTAAATAAAGTCATTTCTATGTACTTTAATTTTTTTTTTTGGATTTTTTTATCAATTACGGGAGCTTTCAAAAGCAATGTAAAAATGTATGTTTAGTTTTTTACAACTCTTATGTTTAATGGACTGAAGAAAATTACTAACCTTCTGCTTAAACATATTTAATATTTTACCTTTATGATTCAGGTTTTAGAAAGCATTTTAACTGAAATAAATTTTGTATTGAATTTTTATATAAACAGACTACTAAAAATTTTTCAAAATTGCACAATTGTAACCATGGTAGATAATTCATTATTTGCAATCTAGATATTTAAGAAGTCAATTCAGATGCTAAAACATGTATTACAAGGGGGTCATGACCCTCCCTTTCAGAATGTCAGTAAGGGTAAATGAGGCAATTGTTTTTTTTTTGTTTGTTTGTTTTAAAAACCCATAGAATGGAGGAGGAAATGTTCTACTGCATTGTAAATTAGTTGATTGATTTTTTTCTAGATTCGGGCCTGCTCAGTTGGTAACATGCCAGGATCATACTCTGAAGTTCCCAGGTTTCAGTTCCACCCGCACCAGCATTGATATTTATCTCTGTTAAATTTCAACCCTGCCCTACAGAAAGGGGATATTGATAGGCTTGGAAAGGATGTCATCCATCAGATGTGATGTAAAGCTGTGGCCCAAGTTTAGGAGACCAGTACTTTGTGCATGTTAAAGAATATACTGAAGGACCTTGATGGGAGACTAATTTGTCTTCTAACAGCTGTCCAGTGGGTTCCTTCCCTTCAATCTTCTCTGAGCTCTTGAGGCACTTGTGACCTGACATTTAGCATATTGTGTATAAAAAAAAGGGCCTCAGAGGTAAAACAACCCAAAAAATAATACTTAAATGGACATTAAACTTTTGATAAATCACATAGCCTAAAAGCTCAAAAAGAGATAATTTAGTTGAATTTCATAAACATTCCATATTTTATTTTACATTAATAAATTCATTTTTATTAACAATAGCCCTACCAGTTTAATGGTACCACTACCCTAACTGGTCTAGTGGTACCACTGCCCTACCTGGTCACTACTAAGACAGTGGGCATGCCATTGTGTGTTTTTATGTTGTATGAGAAACCATGACAAGCCTAACACAGCTTCTAGGATATCTCTGTCCTTTGGGTAGGGAAGTACCTTTTTCCTTCAAAGAAAAAAAATATATTAATGATGGTAAGTTTGAAATTTTGTTCATTTTTTTACAATTTACATGCCATTTTAATTTAAGGCTTAAAAAAACTGCTTAGAGTGGTATTAAAAAAAAACTAATTGCAGAAATAAGTATGACGACATGTTCACCTTTATTTGCCAGCATCTTGGCAATGTTTTGCATAAAAATATCTTTTGACTTACACTTCTAGAAGATGGGGTTTTTAAGATCTTCCACATTAGAATAGATTTCTGTGATGATATGAAGGTTCTTCTCTAAGTTCGTAGCTTAGTCAGCATTGAAATCACACAAGGTAATAAGTAGATAACTGACAATCATCCAGTTCAAAAACAAAGAGGCAACAGACAAACTTCTTGAATTGAAAGGGCATCAATGAAAACAAAATTCAAATTATTAAATCTTCCATACTATTGGCATTGTAGCTTGTGTCAATTTTTTGCAGACCAGGAGCATAGGTGTAGTCAGCATCGCTAGCACAACAAATGAAACTTTTCTCCTAAAAACTTTTAACATGCAAATAGTTTGAAGAATAAACTTAAAAAATTTACTGCTCAATGACAGAGAACCATCATCATCATGGTCATCATCATCAAGCAGCCATGGGCTACAAAGGTCCAACCAGATCATGTAATTTAGTTCTTCAAGCATATCTGTCTTGAGCTACATCTGCTGCATCTGGCCACTGTACCAATTCTAATAATGTCTTGTTTGACATTGTCTGCCCACCGCATCCCAGGTCTCCCCCTCTTTCTTGAAGCCTTTAGGCACACTGTTCATAACCCTATTCGCCAATCTATAATCATTCATATGGGCAACATGGCCAAACCAACGGAGTCTCTCTCTGTACAATATGCTGCTTAAAGGAGGTTGCAAACTCCTTTGCCTAACCTCATCATTAGTTACAAAGTTGAACCACCTAATGCCCAAGATACTGTGTAAGCATCTGGAATCAAAGCATCTAACTTCCTGTAATCTTGTTTACAAAGTGTCCAAGTTTCACTACCATAACTAACCCTAGAAAGAACCAAACTATTATACAGTCTAATTTTAGTCTTTAGGTGTATGCGCCTATTTCTCCACACTCTCCATAGATTCTTAAAAGTCCCGGCAGCAATCCCTATTCGTCTGTTAATCTCATGCCGCACATCACCAGTATCTGTTACATAGCTCCCAAGATAATTATACTATGACATCTGCTCAAGACTGCAACCATTCAGATTAAATGAATCACAGCTTGCCTGACCAATTTTCAGCACTTTTTTTTCACTTTTTTCACATCATTTGCCAAAAGGACTAAATCATTAGCATAATCTAAATCAGAAATTTTCGCATCTCCAGAACATTTAAGGCCAAAATCTTTCCCTTGCAGTGAATATCACATAACATAATCAATAACCAAACTAAAGAGAAAAAGAGACAAAATGCACCCTTGTCGAACACCAAAAGTAATGCTAAACCAATTGCTACAAGCCTTACCAACTCTCACACATGACTCAGTGTTATTATAGAGAGCATTCATTATGTTAATTAACTTGTCTGGCATACCACATGATATCACAATCAACCAGAAATTATGGCATTCAACAGAGTCAAAAGTCTTTTTGAAATCAATAAAGCTAGCAACAAAAGGATTCTGAAACTCTAAACATTTCTGAAGAATCTGCCTGAGTGAAAATATCTGATCTACACATCCCCTACCACTTCAGAATCCACATTGCTCATCACGTAATTGACTGTCAACCAGATTCTTAATTCTATTATGCACAAACAAGCAAAGAACTTTACTTGGAACAGAAAGTAGGCTGATACCCCTATAGTTATCACAAGAACTGCAATCACCTTTTTTAAAAATAGAGGATAATAATAGCCCTCATAAAATCCTTAGGAATAATGCCTTTATCATAAAAGGTATTCAAAATTTCAGTCTTCTATGTGGTAACCGAAACATTCCCAGATCTAACTAAGTATTTCTGTAATAATTTCATCTACCACTGGGGATTTATATAGTTTAAGTTCAGAATGCTTTCTGTTAGCATTAGTAGGGTATTGATTAAGGATATTCCTGCAGTTATTTCTTTCCAAAATAAGCTTTATTACCTTATCACTCAAATAATTTTGCCTCCTCTGCTCCCTTTTACCTAATAGAGTACTATTAGTTTCAAGAAAAGCCTGTTTAAAATGGTCCCATTCTTCCTCAACTTCAGTAGTAAGCAAACCATGACTGTCATAATGACTAAATAACCTATCATGGTCAGCTTTAGCTATAATTGGGTCTTTCAGAGCTTCAGGGTTAAAGGCAACTTTGTTTTAAACCACACAACACTTTTTAAGCTTAAGTTGCAAGACACTTTTAACAAGGTAATCCAATTTCAGATCCCCTATATGACCTGGTATTCCTAACAGAACTAGCCCATTTGCTGTTAATTAATATATCTTTAATCATATTCTTATGCAGCCCATCTGTGAAATCCATATGTACCTACGTATGTCGCGGTGTTTGTAATAAGTGTTAGTTATTCTCAAACCATTAAATTTACTTACCTGTAGGAGAAGTTGCCCATTGCCATTGCAGCTACCAATACCAAAGAGACCTATCACCCCTCCCCAAAGGTCAGAGTCAGTACCAAACTTTGGCAATGAAGTCACCTAGAACAAAGGCAATATTCCTTTTCTTGACAGAATTCCAAATATCCTGAAGTTGTCCATAAAACATATCCTTCTCATCCTCAGTGGGGGCATAACAGCAGTTAACAAGGTCTTTTTAATTATGAAACATTTATGTTTTTAAAACAGAAATTTCGATCTTAAATGTTTTATATATATTTCATAAAAGTAGATAATTCAAGCTTGAAAAATAATATATACATCTTGCATTTGGTGCACATTTTTATTAAGGTACAATACAAATAATTTCTTAGACATGATATATGGCATTGCCACACTTTTTGTTTCTGATACTCAATGTTGAAATAGTCCTCTCATTTAAGCTCACAAATTAATCTGAACTATTGTGGGCTTATTTATTTCTTAAATTATCAAAATTCTTCCAAAATTTAACTTGAAAGCAATTATCAAGGAAGCACAGCTGTTTGTTTTCTTTTCTACTCTGTTATCCATTTTAGAACAATTTTTAGTTTGGTTGTTTGGGGTTTAATGGCTCATTGGCAGCTTAGGCCATAATGCGCGAAATAAGACAAATAAAAGGGTAAAAGAAGCAGAAACCCACAACCAAAGTTAAAAGGCAATAGAGTAAAAGTTAAAAGACAAAATGAACAGATATAAAAAATACAAAAACAAAAAAAGTGTAAAACAATAAATAGAAATATATAAAAGAAAAACCAACCCAGATGTAAAAGACCCAGGTTGGACAGTGTGTAAATGAAAAAGCCATAAAATTACAATCTAGTAAAATAACAGGTAAAATGTAAAAATGCAAAGACAGAAGGTAAAAAGGATGCATCTGATAAAAGGTGTAAGGGGGTTGGACATAAAATCATGGAAGGTAAAATATATACGTCATTCAAGATTAAAAGCAGGACAAGCAATTAAAATATGTTTAATGGTTAAAGTGGTGTCACAAAACTCACACTTAGGTTTGTCATCTGCCTTAAGAAAAAATGAGTGAGTGATAAACAAATGACCTAAGCAGAGCTGAGCAAGTACAACTTCCTCCTTGTGATTCCTGCGAAAACAAGACTGCCATGGTTTGACAATGGGCTTGATCTCGAAAAGCTTATCACCAACCTGTTCAGACCAAGATCGCTGCCACTGTGCCCGGAGATTGATGGAAAAATGCTGCTGGAAGTCCATGTATGGAACCAGCAGCAGAGAATCAGACAAGGATGTGGCTGACTTGGCAGCAGCATCTGCCATGTCATTGCCCTGATCCTGGTGTGACTGGGCACCCAACAGAAGAGAATCATGGTGGTGGCTGCCAGACAATGGAGCTGCTGGTGGATCTTGGAGAGAACAGGGTGAGGCTGATGCCTCACTGAGATCAAAGCCTGTAGTGAGCTAAGCAAGTCAGTGTAAAGCACACACCGATGATGATGCTTAGTTGCTATGTGGTCCAAGGCACGACTGATAGCATGCAACTCTGCAGTGAAGATGGAACACTGCAGTGGGATCTGGTCTGCAATGATTACATCACAGCAGACCATGGCTGATCCCACAGATGTACTGGACTTCGAGCCATCTGTGAAGACAGGCAAGAAGTCCGGGTGCTCAGCATGATGGCTGGCAAAGAGTTGCTGATGAACACAGTCAGGTGTAAAGGCCTTCCCCATCTTGCAAAGAGTGAAATCACAGGAAAGGGAAACAGCGAGCCAAGGTGGAGGTGGTTCAGCTGTCAACTGTGCAATGCTATTGAAACTGTTGTTAATGTCTCACAGGTAATTGGACACAAAAACTGAAAGGACGAATGGCAGTCAGCTGATTCTGGTATAAGATTTCCCACTGGGGACTGAAAATGCAGTCCCCAGTGGAAATTTGGAAGGAATCTTGGGATCTTTGCCTGGTTTGGGGAAGGTCAAACCCCTGAATCTCACTGGTAAGTCCTTTAGGTAATCAAGTTCTCTAACCACTATATCAAGGGGAACCTTAATTTCATGATTGATGTATTTTGCTTTTGCCATGAATGATTTTGGTGATTCGCATGAAATAATTACAGGCTTGAAGAGTTAAATCAGCCATAATAGCAAAACAATTTATGCATAATTGAAATGAAGCAAAGTAATATTAATAAAATACTAATATAAAATTATATCACTTTCTCTGTGAAAGAAATGCAAAAATAAGAATAATTAATACACTAAATTACCTTCTACTGGTTTTGAATAATCAAATTATCTTTTAACTCTAATCAACAAACACAGATTTCCTTAGTAGTAAAATTAAAAAGTAAAAAAATGTAAAAGTATAAATTCGAACTAAATTTTATTTAAAGCTCTAAACATAGTATTGCTTTATTGAGTCTTTTTCACTTAAAATTATTTAATTATGAAGCTTAAGTTGTTCAATGATTTTCATTTCTGTAAATGTGTAACATAAATTACATATACATCATAAGTAACATTATACCTAGAAATTTCAGCAACAAATCGGTATAACTCTGTAGGATCTCCTTCTTGTAATGTTACAGGATTTTTTTCTCTGCTGTAGTCAATTTCTGGTAATCCTGTATCTTCTATTTCATATTCTGAACTTTGCTCTGTAAGCTCCTGCTGAAATTTTCTTTGAGGACTAACTTTCACCTTCTCTGCTCCTAAAAATAAAGAGATATTCAAGCTTTTAACCCCTATTGGATATTTTATATCATTATTTAATATTTAAACACTAAAATCACTGAGTGATATAACTTATCAAGGCAATTAACAGTGAGTGAGGTATTAATAAATTTAATGAATAGAATTTCATTCTCATAAAAGTAAACTTAAATGTTTTAAATTACAAATCTAATTTTATGAGGTCTCCAATGAAATTTTATGGTGGATATTCTTAATCATTGCACTTTGCAATAATGATAACATCCAAATGATAAAAATAATGTAGGCAGTGGTAACTAGATAATTTGACTCTGGGGTGAGTGACTGTTACTGTCTCCATCATAGTCCAGTACATTGCAGTGCTGAGGGCAGCAAACAGGAAAAATCAGAATACGCCCCCCCCCCCTCAAAAAAAAATGAAATTTTGCCTTTTAAAGCTAATTTTATTGCCCTCTGGATTGTAGTGTCCAGCACAACCACACCATTTTCTCTTTCCCCCTAATTAGGCCACTGCGAGTAGGTGAATTTTTATTATGTATGCCCTGCATATATGGTTGAACTAAGGAAGATTTTGGGCAGGACAACGATGAAAGTGATGATAATGAAAAACCTCCAACAAAAAATGGAAAATTTGGGCCAGCTGTCCTCTAATACCAATGCTTCCAATCAAGTCAATATTAAGTCCAAAAAGTTCAAATTTTAGCCACAAGACCAGTGTCATATAAAAATTTAAACAACCCCCAAAAAGGTAGGATTTCCCATTTTGATGCCCTAGAATAGGGATTCTCAACATGAGGTATGCAGTAAACTTTTTTTGGGTATGCCGTGAGAGCTCAAAAGTCGCTTGATCTAGTAACAAAGTTTTATTCCCATTGTTATACTATAACTATAGTTTTATCTATACAAGGGGTATGCCAGTTACATACACATTTCCAGGGGGTACGTGAATCATAAAAGGTCGAGAACCACTGTCCTAGAAGAATGCTAAGAATAAGTCAATCAGCTGTTTCAAGTTCAATTTTCTTATCACTTGTTCAAGTTTTATTTCTTTCTTACCAGTAGAACATGCATTGTTTCTGGAATGGAACAAGATGTACAGTTTGGGGAATCAACATCTCCCCAACGATATGTCAAATTCCTTTAAAACATCAGACATCAGACTTGAGAGATCTGAAATTTGAAGAACCTTACATACTTGAAAGGAAGCATTATTCAAAAAACATGATTTCTATATTTTTAATCATTCTGTTCATAGAAATGTTGGCTTCAGAATAAGAAATTGATTCCTTGAGGCAAACCCCATTTTGGCCAGTTGATGAATGTATTCATTATTTTCTATTTTGGAATGAGCTGGTATCCATTATATTTTGGGATGAGCTGGTATTCATTATACAATTCATTGTCTGTTAGAAAATACAGTGAAAACATTTTTAAGTTGAAAAAGAAGCTTCTTATTTTGAGACTTTTCATATAGCCTTTGATTAAAAAAATAGCAGCAAGACTGCCTGTTAGAATAACATTTTGAGAGTGTGTAGCATTCTTAAGCCATTGAAGAGCCATTTAAATGATATGAAATTCAGGAATAGTAGAATTGTGCAGGTTTCTAAGCTTTGAAACATCAGAAGTGGCAATACTGGAAAAAAGAAAGCAGGTGCTGCATGCTGATCGATCTTGAAAAGGCAAAAGGAGCTATCTGTTATAGATCTAAAAAAAACTAGCATAAGTGGAGTAAGAAAATCAGACACAAGTGGGTGGATGACATCATCAATAGGTAACAACTTTCTGTGATTTTTTTCATATTTTGCATGTTCACTGATTGATACATTTTGAAACTGATATAATCTATCCAGTTTAAGATAAAAGTATTATAGATAGTCAGAAGTTGAGACACAGGCAGACCATGTTTTTTTTTCTCTAAAATACTTAAGAATTTTCAATAAAAGATGTGATTTATTGAGAGTTTCCTTGATCTGAAGATTCCAATTCAGTTTGGGATCAAAAATGACTTAAAAATTTTTGGGAAGTCGATTGGAGAGAGAGAGAGGGTGGTGGTGGTGGTGGTGGTGGTGGTGGTGGGGGGGGGTCATTAATTTTCAAAGCCATATTTAATTCCTTCCATTCTCTTCTAAAGATCATATACAAAGACTTTTGTGGTAAAATGCAGAGCCCCTGCTTGGCACAATACAGATGAAGTTGGTCCAGGGCAGTCTGCAGAAAATTTTGTATTAAAGATAAATTTTTATTAGAAACCCAAATAGCCAGGTCATCTGGAAATATGGAGAGTGAAACTGAATGGTGTGACTTTTGGGGAAGTTTTCGAAGAAAAAAGATTGAAGAGGAGGGGGCTACTAACTGCACTCCATGGAAGACCTTTACTCATAGAAGCTGGAGAAGATAGAGTATATCCTAATTTAACTTGGATTTTCCCACTCATGTTTCATGATCATTTACAGTTTCATAGAAACTGGAAAGTTTTTCCAGCATAACCAAGATGTAAAATTTTATGAAACAGCTCTTCCAGCCAGAAGCAATTACGTTTTGTGCAGATTAAATAAATATACTATTGTGGTATTTATCGAAGTTTTAGAGTTAAGTTGCATTTCAAGCATAAGATCTAAGAGGCTTTTTGAGGTATATTTACCTCCTCTAAATCCAGTAACATTTAGTAGTAACTGATGATGATATTCCATTCCTAGATTTCTACTATTTCTAGTAGATTCCTAGATTTCAACCTAGATTTCAAAAAAAGATTTATCATAAACAGATGAAGAGTACATGTCATTAGCTAACCATGGTATTTCAGATTCTGATTATTGTCAGATGAATCTGGAACTCGAAATGAAATTATATTTGATGACTGAAGGAATATATTGGAAAATTTTGAGAAGAAAACAAATTCAAAACATATGCAATGATAACCCTTCATCATTTTCAAAAGTCTGAATGCATATCTATCTTCAAGCTTTAGGTGCTAGACATAGCTGAAAGAATTTTCTCCAAAACAAGTTTCCTCCACAAACATTTGATACACTGATGAACAAAAGCTAAGTTACAATACCATGTTATGTAAACAAAAAGGTAATTTAAAAGCTAAAATTTCTAAAATACGTTTTCATTATAAAATAATAACTGAAAATAAATTAAAGATCTCAATAAAGTCTACCTAAATTTCGATTCTAAGCAATAAAAACTAGGTATTTAAATAGTTATAGAAGTTGAAATATTTGACAACAATACCACTGCTATGAAACTTAAAAAAATTGATGAATATTGAAAGAATTATTTACATAAATTTCTAAAATATAGGCCTATTTTATTAAATGACTCAAAACGATGTTTATTATTTAGGTTTCAATTGATTTTTAAGGCAAATTCTTATGACTGTCATTGCTGTTCTTAAATATCTAAACTTTCACAATTCTATAAATATCAAACGAATAAACTGAAATTAGGGATTTCGATAGCTTTGATTGAGACCTTTCTCTTCAGTCATATTCTACAATAAAAAGTTTATTTTCAGAGCTAAGAAACTAGTTAGTCATTGACCTATCATGGGGTTATAACTAAACTTTTGCCTGCCAGTGTATATCACAAATCAAGTGCTGTTATGCACAAACCTTGAAGAGAAATTAGTTGCTTGTATGCAAAACACAAACCTGGAAATGCATGACAAAAGTTGATTTATATACTTAGCATTCTTCCTTTAGCAGCTTTCAAGGATCAAATGATATTCCATCCAAAGAGCTCTTTTTAAATTTCATTCTGATGCACTTTACAACTTACAGATAATGACAAAAAAAGGAAACATCACGTTTGCGGAAAGCCATTGGTTTATGTTAAACAGGTGCGTCTATGTGCCACTGATGAAGGAATGAAACGTGCACATCTCATCCCATCATGCTTAGTGTCATGTCTATAAAGGCAAAACCAGTGTAACTGCATGTAATTATTGGTATCATGTCATTGAGTGAAGAAGACCTTAGCGATTTCAAAGCATGATTTTTGGAGTGCATTTGGCAGGAGTTCTGGTCACCAAGACAACTGAACTCACTAATATTTCACAAGGAAGAGTTTCCAAGGTTATGTCTGCATGATAATCTAAATAGAAGACATCATCTGCAAAAGGAAACAGTGTGTGAAAGCATATACTCCAGAATCAGGCCGTTTGAGCATTAGTGCAATGTGTAAAGCAAAATCGGTGAGATACAGCTGAACAATTGTTACTGGATTTCAATGTAGGAAGTGAGAGGTCAGTTTCATCAAACACAATACATTGAAAACTCCATAGAACTGGATATCATGGGCAAGTTGCACTTCACAAACCACTCATCACACCTATCAATACCTGTCATCATGTCCATTGGTGCAAAGAGTGCAAGCAGTGGCGATTTGAGCACTGAAGCAATACATAGTCTGATGTTACACTTTGTTTCCTAGAAATGAATGTGTCTGCATGGTACCAACCAAGGGAAGCTTACAACTCTGATTGTTTGTTTCCTACTGTTAACCCTTCTAGGATTCCCAATGAACATAGATGTTGACAGAATTTGAAATGAGATGTCCAGACCAAATAATTATACAGCCAAATTTTAGGTGTAGATGCTTATTTTTCCACACTGTCCATTGAATCTTAAAAGTCCTACTGCAATCCCCATTTTTCTGTTTATCTCAGGCCACATACCAGAATCTGTTAAACTGCTCCAGAAATAATAAAACTGAGAAACTTGTTCAAGAGAGTAACCATTCAAAGCAATTGAAGCACCATCTGCATGACCAATTTTCATCTATTAAATAGGTTTTCTTCTAAATCTATATAATAGTTAAATCTATAAAATAGGTTTATCTCAGTCACCAAACCTACTCTATTATCAGGCTCATCAACAGTCTTGATGAAAGATCATCTCATCAACATCATTTGCCAGCAGGGCCAAATCATCCATATAATCTAAATCAGAAATTCCGAAATCTTTAGACCATTTAAAGCCAAAACAACAAAGATAATCAATAACGAAACAAACATAATCAATAACGAAACTAAAGGGAAATGGAGAAAAAAGGCACCCTTGTCTAACTCTACTAGCAATGCTAAACCAATCACTACAAGCCTTACCAACTTTCACACATGATTCAGGGTTAGTACAGAGAGCTTTCATTATGTTAACTAACTTGTCAGGAATGCCATACAATTTGACAATGAACAATCAACTACAAATAAAGATAAACAGAGAATCAAAATCCTCTTCGAAATCTATGAAGCTTCTAAAGACAGTTTTATGAAACTAAATATTTCTCAAGAATTTACCTAAATGAAAATATTGATCTATACATCCCCTACCACTGCTGAATCCACACTGTTCACAACACAGTTGTTCATCAACCAAATTCTATTGAGTAAAATAACGCAAAAAATTTTACCTGGAACAGAAAGTAGGCTGATACCCCTAATAGTTATCACAAGAACTGCAATCGCCTTTTTTTAAAAACAGGAATATTAGCTCTGGTAAAATCCTTAGGAACAATGTCTTTATCATAAAAGATATTCAAAAATTCAGTCAGCTTTGTGGTAACAGAAACATTCCCAGATCTATGGATTTCCGTAGTAATTTCATTTATTACTGGGGATTTATGTAGTTTAAGTTTAGAAATAGCCAAAATAAATTTAGACTGTGCTATAGGGCCAACATTAAAGCCAGTAATGCATCTATCATCATTACAAACAATGGGAGTATAACTAACCACATTGTTTGGAACAACACTGAAATGCTCAACCCACCTAGCCATGACAGAATCCTCACTTTCTATAACCTTACCTTGTTTATCCTTCAATCCCTGTATATCTGTCCTTTTTTTTTCACATAAAACATCAACTATCTGGTATAGCTCTCTTCTGATACACTGTTCAGCTGCTTCCTCAGCTTTGCCAAGCCATCTAGCCAAAATTCCTTATCAGCTGCTAACTGATCCTTTACATGTTTATTAAGCTCTTTGTAATGCTTTCTGTCAGGACTAATAGGGAATTGATTAAGGGCATTCCTGCAGTTCTTTCTTTCTGAAATAAGCTCAGGTGCTTTATCACTCAAATAATTTTGCCTCCTCTGCTTCCTTTCACTTAAAAGAGTACTGTTAGTTTCAAGTAAAGCCTGTTAAATGGTTCCATTCTTCCACAACTTCAGTAGTAAGCAAATTATGACTATCATAATGACTAAGTGACCTATCATGATATGCTTTAGCTATATCTGGGTCTTTTAAAACTGCAGTATTAAAGGTAATTCTCTTAACCTGAGCACAACATTTCTTAAAGTTCAGATCTTCAGATGTAGGACACTTTTGATCAGATAATGGTCAGACCCAATTTTGGCTTGTGATGGTTCACCCATTCACTTTTACATTTCTTTAACCAGTTTTCCTTTATTTACATTATTATTATTATTTTGGGGCATTTCTTTACTTCGAATCATCATTTTCTCCCTGCCCATAGATTGCCAATTGCACAACTGTTTTTGATTGACAATTGTTTTTGATCTGTTGACAGAGCAAGGTCACAACCACTTACATCATCTTCAGCACTCTATTGCCATATGTAAATGTAGCTTCCTGGTGTGATTTCATACATGCCACATTAGCTTCAGCCAGAGTGTGGCTAAGTGACAGAAGTCAAGCAGTCAGAGTTAAGTATGGTAGACAGTAGTAGTAAAGTGACAGAAGTTAGTTGTAGTTGAAATGTAATGGAAGGAGCACTGTAGTCACAGATAGATTTTTTTTATGCATAGCTTTGATGAATGATTTAGAGAAGGCTTTTGTATTTTATTGGTGAGTCTATAATACAATAAACTTATTTTACTTTATTAAATTTGTATTTAACTTTCACTTTTTCTCTTGAGCAGAGCTTGTTTAGTGATATTTATTTAAAGGTTATTTTTTGGACAATATTAAATTTAAGTTCTTTTCTGATCACTTGCTCATTTAAAAATATAACGCTTATCTAAATTATTTATTATTAATTTATTTAATTTCTTGGCAAGATTAATTGCCTGCTCCCAAGTTAAGCTATCTGGTAAATATGATAACACACTTTTTCAGCAATTCAGGACCATAAAAGAAAGTGGCATCCTATGAACGGGGACTTGTAAATATAAGTGTATATTATCTAATATGATTGTCTGAGTGTAACTAATAAATTTTTGTGAGCTCATTAGTTGTCATAACCATAGATTTAATGGCAGATTAAACCAAATTTATTGTTGAGCAAGAAGCTTAATGATAGTATTAGCCAAAAGGTACTGAAGTTTGAGTGCTGTTATTGCTGATTTATATAACTATTGCATTTTTATAGTGATTAGAAATATCTGGACACACGATAAATAAACTTTTTATAAGCAAGTTTATTGCCAAGATTATTGTAGCTTTAGAATTATATTGTTGTATAGCAGTACCTTTGAGTACTGCTGAAGAAAAAAGCTCATCTAACTTTAATAAATTCAAAATTTTGGCATATCGCTACAAGTTGTGCTACTAATATGGCTGACTCTGCTATTATGACTCCTGAAGTAGTAGTAAGAGTAATGGAAAGGTTGCAAGATGTGTTAAAAGAATCAAAAGTGTTGATGGGCTTGCTTAATGATTCATGTGCTGAAAGTGGAATGACAACAGCTCTTTAGCCGATAATGCTACATTAGCAAACAAACATTTAAACTTTGAATGAAGAGTTCCAAATAATGTTCTGTCAGAAAAAATGACAGAACAGAATACCATCAATGCCCTTAAAGATGAGTTGTTGCCCTAGTTATTAGATTGGCCTTTACCTGAGATAAGGTTTGACAATTGAAAACATCTGTCATCATGGACATTTGCCAAGTCCATGGAAGAGCACTTCTGTCTATATGAAGTACCATGCAACAAAAAGGTCATTTGCACTGTATCTTGTTTAAGTGGGTGTGCTAAGCAATGGTGGAACAATGTCAGATGTTGTCAAGGGATAAAATATTGGGAAGACTTCGAGACAGAAATTTATCCTTTTTATGATAATTATGCATGTCTAGCCATGGAACTTTTTTCACAAAGACAGCAGGAAGGAGATAATATTGAAACTTTATTTGGGGTGTAGTAGAACTATACTAACTGTACGATGCTGATCTGCTGAAATTATATAAGAAGGTTTGGGATAAGATTAGCAGAAGTTATATATTGGAACTGTAGCCATGGTCCCGTGGACCTTTGAGCTTAGCTTGTGGTCCCAAGTAGTGTTTTCGGAAGGAACTGTGGAATTGCCTATCACTTTAAATAACGTGGAGATAAAATTAGAACTTGTGATAATAAGAGAATTGTTATATGAATGTTTGATAGGTTTAGATGCAATAAAGAAAGCACTCAATACAGCTACACTTTTGAGTAATTGGGAACTTTTTTTTCACAACAACCCAGAAAAGTGTCAACTTTCGAAACATCATATCGATACAGGTAGTAATAAGCCTGTAAATAGCAAAGCCAGACTCAGCAAACTCAAAAACATAGAGCAAGGATGTCAATGAGATGAGGACAACCAAACAGAATGACAATCAGCAGTACAGCAGTCAAGAACAAATATATGATATCATATGAGGGATCTTCCAAAGAGCCTAGAGCAGGGGTTTCCAACTTAAAAGTGCCTGAGAGCCACAATTGAATCCATGAGTCTAGTGGCAGGCTACATCATAATTGGCTAATTTTTGTCAAGTTATGCAAAAATGAGAACAGTATTTAATTGTGAATGAAATAAGAAGTGGTAATTTAAACATATTAAACGAATTTAATATAATGCAGCAGATGTAAGGAAGATATTAAATTTCGGTATACATAAAATCTTCAATGTGAAAATTGAGGTCGATCTGTTGCAATCACTAAAGAAGGAATGTCCACCTTGAGCTCCATCATTGCCAGTCTCAGGAGGTGAAGCACAGAAGAATCTGTGAGGCCACTTCTGCTGGTTCTTGACGAACTTCATCGTGAACACACTTTCACATATGTATGTGCTACCAAACATTGATGCCATTTTCTGTCTAAAATTTTGTAGGTTTGGAAATCGTTCATCTGAGAGCAGTTTAAAGAAATCTGGTCCTTTTTTTGTCTGGTCTGCAGGAATGCATCAGCTTGCAAATCACACAATTCAAGTTGAATGTCAGATTGTTGTTTTTCGATGTCAGTGAAAAGAGGATTATTAAATAATAGGATGCTCATGAAATAATGAGCTGAAAAAAATTAGTTTTGCCATGAGTGGGATTCGAACCCATGTCTCCAGGAAACATGCCTGTTATGCTAACCACTACACCATCAATGGCTAATCTTTTCTCAGCTTAGTGACGTTATAAAATTTCCAGATTTTTTTTATTTGATTCACACAGTGGCGCCATCTAACTGGGAAATAACAGAAGTGACTGACTGGGAGTCAAGGTCAGCGCACCTACCAGGCGAGTCTATTTAGTCTAGCAGAGGGATGGAAGGAAATAGGTCAGGCAAGTCTACTTAATCGATCAAGGGGTGGAAGGAAATAGAACTCACGCAGATACACAAGTTATTATAAAAATAGAGCACAATTAAGTTTATTACTGAATGAACATCAGTTGGAGCTTTCATAGATTTTTCCCACGCAGGCCGTTTCTCGGCTAAAAATATAAATTTTACTACAGTAGATTACTTTTCCAAGAAACTTCATGGGCCACAAAAAAAAGGCATTGAGGGCCGCCAGTTGGCAACCCCTGGCCTACAGGATCAGCATGGGAATGAAGTGTTCAGAATCTGATTAAATGAAGATTTACTTCAAAGAGCACCAGCAATTGAAAATTCAAGTATATTATCATTTCACCATTCTGGCACTAATAGTGTATTATGTATATTTCTTTTATTTAAGCAGAAGACAAAGAATAGCCACCATTTTTTTTAATGTTGTTTAATTAGTGAAAGAGATTTTGATATAAATTTTACCTTCATGTTGAAACCTTAAAGTTTTGCATTTATGAAAACTGTATTTATTTTAAAATGTTTACATTTTGATGGATTTATAATGTGAAGTGAATACATTGTTTATATGTTCTGGTTCATCTGAGGCTCCAGTTGAATTCATAACAAATTGTATAACATAATAACCTTATTTCAAGTGTATTTGTGACTTTGTAGTGAATATTTTTTCATTTCAGTTGGCTGATACTGAATTAATATAGTGATGTACTCTGTAAATGGAAATAGAATTTAGTTACAAAAGTGGTTATGGTTATAACTGATGATAATAAATGATGAGTATGAAAGAGAATTTAATATATAGTTATGCAAATTGTATATGAAGTATGTTTTTGTATTGAAAGTGATATTTTTTACTGAAATGTAAAATTTTGATGGAAGTATAAAGTGAATTGTTAACATTATATATGATAGTTTACTCATACAAATTTTCTTTACTCTTAGATACAATGTCAAACTTTTACATATATATATTTAAATCTGTTTGGTTGTTATCAGACTTACATTGATGATGTGTAGTTAGTTATCAGATAATGTTGGCAGTATTTGCTTGCATATGTAATGAGACGATGACTGGTTCTGCTAATTTTATTCCCTGTTGAATTGTCCCCAACAGCCTATCCTATGCAACCAAGTCTGTCACTAGCATCTCCTCTGGGAGGTGGACGTAAAGCTCAATAAGGGGAGGTAATTAATTGTATTTTTATTTCAGCTAGATCGTGAATGATTGTATTTAGGTGGATTTGTAGTAGATAACCATATACCTGCTTTTTTTGTATTGAATTTTTATTAGCTTTGCATTGAATGTATGTTAGGAGAATTTATAGCAGAGGAGCCCATACATGCTTCTTTTGTATAGGAATGAAGATTAGCTTCACATGTTGGATTGTTGTTAGGGGAATAAGCAGATGCTTGTACTCTGCTTGATTCAGCTGTAATATATATATATTCTGTGAAGAACAGAATTTGATGCATTTTCCTTTTTTTATTAAACCTTTTAGAAAATTAAGTAGGCCAGGAGTGAAATTAATGCTATTTGTACAGTCATGGAGTATGCATCTTTTCGATCATATCAGAATCTGATAATAGTTAGTCCATATAATGTTAGTATGCAGTTAACTGCCATAGCCATTGGTATGTATTTACATTAGGTAGCTGTACACACATTGTTAGGAAAATCAGAGAAGGTCCTTGGTTGTGCCTGAGGATGTGCTTTGGTTCTGCTGAAAGATTGTATCAAAGTGAGAGTTAATTTGTATGTCTAAATTGCTATTTTACCATACTTAATGCTTTATTTATGTTTTCAGAATTGTAAATGGCATAAGTTGTGACCTTCTATTCTAAATTTGCACATCAAAATCTGTTAGGTCAAATTTTGACTCCCTTTGGGAGGGGGAGTTGTGATGGTTCATCAATTCACTTTTATGTTTCCTTCACCAGTTTTTATTAATTTATTATTTTGGAACATTTCTTTACTTTGAATCATTATTTTCTCCTTGCCTGTAGAGTTGCTGATTGTGCAACTCCATTTTTGATTAAAAGCTGCTAACTGTGGCCATGCAAGGTCACGCTTGTTTACACCATCTTCAGCGCCCAAGCACCATATGCAAATATGGTTTCCAAGCATGATGTCACACATGCCATGTTAGCTTCATGCAGAGAGTGTGGCTAAGCACCAGAAGTCATGGCAGTCAGAATGATGTGTGTGTAGAGTGATTGAAGTCACAGAAGTTAGTTGTAGATGAAATGTCATGGAAGGAGCACTGTAGTCACAGATAGATATTTTTATGCATCACTTTGATGAATGATTTAGAGAATGTTTTTGTATTTTATTAGTGAGTCTATAATCCAATAAACTTATTTCATTTTATGAAATTTGTATTTGACTTTAAATTTTTCTCTTGAGCAGAGCTTGTTTAGTGATATTTATTTAAAAGTTATTTTTTGGACAATCTAAATTTAAGTTCTTTTCTGATCACTTGCTCATTTAAAAGAACCCTTATTTAATTTCTTGGTGCCTGAGTTTAGCTATCCAGCAAATAAGACAATAGCATACTTTTGGAGCATTTCAGGCTCTGCTATAAGACTTGACATTCCTAACAGAATGCACCCGTTTGCTATAAATTGATAAGCACACTGGACCAAAAAATATTCACCCCCTCCATAGATGGTAGTGTTAACAAAATACACTGCTAGATGTTGTGCCTGTAGTAATGCAGCACTATATAGAAGCAAGTGACATTCTCTGTGCTCAGTAGTGTCACCAGTCCCAATGGAATGCTGGTTACACATTTTTTCTGCTGTGAATCATGGGTTAGAAGAAGTGACTGACTGGCAAAAGGGTATTATTACATTTGGTAGAGCTAAAGGACATGCTGTGAGGGATGTAACCAAATTTGGTGTTTCAAAATGAACAGTCAATGAGTGTACAAACTGTGGTATATATCAGGACACAGACATAGATGGTACCAAGAGAGAATCAAATAAAAAAGCAGGGAAAATTTATATGCCACAATAGTTGAAGAAAAAATATTAGCCATTGATGGTGTAGTGCAGGCATGACAAACTCGTTAACCACCGAGGGCCATATTAAGTATTATATATTAAATCGCGGGCCGCAAAACAAAAAAAACCAAACAAATGGAAATAAAGATGAAGCATAGCTTTTATTATAAACAAATCAATACATACAAAATAATAATACACAGAATATAAACATATTAAAAAATACATATGTATGTAGGAAAGTTTCTTTTTTTCAATTTAACATTATTTAAATAAAATAATATCATCGTTTTTTTTTGAAGAAACTTGGCAACGTTTTTCATTAACCAAATCTTCAAATTTGGTTGAATTTGTTGAGCTGTAGTTATTTTTAAAATTGCTTGCATATGCTTGTCTGTTAATCTTGATCTTTCCACAGTTTTGTTATTTTTTAAAGTGGAAAATAGTTGTTCGCAATTCTACGATCGGGCTCCGACATATACATTTATGCGCAATAGTGTCCCTTATATATAAATGGAAATGTTTTCTGAAATACGTTTATTTAATTCATGTACCATGCACGTACTTATAATTTTAATTAAAGAATCCAGTGTTGTCAAAAGTTAAATAAACGTATTGGTTATTAATCTTGGCGGGCCGCAGAACAGTTCCCGGCGGGCCTCATGTTTGACATGCCTGGTGTAGTGGTTAGCATACCTGGCTTGTTACTGTAAGATGTGGGTTCAAATCTCACTCATGGCAAAACCAATTTCTTCCAGCTTACTATTTCATGAGTCCCATGTCTACAGATATCTTGTGATAATTTACTACTGAATCTTTCTGTCTGCTTAGCCCACAATATTTGGAAAAATTATTATGGTATTGATAAGAGCATAAAAGAAAGTGGACTGAAAGATAGCTAGCACTGAAAAGAAATACTATTACACAGGTTGTTTAGTATTACTTTGACATTAGCTGGAAGTAATATGGTTTTTCATGGTCATAATGAATACTCTGAGAAATCACACATGCAAATTTCTGAGAAATTTGTTGGCAAAATATGATCCATTTATGAATTATTTACTAAGAAAACTAAAATGAGACAAAAAATACATGAGTAATATGATTCCAAATGAGCTTATTGATTGCCTGGAAAGTAATGTAGAAGAACATTTAATGCAAAAAATTGCTTCTGCTTCTTTTATGAAATATCAAATTATGAAATATCCATATTTTTTGTCAAGGTGCAAGATATACACAGTTGCATCAGAATAATATAATCATCCATGGAATCCCAGTGTACCCGCCCAGGCGGGATATAAGAGGCCAGCCAGGACAGATGAGCCATAATGCGTAATGTGAGCACAATGGGCAGAGGTATTAATTTGATGGACATTCAAAAGGGAATGATCATCAGCTACCACACTAAGGGTAGAATAATCTCAGAAACAGCATACTTCACGGGCTGTTTGCGAGGTGCTGTAGTAAGGGTGTTCCAAGAATGGACTGCTGGCACACTGAGTACCTCCAGACATTATAACTATGGAGTCCCAAAGGCCATCAACCCAAAGGAGAACGTCGACTGGTAAAGGGAAATCGACATGCAACAGTGCAGCAGTTGACCACTCAAATGAACAATGGGGCACGCAGGTATGTGTCCCTGATAACAGTAGAGTGAGCCCTGTTACGCATGGGTCTCCGGAGTCGATGCTGCATAAAGGCACCCATGTTAACCAAGGTCCATCGGCAACGATGCCTGTAGTTTGCACGGGACTACCATCATTGGACAGTGAAAGAGTGGAAAAAGGTTGCCTTCTCTGACAAATCGAGGTTTCTACTCCACAGAAGTGACAGGCAGTGGCAGATACAGCGTCAGACACACGAGAACCAACACCCAGACACGCTTGTTGGTCAAGTACAGGCCAGCGGTGGCAGTGTGCATGTCTGGGGGATGTTTTCCTGGTATGACCTGGGACCGATGGTATCACTGGATGGGTCTCTGAATGCCAATGGCTACCTATCCATCCTCGCTGACCACATGCATTACTTCATGTTGGACGTTTAACCTGGTGGTAATGGTGTCTACCAACAGGACAATGCGCCCTGCCATGTCACTAAGGTGGTGCATGACTGGTTCCAGGAACACGACAGCGATGTCTCCATTCTCCCTTGGCCAATGAAATCGCCCGACCTCAATACCATAGCGCACTTGTGGGACCATTTGGATCGACAGGTTTGGCATGCAGACCCACAACCATGTCATCTCCGTAATCTCCGTGCTCTGTTGGAGTCCGAATGGGCATGTGTGCCTCTGGCAACCTTTCAGGACCTCATTGCATCCATGCAGTCTCGACACTGTCATCCGGGCCAAGGGTGGTTATTCTCATTATTAAGTAGGTGGTCATATTATTCTGATATGACTGTGCATATATATATATATAATTTTTTGGTATAAGCATTACCAGGGATATTATCATCCTTTAACAATGAAAATCTGGAAGATGGAAATCTCTCTATGCTCTTAAAACAAGAAGCACCGATTTGATTAAAGAACTCAACAGAATTATTTTGACCAGCATAAAACCTGATGAACATCAAGGACCACAGAAGATAAAAGATCCCTTAGAAATATTGAGTTTCTTTTCATTTCATTTTTGCTGGTAAAATTTTGAATGAGGTTACTTCTACAAAGGAAGCAGACAAATTTATTAATTGAAAAATGCACCAAAACACTTTTGTTTTTAAGGAATGATTTTGATGGATTTAAAAATGAAGAAAATCAAATGGCTATGAAATATGGTATATCAACTGAGTTTAAAACAAAACAAATTCAAAATTAAAAGAAGTTCTTCAACGAACCCAGAATTGAGGAAAAATTCAGTGAAGTGGAAAATTTTAAAATGAATATTTTTAATTAATTGGTAAGCGATTCAAGAAAAAAATAGAACAAAGACATTTTTTTTTTACTTTTCTCAAACCAAAAAGTTTTTAATATTAAGCACATATAAAATTTGTAAGCACTCAATAATATTTTAGAATAGGTATAAAAAAATGATTTAAAGTTTACAGGATGAATTAATAGCACTAACAACGAATTCAAATATGACATATGAATTAAATGAGTGCAAGGATATAAAGGAATTCTTGGATCTTCTGATTATGAAATGGAGAATAGCATCTGATTATTGCATTGTTTGCACAGCACTTATGATTATTTAACTCCATATATCAGTAACATCCAATAAAAGAATATTTTCAGAGATGAAATTGATTAAAAAATTACCCATAGCTGTATGGCAACAAAATATTAAAAAACTAGCAGTTTTGTCGATGGAAAACTCAGTTTCTAAGAAAATATCAAATTTGGATGCAGTAATTGACAAATTTGTTAGCATAGAATTGAGATGATTGATTAAAATTTTATATAATATCTACAATGTAAAGCAAAATAATTATAATTTTTTAGTATAATGTAAAAATATTAATTTTATTTTCAATATAAAAAAATGGATATGGAAATTCTTATACTTTATTGATATTATTGATTAAAGAAATTTGTTGTGTGTATTTTGTGTTGTAATGTAAATAAATATGCAATTTGAATATTTTGTTATTATGTATTTAAAATGTTAAAAATTTATATCACATGTACTACTTTTTATTTAATTTTGTTATGGAGGTATCAAAACTGAAGTTATGCCTCTTGCAGTACACTAGGATACAGATATAATATATTAAATACTTACTAGTTTATTTTCAATTCTTAAGTTACTTTAAATTATTGGATCAGTTTCTTACCTTCTTCCTTAGTACTTATAGGTTCTGTAAAAAATCCTGGTTCACCCCAACCAAATTTGTTTAAAGCTTTTACTCGGAATTGGTAAAATGTAGAGGGCATGAGATTTCTAATAACGAAGAACTCATGACCAATATTACTACCTACACAGGTCCATACTGTTTCATCTGAAAACAAAAATACAAATAGCTGTAAAGACATTTGCTTTAACTTTTACTAAATCCTTAACATTTTAATATAATTAATAGATAGTTTAAGACTTTGTTCTTTAAACGTTACCAGAAAAATAATAAATTAACATTAGCATCCAACAATGGAATAACTCAGTAGAAATAAGATCATGCTAGAGGCATTTGCACTTTTATTTGGTATATGAAGAATAATTTCATTTTATTCAGTTTTATCTTCACTTACTACTTATTTTATTATTCAATATTTTATCATTCAGTAACTTTATTATATTTTTAGTAATATTCAAATATTTAATTAATGTAAATTTTGCTTTGTCTTTATAGAATTAAAAAAAATAAATAAATATGCTAGACCAATCAACAAATTAGGCTTACCTAAACTAGTAAGATATATTCACTGTTATAAACACTATTAACCTGGGAGTCATCATATATGGTCTTTTGAGCCAACACATATGAATTTTTGAGGCCATAAATTATTTTTTCATCGTCTGCATGAGTCTGCTAATTCAACGAACTTTGAATGTTTCTGATATATAGATACAGATTTTCTATTTGAATAACATACACCTATTCCTCAATTTATGCAGTACTCAGTTTACAAGGTAAAAAAATTACAACCAGTTTTGTTTATATGGTTATAGATTCAGTTTTACATGATATGTATTGAGTTTTTTTATGTATGTAGATATAATACATATTATGAAGTAGCAGTGGTATAGCATCAAGGGAGATTATTAGAACTGTCATCCCAAAGTAAAAGTCAACTAAATAATTTTAATTGATATCATTTATTTTCAAGATAAAATAGGTAATAGTAAATTCCTATATTAATAAAATCATCATCTATAATAAGTTATGTTTATATTCTTTTGCTAAAATTACATTCTTGCCATGGCAAAGAAATCTGTCTTGTGACATATTAATGAAATGAAATCTACTTTGAATTGGCAGTGAGCTCTGACCTTCTTCACAAATTCTTCTCTAGGCATATTAAACTGACAAGCTCCTGTCAGACCTCTGTGACAAGCAGCTGCTTGAGGGGATATATATATTTTTTAATCATAAAATAATATTGTGTTAATGCTTATTATTACTGCTGAACTGGAATTTGAGGAAAATATATAAAAATAAAACTTTCAATGTATGTTTTATTTTCTAACAAGGATTTTTTCAGAACCTATCCTCTTTTTTTCCATAAGTTGTTGGTTTTGATTTGCATGGTGATTCCCAGAACCAAACTACCTGTAAATCGAAGGATGCACGTGTATTGCATACTACACTGCCAGAAAACTCATAGGTGGTCTCTGGTCTTTTGACCAGAGAAATAATAGACATTTGTAGGTTTTCTGCATATTTTGTTAAAACGTTTTACATTGAAAAAAAACTGTTTTCCCTTGCAGATGATATTCAAAACATGGTTTGGTAAATTATGGCTGTAACTGCAGATATTAAACATTTTATGAATATCAGCATCGCAGCACTTCAAAAATTTGAACAGATGTTGCATAAGAATTGACAAGCTTTGCTAATACAAAAAAATTTAATTTTACAAAAATAGAAATTCCCACTGTAAATTTTTATGCACAAAGGATTGATGATATACACTGGTCTGATATGTCTATCCATACTCATGTTACCAAAGAATTAGGGACAAAATCTTATATAAGTTGAAATACTTCTGCCTTTATGTCATTGTGATGCATATTTGAAACAAAAAAGTTATATTATTACTTAGTCTATTTTGTAATATGCAGTTACTTTGCACTATATAAAAAGCATGCAATGTGTTTCTTTGTCCCCTTGCTCAACTGTAGCTTGTTAACTAAAATGGAGAAGTCACTTTAGCAACCTGGGCACCTTTCCTTGACCTCTTCTCAATATCCTCACCAAGTCAATAAAGTCCCACACTCATCATCCTCTCAAGGTAAGATAAAGAAATATTTTTTAAAAATGCATTAAAATGTCTTCAAAACATTCTCCCCCCCCCCACTCTCTAAAATGAGTAATAGGTCATGGAAAATGATGTTTAAAATGTTCCACTATATAAATATTGACTATAAAAATGTCTGTGTTTGTAATGTCATGGTAAAACAAGTGAAGCAGTCCCTATCCATAGCTAATTTATTGTATTTTATGGTGTAAAATTTCCATTCTGTGTCACGTGGCAAAGTTGACACAGATAAGATTTCAAACACATCCCCCTATATTTACATTAATTCTTATGAATGAAAACTGATTGATATGCATCTTTTCTTAACATCCCATTTCTGTGGTTCCTATTTCCAACTTCCATCTATCAACATCAATTCATTTGCATATTACTTATGCTCAAGCAATCCTCTGATTACAGCTCACAAGTTTGATCTTAAATGTTGTTATTGAATTTTTTTAAATAAAGTTTTTAAATGCTCCTGAAAATTACCCAAAACGTTTTTAAACAAGAGTATTTTTGGAAGCAATTACCGAATAATTTTTAGTAGTTTCTGTTTCACTTTTGGAAATTCTGCAATGAAAGATAAATATAATTCTAGAAATATTGAAATACGATTAAACCAAAGGAGAAAATTCCAGAATTATTTTCATCATTCATTATATAATCCCACTGATGGGACTTGAACCTAGGAATCTGTAGTTCCCAGATTCGAGTTCCCTGTGTCATGTTAGCATTAAGATTGTCCATTGGATGGGATGTAAAGCCATGGCCCCATGTGCAAGGAGAGCCATACACTGTGCACAATAAAAATTTAATTTCTCAATTATGCAGCATTTAAAAGATATAAAGCATTTGAATGCACCATTTTGTTCTAATGGACATGGAGAACTCTGCTTAATATAGGTTTCAGAACCCTACATACTGATATTATCTAATTGCTATGCTCTTTCAGACTGGAAGACTTAATTCAATACTTTTCTAGCTTATAAAAGTGAACGAGTTTGCTGTTGTACAGTACTTTAAATTGTAGAGATATTAAATATCTGCTGGCACACTCATTGTGGATGAAGCTTTTATATTTCTGATCGATACCAGTTCTGGTTAAATGCATAGAGAAGCGATGTTGGTTCTTGGCTACCCAGTTGATTCCTTTGAATCTTGATTCTTTGTTGGCTTAAAAATGTTTCTAATGTCCCATGGATATGCTGCTCTCTCAATCACATCCACTGCGGTAGCTGTAAAGTAAGGTTGCATTTGTATAAGCCCCACAAGAGTTGGGGTGAAATGTGTTGATGAATACTGTTAGTTTATGTACTGTTAAAACTTTTTAAACTTAAGTTATTAGTTAAATGCTGGTTAAATGAATGCACCATAAGGAAAAAGGAATTTGCAAAAATTTTCACAGTGCATTTTCACAAGGATGCAGCTTGGAAACGACATGAAAAAAAATTCATGCTGATTTATTCTAAATATATGGGGATCATGCCTGTTCATATGACACTGTTATGGGATGGATGTAACAATTCAGAAAAGGATGGCAGAGCTTCAAAAACCTCCCTCATGCCGGAAGACTGAAGGAGGTTGTGAACGAGAGAACCATCACTGCTGTTCCTGAAATCATTAAGGAAAACCAAACATCACCATTCAGGTATGAAGTTTAGATGTAAGCATATTGATTGGCAGTGTGGAAACATCAACATTTAAAGTTCCGAAAAATCTGTGCTAAATGGGTACCTCACAAACTGAGGAACAAACCTCATAAACTGACAGAATAGCAAAAAGGGACTAGAGTCGACTTGTACAAGGAGATGCTGGCAATGTTTGAACCTAGTGGCCCCAAATAGATAACAGACATTGTCACAAGTGATGAGACCAGATTTTATTACTATACAACCAGAAAGATAGACAACTATGTTTGGGGTGTGGAAGATGATCCACATTCCTAAATCCTCCGACAAAACTTTAGCTCAAGGAAGAGAATGTCCACAATTTTTTTAGCACTCAAGGAATGGTACCATGAACAACTTACCAAAACAAATGACTATAAATGGCCTACATCAACATTGTTTTGCCCAAAATGGTTAAGTAGATGAAAGAGCAGCATCCAAGAACAGGTATGTCTAGGGTTTTCCTTTATGACAATGTCAGTGCTCACAAAATCCTGCAAGTTACAGCTTATCTGGAGCATGAAAAAACAATCAAACAGTTACCCCATCCTGTATATTCACCTGATCTTGCACCATGCAGTTTTTGGTTGTTTACAAAAATTAAAAAGGAACTTTTGCTGGGAAGCCTTTTAAGGGTGCAAGACCTTGCAAAATGCATTCATTCAGAGTTGCAGAGTATTCTTCAACAGGAGTACCACCAAGAGTTCCAGAATTGGAGTAGATGTCTGCAACTTTCATAGATGCTAGAGGGGAGTACTTTGAAGGACAGTAAAAGTTTGTGTCAGGTAAGTGCAATGATTTTTGTTCTGCAGATGCACATCAAGAACTTTTTAAATGCCTGTTATGAAAAAATAATTTTACTATGAAATTATGATACATATATAAAGATGATAAATAGAAATCTTAAAGAGCCAAAGAACTTAAAAAAATAACATGATAGGCTTATTAAGAAAAATAATTCATCAGCTGGATATACAAGACTGAAAAAAAGTAACAAGAATGTGCAATGAGTTATGTTAGAAATCTCCACATGGGCTTTATGAACTTCAATAAAGATCTGGAAGTACAACATAATATATGTTAATATATTATATTATACTTCCAGATTATAATTATATATTATATTAATATATCTAAATATTTCCAGATCATACTTATATATTATATTGATTTAAGTCACAAATGTGATCTAAGTCACCCAAGGTAAATTTGCATTCCACTGGTTTTCCACTCGCACCAATGTGCTTCTACAGAATGAGCTTAATGTTGGGGACAAATTCCACTAAGTGTATTAGCAAAATGTTTCGATGAGCGTTTTACTAACATTTTTGTTTGTTGTTTTACCTCTGAGTGGCACTTGTTTTGCACACAATGGGCTAAATGGCCAGGTCACAAGGACCCCCAAAGGCTTATAGAAGGTTGGGGGAGGGAACCCACTGGACAGCTGTTGGAAGACAGACAGTAGCCTCCTGTCAAGGCCATCCATCATGTTCTTTAATGTGCACAGGATATGGCACTCCTGCACACGGGGTGACTGCTTAAAGTCCCATCTGACAGTTGGCACCATTTTACTAACTTGCATCCACATTACTGTAAAATAGTATTGATGTTACCAAGCTAACATACAGGGGGCAAACTGAAAAAAGTCTATATCCAAATAAACATATCAAGATCAAATAGCAACAAGATTGTAATAAGTATGATTTATCATAGAAGACTCATAGTGGTCAATTTCTCTGTTCAGATATCAATGCCTTAGGGACACTTTTTCTGTATGGTTTTCTCTACACCTATTCATTAAGAGTATTCTCTGTAACTGTGGAAGATGCAGAAAAAGTCCATTGCAGTACTTTAAGATTAATTCATTCCCAAGTTTTGTTACAACATTCTGCAGATCTTTAATCTCAATTTGCACAATGGTATTGTCATTTGATATAACTAGCACTAACAGGCAGTGGAAATCTTTAATGTACACAAGATACCAGCATTTGAATTACAAATGTAGTTTGGTTGTTTGGTGTTTTATGGTGTAATTACATGTGTGGAGTTGTATTTAGGATAACCTGTTTTTCTACTGGCATATGCTTATTGACAACTGAGTTCTTAACAAGCTTCTGCATATGAATGAATGTGCAACAGGCCCATACAACAATTGAGGAGCATGAACTAAAATGATGAAGCCCAACCATATATATCCTTGCAGTTAGGAGTGATCAGACATCTTCAATCTGCAGAGTATTATTAGACAAGATGTAACATTGGCATGGCTTTCCACATCATCTGTCTTCATATTACTGGCATTTTCCCTCTGTGTATATATGGAAATTCAAGGTTTATGCTACACTATCAGAGAATATGCAGGTCCTAGAACAAGAACTTTGAACAGAGTCAGAATGTAACTCCTAATTTTTTTGGACAAGGTCAACTCTGTTGATGCAAGCTGACAACCATACAAGACAATGTAGTTATACACTTTCAGGTCTACATTGTCCTAACAAATACCATGAAAAATATGTTATTCTATAGCTCAATACTTGTTCTTTACTTTGTAATATTTCTTAATGAATTGATCTTAAAGTTCTGCAAGGGACTTTTCCTGCATCTTCCACAGTTATAAAGTTTGTTCTTAAATAATTTGGTGCAGAGAAAACCACACAGAAAAAGTACCCATAAGGCAAAGAAATCTGAACAGAGAAATTGGCACTATGAGTCTTCCACAATAAATCATACTTATTATAATCTTGTTGCTATTTGATCTTGATATGTTTATTTGGATATCGACTTTTTTCAGTTTGCCCCCTGTACGTTACAGTAGTAACATTGATACTATTTTACAGTAACGTGGATGAAAGTTTTAAGAGATTAAAATGATAACAAATAAGCAATAATAAATAATAATTATTATTGCAAATAAGCAATAAGCATAACAAATAAGCTTTTGTTATGTAGTAAAGTAAATTATATGTTAAAAAAATAACACAGATACTAAAATAGAGATTTCTTGCCTGATTTTTTATACTCCAAACCATAACAAAGGATAGGTGAATGTCCTTCATCTCTTGGAGCAGCCCATGTAAGATAAATTTCTGTGTCTGATAATTTACGGATTTCTGGAGCTTCTGGTCTTCCAGGTTTATCTAGAAATTCCACATATAACTAAATAAACATTTGAATTATTAGGTTATAAATTTACATAAATATACAATGAAAATACACTAAATTATAGTTATTTAAGACCCAAAAAGTATGAAATGCAAATTTTATTTCAAGAAAATCCTGCTTAAAATGTTTCCATTCTTCTTCATCTACAATTGTAAGCAAAACCAAATTTTCATAATGACTAACTAACCTATCACAATAAGCTTTGGCTATATCAGGGTTTTTCATGAGTTTCAGTGTTAATAAAAAATTAGAGTAGAGGTACACAGTGCGGTAATTAAAATTAAAGCTATTTTATTCTCTATGACACTGTTAAATGTTTTTAAGCACTTCAACACATGGACTATGCTATCAAGTATCAATAATTATTAAGGAGAGTTGTTTGGGTTGGGTTGTTTTACCTCTGAGCGGCACTGTTTTGTACACCATGGGCTAAATGGCCAGGTCACATGGACCCCGAAGGCTCAGAGAAGGTTGGGGGAGGGGACCCACTGGAAAAGCTGTTGGGAGACAGATGGTAGCCTCCCGTCAAGGCCATCCAGCGTGTTCTTTAACGTGCACAGGGTATGGCTCTCCCGCACACGGGGCCACGGCTTAATGTCCCATCTGACGGATGGCGGTCTTTCCAAGCCCATCGGTGTCCCCTACTGACCGTGGGCAGGGCGGGGAGTTTTGCAGAGATAAATCTCAACGCTAACCCAGCTGGGACTCGAACCTGGGAACTACAGATTACGAGCCTGGTGTGCTACCGACTAAGCCACCCCCGCCCCAAACATTAAGGAGAGATTTACGTGCCATGCCGTAGAGGATGGGTAGTAACAGGAACTTCTTGGGATGCTTTTGGTGAGAAGCACCGATAACGACGTTTTTGCCGGCAAGATTCGATGTTTTTGCCAGCAAGTGACGTCTCAGTGGAGACTAAAATAAGGATGATGGCTGTCAATGGTCTACCTGCCTTGGCAGATGAAATAACCATTTATACTTTTAATAGCATAGAGTGCTTAAAAAAGTTTCTGATCCACAACGCACATTTCATGCCCTTCCTATCGGTGCTTCATTAGGTGGGAAGTGAGGAACTTAATTGTTGAGCACAGGGGAGGAGTGGGCTGCCATAAATTGATATGTCAATGGCTCAGCTCTGAGGATCGGAGTGGTCGGCGGAGGTGCGGGTGGCCGTAATGCGATCTGAATGTAACGGAGGTTGGGAGAGGGTGTGGGATTATGGAAAATCACCAAGATCAGCATAGGTTGAGGGAAACTTCACTATTTGTGGCTAGTAATTCATAATTATAATGAGTGGGGTACTTTTAGTGAATTAAAATATTTTGTAAACTGAAATTTGTGGTTAAGATAATTATGGTATTGAGGGTCTGAATAATGATTTTTGCATTGGTATTGCTATTGGGAGTTTGTGTGTGTGTGGGGGGGGGATACATCAATCACCAATTTTAGGAGGCATTATGGAAGTGTCCATAGGGTTTGGTGGGGGTGCATTAGCGCAGGTGGCAAATGGGGATCGCCGATGAGAGAGGAGAGTGTTTATGGGGGCGTGGAATTTACGAGGTGTATGTTATATCCCCTAAGTATCAGACGTCACCCTGGGGGGAGGGGGACGATGTCTGTGTTGCAGAGTTCGGTCAGTTTTAAGTTAATGAGGATATTTTCTGTGACGGCTAATTGGAATTTGGTAGGTGGTGATACTATAATTTTAGCAGAGTGGAAATCAGTGGGCAGATTGTTTTCAGTGATTGCTTGAGATAGTACGGTTTTTTTGTAGTTTATTTAAGATGTCGTATTTATGCTCTTTAAGTGTTGATCAACAAAATTGGATTGTTTGCATTTGATTTGTTTGTGAATTTTGTTGATCAACAAAATTGGATTGTTTGCATTTGATTTGTTTGTGAATTTTGTTGATCAACAAAATTCACAAACAAATCAAATGCAAACAATCCCAAAACCCTCCAACACCTGTAAATAAAGAAATGCAAAAATACACAATAGCCCTACCATACATCAATAATAATTTCACATACTCTGTTAAAAATAACCTAAAACCTTTCCATTATAAAGTACCAATTAAAATGTCACACACTATATCCAAACTCATTGAAAACCATCACGACCATATACTCAGCTTTGGAGGAGTTTACTACATCCAACTCAAAGACCCCACAGGTAAAATTTTCCCCAAAGACAAATACATAGGAAAACCTCACACCCATTTAATGCCAGACTTAAAGTGCATAAATACGATATCTTAAATAAACTACAAAAAACCGCACTATCTCAAGCAATCACTGAAAACAATCTGCCCACTGATTTTCACTCCACTAAAATTATAATATCACCACCTACAAAATTCCAACTAGCCGTCACAGAAAATATCCTCATTAACATAAAACTGACCAAACTCTGCAACACAGACATCGTCCCCCTCCCCCCAGGGTGACGTCTGATACTTAGGGGATATAACATACACCTCGTAAATTCCACGCTCCCATAAACACTCTCCTCTCTCATCGCCGATCCCCATTTGCCACCTGCACTAATGCACACCCACCAAACCCTATGGACACTTCCATAATGCCTCCTAAAATTGGTGATTAATGTACCCCCCTCCCCCACACACACACACAAACTCCCAATAGCAATACCAATGTGAAAATCATTATTCAGACCCTCAATAACATAATTATCTTAACCACAAATTTCAGTTTAAAAAATATTTTCTTTCACTAAAAGTACCCCACTCATTATAATTATGAATTACTAGCCACAAATAGTGAAGTTTCCCTCAACCTATGCTGATCTTGGTGATTTTCCATAATCCCACACCCTCTCCCAACCTCCGTTACATTCAGATCGCATTATGGCCACCCGCACCTCCGCCGACCACTCTGATCCTCAGAGCTGAGCCATTGACATGTCAATTTATGGCAGCCCACCCCTCCCCCATGCTCAACAATTAAGTTCCTCACTTCCCACCTTATGAAGCACCGATAGGAAGGGCATGAAATGCGCGTTGTGGATCAGAAACATTTTTAAGCACTCTATGCTATAAAAAGTATAAATGGTTTATTTCATCATCCAAGGCAGGTAGACCATTGACAGCTGTCATCCTTATTTTAATCTCCACTGAGACATCACTTGCCGGCAAGAATGTCGAATTTTAAATTTCTCACCGAAAGCATCCCAAGAAGTTCCTGTTACTACTCATCCTCTACGACATGGTACGTAAATATCTCCTTAATAATTATTGATACTTGATAGCATAGTCCATCTGTTGAAGTTCTTAAAAATATTTAACAGTGTCAGAGAGAATTAAATAGCTTTAATTTCAGTGTTAATAATATTTTTTAACCTAAGCACATTTCATAAGATTCACTTGTATATCTTCCATTAATATTCTGAATGCATTGCAACTTTACTGGATGGAAAAATGATACCAATAGTATGAAACCAAAACTGGCTGATAATCTATGTATGGAACAGCAAAGGGTAATTGTAAAAATATGCATAAGCAGCTAATATTACTTATGGTGTATCAAGTAAGGCAATGCAATCACTACAGGCATAAAACGATAAATTTTAAAGCTTAGCATCATTAAATTGTGGTTTTAAATATAAAATTCTATATATATATTATTAGAAAAGTTAAAAAAAAAGCTTTTTTTGTTTGAAAAAAATTTATACTATAGAAATGAGATATTTCCAGGTCACTAGAATCCAAAAAGTGAAATGAGAAATCGCTTTCAATATGCAGAATATTATCATAAATAATACAATTGAAATCCAATCCCAAACATATCAAGTTCAATGTAGAGTAATGTAAAGCCTTTGTCTCATACAATATATCACTGGCTAAACTGAAACAAAAGGAACTCATAAAATTATTGGCGAAGTACACAAGCAACAAATGCTGGATGAATTGACAGCAAGGAAAAGTTTGGTCCAAAGCTAAAAAGTAACTTTTGAGTGAGCTTAGAAAGTGGGAAATAATTTCATCTGGGCTATCATTGGATGAAACAATATGAAATAACCAGAGACACATTACAAACTTTGTGCTTAACATTTTGGAATTTGAAAATGAGAGGGGCAATAGTATTTACTGACAATGGAAATGCTAAATAGAGTGAACCAATTGGCAATCAAAGAAATTTTCGATGATTGAAAAGTCTTGCCTGGGCAAAGATGACTGTAAGTTTGGATGACAGTTAAAAATAAACAGTTAATAGTCAGTGAACCTGCAACCAAAAGTTAAAAGCAACACACAAAGAGATTTCTTCTTGAAGAAAATATTTCCTAATCCGAATAATACTGAACTTCAAGAAGTCCCAAAGTTGTTAGTAGCATATCACTTCCTCTTTCATCAGTAGTGACAATAGGGTGAAAGTGGACTGAAGTGATAGTATCAAGATGGTTGAACACATGGTTGATGGGTTTGAATGTCAGAAGGCTCAGAACATCAAGGTTGGACTGCTTTACTTCTAAGCACCTTTTTGTGTACATAGTGGGCTAAATGACCAAGTCACAAATGCTCAAAGTTGTGTAGGAAAAGGAGATTCACACGAAAACAGTAGAAAACAGATGGAAGTCTCCCATCAAGGTCTTCCAGCACTTCTTCAACATGCATCTGCACTATTCCCCTGCATACAGGGTTATGGCATAACTTGCAATCAGATGGGCATGGCTTTTTCAAGCCTATCAATATTTCTTTCTCAATAAGGGCAAAATGGGAGTTAGCAGAGAAATCTTAATGCAGGCACAATGGGGATTCAAACCTGGGAACATAAAGTTACCTGCCTACTACAAACATAAAGGAATCATAAGATATGCTGAAGAGAACAAGAGTGTCTGAGAAGACTGTCTCCATTTAAGCTAATGGAACATGCATAATACATGATAAACCTTTAAAAAGAAACTACTCTGTCTTACTTATGATTAGCTACTTGATGATGCTGGCAGTGTGACCAGATAAATGCTTTGTGTTTGGGAGGTTTAAGATTTTAATTTTTATTAACATTTACATATTACAGTCTGGGATTCGTGGTATGGTGAAGGAAAGAAATTATTTTCATAAACATCAGCAACATAGTGCTCTTTACAGACAACAACAAAAGTTTTCATTGCAAAGAACTTGGCTCATCTAGCTAAGAAAGAGGACTGGTATCAGTGTTTAAATTCATTGCCTCAGTATGATGTATATGTATGTATGACAATACTGCCATTTAACTTGGTTATTCACATGGTGGACTCCACTATCTATAATCGACATGAGTGAGCCAGTGAATAATGAGGATCAGCAGTAAAACATCACTATGAAGCAACATCATCTTGTAGTATTAAAGATACCTGTTGCAAAGAAACCTGCTAAGTTCAACACCTTTGCCTGGGCCAAGATGACTGTAAGTTTTGGAATCCTCTCACCTGTCATAGAGTTGTTGTCATTGCAAAAAGCAATGAAAAATAATTATAGTGTGAATTCTGGACCACTTATGTTCTGTGAATTTTAATTTAAATTAACAGTGAAATTGTTCAGATTAAATAATTTAGTCATGGCAAACTTGATTTTATGGAAGAAAGGACTATCCTTAACCCTTCCCATTTCCAGCTGAAAAGCTGAAATGAATTTGAAGACCCAAATATTTTTTTGCTGTGTTCAGCAAAAAGAAAATTAACAGAAATCGGTCATGTTACATATTAAATTAAACAGCATTCATTTAATAATTTATGAAAATAAAATTTCTTAAAAAATAAAAACAAAATGAGAAATATATTAATTTAAATAAGACTTTTTTTTAGTGTCTTATTCAAAAAGACACTAAAGATGTAGTGAAAATAAAGAGAATCTAGCAAAGCATGGAGAAATAGATTTTCCCCCCCCACCATTTTATGCATATTTTATTGAGTAATACTGGAAAAGCTGATCAGAATGATTAAAAGAAGGTTTTAGACAGCTATAATAAGTTGTGAATATTTTAAATACCTTGAAAAAAAAAAAAGATTTCACTGAAGAGCTCTTCAGTTGAAACAAGATATATAAGCCTTGGCATCTCATTTTCCCAATTGTAAGATTGAAAACAAATAGAAAGGTGAAAAAAATATCAACATTTACCATAATGGACATTCTTCAATTTAGTAATATTTCAGAAGTCAAACGGATCAGGGATTTCTCAACATTTCACCCTTGAATTCTCTACTATCACATGTCCCTACTATATACAGCTTTGCATATTGTAATTAACAATTCATAATTACACTGGTTTCCATAAATTAAGGAAAATCCCTATGTTAAGTCAATGGGAAGCTGATGTCAAAGCTCTATAACTTCTAAAATAAGTTTTTTCGTTTTGAAAAATGTGATTGCAGTTTCTCGATTTTCAACAATATTTGTTCAGTATTTAATGAGTTATGGAAGTTTGAATATTTAACAACAGCAATGTCATGTCTTAAGAAACTTATACAAAACTGAAGAACAGTGAAATAATTCTTTACACAAAGTTCTAAAATACAAACTTATTTTATTAAACACTTGAATACAATACTTATTACTAAGTTTTAATTAACTTCTGAAGTCAATTTTTGTGGCTGGTATTGCCATTGCTAAATATTCAAACTTCCATAACTTATTAAATACTGAACGAATATTGTTGAAAATCGTGATATTGATTTATTTGATTGAGATTTTTATCTGCAGTCACATTTTTCAAAACAAAAAAACTTATTTAAGATGTTATAGAGCTTTGACATTAGAATCAATCCAAAGTGAATGCACAGTATTTCCTGTTAAGAAACATTAATTAATAGATTCTGAAAAAAATTCATCGCCACCACGGCAGGAATCGAACCCGCATCTCTCCAGATTCATGTCAGAGCACGCTAACCATTGCTATTAATTTGACATTAGCTTCCCATTCACTTAACATAGGGATTTTCCTTAATTTATGGAAACTGGTGTGTTAATGTAGCAGTTTAAATTATTTTACCTCCAATCTTTAGTCTTGCTCTGCATACTGTGACACCATGCATGTTTCTTGCTACACACTTATATACACCAACATCATAAGCTCTGGAAGGATTCATTCGAAGTTCACATCTTCCATCTTTTAATTCTTTCACCTATAAAAAAAAGCAGTTGAAAAAAATACATATAAGAATTTTTGCTTTGCTTCATTTAACAGTTTTGAAGCCTACTTGAATAATCCAAATTACACTGGTGTCCAGAAGTTAAGCATAATATGCAAATTCTGGAAGAGCTCTAAAGCAGGGCAACAAAATGCTATGAGATATGGCGTGATAATACATTGTTATGTGATGCAATAAACAGTGAGGCATAGTGCAAATCAATCACATTATTCCATGGGTTATACAATGAATGCAGAAGTATCCATAGCTAAGGGACCTGTTTCATCAGAAAGGAGAAATTATGTAATACAGAGTACAATGAAACTGAACAGCTACACGACTTTTCATATAGTTTATCAGGCTGATTATCAGGTCTAGTGTCAATACATTCCATTCTTCTTGGACAGCATATTAATGTTTTTGAAAGATTCTTGGAGGGGGTGGATGACTTCGATATCTCTACAGTGCATCCCAAACATGTTCTGTAGCAGGTGTTCTTAATTTTTTTCCACCCATTTACAGGTCTGCACCCTGATTTACATGTTTCCTTGCTTGGTTTATTATTGGAAATACAATAAAAATTTTGAACTTCCAAACATTCCTCTCATACACTGTGGGGTGCAAATATCCCAAGTATGCATTCATGCTCTATAGCAGTGGTTCTCAACATTTTATGCTTTACATCATCATCATCATCATCATCCTCAAGCAGCCATGGGCTACGGAGGTCCAACCAGACCGTGCAATTTAGTTCTCCAAGCAAGTCTATCCTGAGCTACATCTACTGCATCTGGCCACTGCACACCAATTCTAACAAGGTCCTGTTTGACATTGTCTGCCCACCGCATCCTAGGTCTCCCCTTCTTTCTGAGGCCTTTAGGCACACTGTTCATAACCCTATTCGCCAATCTATAATTATTCATACGGGCAACATGGCCAAACCAACGGAGTCTCTCTCTGCACAATATGCTGCTTAAAGGAGGTTGCAAACTCCTTTTCCTAATCTCATCATTAGTTACAAAGTTGAACCACCTAATGACCAAGATACTGCGTAAGCATCTGAAATCAAAAGCATCTAGTTTCCTGTTATCTTGTTTACAAAGTGTCCAAGTTTCACTACCATAACTAACCCTAGAAAGAACCAAACTATTATACAGTCTAATTTTAGTCTTTAGGTGTATACGCCTATTTCTCCACACTCTCCATAGATTCTTAAAAGTCCCAGCAGCAATCCCTATTCGTCTGTTAATCTCATGCCGCACATCACCATTATCAGTTACATAGCTCCCAAGATAATTAAACTGTGACACCTGCTCAAGACTGCAACCATTCAGATTAACTGAATCACAGCCTGCCTGACCAATTTTCATCACTTTAGTTTTCTCTCTGTTTATAACCAAACCTACTCTACTACCAGTCTCATCCACAGCTTGAATGAAAGAGTTCATCTCATCAACATCATTTGCCAAAAGGGCTAAATCATCAGCATAATCTAAATCAGAAATTTTCGTATCTCCAGCCCATTTAAGGCCAAAATCTTTCCCTTGAAGTGAATTTCGCATAACATAATCAATAACCAAGCTAAAGAGAAAAGGAGACAAAATGCACCCTTGTCGAACACCAGAAGTAATGTTAAACCAATTGCTACAAGCCTTACCAACTCTCACACACGACTCAGTGTTATTATAGAGAGCTTTCATAATGTTAACTAACTTGTCTGGTATACCATATGATCTCACAATCAACCACAAATTATGACGATCAACAGAGTCGAAAGCCTTTTTGAAATCAACAAAGCTAGCAACCAAAGGTTTCTGAAACTCTAAACATTTCTCAAGAATCTGCCTAAGTGAAAATATCTGATCTACACATCCCCTACCACTTCTGAATCCACATTGCTCATCACGCAATTGCCTGTCAACCAGATTCTTAATTCTATTAAGCACAATCATGGAAAGAACTTTACCTGGAACAGAGAGTAGGCTGATACCCCTATAGTTATCACAAGAACTGCGATCACCTTTTTTGAAAATAGGGATAACAATAGCTCTGGTAAAATCCTTAGGAACCATGCCTTTATCATAAAAGATATTCAGAATTTCAGTCATCCAAGTGGTAACCGAAACATTCCCAGCTCTAAGCATTTCCGTAGTAATTTCATCCACCCCTGGGATTTATGAAGTTTAAGTTTAGAAACAGCCAAAATAACTTCAGATTGTGTTATAGGGCCAACATTAAAGCCACCAATGCATCTATCATCATTGCAAACAATGGGAGTAGAACAAACTACATTGTTTAGAACATCACTGAAATGCTCAGCCCACCTAGCCATGACAGAATCCTCCCCTTCTATAACCTTACCTTGTTTATCCTTCAATCCTTGTATGCCTGTCCGTTTTCTACCACACAAAACATTAACTATCTGGTACAGCTCTCTGCTGTTGTGCTGTCTAACTGCTTCCTCGGCTTTGTCAGCCAAACCATCAAGCCAAAGATTCTTATCAGCAGCTAACTGATCCTTTACAAGTTTATTAAGGTCTCTGTAATGCTTTCTATTAGGACTAGTAGGGTATTGATTAAGGGCATTCCTGCAGTTCTTTCTTTCCGAAATAAGCTCAAGTGCCTTATCACTCAGATAATTTTGCCTCTTCTGCTCCTTTTTTCCTAAAAGAGTACTGTTAGTGTCCAAAAAAGCCTGTTTAAAATGATCCCATTCTTCATCAACTTCAGTAGTAAGCAAACCATGACTGTCATAATGACTAAGTAACCTATCATGGTAAGCTTTGGCTATAACTGGATCTTTCAGAGCTTCAGTATTAAAAGTAAAATTTTTAACCCTAGCACAACACTTTTTAAGTTTAAGTTGCAACACACTTTTAACAAGGTAATGGTCAGATCCAATTTCAGCTCCCCTATATGCCCTGGTATTCCTAACAGAACTAGTCCATTTGCTGTTAATTAATATGTAATCAATCATATTCTTATGCAGCCCATCAGGTGAAATCCATGTGTACTTATGTATGTCACGGTGTTTGTAATAAGTGTTAGTTATTCTGAATCCATTGATTTTACTTACCTGTAGGAGACGTTGCCCATTGCTATTGCAGCTACCAATACCAAAAGGGCCTATTACTCCTCCCCAAAGGTCAGAGTCAGTACCAACTTTGGCATTGAAGTCACCAAGAACAAGGGTAATATCTCCTTTCTTGACAGAATTCAAAATATCCTGAAGTTGTTCATAAAACCTATCCTTCTCATCCTCATCGGCATCCTCAGTGGGGGCATAACAGCAGATAACATTCAAGTCTTTAACGCTTGACTGAAATTTTGCTGTAAGAAACCTTTCATTAATGCACTCATATCCTAGAAGAGCATCGCTAGCGTTTCTGCTGAGAAGCAGACCCACGCCTTGGTGATGCTTTTTGTTGTCCCTCCCTGAAAAGAGAAATTTAAGATTATTTTTAAGAATCTGACCTTTATCTGTCCATCTGGTCTCTTGCAAGCCGAGAATATCTAAATTATAACGGTGGAATTCTTGTGTGAGGACATCAAGAGAAAAAGCTCTGTGCAGAGTCCTCACATTCCAACTACCTATGGAGAGAAAATGGTTAGTGGGATATTTAAAGAAACTATGTTTATTGAGAGAGGGAATGCCAACAATATCAAACAGCCCCCTAATCGCAGACATGGGGCAAAGACCCGTTCCCCCACTACTAAAGGCTGAAGCCATCTACACTGGAAGACTTCCTCCAATGTAGAATTTGACGATGCCAATAGAAGCAAAGAGTTCAGGTGCCTGCGATGACTTCTGCTCAGGATTATCCACCAGCTGATAAACATATCCTGTGGATCTATTCACTTGGGGCTGTCAACCCACAAACAAAAAGAAAACACAGCGGAAGATTTTCCCTCCACAGAAGCAAACCAGTGCAGCAAAATCAGGATCCATAATCAAGCTCAGAGCCATATATCTGTCCAGTCCAGTAGGTTTATATGGTCAGCACCAGGACCCTGTGTGGTTGACCACTCCTCAGCAGGGTAGAAAAAAAAGAAAAGTAGCCATAGTTGTCCAGATCAGTAGGCCACACTAATCTGGCAGCCCTCCCCTTCCGTTCACTTCCACAAGATAGTATCTCTTTTGAAAGTTACTAACGGTCCGCACCACGAGAAGGCGGGGTTGGACATTAGGAGCTAGGCCTGGCCGGTTCTATGCATCATCACAGGGGATTGGTGCATAGCTCTCCTTCCAGTGACTACCTAGCTACCATTTACAGACCCCAGGGGGTATGCTTCACATACCCCCTGGAAATGTGTCTGTAACTGGCATACCCATTATATAGATAGATAAAACTATACTTATAAGATAATAATGCCAACTTAGCAACTTTTGAGCTCTCACGGCATACACAAAAAATTTTACTACGTACCCACAAGGGGTTAACACAAAGGGTACGTGGACCCCACGTTGAGAACCCCTGCTCTACCCCTGCTCTACAGAGCACACTGAAAAAATAACTGTGCTATAGATTCAGTTCAGTTTTTCAGGCTGGACCCTCAAAGTGTTAAAGTGGATTGCAAAAGTGATATTCTTCTAAGTAATGCTAAATGCGGTCTCAGATTTACATGCAAAGCCATGTTTTTGTCAATGCTCCCTTCAGAGCCTTTGTGCTCAGCACCCAATGGCCCATTTCTTATGAAGAAGGTGAGGATTCATATTACACTCCCAGGAAACACTTTTTCTTGCTAACATAAAACTTCATACTTACACAGGTATCTCAAACATACAGCCTGAAAAGGTGTTTTATAAAATCCACAGTAAATTTAAAATTTTCAAAATATAAAAAGTTTTAAAAAATTTTTAAATTTAGAAAAATTATGATAAGCTGTCAGTCTAACAACTTAATTATTTCTCATTTTAGGGACATCATTGATCAAGCAACTAAATCTTGCAGTCCATCTTTTGCATATATAAGAATCTTTTCCTAAGTTTTAGGCCATCTTAGACAAAGTTATAATTCAAAAAACAGCATTTGAATTAAAAAAAAATTATATATTTTGTATTTTTTAAAAACTATTCTATCAATTTAAATTTAATTGAATATGAGTTATGAAATAATAAAATTGTGAATTAAATGGTGAACTAGTGAATTTTTCTCGTTCAAAATAAAAAATTTTCTTGCTTTCATATTTTTTGGTAAATCTAAATTGAGGATTGAACAAATTAGTCAAATGTACATTATGTACAACATTTTGCAAGACATGTTGTACACAGATTTTCTCTCAGTTATTAACCAGTTTTATAGAGTTAATTTGTGACTAAATTTTCATACAGTACTAATTAACATTATTTGTTTTATAAAGTAGCTAAAAATACTCACCACTATTCTACTACTTTCTAAAAGAATGCCATCATTCCTAAACCATGAATAATTGGGTTTTGGTGAACCTACTGCATAGCACCTAAATATGACTTCATCACCTTCTTTCATTACAACATCTCTTATTTTCTCACGAATATAGGGTGCCATGCCTGGAAATATAGAAATAGTGAATATTATTTAAAGATAATTTAAAACAAACATTTAATGAATATATTTTTCCAGTTGTGGAGAATGTAAAACATAAAAATCAAAATCATGTAATTAATACAAGTCACTGAACTTGCACACTTAAAAAAATCTGAAGTTTAATCACTACCTACCTATAAACCATTATCATACGAATTTTTTTAATAGTTAATGGTGTCACAAAAATAAATCTTATTTTCTTCCTAATGTAACAACAATTGGAAAGAAATTTGTGATAACAACATTTAACGATTGAAAAAAAATGGAAGGTATATAAAATTCTTTTAAATAATGATTCTGAATTAGATGTTCTCAAGCTGTATCAAGGCCCTAAAAACTAGGTGATTACAAGGGCACCAGTTTTAAGAGTGAAATGGGCTAATCAGAGCAGTAGTACAATGTTTCAAAAAAATTAAACCTCAAAAGTCTTTTCACTAGTAGTTTTTTCCAACGATACTTTTTTAATGTATCATATCAATGTGTCATAAATTAACAAATTAAATCCAGGAAATGCAAATCAAAATTTCGCAATGTTGGTATGCTTGCAGCTGAAATCATAAATTTACTTCAAGTACAATGAATAAGTTTGTTTCTCAGCAGATCAGCCAGTGATGCTCTTCTAGATATGACTTGAGGTATATGACTTATAGGATATGACTTGAGGTATATGACTGCATTAATGAAAGGCTTCTTAAAGTTAAATTTAAAACTAAGATTAAGGACTTGAATGCTATTTGCTGTTATGACCCCACTGAAGATGCTGGTGATGAGAGAAAGATAGGTTTTATGGACTTCAGAATATTTTGAATTCTGTCAAGAAAGGAGATATTCTCCTTGTTCTAGGCAACTTCAATGCTAAAATTGGTACTGACTCTGATCATTGGGGAGGGTGATGTGTCTATTACTGGTAGCTACAATGGGCAATATCTTCTACAGGTAAGTAAACTTAATGGTTTGAGATTAACTAATACTTATTACAAACACAGCAGCATATATATTGCACATAGGTTTCATCAGATGGGTTTCATAAGAATAGATTGATTATATATTAATTAACAGCAAATGAGATAGTTCTGTTAGGAAACCAGGTCATATAGGAGAGTTGAAATTGGATCTAACCATTGCATTGTTAAAATGTCTTGAAACTTAAACTTAAGAAGTGTTGTACTAAAGTTAAAAGAATTACATTTAACACCGAAAGATGATATAGCTAAAGCTTATCATTACATGTTACTTAGTCATTATGACAATCATTGTTTGTTTACTATTGGGCTATTTTACCTCTGAGCAGCACCTTTTTGCACACCATGGGCTAAATGGCCAGGTCACAAGGACCCCGAAGGCTCAGAGAAGGTTGGGGGAGGGGACCCACTGGAACAGCTGTTGGGATACAGATGGTAGCCTCCCGTCAAGGCCATTCAGCATGTTCTTTAACGTGCATATGGTATGGCTCTCCCACTCATGGGACCACGGCTTAACGTCCCATCTGACAGACGGTAGCCTTTCCAAGCCCATCGGTGTCCCCTACTGACTGTGGGCAGGGTGGGGAATTTTGTGGAGATAAATCTCAACGCTGTCCCAGCTGGGACTCAAACCTGGGAACTACAGATTATCAGCCTAGCATGCTACCAACTGAGCTACCTCCACCCCGCTGAAGTCGAGGAAGAATGAGACTACTTTAAACATGCTATTCTTGAAACTAAGAGTTCTATTTTGCATAAAAAAAGGGCACAGAAGACAAAGCCATTTGAGTGATAAAACACTGGAGCTTATTTTTGAAAAAAATATGTATAAATAATTATAATATTAAAATTACTGAATTATTTATAATTATATATAATCAGCATTAAATGCACGTTCTGCTAAATGATACATCACATTTGCCATGTGATACTTCAAATATTGCATGCATGATATTATTCTTATGCAATTTAAATGGTATAATTTCTTATTTAACCTTCTAAACATCTGCTTAAATCTGATGATGGATATAAATATATCCAAAATCGTGATAATTTGTCAACTATAACGAATATTTGCAGAAAGTTGTGTTCTGATTAGTTTGTGCCATTGTTTTATATGTGAAGGAAGTGATATTTTCTTTTGTAACCTTTGCAACATATAATGGAATAAATTCATCTTACTATGCTCCTAAGGAGATTTTGACTTTCATGATGTATTCTGTTTATCTTAATGAATAAGAAATGTATCATGTAAGTATTACGTTTTGTGCTTGCATGAGCCAGCTCAAAAACTATGTATCTACTCATATAATGATCAATGTAAAGGAGTTTCTGGCCAAAAAAATGCAGCATTCAATATCCCCTTGAAATGAAACCATAAAGGTAACTAGTGAATAAAGGATATGCAAAAAGCTTAATTTTAAGTGCAACTGCATGCAGAAATAATTAATATATTATAAATTAATATATTATTAATTTATAAATACACAGTGTAGCAAGAAAGTATTAATCTGTGGGAGGCCACTATAGACACAATGGAATGTGATCTTGGTAATCCTGCTAACCATAAATAATAAAAAATACCCCCTCAAGCAATTGCTTACCACAGAGGTCTGACAGGAGCCTGTCAGTTTAATACACCATAGTAGAAGGTCTATGAGGATGGTGGGACCTCAGAAGAAAAATGACGTGAACATCTATGCCTTATCTGCACTCGAACCCAGATCCCTTAGATCAGTAGCCAACTCCACTAACCACTTGGCCACAGGGCCATACCCAGTTGAAATTGTGTTGTTGTTTCATATGGATATGCTTTGTGCATTACTGTACCATCAGAAACCCATCAATATATCAATATGAAGTTTTATGTAATGATAGGAAAAGCCCTACTGAGACACATGAAATGTTATGAACAGCTTATGGGTATGAGGCTTTGTATCGAGAACCAACATTCTGATGGTTTAAGCATTTTGAAGTAGGCAGAGAGGATGTGAAGATGACACTTGCAATAGATGACAGAAAATGACCTCCAACCCAGAACTGGTGGATAAAGTGTGCAATTTACTTGTAAGAGATCATAGATCATATGAAGTTTTATGTAAAGATAGGGAAAAGCCCTACTGAAACACATGAAATGTTATGAACAGCTTATGGGTATGAGGCATTGTCTAAAGTACCAACATTTTGATGGTTTAAGCATTTTGAAGGAGGCAGAGAGGATGTGAAGATGACACTTGCAATAGATGACAGAAAATGACCTCCAACCCAGAACTGGTGAAAGTGTGCAATTTACTTCTAAGAGATCATAGATCATAGACCAATCTGGCCAAAAAAAGTTGCAGTGCTCAATCCCCTTTAAATAAAACTATCAATTCCACGACATAGAATGATGGCAAGTGAATAAACATAAATAAGAAATTGATAAACTATTACCACAGACTTTGGGTTGTTTTACAATGTGCCTGCTCATACAGTGATCAATGTAAAGGTATTTCTGGCCAAAAAACAGTTGCAGTGCTCAATCTCCTTTAAATAAAACTATCAGTTCCACAATTCATTTTGAGCCTTGACCCCGGTACAGCATGAGGTGGAAAATATGTATCCTTTGGTATTGATTAGGAGGAAGAAAACATTCAGTGAAATACATAGTTACATGTAAAGTACTTTTATTTAGACTGCTTTGTAGGCCATCCTGTTATCATTGACTCTCATTTGTTAGGTACTTCATAATATGAATGCCACTGAGAAAAGCCTATACACCCTTATCTAGCTGGAGCAACCTTCCACTAAGAAAATGAAATTCTGCTGCTCTTCACTGGATCATACCATGAGCACCTTACAAACAAGAGCTGAAACTTTTCCTTGGACTGCATCAATACCTCTTGTATCTGCTCTTGTATGCCCATGTTAAAATTTCTTCTGAATATCAAAAGTCAAGATTTATGACCTTGGGACCTATCAGCCTAATTACTACAGCACAACCACATCACTGATAATGGCACCCCAACACTATCTGTTTGGTTTGGTTGTTTGGGTTTTAATGGCACATTAGCATCTAAGGCTATAATGCACCATATGAATGTCCATAAGAAAAATTATAAAAGTCGTGTAACCCATAACCAAATTTTAAAATAAACCACAAACATATACTAAAAATGTAAAGCAATAAAAGGAAACATAGTCGACAACAAGAAACAAATGTATAAATAAGTTATAAATATAAAAGTAACCCAGGTGTAAGCGACCTGGATTAAACATTGGAATAAAACTATATTGTCCTGTGAAGACAATATGCTTGCTACATTGCTTAAGTAATAAGAACCGTTTTACTGCATCCATAGAGTTAGCGTAAGAATAGGTCAATCAGATGCATGTTACAAGTTGGACAGTAGAAGTATTTTTATACACTGGTTGTTTATACATATCTAAAGACCTGTGGACCTAAAGAAAAATCATTACTGTTGCAAACATGAAAGAAAATTTTCCATTGAGTGAAGCAGAGCTCACATGGATGGCAGAGAAATGAAGCAAAGTTTTGTTTTCAGGTAAAAGTTGGTTTAGTTTGGTAAATCGTGAGCATTCAGTGTATGTGAGCTACAGGAAGATCCAAAAATTTTTAATAGCACTGAAAAATTTATTGAACACAATTCACTGCAACTTTGCTATATGGTATGGCTTTATTATTCAATAATTTTTTAAATAGAGTTATATTTCTCTGGATCTTCCTTTACTTCAAATTCCATCAATACTTGAACCTCATAACTTCTCAGGAAAAACTGCATCTCATCTGCCATCCCCAATGATTTTTCCATTGCTCACTGCATATGTTTTATTTTTTTCATTTGTGCAGTCAATGTAAACATTTTCCTTAGTCTACAGGCCTTTAATCCTGCATAACACAACTGATGCCCAACATTACTGGAACATGTAATAATCAATATTGAAGCCTTTCATTATTATACTTTGTAATGTGCTAAAATGTTTTTGTTATCTAAGCAATGGATTGTAATGTCTTAAAAAATGATAAAAGTTTTGGGAAGTGGGTATCCAATCTCATTATTTTTATCTGAAGTTATTGCAGTTACAATACCTGTCTCTGAGACAATTATTTCCCCCATTATTTTGGAAAGTTTAACCAATTTATTTAATCATGATAGTCCCCACTTTTTTTGTTTAACTTTGAATGTTAATATTGATGTCTCAGCCTCGTCTCAGTGAAGAAGATTTATAAGGTCTCATTCTGAAAAATTTCATTGTCTGACGCGTGGTACAATGGTAGCGCGCTCTGGCATGAATCTGGAGAGATGCAGGTTCGATTCCCGCCATGTCGGCGCTGAATTTTTTTCAGAATCTATTAATTAATGTTTGATGTCTATCTTAACAGGGAATACTGTGCATTCACTTTGGACTGATTTTTAATTATACATTTCAAATAATATTTGCATATAAATACCAATTTCAGCTTCTCTTGGTCCCTTATCTTTCCATACTTCTCTCTTTAGGAATTCCATTTGTTCATGAGCATATCCCATTGTGCCTATTTCATGATATAATCTCATTGGAACTGTTCTTGTAGAAAGTCCTTTCCGCTCATCATCAATCTCTTCATCCATAATATCTACAAATCGTCGGCGCTCTCGAATGACTAACTACATTGTTAAAAATTAAGAAAATGAAATCATATTAAATTTGTACTTTTCCATAATATATTTTCTAGATTTTCAAAATTACAACTATTAGGTAGTAATATTACCCATAAAATTGCTAAAATTAATCAAAAACATAAAAATTACTTGGCAACAATTACCCATTAAGATATTCACAATGTAAGTTCTCATTATTTAAGTAACACTATTTAAAATATATAAAAAAAATTTATTTAACCAACCAAAAAAATGGATAAGCTTGCACCTTGCTTTACGAAAAACAATTCACACAGAGACCATGCAGTGTAAATGAGAAGCCCTTAGAGAGTCAATCTACTATATTGTGTTTCATGTTAGTTGAGAGTAAAAAACAACAAACCATGTTCTCTTACTTTATTTGAAGTCACCATTGGTACATTGTATTAGTGGTTAAACTGGTCTACTTTTGATTCCAATATATTCATTTCTTTGCACGAGTTCTTTGTTTGCTTCATTCTTCCCCAATTTCAGTAGAAAGCAAACCACAATTGTCATAATGACTAAGTTAATAGTCATCATGGTAAGCTCTGGCTATATCTGGGTCTTTTATAGCTTCAAGGCTGGATGAAATTCTTTTAGGCAGAACATTTCTTAATCTTCAACTGCACGACTCTTTTAACAAGGTAATATAACCAATTTTGGCTCCCCTATAGGGTTTATAATGGGTCTATAGCTCTATAATGGGCTAATCCTTAACAGAACTAGCCCATTTGCTGTTAATTAATATATATATATATAATAGATCATATTCCTATGCAACATCAGGTGAAACCCATGTGCACTTATAAACATCCTGGTGTTATAAGAATTTGTTATTTTAAAATCATTAAGTTTACTTACCTGTAGCAGATGTTTCTGATTGCCATCGTAACTGCCAATGCCAAAAATACTTATCACCCTTCCCCAAAGGTCAGAGTCAGTATCAACTTTAGCATCAAAGTTACCTATCACAAGAATATTTCCTTTACTGACAGAATTCCAAAATATCTTGAATCTATTCATAAAACCTATCTTTCTCATTCTCATCAGAGTCCTCAGTGGGCATAACAACAGATAACATTCAGGTGTTTAATTCTAATTTTAAATTTAGCCATAAGAAACTTTTATTAATGCAGTCAGTTATCAGAAGAGCATCACTTGCACTGCTGAGAAGCAAACAGATACCCTGCAGATGCTAGCCATCTTCTCCCCCCTTGAAAAAGATAAATTTTATTTCATTTTTAAAATCTGACCTTTACCTGTTCATCTGGTCTCTTGCACGCCCAGAATATCTAGGTTATAATGGTGAAATTCCTGTACGAAATCAATAAAATATTCTGTATGAAGTGTCCTAACATTCCATGTGCTTGTGCTAAAAAAAGATCAGTGGGTTTTTAAAGAAACTATGTTTATTGAAAGAGCCAACAATATCAAATAGTCCCCTAATCACAAGCATGGACAAAGACCTGTTCCCCCACTGCTAAAGAGTTAAACCACTCATGTTAGTGAGAATTTCCTCCAGTATAATCTTGGCAATGCCCGTTGAAGTAAGGATTTAGTACCTATGATGGCCTCAGTTAGGATTCTCCAAGAGCTAATATAGGGTATCCTATGAAGCTATTCACTAGGGGATGTCAACCCACAAACAAATAGAACACACCTCAATAGATTTTCCTTAACACAAGCCCACTAGTGCAACAAGTTCAGGATCTGTAATTATAATCAAAGCTTTTACACATTCTAGTCAATGTAAGTGGTCATCACCATGATCCTGTGAAGTTGAACACTCCTCAGCAGGTAGAAAAAAGAGAAAGTGGCCATAGACAGAAATAATAATAATGCACATGAATAAAAAGGCTATTATTTCTGAATAACAAAAAAATAAAATATTTACTTGAAGCATGAATATTATGGACTTTTTGTAATACTTTTCTTGGTACCATATTTTGAGAAAAGTGTAGCCTTTGATGAGAATGATTCATGAACTGTGCTGAGTCATATAAAGAAGTCTAATTTATAATTTTTTTAAAAATATAACCAATAAACCGAAATATGTCATGTTATACACCAAATTAAATAGAATTTAATTCTGAATTTTTATGAAAATAAAATTGAACAAATTTATAAACATATTGATTTTAATAAGACTTTTTCATGTAATACAGTGAAAATATAGATTGAACAATGCAATTAAAGCTCAATTTTTGAAAACCTGATGAATAAAAACAGTTCAATTATATATTAATTGAAGGAAAATTTCTTTCTGAATACTATAATATTTATCTGAAACATGATTTACATTTCTTTTAATGATTCTTTCCAGTGTGTATATTTTAAAATACAGGCCACTGTCAAACAAAGTGACTTGGACTGCTCACATTAATGTGATTTTCTGTCGTGTTTAGGAAATGGAAGAATGCTTTCTTGGCTTTTCATTTTACTAAACATTATGAATTTTTTCCTTTGGTTGTTGAAATTTGGAGATTTTTGTTAAGTGGCAAAAAGTTAGTGCATCAAAGCAAAAAAAAAAGTCTGTATCGTCAGAGTGGCACAGCTAAGATATTGGGGGGTGGGAAGTAAAATCTATTAAAAATATTTAATATAAACTTAAAAACTCACAATTTTTAAGAAAAGCAAAATTTGTCTAGGGGGGAAAGAACCCCCCCCCTTTTTTTTTGGGGGGGGAGCATTAAAAACACTTGCCAAAATTGCCCTCCCACATGAAGACTGATTTCCATACCAAGAAAGCCCTTTTTGGTTTTGTATCCAATACCACATTCATTTTCAGGAAACGATAGAAGATCAAAGTTTTTTACTAGAAAATAAAGAAACAATAAAAAAAATTAAAATATAACCTAATGCGATGTTAAATAAAATATCCACAGCAACAAGTTGTAAGTACACCATCCAATGTAACATAACTCTGAAAAATCGATAATAATTGATTGACTGAAAGATCAATGATTTATCAAAATAAAGTAAATCTACAGAAATGGAAACTAAGGTTTAATTATAGGAAACGAAATAAAATACTAACTTTATGAAGGGAGATTATATCCAATATGTGGAGAGGAAGTATTTGGACTTAAATCATCCATGTAAACAACTAACATGTAGCCACTTAGCAGATGGATCTCCCCACTCTTGCATGTCTGATTGAGTAATTAGAACACCTGCACCTTCTCTCCAGTGACACCATGTGCTGCAACCAATCTTGAAGAAGCTCTGGATATGAAGATTTTTTTTTAGTTATTTGATTTGAAAAGAAAAGATGCATAGAATGCTGGGAAAAATGATATAAATGATAAGACTAATTCTAGGAATGATGAAATAGTTTTTTTTTTAAGAATATAATTTTTATTCATAAGATTAAAGAATACAAATACATTTACCATTTGACCCACAAAGCTAAATAGCTTATCTGCAGGAAAAAGAATAAATTATATTAAACATAGGTCATTCAGCCACAAAAATGGTGTACATCAAATAAATCCACAAAACACACATAAAAATCAGCTAAATAGAAAATACCAAATAATTTTTTAAATCCATTTTAACTCTTCTAAAAGAACCTATATTTATTAATTCTTTTGGAATAGCATTAAATATAAGTGGTACTTGATATTTGGAGTTATGTTTCCCGTAATTATTTCGAAAATTTGGTTATTTGTAATAACCTTGGTTTTGAAGTCTTGTATTTTTATTATGTTGAATTTTTAGTTTGTAAGTTTCGTCAAAAATTTTTTATTAAATTATATTTAATTAAATTGCTGTAGGATAAAAGGTTTAAAAATTTTAATCTATCTGTGGAAGTTTTATACTTTTTTTGCAAATGAAATGGAATGATATTTTTAGCTATTATAGACTTCAGTTTTTCTATTTTATTTATGTTAGTTAAGTTAGTTGTTCCATGCACAATTATTCCATAATTTAAGATAGATTCACATATTGCTTTATAAAATAATACAAAGGTTTCCATATTTAATATGTATTTCAATTTTGAATTTTTATCACTGATAATCTCAAGCTTTCACATATGTGGGATATATGGGCATTCCACCTAAAATATTCATCAAAAATGATTCCGAAGTATTTTATTTGATTTGCTTACTCAACAAGTGGGCAATTACATAATGATTCACAATTTGAAGCATCATTTTTTCTGAAATTTATTTTATGAGTTTTGATAAAGAGGTTTTGATAAATATGAAATCCTGGTGAATGTATAATCATCAATTTTGTTTTTTTCTCATTTAAATCAGATTTTATTATGATTTAACCATCTAATAATATTATTATAATCTGTTTGAACCTCTGAAATGTTATCATTTAAATATTTGTGACTGTTTATTAAAACAATGTCGTCAGCATATAGATAAATAGCACTTTTTAATTATGTATTGAACAAATCATTTATGTATACCAGGAACAATAAAGGACCTAAAATTGAGCCTTGGGGAATTCCATATCGTGTAATTACTTTTCTGCTGTAGCAGTTTTTTATTTTAGTAATTGTATATCTGTCTGATAATAATTTCTAAACCAATCTAACAATATATCGCGAATACCGTAATTTTCCAATTTATTTAGTAAAATGCTATGATCTATTGTATCGAAGGCTTTCTTTAAATCTAAGTACATAGTTACAATTTTTTCCCTATTATTCAATGATTTATTAATATTATCTGCAGTTTTAGAAATTAGTTGAATTGTGTTTTTTCCTTTTTGAAAGTCATATTGATTTTCATTAATTATGTTGTGTTTAAGTAAAAAGCTAAAAACAGTATTATAAATATATTTTTCCATTATTTTTGAAAAAAAAAACAGGTAGAATTTTATTACTGGTCGATAGTTAGAAAAGTCCTCCTTAATACCACCTTTAAAAATAGATCTTAAAATACCTGTTTTGAGTTCAGTAGGTATGTTCCCAGTAAATATAATCTGATTTATAATTTTTGATATAATATTAAGTAGTGTCTCTTTATTAAATTTTATATGTTTAATGCAAACATTATCGTAACCAGGTGATTTATTGGTGTCTAATGAAGTAATTATTTCATCAGTTTGTTTTTCAGTGACTTCATGTATATAGATAGATTTCAAAACTCTTTGCATCATGGTTGGAACATAATTTATATCGTCTTGGTGATTTGTATTTCTTATCTGTAAAATTAGTGTATTATATATGTCATTGTAATTATTTGCTATTCCTTCCACAGATAATTTCTTTTTGGACATATTATCAATTATTTTATCATCTGCTGATTTTTTTCTGTTTTCCTTCTAATATTTCATATATTAATTGCCAGGTAGCCTTCATATCATTTTTTTTCATTATAAGTTTATTTCTATAATAAAGTTGTTTCTGATTTCTAATCTGAATATTAACCATATTTCTTAATTTTTATAGCTATTTTTATAAGCATCACTTTTATCATTGTTTTTAAATTTAATCCAAGCTTTATCTCTTTCTTCAATTCTATCAAGTTCGGTGTTATCCAGTTTTTGCTATGATTTCTTTTTACCTTTCCAACACTTCTCATAAATACTCTATTTTTTTTTAAAATTCCATCATAGATGTCTTTAAATACTTTATATAGGTTAATTTATCCATTGAGTTGTCTCCATAATTTTCTAAATTCCAATTAATTTCAGAGATAGCTTTGTTTATATTGTTATGGTCAAAAGACCAATTCTTATATTCCTGGTCAGTTTCAGTATAATTAGTATTATTCAAATTGTTTTGGCGTTAATGTTAAAATCATATAGTGATCTGCTATTTTGCTTGTTTGAATTATTGAATTTGCTGACATATTTTTAATCAGTTTAATAATAATATGGTCTATACAGGTTTTGGTAATTTTATTTTTTACTATTTCTTCTCTTGTAGATTCCCTTAATAATCTTTCAAAATTCATTTCAGCCAGTAGTGTGATATTTTTCTGTACCATGCTTTTTAATGTTCATTGTAACGATATTAAAATCACCTATTAAAATCTGATTTTGATCTTTTTCTGTATTTTCCATCCAGTTTCGGAAATTCAACAGAAAAGAGTTCACATCTGTACTAGGTGATCCATATAGTGCTAAAACATGATATATTATATTATTTTTTTTTTACTTTTATATATATATATAGTTTCTGCTGGAAGTATTTGTTGTGTTATAATTTCAATATCTAGATTTTCTTTATAGTATACTGAAATCCCTCTAATATTTTTATCTAAATTATCATTTGTAATTTTATTAACTTTGTCAATATTATATAAATAATTTTCATATTTATTTACATTTGTTTCAGTTAAAACAAGCAAATCAATGTGTTTAATGTAATTGTTAATACTTATTTTTAATGAATCCCAATGCTTTCTTTGACTTCTTATATTAACATGAGCAATTCTTAATTTATTTTTGTGAATAAATTTACCATAATTATTTATAAACCAAGCCTCCACTTCTAAACCTGTAGTTACATAAGCAACATCATAGTTGCTATTAAAACCTTCAAAATTCATATCAGAGATAGCTAAGAAAAAATTTCATCAAATAATCAAGTAGCAAAAGTAAAGAACAAAAAAAAAAGATAAAAGAAGCAAGGTTTATCAGATATATCTAAAAGTTCAAAAATCATCAAAGTTGGTGAACATATCAACATTGATAATTCTTTCACCATTTGATTCCCTCATTAGAACTTTTCCATTTTTGAACCAAACATACTTATAATTTTTTTCTTTTGCACACATCCTAGCTCTCCAGAAAAGTTCTCTGTTAATCATAGACATGTTTTCATTAATATATATTGGTGTTCCTTTATCATTAAGGTCTGCAATAGTGGTTGTAATTTTTTTTTTCCTGTTTTGTATCCAAATGTCTCTTATCTTTCCGTGTAACAAATTGGACAATTATCTTTGGGGTTTTGCTTTTATTTCTTTCTGGAAGTCTGTGAATTTTTTCAATCATATTGTCTGTGTAGTTGACTATGTTTAATGACTGGGAAATTTTATTCAACTTTATTTTATGCTCTGTTTCATCCTCCCTTTCATTTATGGGAACACCATGTATTTCTATATTTTTATTGTGTCCATATTGTTCCACGTCATTAAGATTTTGTTTCAGCTCCTTAATCTCTTCTCCCATTTCTTTGTTTATATTTTCGGCTTCACAGATTTTTGTAGTTAAATCCTTTTGATTTTTTTCGTAATTTACTATTTGTTGCATCAGTTTGTCATACTTGCTAGAAAAAAAATTTACTCTTCGTTTCAATTCTTTCATTTCTGTCTTTAAATCACGGATGTCTATTATCAAGAGGTTGACGTCACTTGTTGGAAGTTGTTGTGAAGTATTTTCTTTTCTAATACTCATAGTAGTTTTAAGATTCGTTTGAGGTTTTGGGTCTGACGACTTCACAGTCTCTTCATTATCAGTTACGGCAGCTTCGACTGTGGCATGTGAAGCTTTCTGTTTAGGAGCTCCTTTAGTAGGCAACAGCAGCATAGGCTGGGATTCAGTAAGGTTGGTGCCTAAGACAGAAAAGAGTGTAAAACTGGGGGGAGGGGGGGAAACAGAGGGGCAAGCTTTGCAAATACTTCCAAAATGTTCCATTTTTAAAAATAGCAATTTTCTGTTAATTTTCAGGAGATTTTCGAAATATTACGGCAAAATTTGTTGATAATAGTTCAAATCAAACTTGCAAGCTTAAATTACAGTGTTGCCAAACAAATTGGCAACACTGTATAGTTGCTCTAAGATATGGCAATCAGATGCATTTGACAAATTATTTATATTGTAGTTTAAAATAAAATATTCATGAAATGAAAAGAGAAAATATTATTTTTCAAACTTGAATTACATATTTTTAAAAGATATATGTAAGAAAATTTTCCAACAGCAATTTGTTTAAAAAAAATAGAATTTTTTTGTTTTACTTAAAAACAAACAGATATCTTGGGCCTCTCATTTGAAATTCTGTCAATGCCTTTGTTTGTTTTCGACCCTGGAAAGGTTAAAATAAAACTAATTGCTGTTTTGTAAAACATTTTCAGAAAATCAGAATTAAATTCTGAATAATTTAGCATATAATATGCTATAATTCCTTCAATTAATTTATGGCTAAAAAGTTCTAAAGTTAATTATTTTTTGACCGAGCAGTGAAAAAATAGGTAGGCTTCTGGATGTAAAGAAGTTTTTCAGGATGGCTCTTGGAAGAGTTAATATATATTTAAATTTCTTGATTTAGTAGTACCAACCTGATTCAGGAGGTTCAATGTATCCATTGAATCCTTCTTCTGGAGCTTTGAGGAGGCACACACATAGGACTTTGACTTACACAGATATTAAAAAGTGTTAATATGTCATAAAAAGGTGCCCCTTTTCATTTAGGCTCAATCTACAGTTATTGGTAATATTTGCATTGCTACAAGAAAGTAACCATGCCCTTATCATAAAATATATTAAAAAAATGGTTCCTAAGGATTTTACCAGAGCTATTATTATCATCCCTATTTTTTAAAAAGGTGATCACAGTTCTTGTGATAATTATAGGGGTCTCAGCCTACTTTCTATTCCATGTAAAGTTCTTCACATGACTGTGTTTAATAGAATTAAGAATCTAGGAGATCAGAATCAGAAATCTTAGGTTGCTAGCTTTGTTGATTTCAAAAAGGCTTTCGTCTCTGTTGATCATCATAATTTGTGGTTGATTGTGAGATCGTATGGCATACCAAATAAGTTAGTTAACATAATGAAAGCTCTCTATAATAACACTGAGTCGTGTGTGAGAGTTGGTATGGCTTGTAGCAATTGGTTTAGCATTGCTTCTGGTGTTTGACAAGGGTGCATTTTGTCACCTTTTCTCTTTAGTTTGGTTATTGATTATGTTATGCGAAATTCATTGCAAGGGAAAGATTTTGGCCTTAAATGGTCTAGAGATTTCAAAATTTCTGATTCAGATTATGCAAATGATTTTGACTTTATTGGCTAATGAGATGAATTCTTTCATTAGGGCTGTTGATGAGACTAGTAATAGAGTTGGTTTCGTGATAAACAGAAATAAAACTAAAGTGATGAAATTAGTTAGGCAGTTGGTGCTTTAGTTGCTCTGAATGGTTGTGCTCTTGAGCAAGTGTCGCAGTTTAATTATCTTGGGAGTTATGTAACAGATACTGGTGATGTGCGGCATGAGATTAACAGGCAAATAGGGATTACCTCTGGGACTTTTAGGAATCTATGGAGAGTGTGGAGAAATAGGGGCATATACCTAAAGACTAAAATTAGACTGTATAATAGTTTGGTTCTCTCTAAGGTTAGTTATGGTAGTGAAACTTATACGCTTTGTAAACAAGATAACAGGAAACTTGATGCTTTTGATTCTAGATGCTTACACAGTATCTTGGGCATTAGGTGGTTCAACTTTGTAAGTAATGATGAGATTAGGCAAAGGAGTCAGCAACCTTCTTTGAGCAGTATATTGTGCAAAGAGAGACTCGTTAGTTTCGTCATGCTGCCCAAATGGATAATTATAAATTAGCAAATAGGGTTATGAACAATGTATCTAAAGGCCTCAGAAAGAGGGGGAGACCTAGGATGCAGTGGGCAGACAATGCCAAACAGGATCTTGTTAGAATTGGTGTGCAGTGGCGAATTGGTGTGCGTGGTCTGGTTGGACCTCCATGGCCCAGGCTGCTTGAGGATGATGATGATGACAAGAAAGTATAGAAATAAATTTTATACTACTGGGAATATTATTATTAAAAGTATGAAAATTCTGAATTTGTGATATTTGTAAAAATCGACAGAAAACAGGAATGTTTTCAAGACAAATGAATATGAGAAGAATAGCTACACATTTGCATACAATGATGGCTATTGGTGCCTTCACAATGGCTGAATGATTAGCTTGTGCTTGGTTGTGGATCAAATGGACTGAGTTCACTCCCCAAATAAAGAGTGTATGCTTTTTATATTGTCTTTCTGATGAGTGACCTTCTCTATAGTGTATTATACTGATAGGCTCCTGTCAGATCCTTAATATAAGCAGCTTCTTAATGGCTAATCGACTAATGGTTATTAATGCAATTTCCACTAAAATAGGGAGTGTAGTCTATATAGTCATGATCTGTTGATTGACATGTAGTTTGTTCTTTTTATTACAATTACAATTTTTTATTTGTTACTTTGAATAACTTGTTGAAAAGATTTATTGCAACAGCTGACTAGATATGAAAATTATGAAAAATTTAACAAAGAAATGAATTTTACAGAACTTGCAATAGACACTATTTATTACAATAAAACAAATTTGACTGAAGGAGAACAGGGAAGTGTTTTCAATATTAACCCTTTGCACTCGAAGGTTTTTTTCACTATAGAGAAGTAGCAACTCGAAGTTTTTTTTCTAAAATGTTGATGAAATTTTTAACAACCAACATAAAAATAAATCATGGAGAAACAACATAAAATCAAACCCATCTTCACTGCTACTAATTTCATCATTTGGCTCCATTTTTATAACCACTAAAAACAGACAAGTTTAAAATAATAATTTTAATTAAACACAATGCTGCACTATGAAGTGCACATAGACAATAGATTTACACATCTAAAATGTAAAGAGAAAAGATATCTGTTTATAAACCAGTTATTGTCACCTCTAAGTCACCATTCGAGTTGATGCATCAAACCAAATGGCGACTGAGGGTTGCCTCTCGAGTGCTAAATTTTATTTAATTCATTTATGGCTCATTAATGATCCGAATGAAATTTAACTTAAATATAAAATGTATGATGTTTCAATGATCAATACTATATTAAATAAAACATATAGAATGTGTTAGTTATTAATATTATATAATTGTTTAATTATTTGTTGCCATTTCGAGAGTTTCTTTGAAAAATACCATGAAAATTTATAGTTTCTCTTATTATTGGTTATGAAAAATGTATGCATCTATTACTTTCAGCTGTAAACATTATATTTATACAATCATTGTAGAGTATACTGATACAAACTAGTCTTAGTAAGAAACAGTATTCTCTACCATTAATATGATTTCTTCTAAAAACAAGTTACACCCCTAAATGAATAAATAGACAAAATATGAAATTTAAAAATTGAAAAGTGATAAAGTGTTGCTTTTTGTAACTTTCCATACATTTATTTAAGGTAAACAAAAATTTGTAGTTTAAGGATTGTTTTCTTTATTTTCTTTGTAAACTACACTTACTGTGCTATCTCCCCAATGCCTATCACGAAGGTTAGCTGCCAATGATGGACTTGTAGATGCTCCAACTCGAAGATACTGCCGTACACGTAGAGGAAAATCTGTATCACGTAACTGGAGTAGATAGGTATCTGGGCCACCCTGATAACTAGTAAAAATTCATTAGATATGTTTGATAACAGAAAATGTTAACTAACTTCACTAAAAATATATTTTTTCCCTTTTATTTCTTTCAGTTACAGTTATTAAAACAATGTATGGAATTAACAGCAAGTTGAACATTAGATTAAAAAAAAGCTTATATTATGACAAAATTCATACCACCACTAATTACTACTGTTCTGAAATGTTTTTGAAGTTCATAAATTACTGCAAATAAACAGGAAATATCACTCTATAGTTGGCTACAAAGAGGTCACTCAGTTTATCTCTCTCACATGGTGGGAAATTATAACCATCCAACTTCATGAAAATACATGTGATGGCTTTTGACATGTTAAACTTATAATACAAATAAATCATAAACTGTTACAGTAAAATAAATTTTGATTTGAATACAGGAAATAGAAATATTAATAACAATTTCTAATTACAGGTATATAGTATATTTCATACTTTTTATCCTTACCATTAATATCTGATAAAAGTATGTTTGAACACAATCAAAATCTGATTAATAAGCAGCTTCAAGGAACATCTTCCCAATAATTTGTCAATGAGCTTAGTGGTACTAATTGAATAACTGCTGAACTATATTTTGAGATTTCATAAAAGCAAGTTCTAATGATGGAGAAAATTAGAGAGCTTAGTAACTCACATTATAGCACTAACATCTAATTAGCAATTGTACAGTTCAAATTTCCCCTGAATCAGAGAAATGTTTCACTGTTTTTAAAATCTATCACAAGAAGAGATATGCTGAATTTAAGAACATTATGAGAAAAAGAAGCAAGCATTGAAAATGTCTGAACTGGGTTGAATGAAGTTGAAAAGGGGAAAAAACTAGGTGGGCTGGTTCAAACATTTTGAGCACCAGAGATATTTTCAAGAGGTTGTAAATTTAGGTTTTTAATTTAGTAATTTTTACTCTTCAATTGCCCTGAACCTATAGTTTTTTTCCTTTTATTTTATGAAGTTTATTAGTTATATATATATTTATACTATATAAAATTGTAGCTTCCAGATATTTAAAATGAATTCTTAGAAACATGTTAAATCATGAAAGTCACTCTGGTAGTACTATTGTGTTGATTCATGATAATGCTAAGTTTGAGTCCTATTTAGTCATACTAATTTGTTCTGTCATAACCTGCAGATAAGCTAGTAGTTTTGCATGTCTAATCATGTAATGCTCCAAAGATTATTACCTTTTCAAGTTAGACCTTTTGTCTGATCCAAATTTATTCAAAATTCTGGATAGCTTTGTCAGGCGCCAGGCAATATTAACTTAAAACAATATTTAATACATGATTTATGCTGTTTAAAGGGAGTAAGCTTAGGAGCAATCACATATACACTTTGACTATCTCATGTATAGTCATGGTAAGAGTTGTTACAATTGTATGACAAAACTTAATGCAATCTTTAAAGCGATAAAGGTTCAAAGTAATAGTTATAACATTACCATTTTTCAAGGAAAGTCCTGCAAGCTACAGCTGGTTAAGTGGCATAATATGATCATTTTGGTGCAGTCTTCGTTAAAGATGCAGGCACACTTAGATGTAATTGTAGAAATGATCATAATAGTAGCACATATGCTGTCTGTTCACAAGTATTAACAGTTGATGTATACGTACGTATACTGCTCCAGATACCAGTCCAAAACTATGTTGATCTTAAAGATGGTATAGTTCAATGGTATTGATGCTTGAAATTTTTCACCAAACTCAATAATGTGATGTACTTGAGCTCAGGAAGCAGTTCCATTTGTCAACATCTAGTATAATCGAGCTTCAAACTTATTTCCAGGTTTGCATCCTGCAAACTCCATGAACAAGCATACATCAGTGCAAGTTAAAAACAAATTTGTTAAAGCATTAGATTAAAAACTTTAAAAGTTTATGGTCCACCTTTCCCATATATCAACAGATTTACGACATGTTTCGTACCTGGACGCATGCAGCCTGATGAAGTTCCGCACGCGTCCGGGTACGAAACATTTTGTAAATCTGTTGATATATGGGAAAGGTGGGCCATAAACTTTTAAAGTTTTTAATCTAATGCTTTAACAAATTTGTTTTTAACTTGCACTGATGTGTTGTGATGCCCCATCATTCACTTTTGCTTTACCTTAACCAGTTTTGTTTAATTTACGTTATATTTATCATTTTGGGGATTTTTATTTCCTTTTTGGCATCACAGCACTCATTTCCAATAGTTGTGAGTTGCGCACGTGCAACTCCGATCTTCCGACTGTCACCGCTAAACGCGTGCCAAGGACACGCCCCCTCTTGCGTCATAGCTTGCGTCGTTCATCACTTTATGTTAATGTCTTTCCTGGCATGCAACGCTGGCTATTGTCTTTTAAACCGGTGACCTGCGAATCACAGAAGCACATAGAGTGCAGAGGCACTCAGGAGTGAGGAGTTGGAGTTGTGTAGAGTGAGAGTGCCTAGTACACGGAGTTGTAGAATAAGAAAGAAGGGAGAGTGATGTCTTGGTGAGTTGATTTTGGAAATAAATCTGTTTGTTATTTTAAACCTTTTGAGTCTGTACAATTTTTTTTCTTGAGCAACGCAAATTTAGATTAATGGTATTTTGACAATCATTTTTTGATTCTTACTCATTAACGCTCGCTGGCATTTTGAACCCTACTTTAAACTTAGTCTACTTTTTTGGCAATTTGTTAATTATTGCCTGGCACCCGTATCAGCTATCCAGAGCATAAAACTAATTGGATCAAAAGAAGGATCAAACTTTAAAGCATTATTACATTTATTTGGAGTGTTACAGTATGCTTGTTCATGGAGTTTGTAGGATGCAAACCTGGAAATAAGTTTGAAGCTCGATTATACTGGATGTTGACAAATGGAACTGCTTCCTGAGCTCAAGTACACCACATTATTGAGTTTGGTGAAAATTTTCAAGCATCAATACCATTGAAATATACCATCTTTACGATCAACATAGTTTTGGACTGGTATCTGGAGTAGTATACGTATACATCGACCATTAATACTTGTGAACAGACAGTATATGTGCTACTATTATGATCACTTCTACAATTACATCTAAGTGAGCCTGCATCTTTAATGAAGACTGCACAAAAATAGATCATATTATGTCACTTAACCAGCTGTAGCCTGCAGGACTTTTCTTGAAAAATGGTAATGTTATGACTATTACTTTGAACCTTTATCGCTTTAAGATTGCATTAAGTTTTGTCATACAATTGTAACAACTCTTACCTTGACTATACAAGAGATAGTTAGTGTATATGTGATTGCTCCTAAGCTCACTCCCTTTAAACAGCATAAATCGTGTATTAAATATTGTTTTAACTACATTGCTGTGAAATCATAATTTAATCTATATTAACTTGTCAATTAAAGTTAAAATAAGGTTCGTTAGGTATTTCTCTAGCATTACTTATTAAGAATTCAAAAAGGATTGTCAAGTTTAATTAAAGTTTAAATCTAATCAAAAATCAATTAACATTGCCCAAGAAAAATATAGCAAAAATTTAAAAGTTTCTAAAACAAAATTTATTTCCAAAAAATTCAAAGGATCACAAAAATTAATGGAAGAATACAAAAGTTGGAGTACTAACAACTCACATCTATTTACATCTCAACTACATCTCTCTCTCCACTACAATATTACATCTCTACTGACCATTCTCATTCTAACTCTGACTACACTTTCTCACAATACTGACTCTGTGACCTAACGTCACTTAGTTATAACATGCTGCATACAAATCTGGAACGTGTCTTTTGCATGCTGGGAAAACATTTGTATAATCTGATGATCATGCTAGTTATGACGCAAGAGGGGTCATGACTTACACGTGCACGTTAGTGGCTGATAATCAAAAGGTCGGAGTTGAGCATGCACAACTCCTGATAATATAATAAATATAGAGAATATAGAATAACACCTGATACTGAGCTCTGTTAATCAGTGTTATTCTTGTTCTTCAGATGGGAAAGGCAGCAGACTTAAGTGAGTTTGACCAAGACCAAATTATAATGACCAGATGACTGGGTCGGAGCATTTTCGAGATGGCAAGGCTTCTGGGATGCTCATGGTCAGCACCTTCAAATGGTCCGAGGAGGGAAAAACTATGAACTGCTGGCCACGACTCATTGATGCTAGAGGTGAGCGAAGGCTATTCCATATGGTACGAGCCAATAGAAGGGACACTGTGGCACAACTTGCCCATAATTTGAATGCTGATGCAAGAGTAATGTGTCACAACACATAGTACATCGAACCCTGCTGAAAATTGGGCTGTGTAGCCGCAGGCTGCTCCAAGTGTCCATGCTAACCTCGGTTCACCATCAAAAGTGCCTACAATGGGCATGCGAGCATCAAAACTGGACCTTGAATAATTGGAAAAGGTCATCTGATCCGATGAATCTTGTTTTCTGTTTCACCATGTAGATGGCAGGGTATGTGTGCATTGTTTACCTGAGGAAGTCTTGGCACCAGGATGTACCATGGGATGAAAGCAAGCTAATGGAGAAAGTATAATTCTTTGGAAAATGTCTGCTGGGAAACCCTGAGTCCAGTCATTCATGTGCAGGAAACTATGAGGTCTACCACCTACCTAAACATCATTGCAGACCAACTATATCATTTCATGGCAGTGGTATACCCCTCTATAGTGCCTTCTTTCAGCAGGATAATGCACCATGCCACACTGCCCAGATTGTTTGAGAATGGTTCATGGAACATGAGGAAAACTTCCAGGTATTTGCCATGGCCTCCAAATTCCCCAGACATCAATCCAATCAAGCATCTGTGGTTTATATTGGAACAGCATATCTGATCTGTGGTGACTTAACCATGTAACTTACAAGAGTTAAAGGATCTGCTGGTAACATGTTGGTTCCAGATACCACAAGACACCTTTAGAAATCTTGTAGCATCCATGCCTTGCTGGTAAGAGCTGTTTTGGCTGCATGTAGAGAACCAACATCATATTAGGCAAAGGTCATAATGTTTTGGCCCTTTGGTGTAGATTCACTTACTTTTGAGTAAATATCCTAATATTTTGACCCCTCACTAGGGTCATCATCCAAGGAGGTTGCAGCTTTGTTGGAACTTTATTTTGTAGAAGTGGTTGCCAGATCAGGGTTACCCCTTTTCAGAAGCTGATATCCTTAATCAGTACCATACTAGTCCTAATAGAAAGCATCACAAAGAGTTTACTAAGTGTATCAAGGATCAGTTAGCAGCTGATAAGAATCTCTTGCTTGATGGCTTGACTGACAAAGTCGGGAAGCACTTAGACACTACAACAGCAGAGAGTTGTACCAGTTAGTTATGTTTTGTGTGGTAAAAAACGAACAAGTACACTGGGCTTGAAGAATAAACAAGGTAAAGTTAATGAAGGTGAGGATTCTGTCATGGCTAGATGAACTGAGTATTTCAGCGATGTTCTAAACAATGTGGTTGTTTTACTCCCATTGTTTGCAATGATTATAGATGCATTGCTGACTTTAATGTTGGCCCTATATCACAGTCTGAAGTTATTTTAGGTATTCCTAAACTTAAAGTACATAAATGGTCAGGGGTAGATGAAATTACTTCTGAACTGCTCAGAGCTGGGAATGTTTCAGTTACCACATAGATGACTGAAATTTTGAATATCTTTTACAATAAAGGCATTGTTCCTAAGGATTTTACCAGAGCTATTATCCCTATTTTTAAAAAAGGTGATCACAGTTCTTGAGATAACTATAGGGGTATCAGCCTACTTTCTGTTCCAGATAAAGTTCTTTGCATGATTATGGTTAAAAGAATTAAGAATCTGGTTGATGGACAATTGCCTGATGAGAAGTGTGAATTTCCTGATGAGAAGTGTGACTTCTTGATTAGCAAATTCTTGAGAAATGTTTAGAGTTTCAGAAACCTGTGGTTACTTGCTTTGTTGATTTCAAAAAGGCTTTTGATTTTGTCAAATGTCATAATTTGTGGTTGATCTTGAGATCATATGGCATACTAGACAAGTTAGTTAACATAATGAAAGCTCTCTATAATATCACAGTCTTGTGTGAGAGTTGGTAAGGCTTGTAGCAATTGGTTTAGCATTGCTTCTGGTGTTCGACAAGGCTGCATTTTGTCCCCTTTTCTCTTTAGTATGGTTATTGATTACGTTATGCAAAATTCTTTGCAAGGGAAAGATTTTAGCCTTAAAAGGTCTAGAGATTTCAAAATTTCTGATTCAGATTATGTAAATGATTTTGAGTTTATTGGCTAATGAGATGAATTCTTTCATTAGGGCTGTTGATGAGACTAGTAATAGAGTTGGTTTCGTGATAAACAGAAATCAAACTAAAGTGATGAAAATTAGTTAGGCAGTTGGTGCTTTAGTTGCTCTGAATGGTTGTGCTCTTGAGCAAGTGTCGCAGTTTAATTATCTTGGGAGTTATGTAACAGATACTGGTGATGTGCGGCATGAGATTAACAGGCAAATAGGGATTACCTCTGGGACTTTTAGGAATCTATGGAGAGTGTGGAGAAATAGGGGCATATACCTAAAGACTAAAATTAGATTGTATAATAGTTTGGTTCTTTCTAGGGTTAGCTATGGTAGTGAAACTTGGACACTTTGTAAACAACAGGAAACTTGATGATTTTGATTCTAGATGCTTACACAGTATCTTGGGCATTAGGTGGTTCAACTTTGTAAGTAATGATGAGATTAGGCAAAGGAGTCAGCAACCTTCTTTGAGCAGTATATTGTGCAAAGAGAGACTCGTTAGTTTTGCCATGCTGCCCAAATGGATAATTATAGATTAGTGAATAGGGTTATGAACAATGTGTCTAAAGGCGTTAGAAGAGGATGTTTGTTGATGGATGTAGGTAGGCAGACAATGTCAAACAAGACCTTGTTAAAATTAATGTATGGTAGTGAGATGCAACAGATGTAGCTCAGGATAGATAGGTTTGGAGAACTAAATTGCACAATCTGGTTGGATCTCTGTAGCCCATCACTGCTTGAGGATGATGATGATGAATTAAATCATTTGTTATGCCATATAGCAAGTTATCATAATTCTTTGCTCGAAATATTATGGCTGTATCAGCAGCAAAGCAATTTATCTGTCCACCTAATTTTAAAGAACTAAAATCATTCAAAAATATCCAAAATAGAACTGGTCCTAAAACTGTTCCATGTAGGACACCTTTCTTTAACCCTTTCACTATCATACTGGCCAGAAATGGCTGAGATTTTAAATGGACTCTTCCAATCAATGTTATTCCTTCCTCTTCACTGCCACCTACCTGCAGTTTGAGCTGATATAATAGGGAAAAGTTAAACACAACTCTTTGCTTAGAAAATTATAAATTTTTACAATCTGTTTTTGGTTTGATATAGCTCTTAAACCAGTTTAACACTATGCCCCTGATTCCAAAATGTTCCTATTTATGCAACAAAATATCATGAGAAACCAAGTCAAACACTTTTTTAATATCTAAATACACATTTAGAGTTAAATAATTTTGCTCTATAGATTCATATATTTAGTTAAATTTATTATTAGATTCTGCACATTTTTTTCTTCTTGAAACCCAAACAGATTGTCAGAATGTAAGGAATTTTGTAGAAGATAGTTATTCAATTGCTTTTTAACCATTTTTTCAAAACTCTTACCAGAAATGGAAATGGTAGAAATTGGTTTGTAGTTAGATAGACAATTCCGATTTCCCTTCTTATAAATAATTGTTATAACTGCTTTCTTAAATTCATCTGGGAAAATAAAGATTGGGAAATAAGAGATTTAAATGTTTAAATTATTACAGTAGTTAATGTACTTTTTCCACTTGCCAATTATTTGAAATATTTTTAATAAACTATTGATAATGGAATTCTGTAACAATACTTACTTGCTCTCTGATCGCACATCAATACCTTCCCTGTTGATTTTTTGCTGAAAAGTAATATCATCAAATTGTGATGGCTTTACATGGGAACGATCTGTTTCAGGCTCTGGACTGCTTGGAGGTGTGTAGGACTCTCCAGGAGGATAGATCATTCGACTTGGATGATGAAAGCAAGATTCTAAAGTTCGTCTTCTATAGGATGTTTTACATGCAGCATTTGCATACTGAATGGTCAATAAAGAAAATTAAATTTGATTAAGAATAATATTACATACAATTACATAATTAAAAATGCTGTTGAATCACATGGTTCCATACAAGGCATCTTAAGCTTTTTTTTAACTAATACAACAATCCATTTATAGTATTTATATTAAATTTAATATGCCATTAATATTAATGAAACTCAAAGAAGATATATACTAAAAATCAAGCACGAGATTCAAAGTTTCATCCATAGTCACACTCAGTGGTAAAGCATTATTTTTTGAATAGAGGAAGCAATTTTCAAAGCATTGTCCAAATTCAGTCGGAATGCTGTTTCAGTACTTATGTTTCCAAATCACTGAACCAGAACACTATTCTGGTACTTATGTTTCCAAATCATTGAATTGGAACACCAGTCCTGTACTTATGTTTCTAAATCATTTGGCCTGAATGCCTTTACATTACTTATGTTTCAAAATCATTAAATGAAACTCTGTTATATTACTTACGTTTTCAAATCATTGAACCAAAATGGCATTCTTTGACTTTTCTGAATAAGAATTGGGATCAGAACACTGCTCTGGTACTTGTTGTTTCTGAATCACTGAGTTTGGGTAACTCTATAGTTTCTAAAGCAAATATTTCTGTGTGTATTTATATATAGGCTTAACATATTTTTATATAATCAAACAGGGACATTAAGGAAGAAAACTGAAAATCAAGGTCGCATATTTGTTTTGAGCAGTATAAAAATTATGGGTATAAGCAAACACATGATTTGTTTAATATATGTATTAGAGTGTTTGTCTCTCTGCTTGTTCGCCATCTCCTCCTAGATGGTCAGAGCTACGACCATCAAATTTCATCTACAGCTTCAACTCGCAGTAACTAAGTGCACTGTATGGGTTTCAATCCCAGAAAATTAAGCCCACTCTCAAAAGTTGGCCACAAAATGTCAATAACGGAGCAACATGGGCTATTCTGCTAGATTATCAAAAAGCATAAAACAATTGTCATTTAAAAAATATTGATATTTTTCATAAATATTTTGTCATTCTCAATTTTTTCAAAAAATATAGTTAAAATTTTCATGTTGAAAAAACATATGTTTTTTATTGCTGCTAAGTGGAAGTGCTGAGAGTATTTTGATGACTTCTCGTTCGCAGATCACAGAACTTTAGCTGTTGAACTTTATCTGTTGATCATGGAACTTTATCTGTAAGCATAAAAAATGACCACCTAGTGAGACACGTAAGATTATTGGGTTGTAGTGCATTGTTTTGGGTATGGCCACTTAATAATTAAATGGATCTGATGAAAACTTATTCATTTTAATCTCACTTAAATAGGCCCCATACAGTACATTAATACAGGTAACACCTATTTAAGGTGGATTGGCTATAACTCTGTAGTAGCACTCAGAGCTGGAATTGAGCAAAAAAGGGACTGCTGCCATCACCTTTGCCTCTATTAATTTCTGCTTGCTGAGGACAGAAACTAATATATCTGGTGTGTGATGCGATGCCAAAGGTAGTAGCAGTGAAGCAAGTTTTTTCATACACTCCTAGCTCAATTTTCAAAGTAGACTGGCACTTCCATTTATTATACAGCATAATATTAGAGGGAAATTCGAAGAATGTTTTAAAAATAGAAGTTTATTGTTCAAATTAAATAAATTTCAGAAAATGCTTTTACTTTTTAAATGAAAATATAGAAAATATATATGTAAAATATAAATATCTTTTTTCTTTTGTGCGTGAGAATTTTAAGGGAACTATTGTTTCTCTTGCTCCCAGGGACACTTCACCACTGGTCACACTAGTTGCTCTACTACAGAGATATAGAATGAAGAGGTGTGTTGCCAATAAGAAAGAAGACTGTCAGAATATATTACCCATGTTCCGCAGAAATTTTCCTGCAAAGGGAGGTGCACATCAGATAATCTGACTGACTTCACCTCTGCCATAGACCAGGCTCTGTCTAATGAACAGACTACTATCGCTGTCTTCTTTGACATTCAGAAGGCATTTGACTCTCTGTCCCACATGGATATTCTCTGCAGACTCCATGATCTTGTCTTAGAAGAAATATCATACACTGGATCATGGCATACCTCTCCAACAGGATGATCTACATCAAGCTAGGCAACACAATCAGTACTCACCACATCATCAATCATGAAGTGCCTAAAGGGGGTGTCCTCAGCCCGATGCTTCTGAACATCTGGTTATCAGGCCTACCCTCTAGGCTCAAGAATAGAGTGGGAATTCCCATCTATGATGATGGCATCTGTGTCTGGTTCCCTAGCCAGGATCCTTCCTGTGCTCAGCTCAAGATGAAATGAGCAGTGGCCACTGTTGCTAAATTTCTCGACAACTTTGGCCTTAGTCTTTCCACTGATAGACTGTAGCCATGGTTTTCACTAAGAGATGCTTTTCGCCGACCTTCCCTTGCCTCATGTTTGGACCCGACTACATCAAGGTTGTCAAACAGCACAGGTTCCTCAGTGTCATCCTTGACAGCAGGCTGACCTGGGGACCTCACATCCAGCATCTTAAGACAGTTGCCACTGCACAGAGAAATATACAGCCTTTCCTTGCTGGTACCCACTAGGGAAATTCCTGCAAGAATCCTCCTGGTCTTATACTGGCACCTGATCCTCTCTCGCGTCAACTACAGTGGTCACTTTCTGAGCAATGCTGTTGCTTCACAGCTGAGCAAGTTGGCCATTGTCCATACAATATCTCTGCACCTCTATCTAGGACTCTGCCCTAACACACCTAATGCATCTGTCATAGCAGAGGCTGATGGCATGCCTTTCCACATGCATCAGAAGAGAGATATATTGTGTCATCTTCCGAGGCTCCACTCCCTCCACTTTAATCATGAGCTACTTTGGAAGCTGCAAGACAGGCCAGACTCTGCCATCGTGTCTGTCACTGACTTCTATGATCGAGCCACATTAACACATCTGTGTTGCTACCTTTGTTTCATTTAAACACCAAAATTCATTCTTCAACGTACAGCATGTGTTCCTCATACAATGAAAACAACAAGAATGGCAGTCTGAGGTAAGGTTACTGTTATATGTTTTCTTCCACTTGGCAATCAGTGTTGCCAGCCACAAAGAGTAAAATATCTAATATCCTCCCAGTTGCCTGGAGGTGTTGGTATAGGAAGATCTTAATAGAAGTCAAAATGACCAATAACATAAAAAACATGACATGCTAGCCATTTTTTAGGGACAGATCTGAAATCAGTACCTGAAAAATAGTTAAAGGCAGCTGCAATTGTTCATGTTATAAAAACCTTGTAAACCAATGTAATTAGTTATTTTATTTTAGAACTTCAGAACATTCCATTACAAGAAATATAAAATAAAACAAAATAAAAAAACACTGTTCTAAAGAATACTTGTGAGGAAGGCAAGACCTCAAAAATCAAAAAAAAAAAAAAAAAAAGCATTCATAACTTATCTGGGACTCGAATCTAGATCTCTTTTATTCCCAGTCAAACAGGCTAACACTTCAGCTGCTAGAACTACTACACTGTTTCCATAAATTAAGGAAAAATGAGAAAAATTGCGATAATTCACCAAAAAATTGTGTGATCCTCACCAAACTTGTTTATGTAGCCAGTAAAGTAATGCCAAGTCAGCTTATCGTATGCAAATTAGTCCAGGTTGCGTCAGTTTGCACAATCGGAAATGGGTGTTTTGGAGTGGATCATTATTTTGTGATGTAAATGTGAGTAAAGAAATTTGAAATAGCCATTTTGTAGGAATGACCTCATCATTTGCCAAATGAATTGTGTTGGTTGAAAAAATGAATTGGCTGGCTTGAAGCAGGTCAAAGTCAGTCAGACATGGCACGATGGCTGAATGCAAGTCCTTGTGGTCCACAGACTGTGGAATCAATTTCTTAGCACTAATTCCACGTCTTGGAGTTTAGCCAAGGAAGGGCTAGAGTTACAACTGCTGTACAAGACCAATATCTGCGATTAACAGCATGAAGGAGCATGACATCTACTCCCTCTCAGCTATGATCCTCTCTTCCAACAGACACTGGGAGGGTTGTATCAGCTTCTACTGTGTGTAGAAAGCTTCATGAGGGAGGTCTGTACACTAGAAGGCCAGTAATTTGTATACCCCTCATGCCATCTCACAGAAGAGAGCGGTTGAATTGGACACGCACATGTTAACTGGACAGAAGAGCAATGGAGGTCCGTACTCTTCACAGATGAGTCCAGATATTGCTTGCAGAGTGATTCTGGACATTGGTTGATATGGAGAGAATGAGGTACCCACTATCATCCCAGTAATATGTGTCAAAGAGACAGTTATGGCAGAGGTAGCATATGTGTTTGGAGTGGCATTTCCTTAGGTGGATGCATAGACCTCTATGTGTTGACAAGTGGGAACCTCAATGCTCAAAGGTATAGAGATGACATCCTGGACCCTTATGTAAGTCCTTATGCTGGTGTAATAGGTGAAACATTCATCTTGCAAGACGATAATGCTTGTCTACATAGAGCTTGACTAGTGGAACAATACTTTCAACAAGAGGAGACCAATATGGAGTGGTCAGCTCGATCTCCCGACCTAAATCCGATTGAGCATGTGTGGGATGCTCTAGGGAGACGTGTTTCTGCCCTCAACCCGCCACCTGAAACAAAGCGGGAGCTTATTACTGCTTTAAAAGAACAATGGTCGTTACTCCCTACTGAGCCGATTCAGAACATCATAAACAGCATGGAACATCGCTGTTGTGCCTGCATTGCTGTAAGGGGTGACCACACTTCTTATTAAGGAGTTTTGCCCATTGCATTCTGACACCTCATTTTTGGACAAGTTCCTGTAAGTGTTATTTTTTGACGAAAAATGTTTCTAGTGTAAAATATTTTATGCCATTACGACACTAGCATTGTAATTCATGTTTCCATCAAATTTCATTAAAATCATTCATATAGCTTTTATCATAATTTTTCTGAGTTTTACTTAATTTATGGAAACCAGTGTATATCAGTTTCATAGTGTAATTTCTTGATTTTAATAACACAGTGTTGTTGAAGTTAAGCAAGTGTATTTTTTCTACACTGTTTTAGCATTTTTTGTAATGATAAAAATCAATTAAATACACATCTGTTATTACAAATTTTTAATTATTAATTTTATCTCTGAAATCTACAGAATATTTTTAATGGCTATAATTACATAACAGCTTTTACTTTAAGAACAATTAAATTTCTCTGCATAATTACTACTTGCTATCATAAAAAATTGCTATCAATGTAAGAAGTAAACTTACCCAGTCTTTCCATTTCTTATAATAATCTTTCAGTCGGTCAACATTATTTAGGGGTTTGTCTAATGGTTTAGGTGTGTCTGCATAATACTGTGAAAAAAAATTAATCACAATTAAAACTGCATAATACTTAAAAAAATCTGCAACACTAGAAATAATTTTTAAGTAATATTTAAGTAATTGCACCAGTCAACAAAAATAAAGCAATAAAATGGCTTTAATTAAACCAAAAACAAAAAAGTTATTATTAAAAAATTATTAGAAAAAAATGAACAGGAAATAACATGATAAATTAAATTTTATTTGAAAAAATCTTGCATTAAATTGAGTTAATAATAATAATAATTATGTTTACTGTATTGTTGCCCCATACAATGTGAGAAATGCATTATTGTTTGAAGTTAACTAACAGATTACATCTTTATATTCATTTATGCTTCAGTTTTTCTGTTTAATTTCTTTATTCCATAATTGCATACTCTTCTCACATGACTGCTGCAATAGCTAGCTTACATTTGGCAGTAATCACTTGACTAATGTAAAAAAAGAGTTCATGCACTGGACAAATACTTTACAATAAAATAAAAAAAATAAATAAATACTCTCTCAAGTAGCTGCTTGCCACAGAGGTCTGACAGGAGCCTGTCAGTTTACATGCCATAGTAGAAGGTCTGAGAGGATGGCAGGAAAACGACACATACATCCCTGCCTTATGCATGGTTCAAACCCAGGTCCCTTAGATCAGTAGCCAAGTGCACTAACTACTCAACCATGGGAATTTACAATAGAATATGCCATTTTATGTCAATTAAGCTTTATCATCTAGCTATTTTCAATGTTGTCAGATGTAAGGTCTTATTACTTCTTGAAGTTTGTTGAGTTGTAGTTAAGAAGTTTAATGTGAAGTTAATTAGGAATAAGTTCATTGCTGTTATCAAAGAAAATTTGCAAGTTATGAAAAGTTTATTTTGCCTTTAAGCATTCTTCATTTAACTCTAGAATTAGAATAACATTAATTTAAACTATTTTTTCTTACAAATTCGAATTGTAAATAAATAAATTTATCTAATTGAACTTTAACCCTTCCAGGGTTGAAGACAAATATAGCCATTGATAGAATCTGAAATGAGAAGCCTAAGACATCTAAGTTTGGTTTTAGTATAACAAAAAAATTTAATTTAAAAAAATAGATATTGCTGTTTAAAAATTTTCTTGCATATATCTTATAAAAATACATAATTTAAGCTTGAAAAATAATATTTTATTAAACTACAATATAAATAATTTGTTAAATTCATCTGATTACAATTTTTTAGAAGCATTATACAATATTATCGATTTATTTGTTAACATTACTCTATGCTGAAGCAACCCCCTGATTTAAGCTCACAAGTTTGATTTTAATTATTAATCAACAAACTTTTCCTTAAAGTTTCAAAAATCTCCTGAAAAATTAACCAAAAACTATTATTTTTAAAAAGGGAAATTTTTGGAAGTAATTACAGTATGTACCTCTGTTTTTTCACCTGTTTTACACTCTTTTCAGCCTTAATCCTATTTTACTATTCCTAAAATTATTTTTATCATTTAGAGCATTTTCCCAGAATTCTCTACATTGTTCCTGCTACTTAAATCAAACTATAACAAAAAAAAAAAGCCTTCATAGCCAGAGCTCCTTCAAGACTGGCTGCAGTGAACACATCATGGAGAGGAAGTCACATTTTAGATTGTTTTACCTCTGAGTGGCACTTTTTTGCACACCATGGTCTAAATGGCCAGGTCACAAGGACCCACTGGAACAGCTGTTGCAAATGGTAGCTTTCCATCAAGGCCATCCAGTGTGTTCTTTAATGTGCACTGGTTATGGCTCTTCCGTACTTGGGGCCACAGCTTAATTTCCCATCTGACGGAAGGCAGCCTTTCCAACCCCATCGGTGTCCCCTACTGACCGTGGGCAGGGTGGAGGCTTTGCAGAGATAAATCTCAATGGTAGCCCAGATGGGACTCGAACCTGGGATCTGTAGATTACAGGCCTGGCATGTTACCAACTGAACCACCCCTGCCCAAGAGGAAGTCACAGGTGTTCCAATTGCTTGTTCAAAAGTGCAAGACTGGGGAGAGCTGTCTGCCAAGTGTCTGCATAGTAGCAGGTTGCATAAATTCAAATATTTCTTCCCCACACTTTGGATATAATCTCTCTTCATAAAGTTAGTATTTTATTTCCTTTCTTATAATTAAACCTTAGTTTTCATTTCTGTATATTTATTTCTGTAAATTACTGATCTTTTGATCAACTGATTATTATATGGTAGCTAGGTAGTCACTGGAAGGAGAGCTATGCACCAATCCCCTGTGATGATGCATAGAACCGGCCAGGCCTAGCACCTAATGTCCAACCCCGCCTTCTCGTGGTGCGGACCGTTAGTAACTTTCAAAAGAGATACTCTCTTGTGGAAGTGAACGGAAGGGGAGGGCTGCCAGATTAGTGTGGCCTACTGATCTGGACAACTATGGCTACTTTTCTTTTTTTTCTACCCTGCTGAGGAGTGGTCAACCACACAGGGTCCTGGTGCTGACCATATAAACCTACTGGACTGGACAGATATATGGCTCTGAGCTTGATTATGGATCCTGATTTTGCTGCACTGGTGGGCTTCTGTGGAGGGAAAATCTTCCGCTGTGTTTTCTTTTTGTTTGTGGGTTGACAGCCCCAAGTGAATAGATCCACAGGATATGTTTATCAGCTGGTGGATAATCCTGAGCAGAAGTCATCGCAGGCACCTGAACTCTTTGCTTCTATTGGCATCGTCAAATTCTACATTGGAGGAAGTCTTCCAGTGTAGATGGCTTCAGCCTTTAGTAGTGGGGGAACGGGTCTTTGCCCCATGTCTGCGATTAGGGGGCTGTTTGATATTGTCGGCATTCCCTCTCTCAATAAACATAGTTTCTTTAAACATCCCACTAACCATTTTCTCTCCATAGGTAGTTGGAATGTGAGGACTCTGCACAGAGCTTTTTCTCTTGATGTCCTCACACAAGAATTCCACCGTTATAATTTAGATATTCTCGGCTTGCAAGAGACCAGATGGACAGATAAAGGTCAGATTCTTAAAAATAATCTTAAATTTCTCTTTTCAGGGAGGGACGACAAAAAGCATCACCAAGGCGTGGGTCTGCTTCTCAGCAGACACGCTAGTGATGCTCTTCTAGGATATGAGTGCATTAATGAAAGGTTTCTTACAGCAAAATTTCAGACAAGCGTTAAAGACTTGAATGTTATCTGCTGTTATGCCCCCACTGAGGATGCCGATGAGGATGAGAAGGATAGGTTTTATGAACAACTTCAGGATATTTTGAATTCTGTCAAGAAAGGAGATATTACCCTAGTTCTTGGTGACTTCAATGCCAAAGTTGGTACTGACTCTGACCTTTGGGGAGGAGTAATAGGCCCTTTTGGTATTGGTAGCTGCAATAGCAATGGGCAACGTCTCCTACAGGTAAGTAAACTCAATGGATTCAGAATAACTAACACTTATTACAAACACCGCGACATACATAAGTACACATGGGTTTCACCTGATGGGCTGCATAAGAATATGATTGATTACATATTAATTAACAGCAAATGGACTAGTTCTGTTAGGAATACCAGGGCATATAGGGGAGCTGAAATTGGATCTGACCATTACCTTGTTAAAAGTGTGTTGCAACTTAAACTTAAAAAGTGTTGTGCTAGGGTTAAAAAATTTACTTTTAATACTGAAGCTCTGAAAGATCCAGTTATAGCCAAAGCTTACCATGATAGGTTACTTAGTCATTATGACAGTCATGGTTTGCTTACTACTGAAGTTGAGGAAGAATGGGATCATTTTAAACAGGCTTTTTTGGACACTAACAGTACTCTTTTAGGAAAAAAGGCGCAGAAGAGGCAAAATTATCTGAGTGATAAGGCACTTGAGCTTATTTCGGAAAGAAAGAACTGCAGGAATGCCCTTAATCAATACCCTACTAGTCCTAATAGAAAGCATTACAGAGACCTTAATAAACTTGTAAAGGATTAGTTAGCTGCTGATAAAAATTTTTGGCTTGATGGTTTGGCTGACAAAGCCGAGGAAGCAGTTAGACAGCACAACAGCAGAGAGCTGTACCAGATAGTTAATGTTTTGTGTGGTAGAAAACGGACAGGCATACAAGGATTGAAGGATAAACAAGGTAAGGTTATAGAAGGGGAGGATTCTGTCATGGCTAGGTGGGCTGAGCATTTCAGTGATATTCTAAACAATGTAGTTAGTTCTACTCCCATTGTTTGCAATGATGATAGATGCATTGGTGGCTTTAATGTTGGCCCTATAACACAATCTGAAGTTAGTTTGGCTGTTTCTAAACTTAAACTTCATAAATCCCCAGGGGTAGATGAAATTACTACGGAAATGCTTAGAGCTGGGAATGTTTCGGTTACCACTTGGATGACTGAAATTCTGAATCTCTTTTATGATAAAGGCATGGTTCCTAAGGATTTTACCAGAGCTATTGTTATCCCTATTTTCAAAAAAGGTGATCGCAGTTCTTGTGATAACTATAGGGGTATCAGCCTACTCTCTGTTCCAGGTAAAGTTCTTTCCATGATTGTGCTTAATAGAATTAAGAATCTGGTTGACAGGCAATTGCGTGATGAGCAATGTGGATTCAGAAGTGGTAGGGGATGTGTAGATCAGATATTTTCACTTAGGCAGATTCTTGAGAAATGTTTAGAGTTTCAGAAACCTTTGGTTGCTAGCTTTGTTGATTTCAAAAAGGCTTTCGACTCTGTTGATCGTCATAATTTGTGGTTGATTGTGAGATCATATGGTATACCAGACAAGTTAGTTAACATTATGAAAGCTCTCTATAATAACACTGAGTCGTGTGTGAGAGTTGGTAAGGCTTGTAGCAATTGGTTTAGCATTACTTCTGGTGTTCGACAAGGGTGCATTTTGTCTCCTTTTCTCTTTAGCTTGGTTATTGATTATGTTATGCGAAATTCACTTCAAGGGAAAGATTTTGGCCTTAAATGGGCTGGAGATAGGAAAATTTCTGATTTAGATTATGCTGATGATTTAGCCCTTCTGGCAAATGATGTTGATGAGATGAACTCTTTCATTCGAGCCGTTGATGAGACTGGTAGTAGAGTAGGTTTGGTTATAAACAGAGAGAAAACTAAAGTGATGAAAATTGGTCAGGTAGGCTGTGATTCAGTTAATCTGAATGGTTGCAGTCTTGAGCAGGTGTCACAGTTTAATTATCTTGGGAGCTATGTAACAGATAATGGTGATGTGCGGCATGAGATTAACAGACGAATAGGGATTGCTGCTGGGACTTTTAAGAATCTATGGAGAGTGTGGAGAAATAGGTGTATACACCTAAAGACTAAAATTAGACTGTATAATAGTTTGGTTCTTTCTAGGGTTAGTTATGGTAGTGAAACTTGGACACTTTGTAAACAAGATAACAGGAAACTAGATGCTTTTGATTCCAGATGCTTACGCAGTATCTTGGGCATTAGGTGGTTCAACTTTGTAACTAATGATGAGATTAGGAAAAGGAGTTTGCAACCTCCTTTAAGCAGTATATTGTGCAGAGAGAGACTCTGTTGGTTTGGCCATGTTGCCCGTATGAATAATTATAGATTGGCGAATAGGGTTATGAACAGTGTGCCTAAAGGCCTCAGAAAGAAGGGGAGACCTAGGATGCGGTGGGCAGACAATGTCAAACAGGACCTTGTTAGAATTGGTGTGCAGTGGCCAGATGCAGTAGATGTAGCTCAGGATAGACTTGCTTGGAGAACTAAATTGCACGGTCTGGTTGGACCTCCGTAGCCCATGGCTGCTTGAGGATGATGATGATGATGATGATGATGATGATGCTATATTGGATGGCCTTCTTACAACTTGTTGCTATGGATATTTTGTTTGATGTGAGAATTTCATAGTTTTTAATTAATGCTGTGAAATGAAAAACAGTGACTAATAACACTAATAAAAGAAATAAAATAAAGAATAAACATTAACCTTTATCCATTTATGCTGCAAAGCAGTTTTTACATCCATCCTTCCACTGTAAAATAAAACGAAAATATGTGTCTGAAATTAAAGAAACTATAATCTTTAAAACTCATTTACATGTAAAAAATCTTCAGATATAAAACTTTATTGTTTAATGATTTTAAACAATATAAACAATATAATTAAATATTAAATAATATTATAATTTTATATTATAATAATCAATATAATTAATTGATATATATATTCAATATAATTAATATTATAATTTTAAACAATATAATTAACATTGAAAAAAAAAAAAAAAGCTCCAAACATTATGCCTTATTTAAATAGACCTTTGCGGAGATACGAAACAAAACTATTTATGTTGATTTAAGTAGCAATTCTTTACTAGAATTTTTGTTATGTACTTTCACAATTTTCATCCACTTTTCATAGTACAAACTTAATAATTCATTTTACTACAAAACTTTTTGCTTTTACAATGATTGCCCAACTATGGTAGAGTTGAAATTTATCTCTGCTAAACCCTCACCTGTCTTCAGTCAAGAGAGGGGACATCAATAAGCTTGGAAAGGCTACTATCCATTGGATGGGATATTAAGCTGTGGACATGGGTGTAGGTGCCTTTGTGCACATTAAAAATTTGCTAGATGCCCTTGACAGGAGCCTCCTATTTATTTTCTACAACTGTCCAATGGGTCCCCTTACCCAACATTCTCTTAGCCCTATAGGGTCCTTGTGACCTGTTGAATTAGCTCATTGTATGCACAAAAGTACTGATTAGAGGTAAAACAACCCAACTCAATGTATTGATTGCCATGTGGGGGTAAACTCTAATATCATATACTATTATAGTTGGTTATTCACAATACTAAACTCTAATATCATATCCTATTATAATTGGTTATTCACCATGCTAAAACAAATCATATAAATGAATAGAGTTATTAAGTGGCTGTGTGACAACTCGCCTTAAATCCACTCCAAATCACCCCATGATTGGGTTCCACATATGGCAACTTTGCCTTAAATTTCTCAAATAACCTCTTCAAACTTCTCAAATAAACCTCATAAATCATCTTCATAAATACTCTATCATAAACTCCATATAAATTCCAGCTATAATTGATCTCAAAAGGTCTCTATGGGTCAGATAAATTTTGGGGTTCAACTAAGTCACTACAGAGGCCACATTATTCTGTCGTGAAGTGGAAGGGAGTCATCTGAAGATTAACTTATTGTGCTATTCTGGTCACATGCTTGTGACTGTTCTCTTCTTCCTACAAGATGAATTTTTCTTATGCTATCTTGATTTGTGCTGCCATCTAGGTACAGAGCAGGGAACCAACACATGAATTCAACTCATTAATTTTTATCTAACTAATTCCCGCTCCATGAGAGAAATCCTTCTGAATATCCAAACATCATTGCTTGTCAGCCAAATCATACTAGGAAGCACCACTCAGAGAATAGAATGCATCATGCTGAGATGAGGCTTCTCCAAGCTGGGATTGAACTTGGGATCCCAAGGGAAGTCAGCAAGTGTTGCTGAGAGGCAATGACTTAATCCACAATGCCAAGAGAATAGTCCCGAAGGACATCGTCATGATTAAGTACATAGGTGTTCTCATCGTAATGGACAAACCATTACAGCCGAGAATTTCTGGAATTGTCTTGCAATCTGTGACATGCAATGGAAAACAGCTGTGTAGGATGACATTGTCTTGAAAATGGGAAACTGGAAACTTATAATGTTACACCAAGTTTAGGTGAATGGTACAGGCCTATTTATTTTATAATGAGATTTTCTACACCAGTTCATTATTGTAAACAATCTTTAATGTGAAATCCCACTCTCCTGTCATTTTCGATCAGTTGAATTTTGACACAAACTATTTGTAACCAGTCCAATTTTCAAGTCACTATTAAAAACTGAATCAGTTATTACTAAAAGGTGTTAAAAACACAGTGCTTCCATTTTGAGTTTTAGCTTTTCTATGTTTTGTCTATATGAGGTTATGTTTAGGTGTAAAAGGAAGTTTATTTCCATATTAGAAATTACCATAACAACAATTTTAATTTTGGCAAAGTTGGGAAATGCAAGAGAAAAGTAATAATTTTTTTTTAGTTTTCTTAAACTTGTGATCCATGGGCTTAAGTCCTTTTAAATATAATTGATTCAAAGTTCAATCATTGGGTTCAGAAATAATTGATTCAAAGTTCAACCATTAAAAAATAATTGATTCAAAGTTCAACCATTAAAAAATAATTGATTCAAAGCTCAACCATTAAAAATAATTGATTCAAAGTTCAACCATTGGGTCAGAAGCACTTGCCTTCCAAGTTATAGCACATTTCGAGAGTACAAGAAAGAAAGCCTGTAAAGTTAATTAGCTTTTATTCCAGTTATTACAACACACTGTGAGTAATAGAAGAGAACAATTATGTAAGACTACATCACAACAAGTGTTCAAAATGGCCTCAGTGAGCAGCAATACATGCCTCACAATGTGTTTTCATTGACTGTTGAACAAGTTTAAAAAGTCCCAGAGTATTCTGAATCCTTTGATAACAATCTGTTTGCAGAGAGCTTGTGTATTAGGAACCAGGCTAGCATAAATATGAGCTTTAACCTGTCCCAATAAGAAGTGGACAGTGAGATTAAATGTGCTGGAGCTCCATCATGCATGAACCACATATGATGGCATGTTGCTAATGGAATGTCTTCCAGCAATTCAGGTAGTTTCACCTCCAAGAAATGTGTATATTGCTGGCATTGAGCATTGGTGGCAGGAAAAATGGACCAATCAATGATCATCATCATCATCCTCAAACACCCATGTAGGCTACGGAGGTCCAACCAGACAATGCAATTTAGTTCTCCAAGCAAGTCTATCCTGAGCTACATCTACTGCATCTGGCCACTGCACACCAATTCTAACAAGGTCTTGTTTGACAATGTCTGCCCACCGCATCCTAGGTCTCCCCTTCTTTCTGAGGTCTTTAGGCACACTGTTCATAACCCTATTCGCCAATCGATAATTATTCATACGGGCAACATGGCCAAACCAGTGGAGTCTCTCTCTGCACAATATGCTGCTTAAAGGAGGTTGCAGACTCCTTTGCCTAACCTCATCATTAGTTACAAAGTTAAACCACCTAATACCCAAAATACTACGTAAGCGTTCAGTTTCCTGTTATCATGTTTACACAGTGTCCAAGTTTCACTACCATAACTAACCCCAGAAAGAACACACGACTCAGTGTTATTATAGAGAGCTTTCATTAGGTTAACTAACTTGTCTGATATACCATATGATCTCACAATCAACCACAAATTATGTCGATCAACAGAGTCGAAAGCCTTTTTGAAATCAACAAAGCTAGCAACCAAAAGTTTCTGAAACTCTAAACATTTCTCAAGAATCTGCCTAAGTGAAAATATCTGATCCACACATCCCCTACCACTTCTGAATCCACATTGCTCATCACGCAATTGATTGTCAACCAGATTCTTAATTCTATTAAGCACAATCATGGAAAGAAATTTACCTAAAACAGAGAGTAGGCTGATACCCCTATAGTTATCACAAGAACTGTGATCACCTTTTTTGAAAATAGGGATAATAATAGCTCTGGTAAAATCTTTAGGAACCATGCCTTTATCATACAAGATATTCAAAATTTCAATCATCCAAGTGGTAACCGAAATATTCCCAGCTTTAAGCATTTCTGTAGTAATTTCATCTACCCCTGGGGATTTATGAAGTTTAAGTTTAGAAATAGCCAAAATAACTTCAGATTATGTTATAGGGCCAACATTAAAGCCACCAATGCATCTATCATCATTACAAACAATCGGAGTAGAACTAACCACATTGTTTAGAACAGCACTGAAATGCTCAGCCAACCTAGCCATGACAGAATCCTCCCCTTCTATAACCTTACTTAGTTTATCCTTCAATCCCTGTATACCTGTCCGTTTTCTACCACATAAAACATTAACTATCTGGTACAGCTCTTGCTGTTGTGCTGCCTAACTGCTTCCTCAGCTTTGTCAGCCAAGCCATCAAGCCAAAGATTCTTATCAGTAACTAACTGATCCTTTACATGTTTATTAAGCTCTCTGTAATCCTTTCTGTTAGAACTAGTTGGGTACTGATTAAGGGCATTCCTGCAGTTCCTTTTTTCTGAAATAAGCTCAAGTGCCTTATCACTCAAATAATTCTGCCTCCTCTGCTCCTATTTTCCTAAAAGAGTACTGTTAGTTTCCAAAAAAGCCTGTTTAAAACGGCCCCATTCTTCCTCAACTTCAGTAGTAAGCAAACAATGACTCTCATAATGACTAAGCAACCTATCATGGTAAGCTTTAGCTATAACTGGGTCTTTCAGAGCTTCAGTATTAAAGGTAAAATTTTTAACCTAGCACAAAACTTTTTAAGTTTAAGTTGCAAGACACTTTTAACAAGATAATGGTCAGATCCAATTTCAGCTCCCCTATATGACCTGGTATTCCTAACAGAACTAGCCCATTTGCTGTTAATTAATATGTAATCAATCATATTCTTATGCAGCCCATCAGGTGAAACCCATGTGTACTTATCTATGTCACAGTGTTTGTAATGTGTGTTAGTTATTCTGAAACCATTGAGTTTACTTCCCTGTAGGAGACGTTGCCCATTGCCATTGCAGCTACCAATACCAAAAGGGCCTATCACTCCTTCCCAAAGGTCAGAGTCAGTACCAACTTTGGTACTGAAGTTACCAAGAACAATGGTAATATCTCCTTTCTTGACAGAATTCAAAATATCCTGAAGTTGTCCGTAAAACCTATCCTTCTCATCCTCATCCTCAGTGGGGGCATAACAGCAGATAACATTTAAGTCTTTAATGCTTGTCTGAAATTTTGCTGTAAGAAACCTTTCATTAATCCACTCATATCCTAGAAGAGCATCACTAGCATGTCTGCTGAGCAGCAGACTCACGCCTTGATGATGCTTTCCATCCTCGCTCCCTGTAAAGAGAAATTTAAAGTTATTTTTAAGTATCTCACCTTTACCTGTCCATCTGGTCTCTTGCAAGCCTAGAATATCTAGGTTATAGCGCTGGAATTCCTGGGTGAGGACATCAAGAGAATAATCTCTATATAATGTCCTCATGTTCCGCGTTCCTGCAGAGAGAAAATGATTAGTAGGATTTTTAAAGAAACTAGGTTTATTGAGATAGGTAGGGCCAACAATATCAAATAGCCCCCTGATTGCAGGCATGGGGCAAAGACCTGTTCTTCCTCCGCTAAAGGCTGAAGTCACCGATGCTGGTAGGAACTTCAGCCACCACCTTTTCAAGTGGACTTTTTCAAGATCCATATGGCCTGCCTGAGACACATTACTCCAGTTTAGGCTTGACGATGCCCAACTAGCTAAGTAAGGTTCAGATACCTGCGATGGCCTCTGATTCAGATTATCCACCAGCTGATATAAGGTATCCCATGCCTCTGTTCACTTAGGGCTGGCAACCCAGAAGCAAATGGAAAACACAGCAGCAGATTCTCCCTCAACAGAGGCCCACCAGTGCAGCAAGTCCAGGATCCATAATCAAGCTCAAATCCATAAACAAGTCCAGTCTAGTAGGTATAAATGGTCAGCACCAGGACCCTGTGAAGTTGACCACTCCTCAGCAGGGTTGAAAAAAAAGAAAAAAGTGGCCATAGATGACCAGATCAGTAGGCCATACTGAAATGGCAGCCCTCCACTTCCATTCCATTCCAAAAGAGAATATCTCTTTTGAGAGGTACTAACGGCCTGCACCATGGGAAGGTGGGGTTGGACATTAGGTGCTAGATCTGGCCGGTTCTGTGTGCATCATCATTAGGGATTGGTACACAGCTCTCCTTCCAGTTTATGCCTAGCTACCATTTACTGACCAATCAATGATGCTAGGTCCAATATTCACATAAAACCTATACTGAGGTTGAAACTGGGTGATTTCATGAGGATTTTCCTGTGCCCAGTGATGAATATTATGAAAGTCCACAATGCCATCTCTTACGAATTGTGATTCATCAGTGAAAAGAAGACATTGGAGAAAATTAGGGGCAATACACTGCTGGAGAAATCATTGTAAAAACACAACTAGTGGATGAAAATCAGCTGTGAAAGGGTTGTAATCGTTGCATGTGATATGGATAGTGTTGATCTTGATGACAAATTCTCCTTACATTTGAATGTGAAACAACAATGTCTGCTGCTACTCTTCACATACTAGTCCCGACATACTCTGCAACCATGTCCAGCACTTGTTTCTCTAAAATAGGTGTTCAGATTCGTCTGGCCTGCCCCAAATCTGCAGTAACAAGCGAAAAGGATCATCTCTTGGAGCTGTCGACAGATGTCTACAAAAGCATTTCTGGCTGGATATCATCAGTGCAGAAAAGCTATCCTGTAGAAATGCTGAGCTTCACTGCATGCTTTTTTTCCGCTTGACCATAAATGTTTTTGTTCGTTTGACCATAAATGAAATGAATGTTTGTCATTTCAGCATTGGAAAACTTATTATTATAGGTCACAAATATATTATAGGGTCACAAATAATAAAAAAATGGCCTGACAATAACAAAACCACTGATTCACTTGCATATAACTCAATAACAACTGATTAGCAGAACAACTGCCAACTCACTTTATGTAACGTTACCTCACCCAGGAGTGGTGGGATTTTGCCCAACATTTACATATATCTATTATAGCTAGCAGACATAAAAATGATGCAAATTTACCTAGCATTTGTACCTTTTGACAGGCTTCTTTACTTGCATTCTCAAAATGCACTCTAACTCAGAAGGGAAACGTTTCTGCAATGTTCATGGGAACTTTTTTTTCCTCATTATGTGCAGTAGAACACATTCTCGAAGTTTGACTAAAGTTAGACCTTTTGGAAATACCCTGTATACATTGCTTGACATTCAAATTGCCCCACCTAGTGACAAGGAGCATGTGGTTTTCATTGTGAGGTGCAGGACAGTGATATGCACAAAAGATTACATTACCATGACAAATTAGTGGTATCTTCAGGAGATATAAGGTGAACCTTGAGAGGCTAAGCTAAATGTTTCAGGTGCTGTAAGATGTCTGCACCATACTATGAGTGTTAATGGCAGATATTGAGATTAAAGTGTAGAAAATGCCTTGATGACCCTTTAGTCAACCATATCAGCAGCTAGACACATTTGATAATGGTTGGATTGTGGGACTATGTGAAGTCAGATTGCTTACCAGCCTTATCACAGCCCATGTGTAGGCTGGTAACGTGTGCTACGGCTGGATAGTATTTGCATCACAACCCATGTGTGTCACCACACATGGGCTGTGATGCAAGGATGGTGACACTCTTGGCACCAATGGTCCCAAGAAGATACAGTGTCAGGTTAGAACTACCTGAAATGAGGAAGGGCAACATGTCTTCTGCAATGAGTCCCAGTTTTTCCTGGGCACTGATGATCATCACATTCACATTTGTAGATGATGTTGACAGAGAGAAGGTCGAGACATCATCCATGAAAGCCATATTCTTTGCTCACAAGGTGTTCTCATTTGGGGAACCATCAGTTAGCAAGCACATGTAATCAGTACTGTGAATGTAAGGTAATAAATTATTGATGTCCCTTAGCCAGTCACAGTATCATTTCTGGTGGGATCTTTAATACCATATTCCAGCAAGATAATGTTTTCCCACATACTGCTACATCTCCAAGCATGTCTACACAGCATCCATGCCATTCCATGGTCAGACATGTCCCCAGATTTGTCACCCATTGATCATATTTGGGACATGGTCAAATATTACCTATAAGTCTATCCTTAAGTGATGCAAAATACAGTCCCTAACGACACATAATCTCTATGTTTCTATGCCATGATGTATTGCTGAATGTTTCAAAACCATAATGGTTCCATTACATATAAAGGATCTACATTTTATGCATGTAGTTGTAAACAAAATCATGTCATATGTATTTGATCATCTGTGACTGCTATGAGCATCAGTAGACTCTATTCATACCTTTTGTGTAAGGAAATTTCAATGTTAAGTAATCTAAACACAGTCCTTAATAACACGATTTCAGTTTAACAGTTTTTAGAGTATGGCTAGTTTTTGACTAATGTGACTAGTTGTTTGATTGTTCATCTGACCTATACTTGTTTATAATTTCAGCACTTTCAAAAATATTGTTTACATTTGTCTATACAAAAATATTTAAGCAGTTATAACATGCAATATATTTGTAAACAAAAGGAACATTTAAACTGTTGTTAACTGATAATTTGGGTTGTTTTACCTCTGAACAGTTTTCGATGTTAAGTAACCTAAACACAGTCCTTAAATAATATGAATTCTACCAACATGATTTCAGTTTAACAGTTTTTAGAGTATGGCTAGTTTTTGACTAATGTGACTGGTTGTTTGATTTAACATGATTTATCCACTACTTCTCTATGACTGTTTATATTATTGTGTTTACCATATAAGATGATACATTGGATACTTTCCTTGTCTCACCCATCTGACCTATACTTGTTTATAATTTAAGCACTTTCAAAAATATTTTTTACACTTGTCTATACAAAAGTGTTTAAGCAGTTATATCATGCAATATATTTATAAACAAAAGGAACATTTAAACTGGTGCTAACTGATAATTTGGGTTGTTTTACCTCTGAACAGCACTTTTTTTTGCACACAATTGGTCTAATGGCTAGATCTCAAAGACCATAGTCGCCCACAGAAGGTTCGAAAAGGGGACCAACTGAACAGCTGTTAGAAGACAGATGGAAGCCTCCCATCAAGGCCACACAGTATGTTTTTTAACATGTGTAGTGGACACTTTTTTTGCACACAATGGGCTAAATAGCCAGGTTACAAGGAGCCCAAAAGCTCAAAGAAGGTTGGGTGAGAGGACCCACTGGAACAGCTGTTGGGAGGCAGATGATAGTCTCCTGTCAAGATCATCTAGCATGTTCTTTAACATGCACAGGGTATAATTCTTCTGCCCACAGGGCCATGCCTTAACATCCCATGCGACAGATGGTGGCCTTTTCAAGCCCATCGGTGTCCCCTACTGACCTGGGCAGGGCAGGAGGTTTTGTGGAGATAAATCTCAACACTGGCCCAGCTGGGACTTGAGCCTAGGAACTGAAGTGCTACTGACTGATCCATCCCTATCTTGAGGTGGGGCGGTCCAGTCTGCTTGTTCACTCCCCCGAGGTGATGGGGGTCACAGCCTTGTTGAGGGGCTGTTTGAAGGCCTCAGAAGGGGCTTGTGGGTACCCTGTCCTCTGCAGGCTAATTGGGGAGTTCTGTGGACTGAGTTGTGCACCTCATGGCACACTCGTCTGTGGGCTCTCTGATGTGGTCCCGGTGATACGAGGTGGACTGATGTTCCGCGGGTGCTTCGGTCCGGGAACAATGGAGAGGTAGAAGTTGGAGGCTCGCGGCCCTTGTTGGCTACTTGTGGCAAGCGGGCTTATCGATGGAACAGCCAAACTAAGAGTCCCACATGAATGAGATTTGGACTCATGGCTTTTGCAGTGGAGGAACTTGGTTCCTCTGTGAAGTGGGGTCCGGGTGCTGTGGTGTTGCGATACCCGGTAGGATGTCGGCTGTTGGGGTTGTGGGAGGGCGCCGGCTGGGTTTTCAGGGTTACCAGCCAGGTGTCCCCGAAGCAGCCTCGACTTAAAAGTGCCGTGATGGTGAGCGGGCCATGGTCGCCCGGCTCTATGGAGAGGACGAAGTTGGGGGTCGTGCCGAGAGGACTGGAGTCCCTCGAGGTGTGGCCTTCTGATGGAAGTACCTTGGGCCTCTGCTGCAGAGGACTCTAAAAGTTAGGACTTCCTTTATTTTTCTGGCTCAAAATTCAAAAGACTAAGATCTTTTTATTTATTTATTGGCAAGTTTCTTGGCTAAATTCAGTGAGTGTTGGGCATATATTAGGCAGCACTCTAAATTATAAAAGATCCCACTCTCACTGCACCTCAATGATTATATCTTCAAGCAGACTAATAAATCCCATGTAGTGCTTCTCTCTTCACATAGGATCTTCTCCCGCTTGTAAGGCAAATGTTAAGGCAAGCTAAATTGATAGGAGCCTTTTTAGTTTATAGTGGTTTCAGTGGCAATCCCTTAAGGTGATATGCAGTCTCTGTACTGCGGTGCACCGGGGTTGTCACGTATCTTATTCGTTGTCCCTCTCACTGACACTAAGGTGGAGTTTAGAAGAGATAAATTTCAATGTTGGCCCAGTTGGGATTCAAACCTGAGAACTGAGATTATGAGTGTGGCAGTAATGACTGAGTCAACTCCTGCCCTCACTGACTGATGACAATGTACACATACACAAATTCACCCTGATTGGTTAAATATTATAACTTGTCCCATGCAGAGTAGAAATGTTGGTAAATATACAGTTAGTCATCTTTATTATTTGACAGCAATAAATTAAAAGTACCATGCATTAAAATAAATCTGCATTTAGCCATTTTTTTTAACCTTTATCATTATTTCTTTTTTGTAAAATTTACCTATATGTATGAAATATACATAAACAAATAAAAACTACAAAGTCTTAACCAAAGTATAGTCATAATAAAGGAATAAAATTAAAAACGTGATTGGGTTAGGACTCTGAAATGCATCCCACCTTCTATTTACATTATTTCTTACCAGAAATTCATGTCCATTTTTTAGAATGCATCTGTTTGTTGTGTTGGGTACTGAGTGTATAAATACTTGCATAATTTTTTAAATGTTTAGTAAATGCATATCCTAAAAAGTACTACCATATCAAAATACCTCAGTGCTCCATATTCACCTTTTCTGTATCTGGGATATCATCTTAAATATCACAGTTTCTAGCTTTAAAAAACTGGTACCCCTGTATATGAATGGCATAGGGAATATATAATAGAACTCTAAAAAGTTTATTTTTACTGCATCAGTACTTAGCAGTATTACTGTATGTGGCATTCCTATGATATTAATAGCAAAATGGAGATCCAGATAGAAGTAAAAAGCATGTGCTTACATTTCATTATTCACATTCATCCACAGATGTGCAAAGAAGGTTTTACACAACTTTTAAAAAGAAACTAACAATACATCAGTCAATTTACAAATGGAATAAACAATTCTCAGAGACAGGATCCTGCACAAGAGAAAGAAGTGGACATCAAAGTCCAGTGAAGCAGTCATTGAGACTGTCGAACATTCTTTTGCAGTCCAAGGAAATCTACCACATGTCCCAGTGAATAGGTATAAATGTTACATAACACAGTGTAATGCATTTTTAAAAGATATTTACAAAGGAAATTGCACAAACTACAGTTACTGCAGGTGACCATACAGGATGAGAAGAAGCATCATTTTGAACTTTTCTGCTAAATCTTGAAGATGATGGAGAATGATAAACTTCCATGCAATACCCCGGTGTTTAGTGCTAAGGTTAGTTCATCTGTGTGAATGCATCAATTGGAAAAAATGCATCCAGGTAGACTGAGAATTCTACATCTGTGTTGAAACTGTCTACTCTTCATTTAAAGTTAATGTTTTTGCACACTGTCTTGAGAAAAGGTATATAATCCTTTTTTCTTTTTTAGAGAAAACTGTGAGCAGAATCATCTAACTAGATATTTTTCAAGAATATCTATTTCCACAATAGTTGTTGAGTTGAAATCATGGTGCTCCACTCCATTATCTCAATGATATGGATCTCTTTTTAAAACAACTCAGTGGCATTTGGAATGGGATGTGAGTGGTCCAATTATTTGGCCCGAAAAATTATTTGGCCCACTGAAATTGCAGATCTGACATTCCTTGGCTTCCTCCTCTCAACATTTCATAAAAGTACTTCCAATGGTGAAGAAGAACTTAGTGACAAATGCATTGTAGAACTCAAGCAACAGATCATAGTCGTTGTGCAATTGATGGATGGCAACATCTTACAAAGAGTGTGGGAGGAGCTTGATCATCAATTCAGTGTAGGTCAAATCACATATGAAGTTCACAGATATATAAATTTCACATAAAACTTTTAGAGTTCTACTGTTATTTGCACATCATGTATCATTCATTTTTATACAATTTGCTATAGCAATGGAAATTTTTGAAGCTTATGAATGATTATGAAAATCCTGCACTTTTCTTTTATCATTATTCTATAACTTTTCTACAAAGGCATGAACTTGGTCAGCAACTATGTTCAAATATGCAAAATTGATGGGTATCAGGTGGCATAATGTTTGCCAGGAAAACATTCCCCAAACCTAGGGCTGGATTTGACCTTCTGAAGCCCTCAGCTATCCAAATCTAAGAGGCCCCAAAAATTCGAAAGTCGAATTATTTTAAATATTGGCTCTTATGATGTAAAAGTAATAAATTTAATGTGAAATTTAAATAATAATTATCATTTATATAATTAATTATAATTATATCTTACTAATATTAGTAATTTATTATATTTTCTTTAAATATAAAAAAATATTATTTTAATATTGATATTTACTTGGGATTAAACACAAGAAGCTTTGACATGAAATCTTTGGCATCATCAGTCACACCCATAAAGGCATCTTCAAAAAAATTTATTTTTCCTTGTTGTACTCTTGTCAGTGTTTCACGGTCATTCTCACCAAGAAAGGGGGAAATGCCACTAAGTCTGAAAAAATTACAAAAGCCTAAATTACTATCATATTTAATTCAAATTTCATACTAAATAATTTACAGAAGTAACATAAAAGTAAATTAAATTTCAACTTTTCTAATCATAATGAAATTGATATTTTTTACTGTTTAACAAATATAAGAATATGCAAAACAGTTGTACAGAAAGGGCAAATATTTTATTCAAACGGTATAAGCTAATTGTTACAAAATTGGCGATATCTAAGATTTTATCATCACAAGATTGTTGTTCTACTAGATGACTTAAATACACGCGCACACACACACACTGTATATATATATATATATAAGAAATATGTACTATAATATGCTGATATACAGGTGTCTCATAAGTCCTTATACATAGTTATGGGTGTCCCATACATTCATATACATTGTCACATGTAAAAATAATTATAATGTGCTCTTCTTCTTTGTTGCTCCAGATGAATCAACACATTGATGAATGACAGAGTAATAATGTTTAAGTATAATCTCATACCTCAAGAGAAAGTGGAATTGGTACTCATTCATGTTGCTGGAAAAAGTCAGTGAGAAACGGGGAATTTCATAGGCTGCATCCAGACAAGCCAAAGCCATGTCATGTGTTTGTCAGTAATATTCTGAAGAGACTGAAGGAGATTGGTTTGATGATAGATAAACGTAGATGGTCATCTGAGTAGTACCACAGATGAAGACTGCATTGTGGATGTTCATGATAAAGTCAAAGTTAGCCCTTGCCTATCTGTGAGAAAAATTGCACAGGAGGTGGGAATTGGAAAACCATCTGTATCCAGAATCCTGAGAAGAATAGGTTCCATTCATACAAAAAGTAAACGTATGGAATTGCATGGAGATTACATGGACCACATATTACCATAGAGAGCAGTTCTGTGCTTAGGCACCTTTGTCTTTCTTTTGCTGATATAATCTTCAGCAATGAAGCAAACTTTCACTTCAATGGGATAATCAGCCACTACAAGTTCCATACTGGGCTGCAACACATCACTGGGTTGAAGATGCACACATACAGAATATTCCCATGGTATCTTTTTGGTGTGCAATTCATGGTGACAACATCATAGGACCTTACTTTTATACCAACACAGTTACTGGTGACTCTTATTTGCAAATATTAAATGTCATTTTAATACCCTACTTAGAAGACATACCCTTAGCACGATACTGTAGTGTTTTCTTTTAGCAGGATGGGGCACTGCTCCACTGTACCATAACTGTCCAAACTTGGTTGGATGAAACACTACCCCACAAATGGATATGCTGATGTGGGGTGGCAGAATGGCCACTTAGAAGTGTAGATTTCACTCCCTCAGATTTTTTTTCTATGAGCCACCTAAAATCTTGTGTGCCACAATTGCCTTCAAGCACGAGATGAATTAAAAGAGACAATCCACAGTGAATACCACAACACAGTCCATTCTCCATAATGTGCATCGATCACTCAGAGACAGAACTGCCACATGCAGTCAACTCAGTTTGAGCATTTGATGTCTTAGTATGTATTCAGTACAGTTGAATAAAGTGAATATAAAAGTTGAATATGTGTAAGTTGAATATTGTATAATGTATATTGCCTATGAAATAATGTATAATGAATATTGCCTATGTATAAGGACTTATGATAAACCCTGTATATTATTTCCACAACTTCTCTCAGATTTTCCATATTGGTTTTCTGGTATATCCAAATTTATATTTTTAGAATACTCCTCAGTCATTTAATTGGGTTTAAACTGCTTTCATGACTTTATGCAATTTATTGTTCTCAATTCTCAAATATTTTCATTCTTAATTACATTTATTTCATTGCATAAAATATGACTAGTGTTCTTTAATATAATTAGAATTATATTCTAGTACTTTTTATATACAATTTAATTATCCCTTAACTTCCATATTACATCTTCTGAAAAGTAAGAAGGGCTACCATATTAGTTTGGACTATTCCCACTCTTTATTTTCCTCATCTCATTGCGGAATGGTTAACTTCATAGGGTACTGATGTTGATCACCTGTACAAATTAGACTTCTGGATTAGCTGCAATGGCAAACTTTTGTAAAGAAGGAACCTATTGCTGTATATTTTGTGAGTTGAATCATAAATGAAAGGATACGTTAAAATGTGTGTAAAAGGAAAATGTGCATATAATTGGTGACTGTGCACAATTGCAGAATTCCCTATAGAAAGCTCATAAAATTAAGACAAAAACAAGGATATTGCGCATTCCCCAAGTAATTGTGGGGAATATACACTTTTATAAGAGTTTATCATCAGAATTAAAAAAAAAAGGTCATATCCACAGAGCCATCTCATTCAGTTCTAAACTGCACTTCAGCTAAGCGCTCCAATACTATAGTATATAGGTCTTTTTTTATATAACAGAAACAATGCAATTACATTGTTATCTTTCCTGCCATTTATGGAGAGAGTTACACTATATTGAAGTATTCAGCCTTTCCACATGGTATGAATAAAATTACTTGGAAATATTATGTTAATGATGTGCACATTCACACATAATTATCTATTCATTCACTTGGAGTGGACAACCTACAAATGTGCAAATAAACAGCAAACATAGTAGTTATTCTACTTTAATACAAGTCTGCTATTGAAAAAATTCAAAATCAGAATATTACTCAAATCCAAACTAAGTTTGATTAGTGTAGGTGATCAGTGTTAGAAATCCATTACTTTAGAACAATGCTCAGAAGAGTAAAAAAAGTGCCCATAGAAAACAAGATTAATAAACTGATGTAGTAGAACTCACCTTCCAATCTCTTTTAAAAGAAATATAGCTATTCAAAAACCAGCCATTCCATTCATGCCTGTTACTAATTTCATATTTTAATATTCAACTAATTAAATACTTTTAAAGATTTATATACCAGATATGAAAAAAAAAATGGCAAAAATAATAAAAAGTGGTTAAAAATGGCATGCTTTGAAACTGAAACAACTATATTATATATTAGCTCTAATTGCCACAGTGGCCAGAGAAGCTAGCTTTGGTTTCAATCAGTGGAATCATGAGAAATAATAGATAAATTAGGCATAGATATTTTGCTTTCTCTATCCTACCTATAAGATGTAAAAATAAACATGTTAATAGAGTCAACATTATTAATGTAAGTGAGCTGCAAAAGACATATAGTTAATTAAAAAACTTCTACATCATACCGATGTTGATTACATTACATGGCACTGATTTCATATGCAAATATACCATGATGACATATAACTTCATCATCCTCAAGCAGCCATGGGTTGCAGAGGTCCAACCAGACTGTGCAATTTAGTTCTTCAAGCATATCTGTCCTAAGCTATATTTGCTCATCTGGCCACTGCACACCAATTCTAACAAGGTCCTGTTTGACATTGTCTGCCCACTGCATCCTAGGTGTCCCCCTCTTTCTGAGGCCTTTAGGCACACTATTCATAACCCTATTCACTAATCTATAATTATCCATATAGGCAATATGACCAAACCAACAGTATCTCTCTCTCTGCACAATATGCCTGCTTAAAGGAGGCTGCTGACTCCTTTGCCTAACCTCATCATTACTTACGAAGTTGAACCACCAAATGCCCAAGATACTGCGTAAACATCTAGAATCAAAAGCATCTAGTTTCCTGTTATCTTGTTTACAAAGTGTCCAAGTTTCACTGCCATAACTAACCCTAGAGAGAACCAAACTATTATATACTCTGGCTATAACAAGGCCTTTAAGAGCATCAGTGTTAAACATAACTTTTTTAATCTTAGCACAACGCTTAAGTTTAAGTTGCAAGACACTTTTAACAAGGTAATGGATCAGATCCAATTTCAGCTCCCCTATATAACCTGGTATTCCTAACAGAACTATCCCATTTGCTGTTAATTAATATATAATCAATCATATTCTTATGCAGCCCATCAGGTGAAACTCATGTGTACTTATGTATGTCATGGCATTTGTAACAAGTGTTAGTTATTTTCAAACCATTAAGTTTACTTACCTGTAGGAGACATTGCCCATTGCCATTGCAGCTACCAATGCTCCCCAAAAGGTCAGAGTCAATACCAACTTTGTTATAGAAGTCACCTAGAATAAGGGTAATATCTCCTTTTTTGACATATTTCAAAATATCCTGAAGTTGTATGTAAAACCAATCCTTCTCATCCTCATTGGCATCCTCAGTGGGGGCATAACAGCAGATAACATTCAAGTCTTTAATACTTGTTTGAAATTTTGCTGTAAGAGACTTTTTCTTAATACATTCATATCCTAGAAAAGCATCACTAGCATGTCTGCTGAGAAGCAGACCCACATCTTGGTGATGCTTTTTATCTTCCTTCCTTGAAAAGAGAAATTTAAGATTATTTTTAAAAATCTCTTGCAAGCCAAGAATATCTAAATTATAACATTGGAATCCTTGTGTGAGGACATCAAAAGAATAAGCTCTATGCAGAGTCCTCACATTACAACTACCTATGGAGAGAAAATCGTTAGTGGGATGTTTAAAGAAATTATGTTTATTGAGAGAGGGAATGCCAACAATATCAAACAGTTGCAGGCATGCAGACAATGTCAGTCACAGGCATGCAAAAACAGGCCCCATGCCTCCAATCTCAGGCATGGGGCAAAGACTTGTTCCCCCACCACTAAAGGCTGTTCTACACTGGAAGACTACCTCCAATGTAGAATTTGACGATGCCCATAGAAGCAAGAGTTCAGGTGTCTGTGATGATCTCTGTTCAGGATTATCCACCAGCTGCATTTACATTGCTGATAAAAAATGTCCTGTGAATCTATTCACTTGGGGCTGTCAACTTACAAACAAACAAAAAACACAGCAGCAGATTTTCCCTCCACAGAAGCCCACCAGTGCAGCAAATTCAAGATCCACAATCAAGCTCAAAGCCTTAACCCAGTCCATTAAGTTTATATGGTCAGCACCAGAACCCTGTGTGGTTGACCACTCCTAAGCAGGGTAGAAAAAAAAAGAAACAATAAATAAATTCTAACAATGTTGTATGTGGCTCAATAGTATAATGATTTGCTGCTTCCAAACAAATCAATGTTTTTTTACTTTTTTTAGTTTGCTCTAATTCCGAACTTAATTACTTTTGAGAGTTTTTCACTTCATCGTCCTTAGAACAAAAGGGCATTTACATTCCATCAGCAGCAGCTTGCATCAAATATTTTGAGATATAGCAGCAGCATCCAAATGCAATAAATCACTTTGCTGCATCTAATAGAACTAAAATGCAATCCATTCTTGTGAAGCTAGAAATTTTTTGGACTTTATGAACATTTAAGAAATAAAATTAATATCATATCCCCAAGTGATTCTTTAAAAATGAATTTAAGTAGTTTTTGAAAATTTATAAAATCTATTGAAATTATTGTAACTCAACATTATTTAATGTACTTTTGCTGTTATGACTTTAGGTTCTATAATGTACTGAGGATGATTTCAGTAAAAGGCACTGATTTCATATACAAATGCACCTTCTTGATGTGCAACCTACAATGAATAAATTGTGGCAATAGTGTAGGTGCATAAATAGTTATGTGCGTACTGTTTTGTGAGCATGAACCATGCAATTTGTTACCAAGAATCAAGAGATTTTGGAAAGAGTGCATTGCTGCCCTTTCCGACATCCAGTATTCCAAGTCACAAATTATAAAAATATACAAAACCAGATGATTTAGATTTCTTGAAAGGGCATCTATGTGGTGAAGCAGCACATGGGAGATGAACCTATGAAAGCTGTTGTAGATATGTCAAAAAAGCATAGAATGCCTAGTAGCACACACCAGATGTTACTGAGAAGGTCTTGCACAATCATCAGTGGATAAAATTCTGCAACCAAGAACATTTGCCAAAGCAATAAAGATCTCTCCCAGTTGTCTGTCCACAATATAATTCGAGGCAATCTTCACTTATAGTGCACATACAAATCCTATATCCACAAGTTGCTACCTCACCATTTAATAGAATGGTGTACTAATTGCCATAAGCTGTACGTGCATTACCTGGTGGGTGACAAATGAAAAAATGTGGTCACATTGGATGAGGGATATATCTACTTAGACAACTGCAACAAGTCCAGGTCAACATATTACAGACTAATTGACAAAAGAGACTATCATAAGTGAAACAGAGAATGTGTTTAAATTTTTCTCAAAGGTTTCAATGTCATTGCTAGGTACAGCTATAATGGGAAGTTGCATATCTGTAGGTGGAAAAGAATGAAAAAGTGAACTCTTTCTACTGTCAGACAAATATTCTATAGCCAATATTACTGAGAAGAATTGCCTGCTTTGTATGGTATGGATGTAAACACTGTATATAGCTGCATCAAGACAAAGCTTTTAGTCATACCTCAATGCACACATATCTTCAAACAATAGTAAAGGAAACCGGAATCAGCACTATACCTTTCAAGGATATTCTTGTGAAGTCATTGGATGCTTTGCTCACAGACTTTCATGCATTTGGACTCTTGAAACACACTCTTGAAATACACACTTGAAACAGATTCTGGGCAAATGTCGACCATGGATTGGGTTGAGTTATTTTACCTTTGAGTGGCATTTTTTGCACACAATGGACTAAATGGCCAGGTCAAAAATACCTTAAGGGCTCAGAGAAGGTTGGAGGAAGGGGACTCACTGGGCAGCTGTTGGGAGACAGATGGTAGCCTCCCATCAAAGCCATGCAATGTGTTCTTTAACATGCACAAGATGTAGCTCTCCTGCACATGTGCCTATGGGTCAACATCCCATCCAATGGATGGTGGCCTTTCCAAGCCCATTGGTGTCCCCTATTGATTGAGGGCAGGGTGGGGAGTTTCACAGAGATAAATCTCAATGCTTGTCCAGCTGGGACTTGAACCTGGGAACTGCAGATTACAAGCCTGGAACACTACTGACTGAGCCACCCCTGCTTCTGTTGACCGTGGACTGCTGATGGATTATGGTAAAATTATAAAGAGGAATAGGACTGATTAGATATGATGATACTTCACAGAAGTCTATACAGTGGAAGGTGTGCTGTAGGGTAATTATTGCACAACAGGGACATCAGATGGAGCATGACTGATGGTGGCACAAAGGTATGTGAAATTATGTGGATCCCTTAAAACAGACAGCATCATGCAATGTAATCAACTTCAGTACATACATATTACCTCCTCCAATTAGTATAGCATAGTGATATACTCTTTATTACATAAATTCTTTGAATTATTATACATCATATCATAGATAATTCAAAGTTATACTGACTGTTAACAAGATGAAATTCAGAATATTATTTCAATGGTTATTTATACTAGCTATGTAAGACCAGCTGACTGCTATTTAATTTTATTGAGTGCCTAATAAATTCTGTATTGTATTAAGAGAGATTTAACTTTTTACATGTGTTTTTTTCTTTCTATTAATTATGTTAACAGAAGCAAACACAAAATATAAAAACAGTAATCAAATGTCATACAGATCTATTTTAAAGTAAAAAAATCACAGCATTAATGATATAAATTGTTTAATTTCTACAGTTTTCCTGTATACATAGTAAACTAACTTTATATACAGTACAACTAATGACTGCAGTACCAAGTGGGCATTACAACATGCAGCTACCATAGACTGGGAGAATGCCACACATGTGCATCTATTTACTACAGAACCATTGTCCATAAGGCTACTGAAATATAATGACCTCGTCATTATATTTCTATTTCTATACATTATCTATTCCAGTTCTTGGTTGCAACAAAGAAACTGGAATCACTCATCACAATGTGTGAAAGGAAGTTCTTAACAGCTCTAACATCACCACAGTGTCTCTTCACTGAAGACAGAGTGCTGTCCTTGCTCCTAAAAGCTTCTGAGTTTGCTCATAAAAACTTTTTAATATGCAAATAGTCTGAAGGATAGAATGCAAAATTTAATTGCTGAATAACAGAGAACTTTAAGATATTTTAATTATTTTCTGACAAAGAAGGTGTTTTAATTGTGTATTAAAACATTTACAGTTTGGAAATTTCATCTAGCATCAATGTTTTGTAAATAATATATATATATACAGGCAATGTACAGAAAAATGGGAGAATCCTAATGTTATGTAAATGGAGAATCAAATTCAAAGCTCCATAACTGGTTAAATAAATTATTAAGGGAACATATGACTGAAGATAAATATAAGATGCCAATTAAACTATCGAAATTTCAATTTTGAACAATATCCATTCAGTATTTAAAGAGTTATAGAAGTTTAAATATTGAATAACAGAGATGGCCATCATAAGAATTCACCTCAGAAGTTAATAAAACTGTTGGGTTGTTTTACCTCTGAGCGGCACTTTTTTGCACACCATGGGCTAAATGGCCAGGTCACATGGACCCCGAAGGCTCAGAGAAGGTTGGGGGAGGGGACCCACTGGAACAGCTGTTGGGAGACAGATGGTAGCCTCCCGTCAAGGCCATCCAGCGTGTTCTTTAACGTGCACAGGGTATGGCTCTCCCGCACACGGGGCCACGGCTTAATGTCTCATCCGACGGACGGCGGCCTTTACAAGCCCATCAGTGTCCCCTACTGACCATAGGCAGGGCAGGGAATTTTGCGGAGATAAATCTCAATGCTGACCCAGCTGGGACTCGAACCTGGGAACTGCAGATTACGAGTTTGGCGCGCTACCGACTGAGCCACCCCCGCCCCAAATAAAACTGTAAAAAAAGCATTATTTCAAACACTTTAGTAAAATAAGTGCATGTTTTAAAAATTTTCTGCAATAGTGTTTTTAATATTTGTCAGTTTTAAGTAAGTTTCTTAGGCCTGACTTTGCTACAGTTAAGTATTTGAGCTTCCATAGATCTTTACATACCCAACAAACAGTGTTGAAAATCGAGATTTAGATATATTTGAATGACATTTAAATTTATCTACTCCTATTTTCCTATAAAAAGTTTACTGTAGAAATTATAGATCTTTAATATTGACTTAACATGGGAATGTTTCAATTTTTCTCTCCAGTATCTGTATATTAAAAATTTTTTTTTCCATATTTAAATATTTAATTCTCCATATGCTTGGGATATTGTGCCTCATGATTTTATTCTTGTGATGGTTCACCCATTCACTTTTATTTTTTCTTAACCAGTTTTACTTTATTTACATTATAATTATTATTTTGGGGCCTTACATTCCAGTTGAATCATCATTTCCCCTCGCCCACACCACAAGAGGAGTTGCGCATGTGCAACTCCGATTTCTGATTGACAGTTGCTAATGCATGCAGAAGGACATGCCCCTCTTGCATAATAGCTAGCGTGCGATCATCATATTATGCAAATGTGACTTCTGCCATTGTGCTATGAAAGTGTCAGTTTGCATGCCAGAGATGTATGGCAAGTGACAATAGGCCACAAGAGAGTGTAGAGACAGAGTAGAGTCAGCTGAGTGAACAATTGAGCAGTCTGTGTTAGTGAGGAAGTTAGTTATTGTAGGAAGTTTAGTTTTTTTTTGGTAAAAGTTGCTTTTGTGATGAAAAAATTCTTGGTGAGTCTCTATTTTTTGAATAATGCTATTTGTTTTCTTATTTTTTCTCTTGAGCATAATTTATTAAGATTTGATTAAAGTTTATATTGACAATCATTAATTTAAGTTCTTTTCTGCAGTAACACCACTAATAATAAGAAAAGAACCCTTATTTAATTTAATTGGCAAAAGAAATTGCCTGGTACTCAGGCTATCTGGAAACCTTAAACATACATTTTGGAGAATTACATTCTGAGTTCCATCATCTCCATTATGGATGGTCCTGCCTATTGCACTCCAATGACGAACTCCCTTTCCAAGTCAGTCAGATCAACATTTTTACCCATGTCACACTTGACTTTGCCTTTCACTATGCCTTTATGGAATTTTTTAGTGATGGAGAATCTAACATCAGAAAGTAACTGTGCATATATCGGCATGTTTCATGGTACTTTGAGCAATATATAGGTTTCATAATACTTTGGCCAGGCAGTGTATATCATGCTAATAGAATAACAATCTGTTGGCAGATAGAAATGAAAAGGGCTTGGAATTTATTCTATCATCACAATTATTACACTGGATGATGAATGACATTTATTTCCTATATATTTGACATATTTCCAATTTGACAAATGAATCAATGCAAGGTCAAAATTTGTTATGGTTTTTAAATGAATCACACTATTTAAAAAATACCATTCCATACTTATAATTAAATATAAATATATAGATCATACTTTTGTACACTAATGTATGTTAATTTTAATTCTATGAAGGAATTAAATAAAGTACTTACAATAGATATGTGATAACTCCCACACTCCTGAAAATAAAATAAAAAAATATCTTCTAAAATTCTAAAGCAAAAATATAACTTAGTGTATATTTACAATATAGTAATAATATATATAATAATAATTTATTTCATGCAGGGGTTTACAGTAAAGCCAAGGTACAGGTAATTTTGGATATTAATTTAAATATTCCAATGGCTTGATGCCCCAGTACATTTGAGAAATTAAAAAGAAATATTGATGATAGTACAAAAATACAAGCATATTTACAGGAATTGCATAATTATTTGATACAAATAAACAAAATGACAAGTTGTACAGACGAAGACAAACATATAATATGAAATATGATAAAGAAACATAGTAAACTTAGGGGGAATAAAAGGAAGGTTTAAGACAACAGAGAGTAATATTAAATGAATGAACAAGGGGAAAAAAAGATTGTGGATAATCCAGACAAAGGGCAAAGATGGGGAGTGGGAATAGGGATGAGGAGATGTTGTTGGTCAAACGTTTCAATATTCTAATAGGAGTGGAGTAAAATAGCTTTTGAATTTTGTTTTAGAATTTAAAGAAGTGATATCGCTTGGTAGAGAGTTCCAAGTTGAGGTTGCCTGAAAGGCAAAAGAAATTTCACTATACTTAGCTTTGAAAATCTTGGGAGTAGAAAACATTTTATTTTCAGAACGAAGGATGTGGCGGTGTTGTAATTGAATACAGGGTGTAAGAATGAAATGAAGGGGATGAGACTTGTTATAAATAGTGTCATGAATAAGGATAATAACCCACAGCTTTCTTCTAGATTCAAGAGTGGGAATTTGGTAGTTGGAACGAATATCAATAAGTGTTAGAGATTCTCGTTTGTTAAAATAGATTTTGCTGATGATTTTGAGAGCTTCATTTTGAACTTTTTCTAATTTATAAGAGTTCTTTTTATTAATACCAAAAAGAGTGGAAGCACAGTATTCAAGTTTCAGTCGGATGTAAATTTTGTAGAACATTGGGGCATAGGAGGATATATAGTTTCAAATGCACCTCAATATTTAAGTTCTTTTAGAAGCTGAAGCGATGGTTTTATTAATGTGAATTCCAAAGTCAAGATTATTATCTATCATCATACCAAAATACTTCATGGAAGTTGAAACTGTAATATGGGTGTTATTAATTTCAACGTTTGTGTCAGGTGGGGGAGAATTTGAAGTTGAAAGAAAACAATATTGGTTTTCTTAATATTGACAGTGAATCCATTTTTAATATACCAATAAAATACATCATGAATAGTATTTTCTATTTCCTGTTTTAAAGAAGTGAAAGAACTTGAGGTAAAAGAAAGAAAACAATTGTCTGCTTACATAAAAATATTGTAGTTGGTGGAGTATTCTAGAAGATCATTAACAAAAAAGTTGAAGTGGGCTAAGAATGGTTCCTTGATTTTAAGAGGTGTAGAGAACTCATTAGTGCTTAATTTAGTTCGGATAACACGATCGTTGAGATAATTTTTAAACCAGGAAAAAGCTGAGGGCAATAGATTAAGATTATAGCAGAGTTTTTGCAAGATAAGTTTGTGTTCAACTGAATCAAATGCTTTTTTGAGATGTCAAGGGAAACCAGTTCACAATCGTTTTCACTTTGCTGTCTAAAGCCAATCTCCATTGATTAACAAGAAGTGTCATGAGAGTTTCAGTTGACCGATTTTTCCTAAACCCGAATTGTCTGCACGAAAGTAAATTAAATTTTTCAACAAAAATTGATAATTGTCTCTCGACGGCTTTTCCTAAAATTTTGCCTAAAGCACATGTAACTGAAATAGGTCAATAGTTCAGAGGGTTAGAAGGATTTGAAATTTTAGGTATAGGTGGGTTGGGTTGTTTTAACAAAAATTACAGTAGAGGTACAAAGTGTGGTAATTAAAGTAAAGAAATTTAATTCTCTATGACACTGTTAAATGTTTTTAAGCACTTCAACACATGGACTATGCTATCAAGTATCAATAATTATTATAGAGAGATTTACGTACTATGACGTAGAGGATGGGAAGTAACAGGAGCTTCTTGGAATGCTTTTGGTGAGAAATTTAAAATTCGACGTTCTTGCTGGTAAGTGATGTCTCAGTGGAGATTAAGATAATGATGACTGCTGCCAATGGTCTACCCGCATTGGCGAATGACATAATTATTTATACTTTTCGATAGCTTAGGCGATTTCCCATATCCCACACTCTGCCAACCTCTGTTACATGCCATCATATATCGCCATATAATAATAATCTATTTCATGCAGGGGTTTACAGTAAAGATGGATATATTATGGCGATTTCCCATAATCCCACACTCTCCCAACCTCTGTTACATGCAGATCACATTACCGCCACCCACACTTCCGCCAACCACTCCGATCCTCGGAGCTGAACCACTGACAAGTCAATTTATGGCACCCCACCCCTCCCCTGTGCTCACCAACCAACTGCCTCTCCTGCATTAAGTCCCTCACTTCCCACCTGATGAAGCGCCGATAAGAACGGCGCGAAACACACATCATGGATCTAAAACTTTTTAAGCACCCTATGCTATCAAAAAGTATAAATAATTATGTCATTCACCAATGCGGGTAGACCATTGGCAGCAGTCATCATTATTTTAATCTCCACTAAGACATCACTTGCCGGCAAGAACGTCGAATTTTAAATTTCTCAGCAAAAGCATTCCAAGAAGTTCCTGTTACTTCCCATCTTCTACGGCATGGTATGTAAATCTCTCTATAATAATTATTTATACGTGATAGCAAAGTCCATGTGTTGAAGTGCTTAAAAACATTTAACAGTGTCATAGAGAATTAAATTACTTTACTGGATTGTTTTACCTCTGAGCTGCACTTTTTTGCACACCATGGGCTAAATGGCCAGGTCACATGGACCCCAAAGGCTCAGAGAAGGTTGAGGGAGGGGACCCACTGGAACAGCTGTTGGGAGACAGATGGCAGCCTCCCATCAGGGCCATCCAGTGTGTTCTTTAACATGCACAGGTTATGGCTCTCCTGCACACGGGACCACGGTTTAATGTTCCATCCGACAGATGCCGGCCTTTCCAAGCCCATCGGTGTCCCCTACTTACCGTAGGCAGGGCAGGGAATTTTGCAGAGATAAATCTCAACGCTGACCCAGCTGGAATTCGAACCTGGAAACTACAGATTATGAGCCTGGCGTGCTACCAATTGAGCCACCCCCCACCCCTAGGTATAGGTTAGATGATGGCTTCTTTCCATGGAACTGGGAATTCATTAGAGTTACATGAACAATTAATTAGATCACAAAGGGGTACAGAAATTAATGGGGATAGAATTTATAGAATAATGACAGGGATTCCATCTGGTCCAACACTGCAAGTATTTTTTAGCGAATTTAAAAGGTTAAGAAACTCAATTTCGGTAACATTTTTGAGTTTAAAGGTTTCCAGATTATTAAATGATTTATTGGAATAGGTTAATGACTCATTTGCATTTGCATAATTTTCTGAAGTGCAGAATTTACAGAATACATTAGCAATGTCTTTAGGATCATAGAAGGAGTTATTGCAAACGATCTTACTAATTTTGGTTTCTTAAGTTACCAGTAATTGAATCAAAATTCGAAATTTTTCATTACCATTTGGATTAATAATAGAAAGTCGATTAAGAAAATATAAATGCATGGCATTTTTAATACTACTGTTGACCAGATTATGAAAAGTTTTATAGTTCTCCCATGTGTATGGGTGATTAGGGTTAATAGCATTTTTAAAGTGTTTATTTTTTAATGTGATCCTTTTCAGAAGCTCTTTTGTAATCCAAGGCTTTCGAGAAGGACGAACTCTGAAAGTTTTATAAGGAGCATAGGTATCAAGTGCAAAATTGATTAAACAAGAGAGATGTTGTGCTTTTGAGGTAGGGTTGTGCATTCGGAAATACTCTTGTGGAAAGGGAGATATTTTGAAAACTCAAAAACTTATTATTGTTGAAATTTTTAAAGGATCTTTTTGAAATTAAAACTTTAGGTGCATGAGGTGAAAAATAAAATACAGACGTGCTAATAATAAAATGATCACTAATGTCTTCGAAGAGAGTAAGTGTATGCTTGTGATCTACTAATAAATCAGCACTTTGATGTCAATTCACATTTTAGAGGAAAAATTGTCTTGAGCCAGGTAGGATACGAACCCATGACCTCCTGATAACATGTCAGGTGCTCTGGACCACTGAGCTACATGAGCTGATTATAAGTGCTGATTTATTAGTAGATGTTGAATAGTCGAGTTTATTTCATCTATTTATCACTAGCATACTTGTAATATATATATAATATATATAATATATGTAAACATGGGTATATAATATATATAAAATGGGGAAAAAATATATATAAATATACAGGTACACAAATATTGATCACAAATATATATACAGCACACAAATATTGCAAAACACGCAAAACTTTCTGAACTACAAAAATGTAGTTATGCAGATTTAGTCTCCATGTTATGAGATAGGAAATTTAATTCATAATCAATTAATGGGTGTGATAAAATAATCATCACATTGCTAAACTCTTATCATTTGAATGTGAAGAGTTATTTTGGTTTCATTCATAGCAGCTCAGAGAACACACGACCCAAGTCTGCATCATACATACTTTTTTAATATTATGGAAATATACTACAGTATTTCAATTCCTTTGAGATAATACAGTGAAAACTAATATCAGCACTGTCATCATTAATCCACACAGAAAAACAATAGCACTGATTCTGACATTAGGCCACCATCTACTGCTCAAGACTGACTGACTGACCTGCCTACCTAACTACATATTCCTCAGGCAGCCATGAGCTACAGAGGTACAACTAGACTATGCAATTTAGTTCTCCAAACATTTCCATCTTGAGCCATAGCTGTTGTATTTGGCCCCTGTAATTCAATTCAAGCAATTCTGTTTGACACTATCTGCCCACCACATGCTAACTCTTCCCTTTTGTGTTTGATGCTTTTGATCTAGATGATTAACTTGATGCCTTTGATTTTCCTTTTAGGTACAATTTTCCTAACCCTATTCACTAACTTGTGATTCTGCATGTGGGCGAAGTGGTTAAACCAATGCAATCTACCTCTGAATAATATGTTGCTCAAAGATGATTGCTGTCTCCTTCCCTTAACCTCAACATTACTTACAAATCTCATTATTACCTATTAAGTCAAAACACTTAATTTCCAAGAAATTGCATAATCATCTAGAATCAAAGACATCATCATGTTCCCTGTCATTTTTTTTACAAATGGTTCAAGTTCCACTTCCATAACTGACTCTAGAAAGAACCAAACTATGCCTATTTCTCCATAGATATTTCAAAATCCCAGCAACAATCCCTATTCTTCTGTTTATCTAATGTTACACATCACCAGTACCTGTTACATAGCTTCCAAGATAATTAAGCTGAGACATCTGCTCAAGAGTGCAACCATTGAGATTAATTGAAATACAATATGCCTGACCAATTTTCATCACTTTAGTTTTCTTTCTATTTATCACCAAACCTACTCTACAACCAGTCTCATCAACAGCTCCTATGAAAGAGTTCATCTCATTATGATTCGCCAAAAGGGCTAAATCATCAGCATAATCTAAATCACAAATTTTCAGATCTCTAGACCATTTAAGCCCAAAATCTTTCCTTTGCAGTGAATTTCACATAATATAATCAGTAACCAAATTGAAGAGAAAAGGAAATAAAATGCATTCTTGTCATATACCAGAAGCAATGCTAAACCAATTGCTGCAAGCCTTATCAACTCTCACACATGACTCAGTGTTATTGTGGAGAACTTTCATATGTTAACTAACTTGTCTGGTATTCCATTACGATCTCTAAATCAACCACAAATTATGACGATCAACAGAGTCAAAAGCTTTTTTGAAATCAACAAAGCCAGCAACCAAAGATTTCTGAAACTCTAAACATTTCTCAAGAATTTGCCTAAGTGAAAAAATCTGATCTACACATCCCCTACCACTTCTGAATCTAAATTGCTCATCACACAATTGTCCATCAACCACATTCTTAATTCTATTAAGCACAATTATGCAAATAACTTTACCTGGAACAGAAAGCAGGCTGATACCCCTATAGTTTATCACAAGAACTGCCATCACCTTTTTAAAAAATAGGGATAATAATAGCACTGGTAAAATCCTTAGTCATAAAATTAGTTCCTTTATCATAAAAGATATTGAAAATTTCAGTCAGCCATGTGATAACAGAAATATTCCCAGCTTTATGCATTTCAATAGTAATTTCATCTACCCCTGGGAATTTATGCAGTTTAAGTTTATAAATAGACAAAAGAACTTCAGACTGTAAAATAAGGTCAGCATTAAAGCCAGTAATACATCTATCATCATTACAAACAATGGGAATATAACTAACTACATTGTTTAGAACATCACTGAAATGCTCAGCCCATCTAGCCACGATAGAAACCTCACCATGACAGAATCATGAACAGAATCCTCATCTAAGGAATTAAATTAAGTACTTACAATAGATATGTGATAACTTCCACACTCTTGAAAATTAAAAAAATATCTTCTAGAATTCTAAAACACTTAACCTTGTGTGTAAAATTGACACTTAACCTTACCATGTTTATCCTTCAATTCCTATACCTGTCCATTTCTTCCCACATAAAGCATTAACTATATGGTACCACTCTCTGCTGTTATGCCATCTAGCTGCTTCCTCTGCTTTATTGGCCAAGCTATCAAGCCAAAGATTCTTATCAGCTTTTAACTGATTCTTTATGTGTTTATTAAGCTCTTTGTAATGCTTTCTGTTAGGACTATTAGGCTGTTGATTAAGGATATTCCTGCAGTTCCTTCTTACAAAAATAAACTCCAAGGCCTTATCACTCAAATAATTTTGCCTCCTCTGCTCCTTTTTATCCAAAAGAGTATTGTTAGTTCCAAAAATACCTATTTAGAATGGTCCCATTCTTCCTCAACTTCGTAGTAAGCAAACCATGACAGTCATAATGACTAAGTAACTTATCATGGTAAGCTCTGGGCTCTAATTAGGCCTTTCAGAGTGTCAATGCTAAAGATAACTTTTTTAGTCTTAGCACAACATTTAAGTTTAAGTTGCAAGACACTTTTAACAAGGTAATGGTCATATTGAATTTTAACTGTCCTATACGACCTGATATTCCTAAACAGAACTAGCTCATTTGCTGCTAATTAATATATAATCAATCATATTCTTATGCAGCCCATCTGGCAAAACCCATGTGTGTTTATACACAGTCGTATCAGAATAATATGACCACCTACCATACATATACTATGGTAGGTGGTCATATTATTCTGATACAACTGTGCACATGTCAGGTGTTTATAATAAGTGTTAGTTATTCTCAAACTTTGCTTATCTGTAGGAGAAATTGCCCATTGCCATTGCATCTACCAATACCAAAGGGACCTACACCAAAGAGCCAAAACATTATGACCACCTGCCTAACATGATGCTGGTCCTCCATGTGCCACCAAAACAGTTCTTACCCAGCGAGGTATGGATGCTACAATACTTCAAACTGTGTCTTGTGGTACCAACACGTTACCAGCAGATTCTATAACTCTTGTATGTTACATGGTTGAGCTGCAGCAGATCAGATACGCTGTTCCAATAGAAACCATAGATGCTTGATTGGATTGATGCCTGGGGAATTTGGAGGCCAGGGTAATACCCAGAAGTCTTCTTCATGTTCCGAGAACCATTCTTGAACAATCCAGGCAGTATGGCATGGCGCATTATCCTGCTGAAAGAAGGCTCTACTAGAGGCAAATACCATTGCTATGAAAGGATGTACCTGGTCTGCAATTTTTTGGTAGGTGGTAGAGGTCATAGTTTCCTGCACATGAATGACTGGACCCAGGATTTCCCAGTAGAACATTGCCCAAAGCATTAAACTTCCTCCACTGGCTTGTTTTCATCCCACAGTGCATCCTGGGCCAACACTTTACCAGGTAAATGACATACATGTCCCCAGCTGTCCACAAGGTACAACAGGAAACGAGATTTGTTGGACCAGATGACGTGCTTCCAATCATTCAAGGTCCAGTTTTGATGCTTGTGTGCCCATTGTAGGTACTTTTGACGTGAACTGAGGCTAACATGGGCACTACTAAAGGATGAAGATAGCAGCCTGGAGATAGGGTAATCAGTGAACCGAGGTTAGCATGGGCACTTGGAAAAGCCTGCAGCTAGGCAGCCCCATTTTCAGCAGGGTTCAATGTACTCTGTGTTGTGATACATTACTCCATCACCAGCATTCAAATTACGGATGAGTTGCACCACAGCATCCCTTCTGTTGTCTTGTACCATATGGGATAGCCTTCGCTCACCTCTAGCATTGATGAGCCATGGTCGGCTCATACCTTGCCGGTGGCTAGTGGTTTTTCCCTCCTCAGACCACTTTTTTGAAGTCCTCATGGCTGACCATGAGGACTCTACAAGCCTTGCCATTTCGGAAATGCTCTGATCCAGTCATCTAGCCATTACAATTTGGCCTTTGTCAAATCTCACTTAAGTCTGCTGCCTTTCCCATCTGAAGAACAAGAATAACACTGATTAACAGAGCTCAGTGTCAGATGTTATTTATACCATTTCATGACCTTCACACATGCCATTTACCTGCAGTTGCTTTGATTTGCGTAAAGACAAGCTGGTCATAACGTTTTGGCTCTTCGTGTATCACCCCTTCCCAAAAATCAGAGTCAGTACAAACTTTAGCAGTGAAGTCACCTAGAACAAGGGTAATATCTCCTTTCCTGACAGAATTCAAAATATGCCAAAGTTGCCTTTAAAAGCCCTATATTTCTCATTCTCATCAGCATCCTCAGTGGGGGCATAACAACAGATAACATTCATATCTCTAATAATAATAATAATACACCCTCAAGCAGCTGCTTGCCACAGAGGTCTGACAGGAGCCTGTCAGTTTATATGCCAGAATAGAAGGTCTGAGAGGATGGCAGGACCTCAGCAGAAAAACAACACGAACATCCATGCCTTACCTGGGGCTCGAACCCAGGTCCCGTAGATCAGTAGTCAAGTGCGCTAACCACTCGGCCACGGGATGGCTGTATCTCTAATGCTTGTCTGAAATTTAACTGTGAGATACTTTTCATTAATGCACCTATATCCTAGAAGAGCATCACTAGTGTGTCTGTTGAGAAGCAAACCCAGGCCTTGGAGATGCTTATTATCTTTCCTCCTTGAAAAGAGAAATTTAAAATTATTTTTAAGTATCTGACCTTATCTGTCCATCTGGTCTCTTGCAAGCTGAGAATATCTAAGTTATAATGATGGAATTCTTGTGTAAGGACATCAAGAGAATGATCTCTGTGCAGAGTCATTGCATTTCAACTACCTGTAGAGAGAGAATGGTTAGTGGGATGTTTAAAGAAACTATGTTGACAGAGGAAATGCTCACAATATCAAACAGCCCCATAATCACAAGCATGAAAAGACCTGTTTCCCCCACTACTAAAGACTGAAGCCATCTACACTGGAAGACTTCATCTAATGCAGGTTTGATGATGCCCAAAGAAGTAAGTGTTCAAGTACCTGCAATGACCTCAGATCAGGATTATTTATCCTCTTAATCTATTAACTTGGGGCTGTCAACCCAGAAACAAACAAACAAAGAGAAAACACAGTGGAAGATTTTCCCTTAACAGAAGGCCACCACTGCAGCAAATTCAGGATCCATAGTCAAGCTCAGAGTCATTATTCCATTATAATTGGTATATATGGCCAGCACCAGGAATCTCTGCGGTTGACCACTCCTCCACAGGGTAGAAAGAAAAGTAGCCATAGTAGTCCAGATCAGTACACCACACTGATCTGGCAACCCTCCCCCTTCCACAAGAGAGTATCTGTTTCAAAAGGTACTAATGGTTTGCACCACAAGAAGGCAGGGTCGAATTTAAGGTGCTAGGCCTGGCTACTTCTGTGCATCATCACAGGGGATTGGTGCATAGATCTCCTTCCACTGAATATCTAGCTACCATTTACAGACCAATAGAAGACTTGTTACTTAATGAAAATATTCATTTGACTGTGTGAAGTTCAAAAGGCCTAAATTCTCCTGGCAGGGTATGCTTGAACTAAGCTTGAACTTGATGACAACTTTTCATTTTGTTAAGTAATTTAACTTACTTATGTTTAAGTTAAATAATTTAGGTATGGAAAACTTAAAAAAGAGAGAATGAAGTGGTTTAAGTCAGAGTGTTGGTTTTAAATTACTAGTAGTCTATAACACTGTAAAATCTTAAAAAATCTGACAGTTCTATTAATTTCTACAAAAAAATATTTTTTTTGAGATGCAATCCAGTATCTAGGTGAGTTTATTGTCCAATAGAGGTTTGCTAAGTCCTTCCTATTGTTAGTTAATACTGTTACTGCTGTGGTCATTGTCCTTTCTCTGGATTTTGCCGTGAATTGGCATCTGCTGAACTGTGACACTGAGCAATGATAAGACATTAAAGTCTCTGACTTGGAATTGTCAAATGCCAGGATATGTAGCAACTTTTAAGAAAAAGATATCATTGCATATTAGTATATAAATGCAATGCGTTTTACATTGTTGCTCCAATGCATTATCAGGCACCTAGTTGTGTGGCAGGCACAGATGTTAGTGTATTGTGGGTTTTTTATTCATGTTAGGTTGAAGCACATTAGATGGATGTACATGGTAGTATTTGTGGTGCCATCTATTGAGGGATTGGGGATTTAGGATTTTAAAGTTATATTGGTGGCGGTCTGAATCAAGAGGTATGGGTTACTATGTATGGTGGGAGAGTCCCCCCACTGTATCTCCTTTTTCTAATATTATCTTTTTCTGTCATATATATTCATTTATGTTGCCTGAACAATATTCCCTCTAAACTGCCCCTACACACAGCTACTAAGATGTGCCCACACATATTTGCCATTTTCTGCACATGAGTATTTCTTTTATTCAGTGTTCAGCCATTTTACAAGCGGTGGCCCTGAATATGAAAAATTTCTTCTGCACACACTCTCTAAAAATTAGAGAGAACATTGTCTGGAAGCATTGGTCAGTTGAAGATTATTCTACTCACCACAAATCAGATAATAAAGTTGCTGGAAGTTTATTGGCGATTTCAGGAGCTACAAATTCTGGATGACCATATTCTAAGAAATATTCTTTTCCAGGATAAAGCCGAGCTCCAAGACCAAAGTCTCCAACTTTGATATTATAGCTATTTACTCGAGCCACCAGCATATCTCCGACCTGAAAGTTTATAAGAAATGAAATCACAATATTTGAAACTTACAAAAGTAGTGTAAAATGGGCATGTATACCTCATTATCAAGCATTTTTAATTATAATAATGGAACTCAATATTAAAACATACACTACCTGGGTTGTGTTAAGTTGTTTTACCTCTGAGCATCATTTTTATGCACACAATGGGCTAAAGGACCCTGAGGGCTCAGAGAAGGTTGGGGGGATAGGACCCACTAGACAGCTATTAGGAGACAGATGGAAACCTCAAGTCAAGGCGATCCAGTGTTTTCTTTAATGTGCACAGGGTATGGCTCTCCTGCACATGGGGCCACAGCTTAACATCCCATCTGATGGACAGCAGCCTTTCGAAGCCCATTGGTGTCTCCTACTAACCGAGGGAGGGGGTTCATTTGCGCAGATAAATCTCAACGCTGGCTCAGGTGAGACTCGAACCTGTGAACTGCAGATTATGAGCCTGGTGCACTATCAAATGAGCCACCCCTGCCCCTACACTACCAGCATTTGAAATTTTAAAATATTTAAATTATGCCATAAATTACAATGGTTTAAAATGACTACATTTAATTAGAAGACTGCCAAATACTAATGTAATTTTAAGCAAAATGTCCAGAAATAAATTATATTTAATTACTGTTATATAATCTAAAAGCAATTTTAATATTAAATTATTTAGTAGATTTGCTCATATGGACAAAATGTGCATTTCATTGAATCAGTTTGAAAATTTTTATGGATCCAAAAATTATAATCTGTGCTAAAAATTATAATCTAATGCCCAAATTTCTGACTACTGATGTTACCTTTTAAGAATATCTGACTACCAGTTGCTCTGGGTTTAGTAGTATGTTTTAAAATACTTGCTGAAGCAAAGTCTACAGTTTATATGGTTCCTTGGGTTCTATTCCTCAGATTTGAAAAAGCAGAGTTTGGAGCTTTGGTTACTTTCCAGGTGATGGCTACCCTACTAGCAGTCCTATAACTAGCCATTCTTGCACCCTGTGCAAGATTTTCTCTTTGTGCTTCAACATTTTAATGAAAATAAGGTAATGAATCAAATATCAAAACATTTTATTAATATCACAAACACACACACACAAAAATATCATATACATGTAATCACTAAATAATCTAATTAACTATAATAATGATACTTTTCTGGCTTTCATTTGGGAGAATTCTTCGGTGATGTCATCATAATGCAAAAGCTTTGCAATTTCATACTCTATTGAAATAACAGCAATATTTTACAAATGTTCTTGACCTGTATTTCATCTCAAGCAATTTTTAATTAATTTACTAAACCTACTTTTGCACGAAGCATTGGATATTGATAGAGTGAGTAATATTTGTAGTGCCACATTAATGTATGAATAGAATTCAATTAGTCCAAATTTGTGAAGAGCTTGTAGAATGTTAATAACTATTACAGTTTGGAGGTCTGATATTAATTTGGGGGCTTCAAAATTGAAATTTTCCATTCCACATGTGAAGTCATGTGCATTTAAATATCTGCTATATTTCATAGTTAAATCAGACATTTTCAGATTATTGATGCTCATTGTTAAGGTTGGATCTAGAGGGGGGGGAACTTCCTTTAAGAATGCTAATAAGGTTAAAAGAATATCCCCTCAAGCAGCAATTTGCCACATAGGTCTGACAAGAGCCTGTCTGTTTATATGCCAATGTAGGTCTGTGAAGAAGGCAGGACCTCAGAAGAAAACAATACAAACATCCATGCCTTACTTGGGGTTTGAATCCAGGTCCCTTTGATCAGTAGCCAAGCATGCTAACCACTCAGCCATGGGACAACATAATACAGTTAATGGAAGAAAAAAATTGATTAAACTTGTGCATATTTTATGGATTTTTCAAGAATTTTTTTAAAACCTCTAAAAGGGAGGTGAAATGTTAAATTGCAATGGAAAAACCATCTCTGCCTTCACCCCAACTTTTTTCCAGCTTGACTGTATCATTGCCCCCCCCCCCCCCCCCACCAATTTTTTTTTTTTTTTTCAGATCCAGGCCTGCTTATTGCTATTAAACCTTTCCATGTCAGAGACCAAATAATCGTTTTCATTTTTTAAATTCTAGTGATCAGAGATGTAAGTTTCATTCCTATAGTACAAGGTAGGGGAAAAAAATTCCGAATAGAAATCTGAATTTTTTTTTTCAACTGTTGCTAATCAAATATTCAAAATAACATTTAAATCTATGATATATATTTTTTATCTATTGATTCCAATTGTAAAACTTATGATAAAGTTAAAAAATAAAGCCATTTGAGTCTGCAGTGAACATATGTGCATGTTCAATCACTGTAAATAGCATCAAGTAGTGACGATTTAGTTTATGCCTTTATTCTATACCATACCTATGCCATACCATACAGAGATTATCAATTGGAATAATAATATATATTAGAATAATAAAATATGACAAAAATGGTAAATATATATATATATTTAAAATTTTGCTAAAGATAAAGTGGAAAAATCACAGTAAAATTTTGCAGTGTTAAAAAATGCTTAAAAAATTGAACTTATCATTTTTTTCCTTCGTTTTTTTTGCCATTTTATTAAGCATAATTAAATGCTCCTCCTTTTGGTATATAACATGACATATTTCCATTCATTAGTTACTTCAGGATGTGGTTCTAAAACTGTTTATTTTATTTTCTAAAAACACTTTGAAAAAAAACAGTGAGTTCAGTTTCAGAAACCCAACACTGTAAGGGTTAAAGAAGGACCATCATGTTACATTCTTTGTCTGCTGCTACATCTAGATATATTTTTTTAAACTTCTTCCATTTATCAGGAATCTGCTCTAATCCTGATTCTCATAGTCCTTGAAAAGCACCACATAGTCCATTAAATGCTTTGCAATTCAAGTTTACAAAATGTTGTGCTATGGTTAAAAGAAGTAACTTTAACATTGAAGTTCTAAAAGATCCTGATCTACCCAGAGCTTACAATAATAGGTTACTTAGACAATTAAATTAAACATTATGACAATTTATGGTTTGCTTTTTACTGAAGTTGAGAAAGAATGGAACTATTTTAAACATGCTTTTCTTGTAACTAATAGCATTCTTTTGGGCAAAAAAAGGTTCACAAGAGACAATGCCATTTGAATGATAAGCCAATGGAGCTTATTTCTAAAAGAAAGAATTGTGATGATAAACTAAATTAACCATCCATAAATCTCTAAAAAATATTATATTATTATGAATCAACCACCTCCTAGGCCTGACAGCATTATGGAGAGCTTAATAATTGTGTAAAGAATCTATTGAAGAATGGAATCTTTGACTTGCTAGTTTGGCTGACAAAGTAGAGGAAGCAGCTAGACAGCATAACAAGTGATAGCTGTACCAGAAGTAGTGAATGCTTTGTGTAGGAAAAGAAAACAAAAACAGACTGGCATACAGGGATTGAGGGATAAACATGATAAAGTTATTGAAGGTGAGGATTCTGTCATGCATGTGAACTAAGCATTTCAGAGATATGGTTAGCTTCATTGAACATTTTAGGGGTAAACTTCCTTTGGCAGAGCAGTACGCTAAGCCTCAGGATATCTGTCTAACTCAGTAGAACAAGTTAGTACTTCCCCCAGTACGGGGGAGAAACGATCGAGCCACAAGGGCTGACCTTGACCCCGGAGGGTCGGTAGATCTCCAGGCAGTCGAGAAGCAGGCTGTTGAGGAACCTCTACTCCTATTGTTTGTAATAGAATAGATGCATTGCTGATTTTAATGTTGTTCTACATCAAATTCTGAAGTTACTTTGGCTAGCTAAATTAAAACTATATAAATCCCCAAGGGTATGTAATGGTATCCCACTATGACAAAAGAATGCATATAAACTTAATTGTAATGTTGTACTTCAGAACTAGACTCAGGGTAGAGAATTAAGGCATTGTCTCTTTCAGCAACACTTGTCAATTTCTTCTGGGATCCCCAGTTCAATCTTAGTCATGGGAAGCTTCATCTTGGCATGATGCATTCTTCGCTTTGAATGGAGCTGCCTAAGTGTGATTTAGTTGATAAGCAATTTGGTAGCTGCAATGACAATGGGCAACGTCTCCTACAGGTAAGTAAACTCAATGGATTCAGAATAACTAACACTTATTACAAACACCGCGACATACATAAGTACACATGGGTTTCACCTGATGGGCTGCATAAGAATATGATTGATTACATATTAATTAACAGCAAATGGGCTAGTTCTGTTAGGAATACCAGGGCATATAGGGGAGCTGAAATTGGATCTGACCATTACCTTGTTAAGTTGGGTTGGGTTGTTTTACCTCTGAGCGGCACTTTTTTGCACACTACCTTGTTAAAAGTGTGTTGCAACTTAAATTTAAAAAGTGTTGTGCTAGGGTTAAAAAATTTACTCTTAATACTGAAGCTCTGAAAGATCCAGTTATAGCCAAAGCTTACCATGATAGGTTACTTAGTCATTATGACAGTCATGGTTTGCTTACTACTGAAATTGAGGAAGAATGGGATCATTTTAAACAGGCTTTTTTGGACACTAACAGTACTCTTTTAGGAAAAAAGAGCAGAAGAGGCAGAATTATCTGAGTGATAAGGCACTTGAGCTTATTTCAGAAAGAAAGAACTGCAGGAATGTCTTTAATCAATACCCTACTAGTCCTAATAGAAAGCATTACAGAGAACTTAATAAACGTGTAAAAGATCAGTTAGCTGCTGATAAGAATCTTTGGCTTGATGGTTTGGCTGACAAAGCCGAGGAAGCAGTTAGACAGCACAACAGCAGAGAGCTGTACCAGATAGTTAATGTTTTGTGTGGTAGTAAACGGACAGGCATACAAGGATTGAAAGATAAACAAGGTAAGGTTATAGAAGGGGAGGATTCTATCATGGCTAGGTGGGCTGAGCATTTCAGTGATGTTCTAAACAATGTAGTTAGTTCTACTCCCATTGTTTGCAATGATGATAGATGCATTGGTGGCTTTAATGTTGGCCCTATAACACAATTTGAAGTTATTTTGGCGGTTTCTAAACTTAAACTTCATAAATCCCCAGGGGTAGATGAAATTACTATGGAAATGCTTAGAGCTGGGAATGTTTCGGTTACCACTTGGATGACTGAAATTCTGAATATCTTTTATGATAAAGGCATGGTTCCTAAGGATTTTACCAGAGCTATTGTTATCCCTATTTTCAAAAAAGGTGATCGCAGTTCTTGTGATAACTATAGGGGTATCGGCCTACTCTCTGTTCCTGGTAAAGTTCTTTCCATGATTGTGCTTAATAGAATTAAGAATCTGGTTGACAGTCAATTGCGTGATGAGCAATGTGGATTCAGAAGTGATAGGGGATGTGTGGATCAGATATTTTCACTTAGGCAGATTCTTGAAAAATGTTTAGAGTTTCAGAAACCTTTGGTTGCTAGCTTTGTTGATTTCAAAAAGGCTTTCGACTCTGTTGATCGTTATAATTTGTGGTTGATTGTGAAATCATATGGTATACCAGACAAGTTAGTTAACATTATGAAAGCTCTCTATAATAACACTGAGTCGTGTGTGAGAGTTGGTAAGGCTTGTAGCAATTGGTTTAGCATTACTTCTGGTGTTCGACAAGGGTGTATTTTGTCTCCTTTTCTCTTTAGCTAGGTTATTGATTATGTTATGCGAAATTCACTTCAAGGGAAAGATTTTGGCCTTAAATGGGCTGGAGATACGAAAATTTCTGATTTAGATTATGCTGATGATTTAGCCCTTTTGGCAAATGATGTTGATGACATGAACTCTTTCATTCGAGCTATTGATGAGACTGGTAATAGAGTAGGTTTGGTTATAAACAGAGAAAACTAAAGTGATGAAAATTGGTCAGGCAGGCTGTGATTCAGTTAATCTGAATGGTTGCAGTCTTGAGCAGGTGTCACAGTTTAATTATCTTGGGAGCTATGTAACAGATAATGGTGATGTGCGGCACGAGATTAACAGACGAATAGGGATTGCTGCCGGGACTTTTAAGAATCTATGGAGAGTGTGGAGAAATAGGCGTATACACCTAAAGACTAAAATTAGACTGTATAATAGTTTGGTTCTTTCTAGGGTTAGTTAGGGTAGTGAAACTTGGACACTTTGTAAACAAGATAACAGGAAACTAGATGCTTTTGATTCCAGATGCTTACGCAGTATCTTGGGCATTAGGTGGTTTAACTTTGTAACTAATGATGAGGTTAGGCAAAGGAGTTTGCAACCTCCTTTAAGCAGCATATTGTGCAGAGAGAGACTCCATTGGTTTGGCCATGTTGCCCGTATGAATAATTATAGATTGGCGAATAGGGTTATGAACAGTGTGCCTAAAGGCCTCAGAAAGAAGGGGAGACCTAGGATGCGGTGGGCAGACATTGTCAAACAAGACCTTGTTAGAATTGGTGTGCAGTGGCCAGATGCAGTAGGTGTAGCTCAGGATAGACTTGCTTGGAGAACTAAATTGCACGGTCTGGTTGGACCTCCGTAGCCCATGGCTGCTTGAGGATGATGATGATGATGATGATAATGTTCAGAGATTCAGTTGAAATTCTTTCATAGGTCAATGCTAATTAAAAATTAATGTCTTTTGAATTCAGATGTTGGTTCCTTGTCCTGTGCCTAATGGCAACATGGATCAAGGCATAAAATAATTCAGAAAAGGAGACTGAGAATATAATAAATTATAAAGTAAGCTGATAATGGCAGCAAGAGTAAAAAGAGACTCACCATGATATGAAATAAAAAAAGAAAGAATAAAATATGAGATGCAGCACAGTATAAATAATCCAAGGAGTTTCTGTTCAGGATGATGTCATGGAGCAGGTTGGCAGCCACAAACATGTGACCCAAATGAAATAATTAAATTGTTGAAGAATGTTTAGAGTTTCAGAAACCTATGGTTGCAAACTTTATAGATTTCGAAAAAGCTTTTGACTCTGTTGATCATCAAAAATTGTCACTGATTGTTAGATCATATGGCTGTTAGGGGTAACCATACTTCTTATTAAATAATGTTAACTTCAATATCTGCAGTGATCTATAATTTTTCATAACTCGAAAAATTTTCTAATATATTCTTTGATTGGAAATTTAATTTCATAATTGGAAAAGTATTCCGATATATTCTTTATTTCAAATGTAAAAATTGATATATGTGATATTAAATATTCCTGGAAATTTTCATTACATTCTAAAAAGGATTTCTTGAGATATTTGCAGTTTTGTTCAACTACCTTAAATTATGAATGGCAGTGTACTTTCACTTAGGAAGATTCTTGAGAATGTTTAGAGTTTCAGAAACCTGTAATTACTAGCTTCGTACATTTCAAAAAGGCTTATGGCTCTGTTGATCATCAAATTTTTAGTTCATTATGAGGACATGTGACATAACTGACATGTTAGCATAATAAAAGCTCTCTATAATAACACTGAACCAAGCGTGAGAGTTTGGTTTTACCTATGAGCAGTACTTTTTTGCACACAATGGAGATAAATGGTCACAGGGACTCCATAATAAGAGCTCAGAGAAGATTCGGGAAGGGGACATTTGTGTTGGTGTGAGGGATGTTTCTTTTTTGTATATATACACATTTGAAGCAGTTTGTATAGAAGAAACTTGCTATCTTATTTTAACCACAAAAGGTATAGTCTTAGTTGCTAATGTGCCATAAATCACAAAAGATGGTTTGCCTTATTGAAAACAATGCTATAAGTGTTGGTGACTCAGAAAACCAAAATTTCATAAATTGGTTTCACAGAAGGATAATTTCATCGTTTTTTGATTAGTGACTTATTTCATTTTTATTCTTTCATGATTGTAGACGAAAAATAAGAGACTGGCCTTTCCCCATCTCTTATATCCTGAAAAACTGCAACATCTTTTTACTCAAGTTATTGCACCTGATTTTGTTACCTTTTCTCTTTAATTTGGTAATTGATTATGTTATGTAAAACTCACTGCAAGAGGAAGATTTTAGCCTTATTTTGCCTATAGATTTGAAAAAACCTGATTTAGATTATTCCGATGGCTTGACCATTTTTAGCAAATGAGATGAAATCTTTAATTAGGGCAGTTGATGAGACTCTTAATAGAGTAGGTTTATGATAAACAGAGAGAAATCTAAACTGATGAAAATTGGTCAGGCTGGTTGTGTTTCAGTTGGTTTGAATGATTGCACCCTTGAAGAAGTGTCTCAGTATAATTATTTCAAGAATTGGTAATGATGGGTGGCACAAGATTAACAGAAAAATTGGGATTACTGCTTGGGTTTTCCAGAATTAATGGAGATTGTGGAAAAATAACAGTTTTACACCTGAAGACAAAAATTAGGCTGTATTAATATTGGGATGAACCAAAAGTTCATTCAGCTAGGCAAATATTCAAACTCAAGTGCACAATTAAAAGGACCTCTTGTTCAGAAATTAATTAAAAATATTAAAATTCTCTGTCGTTGAGCATTTTATTGCTCAACGACAGAGAATTTTAAGTTATTTTTAACTCAAATTCAAATATTAAATAGTAATAAATACCTTTAATCAATAATATATTCACCATTTTGTTCTATTATCTTAAGCCATCTGTCAGGCACTTCATAATTCTGTTGGGGTAGAACTAGTTTTTTTTTTTTGTTGAAGAACTGATCAAGAGATGATATTTTAATGGCCTCCAAAGATTGGAATTCTTTACTGTTCAAACAGTTTTGCAGCAACCAGAATGAATGGTAATCAGAAGGTGCAATGCCAGGCAAATATGGCAGTTGACACAAAACATTCCAACCCAACTGCAACAATTTTTGCCAGGATGTCAGACACATGCTGTCTTGTGTTTTCATGGTGGAACACAACTCGTTTGTAATTCGCCAATTCGGGACATTTTTTATCAATCGCTGCCTTTAGCTAACCTAATTGCAAGCAGTACTGATCTGAATTAATCATTTGATTGTTTGGCAACAGTTCACAGTGAAGGATTCTCTTCCAATCCCACCACACACAGAGCATGACCTTCTTTGGATGCAAGCTGGCCTTAGGTTGCAGTAATGGAGGGCTCACCTCACTTGCACAAGGATCTTTTTTTTTTGGACATTTTTTGTAAAGGATCCCTTTTTCATCACCAGTCACTAACCACTTCAAAAATGTGTCATTTTCAATGCATTTAAGGGGCAAATCACAACCAGAGACGAGGTTCATTAAATGCTTTTCCCTCAATCGATGTGGCACCCACACATAAATAATGATTTACATATCCCAACTGCTCTAAATGCCTTACAACTGATGTTTTCATTATTTTTAGTGTCTCAGCAATCTATCTTATGGTGCTGCACTGGTTAGTTTGGATTAATGTGGCGATTTGGTCATTGTCAACTGTGGAGGGTCTTCCTGAACATGGGCATGTTCCAGAGAGAAATTCTAAGGTTGGAACTTTGCGAATCACTTCTAACATATTTGGTCATTTATAGCATCATCTCCATACACTACATAAATCTTTTTTCAGGTTTGTATTGCATTTTTACTCTTCCAAACAAAAAAAAGAGCATAAGATGGCAAAAACGCCCCTTTGTATCTTTCAAGGTTCAAGGTTCAAGGAGTTGTAAGAACATGGTGAAATTAGCCTCCAATGAGGGGCACCCTACACCAGTCACAACAGGAGGGCAAGAAAGCTGAGGCAGAAGAAACCACCTCACAGCTATCTCTCGAAGCTGTTAACTATACTAATCTCGCTAACGAAAAAAAAAAACATTTGACCTTGCAGAAGAGGCCAATGTTCTGAAATAAATCAGTGACCAGTTGCAAGCATGTTTGCAGCAGCTTCATGTTCCAGTGGTTACCAAGAAGGGAGGTGATGGAATAGTCGGTGGTTCCAATAGCATAAAACTCCTGGAACAAAGCTCTTTCAGCATTATAGCGGGAACAGTTGAGCAGTATGTGAGATACAGTCTCAGGTGTGCTGCATGTGGCACAGTTAGAATTATATGCTCTACTGAGAGTGTGAAGCGTAGAGTTGCTATAGTTGACACCAACTCAGAGACAATGAAGGAGGGTCTCTTCAGATCTGTGAAGGTCTCCAAGGTTAGAAGCAGTGAGAGAAGGGTCTACCAGGTATCTGAAAGAGGAACAACTGGAGTCCCTCTGCCACTGAGCAAGACGATACTGGCTCAGTAGTTCTGAGACAAAACTCTTGTAGTCACTGAGAGAGAGAGGGGGGGGGGGGCAGTTGGTTATATACCTCTGACTCTCAAGAGCCTCTTTTTGCAGTCCGATCAGCAAGCTCATTGCCAGGTATCCTTACATGTGAGGGGATCCACTAAAAATGGATCGTCATATCAGCAGAAGTGGACTTAGAGCATGTTTCCATGATCTTCTGAATGAGGAAGGTCTTGCTGTCTCTCTTCTGGAGGGCTTGCAAGGCTAACTTTGAGTCACCAAAAAAAAAAAAGGATGACAAAGTTGCCACTCCCGAGGCTGTGGAAGAAAAGTACAGCTTCAAGGATAGCATGGAGCTTGGCACACATGGAGGAAGTGAGATGCATAAGATGGAAACCTCTGGTGATGCCAGTATTGGGGATGGCAGAGGCAGAATCAATATGTAGCCTCTCCTGGTCAGTAGATCTGCCAGTGTACAACCTCTGTACATCTCTCATATCGTGCAATGACATAAGAGTTGGAGAGAAGCCTGATGGCCACTGGATCTGAGTCGCTCTTTCAACCTAGAGAAGGGACAGTGGCATTGATCATAAGATCACTATTCCACCAGGGTGGAAGGTCAGGAAAGAGCGTATTGCCAGCAGTGGCACTAGCATGGAGGACATGGTCATAGAAGTCAGTGGCAGAACGGAGATGGCAGAGTCTGGCCTGTCTTTCAGCTTCCTGAGAAGCTCGTGGTTAAAATGGAGGAAGTGGAACCTCGAGAGATGCCACAATATATCTCTCTTCTGATGCAAGCAGAAAGGCATGTCGTTGGTTTCTGTTATGACAGATGCATTAGGTGTGTTAGGGCAGAGTCTGAGACAGAGGTGCAGAGATATAGTGTGGACAACGGCCAACTTGCTCAGCAGAAGCATTACTCAGAAGAGACTGTAATTGACGTAGGAGAGGATCAAGTGCTGGTACAAGACCAGGAGGGTCTTGCAGGAACTTCCCCAGTGGGTACCAGCAAGGAAAGACAGTATATTTCTCTGCACAGTGGCGACTGTCTTAAGTTGCTGTATGTGAGGTCCCCAGGTCAGCCTGTTGTCCAGGATGATACCAAGGAACTTATACTGCTTGATGACCTAGATGTGGTCTCTGGTCCAAACATGATACCAATGAAGGTGGGTCAAAGACATCTCTTAATGAGAACCATGGCCAGTCTTTTCAGTGGAAAGAGTGAGGCTGAGGTTGTTGAAGAACTTGACGACCATGGGCATAGCTCATTTTATCTTGAGCTGAGCATAGGAGGGGTCCTGGCTAGGGAACCAGACACAGATGTCGTCCACGTAGATGGAAATACTCCCTCTATTCTCAAGTCGAGAGGGTAGCTGTTGTTCAGAAGCATCAGGCTGAGCATCAGCATGCTTCTAACCTGCTTCTAACCTTGGAGACCTTCACAGATCTGAAGAGACCCTCCTTCATTGTCTCTGAGCATCAGCATGATGTTCAGAAGCATCAGGCTGAGGACATCCTCTTGAGGTACTCCATGATTGATAGTGTGGGATGCACTGAGCATGTTGCCAAGCTTGACACAAACCATCCTGTTGGAGAGGTACTCCATGATCCAGTGAATGATATTGTCTCTGAGACCAAGATCATGGAGTCTGCAGAGAATATCCAAGTGGGACTGAGTTTGACTTCCATTTTCAAATTGACCCTACACAAATATCACACTCAATTTGCACAATTTGTTTTTCAGAACATACTAGCAACTGTCCCCTGTTGAATGCACACACTACTTAAAGCTGCTAAATGCATGTGATTGTGCAGATCATGTCCAGTAACATCTTTTGGGAAAAATACAAACAAGCTTTTGGTTCAACCCAACAGTTTGGGCCTTTCTAAAATTTGTTATGGTAGTGTAACTTGGAGCCTTTGTGAGCAAGGTAACAGGATAACTTGATGGCTTTTGTTACAGATAATTATTCAGTATCTTGGGCACTAGGTGGTAAAAGAGTTGTAAATAATGACCAGGTTTGGTCAGCAACTCCTTTTGAGCAACATATTGTGTGGAGAGAAACTTGATTTGGACATGTTACCCTTAAGCATAATTACAGATTAACAAATAAAGTTACAAACAATATTAATTTAATATTCATGATCTTTAGCTGTACAATAGTTAAAACTGAGAAGAACATCATCTCAAGGTTACACCATCATGGGCTGGCCCAATAGTGAAGCCGAACTGGTAATAACACTTTAATATCCTTTATATTGTATCAATTTTTTTAACAAAAAATTGATGTCAAATTAAAATTGGCATAATAAGATAGATCTCAGATATTGCACATGCAGCAATATAACGTTGATATTAAGCTAAGATAACCCTGTAAAATCATACTGGGAGCAGTGATTAAGTTTTAACTACATAACAGCTAAAGATGGTGAATATTAACATTGAGTAGCTGTGGTTGTAATTTTTTAATTTTGGTTATGAACAGTGTGCCTAAAAGTCTAAAAAATGAGGAGACCTAGGATGCAGTGGGCAGATAATGTAATAGATGTTAGAATTGACCTACACTGGCCAAATGCAGCAGCTATAGTTCAAGACAGATGAGTTAGGAGGATTAAATTATGTAATCAGGTTGAAACCCCATGGCTGCTTGAGAATTATGTACATGTAAACCTTCTGCTGAGGTCCTGCCATCCTCTCAGATCTTCTACTGTGGCATATAAACTAACAGGCTCCTGTCAGACCTCTGTGGCAAGCAGCTGCTTGAGGGGGTATTTATTTATTATTATTATACAAGGTTTCCAACTCAGAAATAAAGGAAAAAATCCTGTTAAAATATATTTACTTCTATCACACCTTATAAAAATTTAATAGCATAACCACTATAAGGAGCTTATGCCATTAAAATGTCAATAATAATTGCATAAGCATTTAGTATCTACAATTTGTGCATCTAAAAACTGAGTATTAAATACATACTTGATGTCCATAACCACCAATGAAATTACAAACTATAGGAAAACAACAGCTGTTGAATGTTTTTATTCTTCGAAATGAAAAGCTGCAAGTCTCACCAAACCTTGCAAAATGTAGCAGTTTGTAAATTTACAAGCTAAGCAAAGACAGACTCTCACTTTAACTTCCTTATAGTTTAAATGTTTTTTTTTAGTCCATGCTTGTTAGTATCATATTGTAACACCTAACACATCAGTTAAACCCCTTGCAAATTCTCAATGTATGTACTGCCCCTTGAAAACTCTGAATAGGGACTCTCATCATTCCAATTTCCTCCAATATAATCAGAAGCATCCTCATCATATGAAGTTTTGTTTTAATTTTTAACACTACTTTATATTTTATCTTCTTAAAAACTTATTATCTTACAGGCTTTCATAGTATACAGTATGCTGAAATATACAGTGCAATAAATATTATAGCTTATCACATGCTTGTTTGTTATTTTGGCACAAGAGCAACTAAGGCTGTATCACATCCAAGTATTATATGAATTACACTAGTAAAAGTGTGTAATGTTGTTCATCCCTAATCCAATTTTCCATAGGCCTTTAATCTGATGGATTTGTTGTTCTTGGCAATCTTCAGGAGCATAATCCTACTGCACATTGGTTTTAGCTACAAAGCAATAATTTTAAGGTGTAAGAAAGCGTTTTACTTTCTTTTTTTTGGTAGATTTACCTTTTTTTATTGCTATCTACTATTTAATAATTTTTATGAGAGTGTATTTTATACTTATTTTTTGTTAGATTTACAGAGTTTTATTAACTATCAAAGTGACAGAAGACACTACAGTTTCCAAATAAATTTGATGTGTTCTTTTATTCTTTACTAAGAGAAATCCCTTTTTTAAAAGTACTTTTTTAAATTAATAACAAAAATAAACAAATTACATTATAATAGCATGCCTTAGTTCTGTTTGTTGCTTAATTCAGGATAAGATTCTACAGTTCATTCAATTTTTGTGTAAAAAGCACATCAAAATTAATCTGGCACTGACATAAACAAATAAAAGCATTAAAACCATAAGTATTTTTGATGACTCAGTAGGAATATGAAGTGATTATCCACCAACTAGTTGTTAGATTAAATACCATCTGTTCATATCATTTTGTTGATAATATATCATCAACAAAGAAATTTACTCTCTCCCATCACCTGAAAACTTCTTATAGATAAATTTATGAAATTTTTTACAGCTGGAAAAATTTGCAACAATGCAGTGCTTGTGTGAACTGGATGGCATCTATGTTACTACATAGTGCAATAATACATTGTTTGAAATTCTCTGGTGAGTGAATAAACGTTTGACTTCAGAAATCCTCACAGGATTTAGAGATCTTTTAGGTAAATAATATATAACACCAGGAGGGAATGATAAAAAGATCTGATTTTTATACATTTTCATATGTTATATGTTTTCAACTTTTTGTATTTGAAATAAATTAAATATTAAGTTTTCTTAATTTTTCTCTTTTCTTTTTTGTATCTTGCAAAAGTTTTTTGCAAAATACCAGTATTACTACTGAAATTAGGAGGAATAAATACTGAAACACAGGCATTGTCATTTTGCTCTGGTATTGCAATCTGTAATTATCTGAATATAGTGAACTGTTATGAATACTTGAACTTATAATGCTATGTTGCTAGCTATATTTTGTTAAACATTTAGTTTCATTAAGATTTCTTAGATCATATGTGTAGTTAAGGGTTAAGTAGGACAATACATTGAATATTAACATTTAAACTGCAAATACATACGGTTAAACCAAGATGCCCAATGTATCGGCTATGCATATGATCAAGACCTTCAAGAAGCTGTTTTATATAATATGCTACTTCTCTCTCAGTCAATGTACCTCTCCTTAAAATATTATCTAACAGTTCTCCTCCTCCACATCTGCATACAATAAATGTCAAGGATAGTGCAAATACCAAAACAAATTGGAATAATTCAAATCTTTTAGATTATATTTATATTTCATATAAATAATTTATGATTAAATAAAGATCAAATATTAAACATTTGTTTCACTATGGCTACTTAAATAACAAAATAAGCAAATTTTAAAAAAGATTACTGCACTATTAATAACATAAATTCAACAGGAAAAAACAATAAAAATACTTCTACAAGCTTTGATGTAGCTTAGAGAACAACAGAAATACATTAAGAAATAGTTAATAATGGGATGATGTCCTCTGGATGAGGATGAAAAGTTTTTTTCATTAGAACAGCAAAGTTAAGAAAAAAACCCACCCTATTACTATAAAAGCAAATCTTATAAAATAAAACCATTAAGCTGTCACCTTTGGGCTGCTAAAACATTATCAATGCAATACATTTCACTGTACTAAGTTTATTGACAATTTTGAAAAAATTTGATCAAACTAAGAAAGCATTAAACTTTAAGGGATAGTATTATGATAAATAAATTGATGCATATAAAGACAATTGCTAAAGCCATTAACATAGTAATAATTCATAAATAAGTAAGGAAGCAATAAAACAGTGAGAAGCAGTACTTATAAATCAATAATGACAACTATGTCTGACTCAGTAGCAGCCAATCTATGGGGTATTCCAGAAGTTATTAAGGCTACTACTATAATGATGTCAGATTGTACAAATTAAGTTGCAGATCATCATTGGTTTAGTAATAAACAATATGAAGAACAGTTGAAATTGTGAGATACAAGCTCACAGAAATGTAAAAATATTACAAGAACACTGTTATCTTCATAAATAAAGAAAATATGCTTGAGCAGTATCCTAACTAGGAGTGGAGGAGCCCATGGCAAAACCTATAACCTCCACTACTTTTGTGGTTGATTTGGAGGCCTAAAACTTTTTAATGTAATTAAATATATTTTTTCATTAAAAAATTTACTATAGATGAAGTATAATAATTTAAAATATACATACAAAATTGTTACTAAATATAAAATGAAATTTAGTGCTATGATATAAAAATGTTTCTTCTTTCCCTTCACTTCCTCAAAATGATAAATGATTTCATTTGAATTTGTTGTAATCTAAAGGAATCAAAAAGATGGAAATTATCACAATTGTGATAATTTCTATCTTTTTGATTTTGATGAAGTAGGAAATTGATTTTGGTGAGCCCCCAAAAGTTCTGGGCCCATGGCATTTTGCCACCTATGCCACCCTGTAGTTACAGCACTGGACTTCAGGGATGCATGATCAATACTCACTACTATACAAAAGGAACAATGACAGGCTTATTGAAAAGTGTATTTCATCTGTACATCAGTAGCAATGCAGGTCTGGATTGGATTGTTTTATTGGTGAGCAGCATTTTTTGTACACACTGGGCTAAATGGCCCAAGGGCTCAGAGAAGGTTGGGGAAAGGAATACATTGGACATCTGTAAAGAGGACAGATGGAAGCATCTTACTGAGGTCACCCAGCATGTCCTTTAACCCTCCAGGTGGCTTGAACATGTCCTCCTCACCACAGCTAAGTGGTCTTCTAGTGGCACTGACATGGTAGCAGAGCCATACAACCATTGCTTAAGCCTTACTGTGCTGCATACAAAGCAGAGTGAAGGATAAATGTGTAATACCAGGAGGGTTAATGTGTATGGGGTATTGCTTTACAGCAGGTCTGGATATATAACAATGTAGTGCTTATGTGTACTGGATGGCATCTGTGTTACTAAACAGTGCAATAATACATTGTTTGAAGTTCTCTGGTGTGTGAATAAACGTTCGACTTCAGAAATTCTCATAGGATTTAGAGATGTTTTAAGAAAATAATGCTTTCAAAATATTTGAACACAATTTCACAAATTTTCATGGCACTTTTCAAAATATTTGAAACAGTGATAATGACTCTTTGAAATCACACTGTCTGAGACAGAAAAGCATTTTAGCTATAATCGTATCTCTGTTCTTTGCCTTTCACTAATACATAAAAAGTATTCTTTATTCAAAAGTTCTAGGTATTATAATTATAATACATTAAGAAAAACTTTACCTTTTTCTTCTTTTATTTCTCATATTAAAGAAAAAGATATTTTCTTTCTACTCCACACAAATGGAAACAATAAGGAAAGCTATAACAAATATTTGGCACCTTTTATATAGATTGGTGATGTCCACTTTTTTGGGGTATGAAGTATACTTGAATAACCTTTTTATATAAAGTTCCTTAGCCAAAAACGAATTCCTTTTCAAATATCATGGTGAAAGGCTTATAAAAAATATTAAAACAGCAAAAAGTTGAACTTAATGAAATCAAAGTTCATATAATAATATTTAAAGGCTACCAGGCATCCACAGTGACTGGTTAGAAACCATATATAATGAAATGAAATATATATGATGTTCAAAACGTTCTTGACATGTCTGTAGATTTGCATTCGTTCTTCCGAAGTTACAAGCTATCACTCTTTTGAAGCTTGTCTAAACTTGTCATCATGTTAAAAACAAAGGCCATACCATAATTTCTCTCTTCGCTGGTTGTACATAAAGTTTGGTCTGTGACATCTGTGCATTGTTGCTATGGAGCCTACTAAAGACAGGGAAAGATTTTACATTTTTACAAGAATGCAGCATGGGGACAATCCAAAAAAAAGTTCAGGCCAATTTATCACAAGTATGGGGATCATACCTGTTCATATGGCACTGTTACAGAATGGATGTGCAAATTCAGAGAAGGATGTCAGAGCTTTGAAGACCTCCCTCATGCATGAAGACTGAAGGAGGCTGTGAATGAAAGAACCATCAATGCTGTTCATGAACTCATTAAGGAAATCCTACACATTACCATTCAGGTAATAAGTTTAGATGACAGTATATCGATTGGCAGTGTGGAAACAATTATTCATCAACATTTAAAGTTCCAAAAAATCTGTGCAAAATGAGTACCTCACAGACAGAATAGCAAAAAGGGACTAGGAGTCAACTTCTACAAGGAGATGCTGGTAATGTTTGAACCTAGTGGCCCCAAATGGTTAATAGACATTGTCACAGGTGATGAGACCTGATTTTATTACTATACAACTATGTTTGGGTTGCGGAAGATGATCCGCGTCCCCAAATCCTCCAACAAGATTTTAGCTCAAGGAAGATGTTCACAATTTTTTTCAATACTCAAGGAATGGTAGCAGTGGACAACTTACCAAAACAAATGACTATAAATGGCCTACATCAACATTGTTTTGCCCAAAATGGTTAAGTAGATGAAGGAGCAGCATCCAACAATAGGTATGCCAAAGGTTCTCTTTCTTCATGACAATGCCAGTGCTTACAAAACCCAGCAAGTTATGGCTTAATTGGAGCAGGAAAAAATCAAGCAGCTACCACATCCTACATATTCGCACAATCTTGCATCATATGAATTTAGGTTGTTTCCAAAAATAGAAAAGAAAAGGAACTTGCTGGCAAGCCTTTTTTTCAAGAGTGCAAGACCTTGCAAAATGTACTCATTCAGAGTTGTGGAGTATTCCTCAACAGGAGTACCACCAAACATTCCAAAATTGGTGTAGATGTCTGCAACTTTGCATAGATGCTGGAGGGCAGTACTTTGAAGAACAGTAAAAGTTTTGTTGAAGTAAGTGCAATGGTTTTTGTTTTGATGTCAAGAACTTTTTGAAAGACCTTCTTTGTAAAAATTTCAGTAAAAACTGAAAAAAAATGCAGTTCATCACAAATCAAAATGACAAACTTATTATACATTTCACTCATATATATTCTAATGCTTACAACTTAAATTTTACCCTCTTTTTTATTTCGTTTGGTGAATTATAGCTTTAGTAGCTAATGCACCATAAAACCCCAACAAACCTACAAATTAAATGTATTAACCTTTAAAGTGGGACTATCCTAGGCCCCATAGTGGGTTCCATTCTCTTGGCCACAAGACCCCAAAATTTCACAGTGACTGGATCGACCTGGAACACATTTGGATTGTCATTCCATTATTGCTCATTATTTTCACCTCCATTTATAGTTTCAACATTTTCAAAGTGAGGTGTGTGAGAGAGAGAATGCTCTTTCCCCTTTCTTTTGCTTTATGGAAGATTCTATGCTATATTTTTTTTCTACAACCAAAAAAAGCAGCCCCCCTTAACCCTGAAATTTATATATTATTTTTAGTTTATAACATATATTTCTGTTAGCTCTTTATATTGAAATAAGGTTCCACAGCTCATATAGTTTTTATGCTGAAAATTTAAAATAACTCAAGCCACCAGACAGACTGGTTTTGAAAACTTAGCATTTTAAAGGTAATTAAATACACACATACATACACACATATAACCAGAAATACGCTATACACATTTGGGGTTATGGCAGATTTTTATTGAAGTTGCAAAGTAAAAATAATTATGTAAGTAAAAAGAGACGATCTCTACAAACATATTATCCTATGATTAAAAACTGACTTACACTAACATCATAATATCCTAAACATGATGTTAATGCCATTTATTATAGATTATTAATTATTCAGATAGAAAAACAAATGTTCATTTCATAGGCAGGCATAAAAGTCACTGCTGAGAATTTTGTAATCTAGTTGAATTTTATCTTATGGAAAACAGTATTAAAAGACAATGTACAAAGATACTTGCAAAATTTTCAAAGCTCATAATCATATAGGCACCACAAAGAATTCAGTAAATGGTACTTATTACACAGCAGTGATGTGATGAACTATGTTGACTTCCTGTTCACAACATCTCAATGAGAAATAATTTTTCAGTCAGTGATGACTACAAATCCAACTCTTCAACTTGATTATCCTATCCCATGTGCAACCAATCTTACACATGCATTTTTTGTGTTCCAGTTCATTGAATCAGTGCTATGTGATAACAGTAATTTTCCTCATTTCTAAAAATAGCAATACTACTGTACATTTTGAAGACTCTTTACAAGTAGCATTAGACATAATTTTGTGATATTACTCTTTCATAAATAAAAATCTCAACTGGACTACTAAATCACTTTTCAGCAATATGTTTTATGCTCACACATAAAAGACATTTATTTAACCCAGTTTTTATTTGTTTCGTTATCTGAATAAGTTACTGAAATTGATAGCTATCTATGCTATTTGTGTAAGTATAAGGGGCATTCATCTGAAAAATGGACAGCCTCTACATAATAAGTTGCATAATAAGTTGTCCAATTTTCAGCTGTATGATCCTTATCCAATTTTAAATATAACAGTGTTTTTAAAGATTAAGCTTCTTTCACTGTGAATTTAACCTTTCATTTTATGCAAAGCAATTAAAACTTTTAACCTCTTCACAGTCATGCCCCAACTCATGAAGTCTGTGTTTTACTGTGATACTTTATTACAGAATGTTGTCTCTTTCTTGCAGCATTTAAATGGAGCAAATGCATAGTAAGAAACCAAAAAAATTAAATGAAACACTTTACAGGAAACACTAAAATCTTTCTGCATAACATCATTCAAAATTCAAAGGATACATGTCAGTTAAAAGAGTCAGAGAGTTTTTGGTTTCAAAGGCATCCCATAAACGAATCAGATTTGGGTGACATAACTGATTCATAACATCTATTTCAGATTTCATGAAATCTTTAAACTTCCCTTTGCCATTCATCATCTTTGTTGCATAACTATTCCCAGAGTCCCTTTTTACAGAATGGTATGTAATACCTTGTGTTCCTCTATAGAAAAAACATAGTTTAATACTTAAAAATTTAATTGATACAGGAAAAAATTAAAAATGAAAAACTGTAAAAGAGAAAATATGTGCACTTGTTAAAAAAAACTTAAATGCTTTACTAAACAAATAATTTAGGAACAATAATTTTCACAATACTTACTTTAAGTTGAATCAAGTTTAAACTTATTTTAAGCTATCGCCAATAACTGTCCAGCTATAAATGCAAAAATTGAAAATTTTTTCTTGCTTTGTGAATGCTTAATTACTATGTAGGGTTGATCATATGGTAAAAGAAGTCAGGGTGACTGCACTGTGCTCAACGTTATGAGAATGTTTAATTTTATGATGGCTTTACATAGGTGATTTGCCAGTATGGAACCCTCTCTAGGCACTTTGGTCTCCAGACAGGTGTGAGACTTGTATTTCAAATCTTCCTCTCTAGGCCTAGCTCTTTTATTATGACAATATAGAACTAAAAAAAGGGTCACAAGGCCCAGAATGGGTTAAGGAAAGGAGACCACTGGAAATCTATTAGGAAGCAAATAGTAGCTTCCCATCAAGCAAATTTAGCACAAGTTTAATGTATACAAGCTATGGCTTTGCCACACATATGCCCATGACCTAATGATGCATGTGACAGATAGCAGATTATAATTCTTATAAGATCATTCTCACTGAGAGAAGACAAAAAATGTAAACACTGGCAAAATCAAGGCCAATAACTATGACAATAATATTATGAATCTGTCATTTTACTAGCTATCTACCACTTGTTTTTACAAATTTGAAAGAACAGCATTAAAGCAATACTCAATCATATAATTATTTTATTAAAAATGTATGCTAGACACAGTTCAAATGATAGAGATGCTGTAAAAAGGTGAAAGAACTTCCAGCAAACACAAAAAGTTACTGCACTTTTAGGCAGATGGAACACTGCTGACAGTCCAAATTACTAAGGGAATAGGGAATTAATGCCAATACAATTATTTTGTTAGTTGAAAGCAACATCCATTTGTCCAAGGAGTTTTATTTAGCTAGCTTTGACTGATTATAGTGGATTAAATACGTTAAAATTTAGTATGTGCTTAACAACTGCAGTGATACTGTTTTGTTTCACTTTTATTAACAAATAAATCTTCTAGTTCACTATTTCTCACCATGGTCTGGAATCTAAAGACTACATTTACTACCAAACTTCTCATGCATAATAATGAGTGAGATATGTACTTTTTTACATCGCCCCTTTTTTAAACTAGACTCTGCTGGTGAAATTTTTGTTACATCTTTTGGTTGGTGGGCTATCATGGACCATTATTTGTTATTCAGTTACATGTTAAAATTATCGGTCTTTAAGACAGTTATAAATATTAGCTTAATCAATTTATATTTAAAACAAAGTATTTTACTGATCCCTGTTTACAGGGATCAGTGATATTCTAAACAATGTGGTTAGTTCTATTCCCATTGTTTGCAATGATGATAGATGCATTGGTGGCTTTAATGTTGGTCCTATAACACAATCTGAAGTTATTTTGGCTGTTTCTAAACTTAAACTACATAAATCCCCAGAGGTAGATGAAATTACTACAGAAATGCTTAGAGCTGGGAATGTTTCGGTTATCACTTGGATGACTGAAATTCTGAATATCTTTTATGATAAAGGCATGGTTCCTAAGGATTTTACCAGAGCTATTGTTATCCCTTTTTTCAAAAGAGGGGATCGCAGTTCTTGTGATATCTATAGGGGTATCAGCCTACTCTCTGTTCCAGGTAAAGTTCTTTCCATGATTGTGCTTAATAGAATTAAGAATCTGGTTGACAGTCAATTGCGTGATGAGCAATGTAGCTTAACACACCATAGAGGAGATCTGTAAGGAAGGTGAAAACCTCAGCAGAAAGAAAACATGGAAACATTCATACCTCATCTGGGTATGGATGTTTCCTTGAACTCAGATCCCTTTGATCAGTAGCCAAGTATTTGAACTTCAGCCACTAGGACTGTACATAAAACACGGTGTAGCAAAAATAATAATAAAACTTTTTTAATGATTTGAAAAAATAAAAATGCAAAATAAATTTCTAGCTGTGAATAATAATTTCAAAATGTTTTATTTTGACACAAGCCCATAACCAACTCAAAGCAACAGGTGTGTGTGTGTGTGGGGGGGGGGGGGGGTTGATTTTTATAAACGTAAGAGCTGTCAGCATCCCAAAGGTAAAAGAATTCTTATGTTTTTAAATTAGATAAAATTTAAAGTTCAAAAATTCAAGCAGAGCTTGCTAGAGGGGGCACCTGGACAAGTAGGGAGGGGTGAATTGTCCTGCCTCCCTCTGATTACAGCCCTATTTCGACATTCACAGTTATTACAATATGGAACAGTATGCTCTCTGAAAATAGGTTTAAGAAAGAATTTACACCAAATCCTTATTCCCAGCATCTGATGAAATTAACCTCTGATGAAACAAAACAATAAAAATATATGTTAAACCACATATATCTGGCAATGGCCAGATGCAGCAAATGTAGCTCAGGACAGATATGCTTGGAGAACTAAATTGCACAGTCTGGTTGAACCTCCTTAGCCCATGGTTGCTTGATGATGATGATGATGATATATTCAGGTGGGGAACTCATTATTTGAGAAATGATGGAACCACACTGAAATGCCATATATCAGACTAAGAGCCTAGAAATTTATTACCATTGCTTCAATCATTTACAGCCAGAGTGGGTCTGTGAAACCCCATTGGCTGAAACTAAGGTTAGTATTCATTAAGATTAATAAAAAATAATTGCATACTTTTGATTCAAAATTAATTAAGTAACACAATCTGTATTAAATGAAATCAGTATTAATTAACCTGCATTACTGAAATTACAGAATAGTGAAGATAATCTGAATACTTTCTAGATAAAATTATAAAGAAATTCTAAACTTTGAGCTAAAATGCAGAAAAAGTCTACCATTTTAATTAGGTATTTGTGTAAGTCAGTATGGTAAGAGTGTAAATAATAACAACAGAATAGCTATTAATTCAGCCAGTGTCCTAAACTTCATGAATGTAATGCATGCATTGCATTCTTTGCTTAGGGTGACCAGATCTGAAGATCAGAGGACTTTTGAAAATTCTATTGGAAAGATTGACTTTTCATGAAATTATTATGTTAACTACATCACACTCTTTTCCATTTAGAACATATTTTATGCATAATTGCACATAATAATAACCTTAATATCTAGTGGCAAAATAAAACTTGAATAAAGTAGGTTAATTAACACAAAAAACTGCTATCGTGTGTATTTTTCCTAAAAACAGATTTTTCTCTAAAATATTTTTATTTTCGATAAGATTTGCACTAAAAATTTTACAAGATAAACGAAAATTTGTTTCACTTGCAACAAAACCTCCATGGTTGCCCACTTTTAAACATATCATTATGATTACAATTCTAGTTTCAGTTCTTCAGTCACCAAAATTGCAACTGAAACTTTTTTTTATGTGTTGCAACTACAATTCTATCAGTAAAGATCTTCTCAAAGCTGCACAATCAATTTAATATTTAAAATTATCTAAAACCGAATTCCAAGTACATTAATTTGTTGGGGAGACAGCCTTCCAACCAGGGACAGTACCCAGAAAACGGGGATATATGATCATCCTATTTTTACACTCAGGATTATTCATGACTAAATTTAGGTGTAAAATGCTTATTTATTAATAATTACATTCCCATTATTTCCCATATAAAGCTTGCTTTTAAAAGGTCCAGATCTAGAAAATAAAGGAGGGAGGGGGATGTGTCATGCCCACAGAGATCTTATCCTGTGGACACGACTGTGGGCCGAAAGGTTTGTGAATATTCGGTTTTCATGCTGGGAACAAAGACTTTTATTCTGCCATCCAGTTCTGCGAAATTCCCTGACACCGGTTTCAGCAGAGGATGAGTTTTTGCTTTCAGCATAGAAATTTCGCGACTTGATAGTCGCGGTTAGCATCAAAGGCCACAGGGAAGGTGTATCCTCCCTGCCTTGGCCGCCCTGACCAATGAGAGACAGCCGTGTCGGCTAATGCACTGACCTCTGACAGAGGTTGAGGAGATGAGCAACTGTTAGAGAAGTCAACCTTTTTTGCGATTGTGTGTTCTTCCTTCTTCTTGTCTGAGCTCTCAAAGGCGATGGTCAAGTTCTGCAGATAGTGCAAAAGAAACTCTACAGTGTCTCAACCACCGGCCAAGTGGCCTAGGGACAATGTTCAGCAAGAAGGTAGGGGTCATTTTCACAATTAAATCTGAGCTATTTTCCACATCAATGCTCTTCTACTGGCCACCGCCACATTGTCCCGAACGGGAATCATAGACTGTAAAGACTTTTAGAGCTAGTGGCTCTCACTTTTTTTTATGGACTCTGATAAACATTTTAATCACCACCACTACAAAGGTTACCCTTGGTTGAAAAGGACTGCTTATTTGGAAATTATCCCAAAAGTGGGAAGAGTTGTATGAGCAAAATGTCAAGAATAGTAACTTTGTAATAAATGTTGTGTTTCAATTGTTAATTACAGATTATCTCAGTTTTTCATTTGTTAAACATCAGTTGGTTTGAATATTGGGTCAAGGAACTGCCTTAGACTTGGCAGAGAGTAGATGAATTGCGGTCAAAGTGTTGAACCACCCTAATACTAAAGGGGGGTTACAACAGATGCAACAGAATGAATTTCCATTGCAGTACAACATTTTTAACATTTTACCCTCTGTTTTAGAGCTCTTTGAAAATTTTCTCGAAAAATGCATCAAATATGCACAAGTTTAATAATTTTTTGCCTCCATTACCCTTACTAGCATTCTCAAAGAGGGTGGGACATGGATTCCTTGGCCTCCCCCCACCCACTCACTAGTTCCAGCCGTTTTTAAATATATGTAGTGTCCCATTTTGAGTTGAGATAGAGGTACCCACCAACTTCTCAGTAGATGTAACATTTAATAAAATAAAATAGTGCTCTATTTTGATATTGTTCATTATCATCATCATCCTCAAGCAATTATGCAATTTGGTTCTCCAAACACATCTGTCTTGAGCTACATCTGCTGCATCTCACCACTGTAGACCAATTCTAACAAGGTCCTATTTGACATTTCTGCCCACCACATTCTAGGTCCCCCTCTTTCTGAGGCCTTTAGGCACACTGTTCATAACCCTATTTGCTAGACAGACAGATGACAAAGTGAACATGTCATATCTATTTTTTTTTATTGAGATGGAAATATAAATTTATAAGAAGTAATAAATTTTAGTTTTATATGCTGTATGGAAAATATTATTGAACAGTTTCCTAGTAATCATATTCTAATTAATAATTTCTACATAAAACAACTATGTCAGCCTTCCAACAATATGTCTATGAAGACCATAAGCTCAATGTTCACAGCAACACACATCAGATGTACTATCTACCATAGGTGAAGCATGTGTCATGTTTCACAACATTAATTTTTCACATAATCTTCAACAAAGAATTATAATTCAGTCATTTCAACAGATGATGGTCTTATTTTAAAATTTAATGTCTTTGTTGTTAGTACCAAAACACAATTCTACCTGCATCTTAAATTATTTTTTATATTTAGCATCCTTATCCTTTGAAAAAAAAGTTCATCATAAGCTTTTGGAAAAAAAAAATCAATGAATATTCCAATATACACATTATTGCATTTTATTCCATCATAAAAGGTACTTCCTCTTAAAACATGAGCTCCATAAGCCATGGCTGTGGCTCAAACCTGGTCATGAAAAGTTCTATGCCAAAACAATCAGCCTGTAGGTACCTTTATTATGTATTTGAGCTGTGAGGTGAATGGGTATTCAAAAATCAAGCACTGTCCTAGAAGAATGTAATTTCTTTCATGAAGTACACAAAACAAAGTCAGAGTGCCATAATTGCAAGAATATAATTTATAATAGTAATAATAAATAGTGCAAAAATAACACATGCAATATTTCCTTTTGTTCCCAGCACACACATATTACCCAAAAATATACTTGTGAACTTTTTCATGTTGATTGTGTAGTTTTTTTCCCTTTTTAATATTAAATTTTATGGTAGCTCTGTTGAATCTTTGTCTAAATTATTACCATACTACAGAAAAAATATTTTTCCTCTCAATTAAAGGATAATAATTCTAAGTTCTTTAAACACTTTAATACATGTAATCAGGCAATAAAGATGGTTCAAAAAGCTGCTTACCTCCCTAATTCTTCACCAATGTCATAATAATCTTCGAATGGTTTAGATCGTGGCTTTACTAAAATGGGTCTGCTATATGTTTTAATATCAAAAATATCTTCTGAATCTAAAGTTAATAAAATACAAATAAATTGCTTATCATCCATACACTTAATTAACTTAATATCTGCAATGTTTCATAAATTTTATTAAAAAAATTATCTATCTCTATATAAAGTGACCATAAAAGATCATAGCCATTAGCAGATAAACTATAACATCAAAGTACACACTAGGCCATGGGGTATCCTATTTTTAGGGTAGCCAAACAACTAGTTTTAATGCTTTTTAGGATCAAATGTGTACAGCCATTTTAACAGTGATGAAAATTAATAATTAAGTTGTAAAAGGTGTGTGAAAATTTGTAAAAATACTTCTCCTTGGGTGAACATACAGAAGAAAGAAGTCACCAAGTTTCCTTTGAGAATAGGAAAAAGATTATAAGAGCCTTTTCATTCTGTTCTATCACAATCACAGAATATGCATTACTTGTTAACAGAATAGTAAAGCTGTTGTATAATAAATTAACAACTTATTGCTCAAGATCAAATAATTATGAACTTTTATCTGTATGTACATATATATACAGGGTGTCTCAAAAATATAGGTACAAACTTTTAGGGGAGGTAGATAACATCTAAAGGAATGAGAATTGCATAGGAATCCATAACTGGAAACGTCACCATAAGTCAATAGGCAGCGCTGTTCATCAGTGCACTAGGGAAATTTAGGATTTCCTCATTTGAGCGGTAGTCGGCTTACAAAGAGCATGCAAAGGTAATCAAACAGGGAGCTGGCAGACATCACTTAGTGTATGGAATAGCTGAGGGCAATGGACAAGCCGTTCAACGAATGTATCAAGAACGCTTCCCACACAGACATGTCCCAAGCCACCGTTTGTTTGCACGTGCGCATCAAAATTTGTGCGATTATGGGTCATTAAGAGGCAGCAGAAGAGAGGGCAGGCCACGATCAATGCATACTCCCGCCATGGAAGAAAGTGTGTTGGATGTCGTGGAGACTAATCGTAGTACCAGCACACATGCCGTTGCCAGCACACTGCCTTAGGAGTATCTCATTGCAGTGTACAGCGTGTTTTGCATGGCGAGTCCTTACATCCCTTTCATCTCTAAAGGGTTCAGTTACTTCTCCCCTTAGATCATCCTGCACATGTGCGTTTTGCGCAGTGGTATCTCCAAGAAAGTGCCCAAGATGTGAATTTCCCGGCTTATGTTTTGTTTACTGATGAGGCCAGTTTCACTTGGGATGGCATATTCAATCAGCACAATGGGCATTTGTGGGCTCACAAGAACCCCCACGGTGTGCACACTCATGCGGCACAACATCGTTTCGCAGTAAATGTGTGGGCAGGTTTGGTCGGTGACTGCTTAGTCGGGCCATACCTTTTACCATCCCGCATGACCTCCACGAAGTATCTGATCTTTCTGGAATAGGTTCTACCAGGCTTACTTGACCATGTTCCAGCAAATGTGAGATGCAACATGTGGTTTCAACAGGGTGGGCGCCTCCCCATTATGGAAGGTGTGTTCGTGCGCATTTAAACATGTCTTTTAGGCAACGATGGATTGGGTGTGTTGGACCAGTTGCCTGGCCTCTACGCTCACCTGATTTAACGAGCGTTGATTTCTTTCTGTGGGGGGCCCTCAAAGCTACCATGTAATGAATCGCCTGTGGAGTCTGACATGGATCTCGTGGCAAGGCTCATCTGTGCTGCTGCTACTATCAAAGAAACTCCAGGGTGTTCGACAGTGTCTGGCAATCAATGCTCCATTGGTGTCATGCATGCATTGCGTCTCGCGGTGGAAACTTCGAGCATCTGCTGTAACATTATGAAATGAATCATCTAGTATGCCATTTGTAATAATTATGTCCAATAAATGTTTTCCCATTAATCACTGTCTTGCATTCTTTCAGATCTTGTACCTCTGCTACCACTTTCCCATGACGCTTCCGGTTATGGGTTCCTATGCAATTCTCATTCCTTTAGATGTTATCTACCTCCCCTAAAAGTTTATACCTATATTTTTGAGACACCCTGTATACATTTTGGAACATGTGCTATTGTATGCATAATTGCATGCAGTTGTGGTTTCCTGCTTACTCATGATATCATGATCATGTGATCAATTATTTAACATATTTTGGATTGTTGAATTATGATTAGGGTTATTGCAATGCATACTATTAATTAAATTGTGAAAAATATGATTTTGTTGAAACTGCTGCAGAATGATAAAAGTTGCTTACCTCCATGCTGATTAATAGTAGTGGTTCCAGTATTACAACAGCTTGATTTATTATGATAATATATCAAATTTTTGGTATATTTTAACTTAAAAACTGCATTAAAGTAATAATAAAAGATTAACTGAATTTAGGCTCAGCATTATTGTAGATTACTGAAGTTGATAAAATTAAATTTTTAGTTTTATGCTTATTTTAAGTTTTTTTATTTGTTTTTGTAATCACTTGTTGTATAAAGATTGGTTTAGTCAATATCATTCCAGACTCATGATCTGATGTTCCCTAGTTTAAATTGCTGCTGTGTCTGCACTGAGATTTTTTTTCCTGCAACCCCCAACTCCCCTTTGGTGAATCCAGAGTGGTTCCACAAACATTTTCAATATTAGGTGCTATTTCATTTATGTTTATAGATGATATTACAGATTCACAGCTTGTATTTTCAAGGGAAAGATGCACAGTGTTCTCTGCAGACCTGTCCTACAAAAGCCAAAGGACTTGAGGAGCCAAAGCAGTTGACAAGTGTCCATGGAAACAAGGAATGCAATGATTCCCTTAAAAGTTTCACGAATAAAAAGAAAATATATGTGTAAAATATAAATCTTTCCATTTAAAAAGTAAAAGTATTTTCTTAACTTTAGTTAATTTGAACAAAAAACTTCCATTTTAAAAATATTCTTCGAATTTCCCTGTAATATTACTCTTATAATAAATAGTGCCAGTCTACCAGGCAAATCAAGCTAGGAGTATATGAAAAAATCTTGCTTCACTGCTACTGCTTTTGGCATCACATTACACACCAGAAATCTAAGTTTCTATTCTCAGCAGGCAGAAATTAACAAAGTTGGAGGTGACTGGCGCAGATGTTTTTTTTGCTCAATACCAACTCTAACATTCCCTAGTTCTGCTGCAGATGTACCCTAGCTTGAAACAACCAATTAGCATTCTGTTGCAAGCCTAATTGGAATCTGCAACCATTAGTTTTTTGCGACAACTATGAAGAAAACATCAACAAAGGTAAGTTGATTTTTGATATATTTTATCACATTTTTTTGTGCTTTGCTTGAATTGTATAACTTAAACTGGGAGAGATTATTATAGCAAAATTCCAGGTATATGTCATGTTTAATAAATAATTATATCATAAAAGCATCCTTAGACGTTGTTTCATTTTCCTGAGCCAATTATCCTTGCAATATGTTTACAGAGGAAGGTGAGCAGGCAGGAGTGAAGAAAATCTCTGGCAGTTCCTTAGACTCCTGATAAAAGGACAAATTCCCTTTTCTTTATCATTCTGTCTGACAGGGAAATATACTTGATACTGTCTGATTTTCAATCGTCCTAAATTAAGCACAAATTTATTTTGATTTATTGCTTCAGTGACAAACCTATTCATCACTGTTCGCCCTCTCATGACTCCATTAGAAAGATGACATTCGTTGAAGTGATTTCTAACTTGCTTGAATATCTGATTTTTGCAATAATAACTAGTAAGCCTATACTAATACTTTTATGGGTAATTTTCCTGAAGCATTACATCTGGTCACTTAAAGACGTTTGAAATGCTTTTAGTCTGCATATTGTTTACTACCTTCAACATGACTGGAAAGAAATAGCACTCGCAAAGAACGTATTAACAATTTTTCTTCTTAAATCGAGTCAAGTTTATATTCTGGAGCTTAAATCGTTATTTTCTATTTGTGTTGGACAGGCATACAGGGATTGAAGGATAAACAAGGTAAGGTTATAGAAGGTGAGGATTCTGTCATGGCTAGGTGGGCTGAGCATTTCAGTGATGTTCTAAACAATCTGGTTAGTTCTACTCCCATTGTTTGCAATGATGGTAGATGCATTGGCAGCTTTAATGTTGGCCCTATAACACAATCTGAAGTTATTTTGGCTATTTCTAAACTTAAACTTCATAAATCCCCAGGTATAGATGAAATTACTACAGAAATGCTCAGAGCTGGGAATGTTTCAGTTACCACTTGGATGACTGAAATTTTGAATAACTTTTATGATAAAGGCATGGTTCCTAAAGATTTTACCAGAGCTATTATTATCCCTATTTTCAAAAAAAGGTGATCGCAGTTCTTGTGATAACTATAGGGGTATCAGCCTACTCTCTGTTCCAGGTAAAGTTCTTTCCACGATTGTGCTTAATAGAATTAAGAATCTGGTTGACAGTCAATTGCGTGATGAGCAATGTGGATTCAGAAGTGGTAGGGGATGTGTGGATCAGATATTTTCACTTAGGCAGATTCTTGAGAAATGTTTAGAGTTTCAGAAACCTTTGGTTGCTAGCTTTGTTGATTTTAAAAAGGCTTTCGACTCTGTTGTTCGTCATAATTTGTGGTTGATTGTGAGATCATATGGTATACCAGACAAGTTAGTTAACATAATGAAAGCTCTCTATAATAACACTGAGTCATGTGTGAGAGTTGGTAAATCTTGTAGCAATTGGTTTAGCATTACGTCTGGTGTTCGACAAGGGTGCATTTTGTCTCCCTTTCTCTTTAGTTTGGTTGTTGATTATGTTATGCGAAATTCACTTCAAGGGAAAGATTTTGGCCTTAAATGGGCTGGAGATACAAAAATTTCTGATTTAGATTATACTAATGATTTAGCCCTTTTGGCAAATGATGTTGATGAGATGAACTCTTTCATTCAAGCTGTTGATGAGACTGGTAGTAGAGTAGGTTTGGTTATAAACAGAGAGAAAACTAAAGTGATGAAAATTGGTCAGGCAGGCTGTGATTCAGTTAATCTGAATGGTTGCAGTCTTGAGCAGGTGTCACAGTTTAATTACCTTGGGAGCTATGTAACAGACACTGGTGATGTGCGGCAGGAGATTAACAGACGAATAGGTATTGCTGCCGGGACTTTTAAGAATCTATGGAGATTGTGGAGAAATAGGCGTATACACCTAAAGACTAAAATTAGACTGTATAATAGTTTGGTTCTTTCTAGGGTTAGTTATGGTAGTGAAACTTGGACACTGTGTAAACAAGATAACAGGAAACTAGATGCTTTTGATTCTAGATGCTTACGCAGTATCTTGGGTATTAGGTGGTTTAACTTTGTAACTAATGATGAGGTTAGGCAAAAGAGTCTGCAACCTCCTTTAAGCAGCATATTGTGCAGAGAGAGACTCCACTGGTTTGGCCATGTTGCCCATATGGATAATTATAGATTCGAATAGGGTTATGAACAGTGTGCCTAGAGGCCTCAGAAGGAGGGGGAGACCTAGGATGCGGTGGGTTGACAATGTCAAACAGGACCTTGTTAGAATTGGTGTGCAGTGGCCGGATGCAGCAGATGTAGCTCAGGACAGATATGCTTGGAGAATTAAACTGCGCAGTCTGGTTGGACCTCCATAGCCCATGGCTGCTTGAGGATGATGATGATGATGGTTTTTGTATAAGAGTTGAAAGTTATGTTCCTTTAACTGTATACATTATGTAACGGAAAACTCAGGTGTCGCATAACTCTGCTGGGGACAATACTGATTCAGATTTCCGAGTAAATCGCTTGCCACATTATAACCTCCCCCCCCCCCAAAAAAATTATTTATTATCTGCTGGAGCTTTTTTATAATGTTGCAGTCAGATAATTGTTGAAATGAACGAGTGCTTTGAAAATGTATAAATTGACGGTCATGAAAATACACAAATGGCCACTGCCATCAGCAGGTAGCATCTGAAGCTTTTTTATATTCCTATCGATTTTAGAATTTCTAAGATACAACCCATGGCATTATATGAAAAAACCCTCAGAATTACATCCTTTATTTCCTTATGGTGGTTTTTACAATATGTATGACTGATAGCTGTTCAACAAAATAAATGCTATTACAGTGAACAGGTATTAACGATAATTATGATGAATTCAGATTTAGTTGTCAATACTTAGAATAATATGTAATTTAGCAGATTTAGCTGTTTCATGAGCATTTCAGGTATTTTAAGCAACCAGAAGTAGCAATTCAAGATAATTACCTTTGTATGAAAATAATGGAAAGAGTATATAAAACAAAGAATTCAGTGTAAAAAGCATAGAAACTTAATAATAATAAAAAAATAAATACCCCCTCAAGCAGCTGCTTGCCACAGAGGTCTGACAGGAGCCTGTCAGTTTATATGCCATAATAGAAGGTCTGAGAGGATGGCAGGCCCTCAGCAGAAAAACGATACAAACAACCATGCCTTACCCGGGGCTCGAACCCAGGTCCCTTAGATCAGTAGCCTAGCACGCTAACCAATCTGATTATTAACTCAGTAAAATATGAAAGTTATTATGATGCAATTCACTCATTTCTTCAAAGCAGAGACATTGCATTAATACCTTCCAGTAATAGAGATAAGGTGAAATATGGATTATTACTAATGAATTTCTGAATTTTTTTTTCTTATTGCACATGATCATAAAGTAGTTTAATATGTGTAATAAACTTCCTATGAAGTACAATGGCATACTCAGAATCTTCCAATGGAAAGGGGTTGACAGGTTCAATGTCATTTAGAGGGGGGGGGGGGAGGATATGTCTGTCAGATATTCAAGGAAAATATGTTAATTGTAGCCCTCAAGAGAAGAAGTTTATACCCCTTCCCCTCAAACCTCACTTGGATATGCTATTATTGAGACAAAATGTTCACAATTTCTAATTATTTGTTTTTCAACTTAATCTTCTCCTGTCCTGTATTTTGTTTCTGTTTTAAAGTATCGATGTACTTCTAATGCAAAACTAATATAAACTTTTTATGTATTTTGTATTATTATCGTAAGATATGCATATCTGGTATTAATTCATGTATTTAAGATCAAATATTAATTATAACATTGAGTTGTGCCTTTAAATAGTTAAAATAATTTTTTTAAGTATTAGGCCACAAGTTTTGGAAATGATCACAATTTTTTCAGTGAATAATAAAAAATTTTTAAATGTTATTTCGCTTAAAGGACCAAATAATGATAAATGGGTTCATTCAAAAACATGCAGTTACACGTATTAAAAAAGTGTTCAAGAAAATAAATTCTGGAAATTTCAATGTCAAAAGTTATACACTGTGCATATTAAAATACTTGAGAAAGAACAGAGGAAGGATTTTCATTCAAATTTGTTAGCAACCGGGTCTCTTCCAACTGTATCAATGTTCAACTACTATGAATTAGTTCTTATATACAAAATGTGTCACACACTAGCTTTGGCGAAGTCGAAACTGAAAATGATTGCCAGATCATAATTTTATGAGAAACATTTGCTCTCAAGGTAACAAATTCATAACAAATTGTGCATCATTCGGCTTTTTTCAGTAAGGAGAGTCCTACAGTTCTTTCTTTCTGATATAAGCTTAAGTGCCTTATCACTCAAATAATTCTGCCTCCTCTGTTCCTTTTTGATCTCATTCTTCCTCAAAATGGTAGCTAGGTAGTCACTTGAAGGAGAGCTATGCACCAATCCCCTGTAATGATTCATAGAACTGGCCAGGCCTAGCACCTAATGTCTGACCCCACCTTCTTGTAGTGCAGGCCATTAGTACCTTTCAAAAGAGATACTCTCTTGTGGAAGGGAACAGAAGGGGAGGGCTGCCAGATTAGTGTGGCCTACTGATCTGGACAACTATGGCTACTTTTCTTTTTTTCCTACCTGCCGAGGAGTGGTCAACCATGCAGAGTCTTGGTGCTGACCATATAAACCTTTCTATATTCTTATATTTCTAGGTATAAACATATATCACTAATAAATTTAGAAACAAATACAAAATTACAGGCTTTCTCATTTGTAAAAACTTATGTACATATTTAATCGACATTTTATGTTATTAATATATTTAATTTGCTGCTAGGCTCTACCATACACCTGCTAGGATTTAAAATCAGTAACTAACCTTCTACGTTTAAAGCAGCAGAGGTTGATGATGCTCCTGCTATATTAGTTGCTGAGCATGAATACAGTCCTGCATCTCTGGTAATTAAGCCACTTATATACAATGTACATCTATCTGGTTCTTCCCACAAAATCTTTGTTCTTTCTGATTCATATAATGGATGCCAATCACGATACCATTTAATCTTTGGGTACGGTAAACCAGTCACTCTACATTCCATTCGGCCACTGCGTCTTGTCATTGCAGTTGTCTCATCAAGTCTTTTAATAAACACTGGAACTTCTGTTTAAAAATAATTCAACTATATATATATAAGCATCACAAGCAAAAAGATACATTTTTAGTAATATGCAAGCAATTCTAAACAAACAAATTAAAATGATACATTAACTAAAAATAATGTGCAATGTAAAATAATGTTAGTAGAGTACCAAAATAAGTCTGATCATGAGAAAAGTATATTAATATTTACATAATAGTTACAAAGGTATAAACATCAACACTTGAAGAATAACAGTTTAATCAATGGTATGGTACACTTATAGGGTTATCTCTTTACATTACACAAATGAAAGTATTAGCATTACCAATGCAGTATTAATTAAAATCAATTTAATATATGTAACACTGCATATATTTAAAAGGAACATTCTTGGTACAGGACTTGGATGGTAAATGATCAATATTAAAATAAATATGACATCCACCTAGTGGCATAACCAGGTAATTTGCTGCCCAGGGCAAGTGACTGTTACCTCCATAGTCTAGTGCAATGTAGTGGTTCAGTTTTGCTGCCCTTTGAACTGAGGGTTGCAAAAAAGGAAAAAATCATAAAATCCCTCAAATGGAAACATGGGCATTCAATTAAAATATTATGAATGGTTAAAATGGCATTACAAAACTTATTTGATAGTTGCCAAAAGAAGAAAAGAATGAATTAAAAATCCATTACGAATGCAGAGTTCAGCAAGAACAATTTCCTTCTCGCAAAAACATGAGCTTTTTGCAGCCATTGGACTAAATGGCCAGGTCCCAAGGACTCTGAGAGGTCATTGAGAGGAAGTTGATTCCGAGAGGCTGAAGATTGCGGGTGGGAGAGAGAGTGGGGGTTTAGAGAAGGTTGGAGGGAAGGGGACCCAATGGACAGCTGTTGCAAAACAGATGGAGCCTCCCATGAAGACTATCCAGTATATTCTTTAACATGCATATGGCATGGCTCTCCCGCACAAGGAGCCATGGCATAATGTCCCATCCAACGGATGGCGGCCTTTTCAAGTCCATTGGTGTTTCCTACTGATTGAGGGCAGGGAGGAGAATTTTGTGGAGATAAATCTCAATACTGGCTCAAGCAGGATGTACAAGGCAGACTGAAGAAGATACGAAAGAATGAAATATTGCTTCCAGTGCAAAAAAATTAATTTAAATATGCAATTACTAATTACTTAAAGGATAAACTACTAATTAATTTTAATGATGCAATTGCTAATTAATTTAAATACTAATTTATTCTAAAAGTGCTATCACTAAATAATTAAAATATTAATTATTGTAAAGACGTGTTTCATTTACTGAGTAAATACTGATAAAATAATAAAGATAGTAAAAAAATTTAACTAACTCAATAATATTTAATAAAATTATATGTATAGTCCTAAAAAATGCAATTACACTGGTTTCCATAACTTAAGGAAGACTCCCAAAAATTATGATAAACAAAAAACTATATGAATGATTTTAATGATATTTGATTAAAACATGAATTACAATGCTAATTTCAGCATGGCATAAAATATTTTTCACTAGAAACATTTTTCGTCAAAAAATAATTATAGGAACTTGTTCAAAAATGAGGTGTCAGAATGTAATGAGCAAAACTCCTTAATAAGGAGTGTGGTCACCCCTTACAGCAATGCAGGCACGACAGAAATTTTCCATGCTGTTTATGATGTTGTGAATCAGCTCAGTAGGGAAATATCCTCCAGGGGAAGCTTATTACTGCTTTAAAGAACCCACCATTGTTCTTTAAGCAGTAATAAGCAGTAATACCATTGTTCATTAAAGCATAATAAGCTTCACCTTTGTTTCAGGTGACAGCTTCCCCTTTGTTTCAGTTCCCTTTGTTCAGGTGACAGGTTGAAGGCAGCAACATGTTTCCCTAGAGCATTCCACACATGCTCAATCGGATTTAGGTCAGAAGATCGAGTTGGCCACTCCATGCACATAATGGTCTCCTCTAGTTGAAGGTATTGTTCCACTAGTCAAGCTCTATGTGGATAAGCATTACCGTCTTGTAAGATGAATATTTCACCTATTGCACCAGCGTAAGGATGTACATAAAGGTCCAGGATGTCATCTCTATACCTTTGAGCATTGTGTTTTGAGCCCCTCATAGGAGGCTAATTTCACCATGAACTTACAACACCCTGAACCTTGAGCATTGAGGTTCCCACTCATCAACACATAGAGGTCTGTGCATCCACCTGAGGAAATGCCACCCCAAACACACATGCTACCTCCACCGTAACCGTCTCTTTGACAGATGATACTGGGATGATAGTGGATACCTCATTCTCTCCATATCAAACAATATCCGAATCACTCTGCAAGCAATATCTGGACTCATCTGTGAAGAGAATATCTGGACTCATTGCTCTTCTGTCCAATTCAGCTGCTCTCTCCTGTATTAAACCTTAGCTTCTTCCACTCTTATATATTAAATAGTAATAATATTATTAATATATAACTTTAATATATTAAAAGTAAATATTCATTTCCAGCCAATCTCAAAATCTTTTATTATTATTATTCTACTTGACTGGGTGATGAGAAGTCCTTATTCAGGCTTTCTCAAGTAATTTTTTAGTTAGATTAACAGGAGATTAGAAACTATTAAGAAAGTAATGATTATTTTCGTATATTTTCATTCATTTTTTCCATTTTCAATCTATATATTATTACATTTTTTTATTTTTTTTAATTAAAACTGATTAATTTTTTAAACTTTTTTAAACTCTTTTTTTTTTAACTTTTTTTTTTAAACTCTTTTTTTAATTTTCTCTCTCTCTCTCTTTTTTTAAGATCTTTTAATTATTTTGCTAGACTCTATTCCAAAGGGGAGTTTGTAGTAAGAAATTCAGCAATAATTTTATGACTTCAAGATTTTTAAATTTAGAAAACTGATTTAAAATAAGATTAGTTTGAAAATCTAAAATACCTAATTTTCCTAAAGCAGTGAAGAATTCTTCCCTTTGTGGTTGGTATTGTCTCTATTCCCACTTTATATTAATTCCCAAATTCTATTTCTCTTTTCCCATTTTTAACATATATATGTATATTTACTTTTTTAAATTTTTTTTTTCTTCTTTTTATCTTTTTCCTTCTTCTCTCTCTGCTTACCCTCTTTCTTTCTCCCCCACATTCCAATGAATTCTCTACTTACATAAATTCACAAACTCAGTCAGTAATTATATTTACCCTCTAATATAACAGAAATTCAGTCAAAGCCAGCAAAAATGGCTTTAAAGTTTCAGAACTCAGCTTGTCACTTATACCCCCCCCCCCCCCCAACACACATTTCATATCTTTATCTCTCTGTTGCCGTGTAAGGTGCTTTCGCCCCAAACTCAAATATGAAAATAATAAATCTTTAAGACTGAATAAATGGAGAAAATTCTTTTATTTTCTCACATTTTTCTTCCTTTTATTCGTAAAATTATTATTAACAAAGCTAATGATATCGATATGGTTCTGCACATTTTAAATATGGTCCTTAGGGTCATTATGTACACAAATTCTTAAAAATATTTAAAAATAAAAAAGAAAATAAATAGAATCAAACCTATTTTTAAAATTACTGAAACAGTGTGTGTCCATAATCACCTACTTGTAAATTTATTTTTTAGATTATCCAATGTGTCTCAATATTTCACTTCTTTCCAAAGACCACAAGTATTTTTACAAGACAGCCACTCTATGTGTAAGCTCTAGCAGGCTTGCATTCACTTCCTTCACCCCCAACTTCCCACGCAATCTACGATATGCCACAACTTGCGAAGTGCTAACGGCGTCTGTCCCTCATCTCAGTTTGGCGTAGTTCAACGTTCGTGGCAGCACGAATCCACGTTGAGACAGTTTTTGTGAACGCTTTCCCCGCCATGCTCCCTTTTTACACTTTACTATACTTTGTATCCTTCCAAAATTAAAATTAATTATATAAATAATAATAATAAATATTTCTTAAAACTTAAAAGTATTCTTATGATTGACATTTCTAACCATAAACAAATAACCAATTCAAACAATGTCTGGACTTCAATCAAGATTTTATATCTATTTTTTCTATCTCCCATCTTTCATTTCTCACTATTTCCATCCCCCCTTTCTCCCCCTCCCATTACTTATTATTTTTTATCACTATTTTCTTATCATTTCATTCTGCCTCATTACTATTTACTCACCTATTTTTTGTCACCATTTCTTTTTTCCTTTTCCCCTCCTTCTTTCTATTCTTATTATTCTCTCTCTTTTTTATTATGGGGACAGGGGAGGCTCAATTGGTAGCATGCCAGGCTCGTAACCAGCAATTATCAGGTTCGGGTTCCAGCTGGACAAGTGTAGAGATTATTCTCTGCCAATCTCCCCACACTGCCAACAGTGAATAGGGATCACTGTTGGGTTTAAAAAGGCCACCGTCCATCGGATGGGACGTTAAGCGGTGGTCCCATGTGTGGGAGAGACACACCTGTGCACGTTAAAGAACACGCTGGATGGCCTTGATGGGAGGCTGACACCCTTTTCCCAACAGCTGTCCAGTGGGTTCCCTCACCCAACCATCCACAAAACTACGAGAGCTTCGAACTTGGACATCTGTCCCAAATAACTGATATTTATATATATATATATAACTTGATTTTTATATATATATAACTTGATATTTAAGTAGCAAATATCGTTTAAAAAAAAAAAATTAAAAGAGCTTGAATTTACCTTTAAAAATGGTAGACCTTCGGCACATTCATGTGCAGAGTTTCAGTAAAAAATTAGACCATAATGCTACCTAACCATATTGGCAATAAATCATCAGCACGGTTCAAATTTCGAAAGTTTCATAATCAGAGATATGAATTAACTAATTGATTTTGATAATATTAAACTAATCTAGATGATAGGTACTCTCCCAGCTGCTCTGCAGCCTTAATGTCAGCGTTTTGATGGACATCAACCAGTACAAAAGGCTCAAAATTCGAAAGTACCAAAATTAGAGATATGAATAAACAGAAGATTGTGATAATATAAAGTAATGCAGACAATAGGTATTCTCTCAGCTGCTTTGCAGCCTCAATGTCAGCATTCCGATAGGCCTCAACCAGCACACGAAGGTGGCTTTTGGTGCCATCCATATGATGTAGTACTGTCCTGTATAGTGGAACGTCGGATGGCATCATTCAATCATATTTAAGCTCTCTCCTGTAATATGATGTGAGGGGTATATAAATTACTGGCCTTCTAGCATCCAGACTTCCCTCGTGTAGCCTTCTATGCACAGAAGAAGCGGATACAACCCTCCCAGTGGCTGCCGCAAGAGAGGATTGTAGCTGAGAGGGAGTAGACATCCTGCTCCTTCATGCTGTTAATTGCAGATATTGGTCTTGTATAGCAGTCATAACTCTAGCTCTTCCTCAGCTAAACCTCTAAGATGCGGAATCTATTCGAAGAAATTGATCCCACAGTCTATGGACCACAGAAGGACTCACATTCAGCTATCGTGCCATGTCTGACTGACTTTGGCCTGCTTCGAGCCAGCCAATAGCTCTCCACCACAGTTCATTTGGTAAATGATGTCTTGAGGTCATTCCTACAAAATGGCTATTTCAAATTTCTTTACTCACATTTAGAACACAAAATAATGATCCACTCCAAAACACCTGTTTTTAAGCAGCTATCCGATTATGCATATTGAAGCAATCTAGACTAATTTGCATACGATATGCTCACTGCCTTACTTTACTGGTTACAAGAACAGTTTGGTGAGGATCGTACATTTTTTTGGCGAATTATCAAAATTTTTCTCATTTTTTCCCGTGTACATTTTGCAACTAAACATAATAAATGCAGCATAAAATCACAATTAGAATTTTATATTGGAGTTCACTTTTTTCATTACTAAATAAACCATAACACATTATTTGGTCAGATATTTTGTATTGAATATTTATATATATTTACAGGTTTGGTTTGGGGTTTGTTTGGGGTTTTATGGCCCAAGAGCAACAAAGGGAATGTTATATAAAACAAGGTGAAATAAAATGATAAAAGACATGGAACCTGCAATTTTATAAAGTTAAAATCAACACATAAAGAAGAGCAAAGGAACAAAATTGTAGACACTACAAAAAGGTAAAAGTGTATAAACAACAAACAATTTGTATAAAAAACCACAATCAAAAAGTAACAATGGGGAATTATCAGAATGTAAATCTGATAATACCCCATTATCTCACATAAAAATCAAAAACAAGGGTAGAATACAAATATAAAAGGGTATTATCAGAATGTAAATATAATACCCCATTATCCCACATAAAAATCAGAAACAAGGGTAGAATACAAATATCAAAACATAAAAATTTCAAATGACTAAAATAGCTAGTAAAGTGTAAAAAGTCAAAAACAGGAGGTAGAAAAGTCTTCAGCTAAAATGTATCTAAGTGTAAGAGGCTTGAAAGGTAAGTGATAAGAACCAAAACAAACAGACTTCACAGTTAAATTGTTTGATCATTAAAATGGTGTCACAAAATTTGCACCTAGATTCATTGTCTACCTGCAGAAGAAAAGAATGTGTTATAAATTAATGACTTAAGTGGAATTGAGCAAGTACAACTTCTCCCTTGCAATTCCTATGAAAACATGATTGACATGGTTTGATCTTGAAAAGTTTGTTACCAATCTGAAACCTTAACCCTCTCTCAATAAACATAGTTTCTTTAAACATCCCACTAACCATTTTCTCTCCATAGGTAGTTGGAATGTGAGGACCCTGCACAGAGCTTTTTCTCTCGATGTCCTCACACAAGAATTCCACCGTTATAATTTAGATATTCTCAGCTTGCAAGAGACCAGATGGACAGATAAAGGTCAGATTCTTAAAAATAATCTTAAATTTCTCTTTTCAGGGAGGGACGACAATAAGCATCACCAAGGCATGAGTCTGCTTCTCAGCAGACACGCTAGCGATGCTCTTCTAGGATATGAGTGCATTAATGAAAGGTTTCTTACAGCAAAATTTCAGACAAGCGTTAAAGACTTGAATGTTATCTGCTGTTATGCCCCCACTGAGGATGCCGATGAGGATCAGAAGGATAGGTTTTATGAACAACTTCAGGATATTTTGAATTCTGTCAAGAAAGGAGATATTACCCTTGTTCTTGGTGACTTCAATGCCAAAGTTGGTACTGACTCTGCCCTTTGGGGAGGAGTAATAGGCCCTTTTGGTATTGGTAGCTGCAATGGCAATGGGCAACGTCTCCTACAGGTAAGTAAACTCAATGGATTCAGAATAACTAACACTTATTACAAACACCGCGACATACATAAGTACACATGGGTTTCACCTGATGGGCTGCATAAGTTTGGTTGTTTGGTTGTTTGGGGTTTATTGGCGCAACAGCAACTAGGGCTATATTGCGCCAAACAAACGATAAAAAGGGATAAAAGTCGCATAACCCACAACCAAAATTAAAATGAACACAAACAAAACGGCACAAAACGACAAGTAAAAAGACTAAAAAGTAGCAACAAGTGTAGAAGTTAACAATAAAAATCGGTGTATAAGACCTATTTAAAACCACAAACAAGAGTAAAACCAGGAAAGAGGGTAAAAATCAAATACGTGTAAAATAACCAGTAAAACGTAAAAAGTCGAAAACAGGAGTTAAAAACGATTCATCAGATAAAAGATGGCTGAGTGTAAGAGGCTCAGCCATAAAATTGTGGAATGTAAAATACATTCTGCGTTCAAGATTAAAAGCAAGACAATCAATTAAAATATGTTTAACAGTTAAAATGGTGTCACAAAACTCGCACTTAGGTACTGCGTCCGCCTTAAGTAGAAAAGAGTGAGTTAAAAACGAGTGACCTAAGCGGAGCCGAGCAAGGACAACTTCCTCCTTACGATTCCTGCGAAAACAAGACTGCCACGGTTTGACAATGGGCTTGATCTCGAAGAGCTTGTTAGCAACCTGTTCAGACCAAGATCTCTGCCACTGTGCCCGGAGCTCGATGGTGAAACGCTGCCGGAAATCCACATATGGAACCGGCAACGGAGAGTCGGACAGGGGCGTGGCTGACTTGGCAGCAGCATCTGCCAAGTCATTGCCCCTGATCCCGACATGACCGGGCACCCAACAGAAGAGAATCGTGGTGGTGGCTGCCAGACGATGGAGCTGCTGGCGGATCTTGGAGAGAACAGGGTGAGGCCGATGCCTCACTGAGATCAAAGCCTGTAGCGAGCTAAGCGAGTCGGTGTAAAGCACACACCGACGATGATGCTTAGCTGCTATATGGTCCAAGGCAATGCTGATAGCATGCAACTCAGCAGTGAAGATGGAACACTGCTGTGGGATCTGGTCTGCAATGATTACATCACAGCAGACCATGGCTGATCCCACTGAAGTGCCGGACTTCGAGCCATCTGTGAAGACAGGCAAGAAGTCCGGGTGCACAGCACGATGGCTGGCAAAGAGTTGCCGGTACACACAGTCGGGTGTAAAGGCCTTCCCCGTCCTGCACAGGGAAAAATCGCAGGAAGGGGAAACAGCGAGCCAAGGTGGAAGTGGCTCAGCTGTCGACTGTGCGATGCTATCGAGACTGGTGTTGATGTCTCGCAGGTAACCTCGGACACGCAAACCGAAAGGACGAATGGCAGTCGGCCGATTCTGGTATAACATTTCCCACCTGGGACTGAAAACGCAGTCCCAAGTGGGATGGCCTGGCAGGGATCGCAATTTTGAAGCATACTGTAGGGACAACTGCTGACGGCGAATAGATAAAGATGGTTCATCGGTCTCAACGTAGAGACTCTGGACCGGTGAAGTGTGGAAGGCCCCCGTGCACACACGGAGGGCCTGATGATGGAGTGGGTCCAGCACTTTCACCACCGAATCCCGGGCGGAGTCATACACCTGGGATCCGTAGTCCAGTTTCGACCGGACAAGTGCACGGTAAAGGCGGAGCAAAGAACATCGGTCCGCCCCCCAAGAGAGGGAGGAGAGGACCTTGATGATGTTCAATGCCCGCGTGCACTTGGACCTGAGATGTCGAATATGAGATAAAAAGGTCAATTTCCGGTCGAAGATGAGACCGAGAAACTTGGTCTCCGCCACAACTGGAATGATGTTACCCCCGAGCCGCAGCTCGGGATCCAGATGAAGATTACGCTTGCGGCAAAAGTGCACGCAAGCGGTCTTCTGTGGGGAGAACCGGAACCCATTGGCCGTCGCCCAAACCGAGAGATTGTTCAGGGCAGTTTGCAGTTGTCGTTCAATGACCCTCATGCTGGACGATGAGCAAAAGATGCTAAAGTCATCAACATAGAGGGCATTGCCTACAGTCGGAGGAAGTTGTCGTGTAATGGAATTGATCTTGACAGCGAAAAGCGTAACACTCAGGACGCAGCCTTGAGGCACCCCCTGTTCTTGGGGGAAAGGCCGCGACAGAGTGTTGCCGACACGAACTCGAAAAATACGAGAAGATAAAAAGTTTGCAATGAAGATCGGCATGTGACCTCGCAAGCCGAAGCTGTGAAGGTCACGAAGAATGCCGAATCTCCATGCCGTGTCGTACGCTTTTTCGATGTCGAAGAAAATGGACACCAGGTGCTCTCTACGTAAAAAGGAATTCCTGATCGCCGATTCGAGGCGGATCAGGTGGTCTAAGGTAGACCGGTGCCTGCGAAAGCCACACTGGGTGTTGGAAAGAAGGCCGTGATGTTCCAAATACCAGGCCAGCCTGGTATTTACCATCCTTTCCAACACCTTGCAGACGCAGCTCGTCAACGCAATTGGACGATAATTTGAAGGAATCTTGGGATCTTTCCCTGGCTTAGGGAAGGCCAAGACGATGGCCTCCCGCCAGGAGTCCGGAAACTGCTCCTCGATATAAAGATGGTTGAAGAGTCGGAGCAGTCGATCCTTACTCGATGGTGAGAGATGTTGGAGCATGGCATAATGGACATTGTCTGGCCCAACAGCAGATGCACGAGAAGTGTGCAGAGCATGGCGAAGCTCCTCCGCTGTGAATGGCCTGTTGTAAGACTCCAGGCCATTCGAATGGAAGGACAGCGGAGAGCGTTCGGCCCTGCTCTTCTGGGCCAGAAACTCGGGGGAGTACGAGGAAGAGGAGGAGATGGAGGAGAATGACTCCCCCAGAGTGTCGGCAATTGCTTTAGGATCAGCAATTGCCTGTCCATTTTGCTCCAGGATCGATAATGAGTGGGACGTGTACTTCCCACTCATCTTCCGGACTTTATCCCACACGACCTTAGAGCTGGTCGTGCGGGTGATAGAAGATGTATATTTCATCCAAGATTCCTTCTGGCTCTGGCGCCGAACGAAACGGGCTTTCGCCCTGGCGCGCTTGAATGCTTCTAGGTTGGGGGACGTCGGATATCTCCGAAACACCCCCCAAGCCTTATTCTGAGCCTTACGAGCTGCGGTGCAGTCGGGATTCCACCACGGCTTTGGGAACCGTGGAAACCGAGTCGAGGTCTGAGGAATAGTAGAGGCAGCTGCATGGACGATACAGTCCGTCAACTCCGTCACTGCAACATTGATGGGCTCCTGGCTGACAGAGTGCTCATCGAGCTCAGACAAGAGCTCGAAGCCACTCCAGTCAGCCCGATCAAGCCTCCACCGGGAGACACGCGAAGGGTTGCAAGGCCCCCCACGAGAGATGGTACACACCACGGGGAGGTGATCGCTTCCATAGGGATTGTCCTCGACCTCCCATGTAAAGAGTGGAAGGATCGAGGAGGAGCAGATGGTGAGGTCAATGGCAGTGAATGTACGGGTTGGGGAGTGAAAGTAGGTACTGACACCGGTGTTCAACAGGGAGAGCGATGGATCCAGGAGACACTGCTCCAGGACCCGGCCCCTCCCGTTGGTGTCAGCACTGCCCCACAGTGGACTGTGTCCATTGAAATCCCCCATGATGAGGAAGGGGGACGGCAGCTGCGAGACGAGGTCATCAAGGTCGTCCCGGAAAACGATGCTTCCGGGTGGGAGATAGACAGAACAGACAGTCAACGAAAATCCCACAAAGAGGCGGATGGCTACCGCCTCTAATTGTGTGGAGATTGGAATGACCTGGAATGGAGAATGATTGCTCACGAGGATGGCAACACCTCCGTGAGCTGGACCATCTCCATCCCGGTCCCGGCGAACGAGAGAAAAGTGCCGGATAGTGGGATTGTTGGCTGTCTGCAAAAATGTCTCCTGAAGGCACACGCAGAGGGGTTGGTGCGCCCTCAGGAGGACCTTGATGTCGTCAATATTCCTCTGGAATCCACGACAATTCCATTGAAGGAGTGTGGCCATCTCAGGTCTTGGAAGCATTGGCGGACGTCTTTCGATTTATTTTAACCGTCGCCAGCGACGGTTTAGGAAAATTAGGGCGGTCGGTGTCCATGTCCTCGGAGTCGTCCGAGCAACATGGATCTGAGACCGCCGAACGAGGAGGTAAAATTTTCTTTTTGGGCCCCGGCGGGGGCCCCTTGGGTTTCGAAGGTCTTGCTGTCTGTGGGCGGGGTGGAGGGGGCCTTCCGGAGGTGGATGTGGAAGGCGACACAGGAATAGAAACCGGTGTCGATGTCGAGGTTGACACCGACGTCGGCTTCGCCTGCGTCAAGAGGTACTTGGCAGCAGGCGAGAAAGATTCAGCTGGTGGAACGCTGATGTCGGTCTGCACCGCCACGGAAGCCATCTTAACGATGGGCTTTCCGGCAACCGCACCGGCATAGGAGACCTTGCCAGGTGGGGCAGGCGGTGCAGCGAGCTTTCTCGCCTCTGGATAGCTGATGTTGTGGAGGGTCTTCAGGCGCTGTACCTCTTTCTCCTCCAGCCACTTCGGACAGTCACGGGAGTACGCTGGATGTTCACCACGGCAGTTTACACAGCATGCCTTTTCTGCTGTGCAGTCAGGTTCAAGGTGATCCTGACTGCCACAACGAGCACAGGTGGGCTTGCCCCGGCATGCGGTGCGGGCATGGCCAAACCTCTGGCATTGAAAGCAACGCAGAGGATTGGGGATAAATGGCCGCACCTCACAGTGTAAATATCCTGCCTTGATGGAAGTAGGCAGGCGTGGTGTATTGAAAGTTAGAATAAGTACCCGGCTGGGTTCTAACTTTCCATTACGGCGTGACGAAACCCGGTGGACTGCGATCACTCCCTGGGCTGAAAGCTCCGAGAGGATTTCCTCCTCAGAAACCTTGAGGAGGCCCCACTCGGAGATCACACCCCGGGAGGAATTGAGCGTCTTGTGCGGAGTGACTTCGACAGCCACTCCACCAATCGCTGTAACCTTTAAGAGAAGCTCCGAATGCTTGGAGCACGCAGTCTCCACCTGCAAGTCACCAGATCTTAGGCGCTTGACAGATTTCGGCTCTCCCGCAAGACCTTGCAAACCCTTGTTTATAAAAAAGGGGGACATGTCCCCAAGAACCTGGTCACCCGTAGAGTGGATGATCAGGAACTTCGGAGACGGAGACACACACGAAGACGAAGGCAAAGACGAAGAAGTTGGGGGTTCATGGCGAGCCCTCTTGGCGGCATTGACCGATGAATTTTGAGTTGTGGAACTCATGTTTGTTTTAGAAAATTCAGTGCCCGTTGTCCCCACCCACCATGGAGTCCAACAAGGGGACGCCCAGTCGGGCGCCAGGGCTGCCCGGGCACCATACCCATACAGGCAGTGAGCCAAGCCCGCACAACAAAACAAAAAGAAAAGAAAAAGAGAAGTGGTGGGAAACTCGTCGGAGTTCCCACAAAAGAAAAGAAGCAACAAAGCAATAAAGTGTGAGGCAAGAGCTGGGCACACAAAAGAAAGAAAACTACAAAATTAGTAAATGTGTGTGGAAACTCGCAAACCGTTGTCCGGACGGTGGACAAGGTTACTCACCGATCTGCATAGTTGACCCTAGCAGGACCAGCCCACCAGCCGATTGATCCTGAGGGGGCCACCCCAGAACCTCCCGTTTACCTGAAGCAGAGGCCAAAGCAGTGTATAGCAGCGGCCCCGGAAGTCGCTGCCCAGCCCCGCGACAGACAGGCTCCCCAATGGCAAAACGGCCAAAGGGGACCCCACCAGTCATGAGCTGGGGAGAGAAGACGGGGACCCCTGAGCAACTGCCAGGATCCTCCTTTCCAGGGACACGGGTCTCCGCGCACGGCAAACACGCGGGCGAGCGTTTAGGACCCTGTGAAGGTAATCGAGCCAGCGGAACCTTCACAGGGTGGTCCCCTCACCACGGACAGGCTCTCGCATCGAGGGGATGGGCTGCATAAGAATATGATTGATTACATATTAATTAACAGCAAATGGGCTAGTTCTGTTAGGAATACCAGGGCATATAGGGGAGCTGAAATTGGATCTGACCATTACCTTGTTAAAAGTGTGTTGCAACTTAAACTTAAAAAGTGTTGTGCTAGGGTTAAAAAATTTACTTTTAATACTGAAGCTCTGAAAGATCCAGTTATAGCCAAAGCTTACCATGATAGGTTACTTAGTCATTATGACAGTCATGGTTTGCTTACTACTGAAGTTGAGGAAGAATGGGATTATTTTAAACAGGCTTTTTTGGGCACTAACAGTACTCTTTTAGGAAAAAAGGAGCAGAAGAGGCAAAATTATCTGAGTGATAAGGCACTTGAGCTTATTTCGGAAAGAAAGAACTGCAGGAATGCCCATAATTAATACCCTACTAGTCCTAATAGAAAGCATTACAGAGACCTTAATAAACTTGTAAAGGATCAGTTAGCTGCTGATAAGAAACTTTGGCTTGATGGTTTGGCTGACAAAGCCGAGGAGCAGTTAGACAGCACAACAGCAGAGAGCTGTACCAGATAGTTAATGTTTTGTGTGGTAGAAAACGGACAGGCATACAAGGATTGAAGGATAAACAAGGTAAGGTTATAGAAGAGGAGGATTCTGTCATGACTAGTGGGCTGAGCATTTCAGTGATGTTCTAAACAATGTAGTTAGTTCTACTCCCATTGTTTGCAATGATGATAGATGCATTGGTGGCTTTAATGTTGGACCTATAACACAATCTGAAGTTATTTTGGCTGTTTCTAAACTTAAACTTCATAAATCCCCAGGGGTAGATAAAATTACTACGGAAATGCTTAGAGCTGGGAATGTTTCAGTTACCACTTGGATGACTGAAATTCTGAATATGTTTTATGATAAAGGCATGGTTCCTAAGGATTTTATCAGAGCTATTGTTATCCCTATTTTCAAAAAAGGTGATCGCAGTTCTTGTGATAACTATAGGGGTATCAGCCTACTCTCTGTTCCAGGTAAAGTTCTTTCCATGATTGTGCTTAATAGAATTAAGAATCTGGTTGACAGTCAATTGCGTGATGAGCAATGTGGATTCAGAAGTGGTAGGGGATGTGTGGATCAGATATTTTCACTTAGGCAGATTCTTGAGAAATGTTTAGTTTCAGAAACCTTTGGTTGCTAGCTTTGTTGATTTCAAAAAGGCTTTCGACTCTGTTGATCATCATAATTTGTGGTTGATTGTGAAATCATATGGTATACCAGACAAGTTAGTTAACATTATGAAAGCTCTCTATAATAACACTGAGTCATGTGTGAGAGTTGGTAAGTCTTGTAGCAATTGGTTTAGCATTACTTCTGGTGTTCGACAAGGGTGCATTTTGTCTCCTTTTCTCTTTAGCTTGGTTATTGATTATGTTATGCGAAATTCACTTCAAGGGAAAGATTTTGGCCTTAAATGGGCTGGAGATACGAAAATTTCTGATTGAGATTATGCTGATGATTTAGCCCTTTTGGCAAATGATGTTGATGAGATGAACTCTTTCATTCGAGCTGTTGATGAGACTGGTAATAGAGTAGGTTTGGTTATAAACAGAGAGAAAACTAAAGTGATGAAAATTGGTCAGGCAGGCTGTGATTCAGTTAATCTGAATGGTTGCAGTCTTGAGCAGATGTCACAGTTTAATTATCTTGGGAGCTATGTAACAGATAATGGTGATGTGCGGCATGAGATTAACAGACGAATAGGGATTGCTGCCAGGACTTTTAAGAACCTATGGAGAGTGTGGAGAAATAGGCGTATACACCTAAATACTAAAATTAGACTGTATAATAGTTTGGTTCTTTCTAGGGTTAGTTATGGTAGTGAAACCTGGACACTTTGTAAAGAAGATAACAGGAAACTAGATACTTTTGATTCCAGATGCTTACGCAGTATCTTGGGCATTAGGTGGTTCAACTTTGTAACTAATGATGAGATTAGGCAAAGGAGTTTGCAACCTCCTTTAAGCAGCATATTGTGTAGAGAGAGACTCCGTTGGTTTGGCCATGTTGCCCGTATGAATAATTATCGATTGGCGAATAGGGTTATGAACAGTGTGCCTAAAGGCCTCAGAAAGAAGGGGAGACCTAGGATGCGGTGGGCAGACATTGTCAAACAAGACCTTGTTAGAATTGGTGTGCAGTGGCCAGATGCAGTAGATGTAGCTCAGGATAGACTTGCTTGGAGAACTAAATTGCACGGTCTGGTTGGACCTCCGTAGCCCATGGCTGCTTGATGATGATGATGATGATGATGATGATGATGATGATGATGATGATGATGATGATGATGATGATGATGATGATGATGATGATGATAGTGCAATTGCTCAGATAGGAAGTTTAGAGATTCATTTTCCTATTTATTTTTAAATTTAATAATTCACAATCTAATTCTTCCTGTATTTAAAGCAGGGCAATAGGAAGAAAGTAAGGCAACAGAAAATTTCCAGTTTCATAAATTCAACTTTTATGATAAAATAGGGAACTGAAAAATGAACTTTTCTTCAAAAATTTTTCTGTAAATTTAAAATAATTGCAATAAAAAAAGGTCAAAACATTTAAATGATATTTGTCTTAGTTATAGTAGGCCACTGCAATTCAAAAGAATTTTTCAGAACTTCCTATGTAATACCTTTTACTGAGTGTCATGACAGAAAAATTCCTTTTTATAAATATACATCGAAGAGCCAAAACATTATGATCAGAGTGTGTCTTTATGCAAATCGAAACAACTGCAGGTAAATGATGGCATGTGTAAAGGTCATGAAACGGTATAAATAACACCTGAAACTGAGTTTTGTTAATCAGTGTTATTATTGTTCTTCAGATGGGAAAGGCCACAGACTTTAGTGAGTTTGACAAAGGCTAAATTATAATGGCCAGATGATTAGTCAGAACATTTCCTGGACAGCAAGGCTTGTGGTGTGCTTATGGTCAGCAATGGTTAGTACCTTCAAAAAGTGGTCTGAGGAGGGAAAAATTATGAACCACCAGCAAGGTGTGGGCCAACCATGGCTCATTGATGCTAGAGGTGAGCGAAGGCTATCCCATATGATACAAGCCAACAGAAGGGATACTGTAGCACAACTCGCCCATAATTTGAATGCTGGTGATGGGAATAATGTGTCACAACACACAGTACATCGAACCCTGCTGAAAATGGGATTGCATAGCTGCAGGCCACTCTGAGTGTCCATGCTAACATTGGTTCACCATCAAAAGCACCTACAATGGGCACGCAAGCATCAAAACTGGACTTTGAATGATTGGAAGAAGGTCATCTGGTTTGATGAATCTCATTTCCTGTTGCACCATGTGGATGGCTGGGTACATGTGCATCATCTACCTGGGGAAGTGTTGACACTAGGATGCACCGTGAGACAAAAACAAGCTGGTAGAGGAAGTGTAATGCTTTGAGGAATGTTCTGATAGGAAACCCTGGGTCCAATCATTCATGTGCAGGAAACTATGACATCTATGACCTACCTAAACATCACTGCAGACCAGGTACATCCTTTCATGGCATTGGTATTTCCCTCTATTAGTGCCTTTTTTCAACAGAATAATACACTATGCCACACTGCCTGGATTGTTAGAGAATGGTTTGCAGAACATGAGGAAGACTTCCAGGTATTGTCCTGGCCTCCAAATTCCCTACACAACAATACAATCAAGCATCTGTGATTTGTGTTGGAACAGCATATCCGATCTGCGGCGACTCAACCACATAATTTACAAGAGTTAAAGGATCTGCTGGTAAAGTGCTGGTACCAGATACCACAAGACACCTTTAGAAATCTTGTAGCATCCATACCTTGTTGGGTAAGAGCTGTTTTGGCAGCATATGGTGGACCAACATCATATTAGGCAGGTGGTCATAATGTTTTGGCTCTTCAGTGTATATTTTGCCAACTTTGAGATGATGTTCTATGTGGATGGAACTGAACCACTGGAATTAGTTAATTCCACCATTTTCAGGTGTAAGAATGGAGTTCATAGAAAAATTGGTGCATTGAGCTTCCTTCCTGAGAAATTAAGGGAAAAACTGAGAAATAACTTTCGTATTTAATATAAAAAAAATACATAATTAAAAAGTAAAGAAAATCTACTGTATTTAAATCAGAGCATTTAGTACTCTACACTTCTGGGGTGTGTTTCATTTGTTAGGAATTTAAAAGAAGTTTAAATGGAAAAAAATTACATTTTCTTTCAAAATGCTTATTTTTTTATTATATCACACAAAAAAGATAATTATGTACCAACGTTTTTATTTAAAGAAAAAATTAACCCAGTCCAAGGAAGCCCCCCCCCCCTCAAGGGCAACATTAATACCGGCACAATGAAGTTCCCAACAAACTGTTATGATGGAAATGGGATAATTCCAACTGGTGTTTAACTCTGCTGCTATTTGTGGTGCCATGGTCTTGTACTTCCGTTGCACAATCCATGCCAACGTTCGCTTATCCCTATCTGACAACTTCGTATGGTGACCACAATTTAAACATTTGGAGACAGTAGGTGTAACACAAGGAACTGCATCGAAGATTATGACTACCAATTAAAAAGGACAGGGCACTATTTCCACTATTCCGGTTACTGAAGCTCCTTCAAGATGTGCCAATGATCATGCCTTTTTGGAGGTCACTTAGATCTGACATTGTCAACAATTACACCACAACAGCTTTTTTACCTGAACCTGTGGCATTGCTACCTGATAGCCAATATCGCACTTCTCCCCTTTATATACCTCACATCGCGGGTGACATCATCCCTGTGATATGCATATGATGCATTGCGTGTAACTCCAGTTTCCATCAGTGTTTCCATTATTTTGATAAACTCCTGTACATATGCTTTAAAAACACGTAAATCCAGACACTATGCTCTTTCATGCAAGCAAATAACATCACACAATACACTAGTTTTTACTAACACCAATGTAGTCGATAACCATAAGGTGGATAAATTATCATATGGAGAAGGTACACAAAACTTGTCAGAGTAGTGACAGGTGACACAACTCTAGAAGAAAATAATCCCAACCAATTCATGAACAGGTTGATGATTAATGTCTGGGATCTAATCTAGTTCACTTTTTTTTATTAACAATTTTTTTACTACATCAAAAATACAAATAATTAATGAAGATTTCCTTTATTTAATATTATATGTGTGTGTGTGTGTGTGTGTTTAATACTCAAAACATTTTGTGAAACATATCAAACACTTTTGTTTATTTCAAATGCATATATTTTGAAACACTATTTTTTTATTTTCACACAGTAATGTCTACAGAGAGATTTCAGATGCATTATTATATTAATCTATCAATTTTCCCTTAAATATCTGCAAAATACTATTTACATTTGTAAAAGGCATTTCACAGTACTTAGAGTATATATTGCAATCTTCTGATACTTTTCATTACCTTTACTGATCAACCTTAGGCACTGGCATATTCAGTTACATACATATGCTTGAAAAACACACAAGCCCAGACAATATGCTCTTTCATGCAAGCAAACAATATCTTCACTCAATACACTAGATTTTACTTTAATATATTTGATAAACTTAGTGCCCATTACAAATCAGAGTAATGGGCACTAGGTTTATTAACCTACCCATTTACCCTATTGATTCACATCATATTTATTCACCAACCTTCACATTTGCCTTGGTGTTGAATTAGCATAAATAAACTTAGGATACTAATTCAACAGCCAGGAAAGGAATGGATTAATCATCTGTTGGTGAAGTAAATGTTATAACTTATTTTTACCTAATTCTAAACTGACCCTGAAAGTGGACAATACATTAATATTTACAGATTAATGGCATACAGATGTGCATACTATTCAGATATATAATGTTTTTTACCTGCTAGCAGGAGCTTGATTTTCATCCTTGCTTCACCTTCATCATTTATTGCATTACATAAATATGTCCCAACATAATCATCATTCATTTTATTAATAAATAAAGAGACTTTCCCATTTCGATCATGCAAGAAATCATACTTTCCCTTTTCAATCTGCAAAACAGTTTTAAAAGAATAATTACAAAAATTACAAAACTTATTTAATACATTGAGATTCTTGTAACGTCAATATATATATATATAAAAGTAAACTTAAATTAATTGTGGTTTTATGGCTTAGTATAAAACAATATAAAAAATAAATTTCCCCTACAGCAGCTGCTTGACACAGAGTTTGATAGGAACCTTTTAGTTTAATATGCCATAGAACATATCTGTAAGGAAAGTAAGACCTCAGCAGGAAGACAACATCAGAAAAGAAAAATCTGTACCTTAACAGGGGTTTGAAATCACCAGCTGTTATGAGTGAGTAGAAGCCTCATGCTAGGAAATTAACATATACTGTCCCATGACATATCATCTCATCATCAAAAGAATGGCAGGTTTTTCAATTCTATCAGTATTCCTTTCTCACCAACAAGGTGGGGTGGGCAAGGCAGTCATGCCTCCCCCCTTTTTTTTAAATATATATTAATTCCATATATAGTCAACATACCTTTTAAGAAATTTAAGCCCACTAAAATGGAGAGAAAAGTACCTAGCAGAATTCTGTTCTGGTTCATTCAAATCGATCTTGACCTCCCCCCAACACTCAGATCACTCCTCTCCTCCCTTTATTTTTTTTTCTTGATCTGGGCCTGCTCACCAAGGACAGAGTGGGGTTTAATGGAGGAAATCTACCCAGTCATAGTGGGGGTATTGCTATGCTTCAAATGAGTCCACAACCAAACAAAACTCAGATGAACATAACACAGCAAACAGAAACGAAACTAATAAAATCATTAGTATAGAATAACACAACTCCTAAAATATTTCCAAATCATGCTATTCCTAATTCTGATTTACAGTGATTTGGGCACTACTCCTAATGCCTACACCCTTCCCTCTAGCTATTTGCACCTCTTCCCTCTCCAGTCTGATAACTCCACACTTGCAATTTAAAATGTATACTTTTAAATGTAGTAAATAATAATTATTAACTGTAAAATTATTTTATTGTTCAATTTATAATAGCAATTTAAATTTTAAAAGACAATTTTGAAAAATTAATGTGTCAGTTTAACTGAGAAGCCTTTAAATCATATGGATTGCTTATGAAGATTATCATCATCATCATCCTCAAGCAGCCATGGGCTACGGAGGTCCAACCAGACCGTGCAATTTAGTTCTCCAAGCAAGTCTATCCTGAGCTACATCTACTGCATCTGGCCACTGCACACCAATTCTAACAAGGTCCTGTTTGACATTGTCTGCCCACCTCATTCTAGGTCTCCCCCTCTTTCTGAAGCCTTTAGGCACACTGTTCATAACCCTATTCGCCAATCTATAATTATCCATACGGGCAACATGGCCAAACCAGTGGAGTCTCTCTCTGCACAATATGCTGCTTAAAGGAGGTTGCAGACTCCTTTGCCTAACCTCATCATTAGTTACAAAGTTAAACCACCTAATACCCAAGATACTGCGTAAGCATCTGGAATCAAAAGCATCTAGTTTCCTGTTATCTTGTTTACAAAGTGTCCAAGTTTCACTACCATAACTAACCCTAGAAAGAACCAAACTATTATACAGTCTAATTTTAGTCTATAGGTGTATACGCCTATTTCTCCACACTCTCCATAGGTTCTTAAAAGTCCCAGCAGCAATCCCTATTCGTCTGTTAATCTCATGCCGCACATCACCATTATCTGTTACATAGCTCCAAAGATAATTAAACTGTGACACCTGCTCAAGACTGCAACCATTCAGATTAACTGAATCACAGCCTGCCTGACCAATTTTCATCACTTTAGTTTTCTCTCTGTTTATAACCAAACCTACTCTACTACCAGTCTCATCAACAGCTCGAATGAAAGAGTTCATCTCATCAACATCATTTGCCAAAAGCGCTAAATCATCAGCATAATCTAAATCAGAAATTTTCGTATCTCCAGCCCATTTAAGGCCAAAATCTTTCCCTTGAAGTGATATTCGAAATAACATAATCAATAACCAGGCTAAAGAGAAAAGGAGACAAAATGCACCCTTGTCGAACACCAGAAGTAATGCTAAACCAATTGCTACAAGCCTTACCAACTCTCACACACGACTCAGTGTTATTATACAGAGCTTTCATAATGTTAACTAACTTGTCTGGTATACCATATGATTTCACAATCAACCACAAATTATGACGATCAACAGAGTCGAAAGCCTTTTTGAAATCAACAAAGCTAGCAACCAAATGTTTCTGAAACTCTAAACATTTCTCAAGAATCTGCCTAAGTGAAAATATCTGATCCACACATCCCCTACCACTTCTGAATCCACATTGCTCATCACGCAATTGACTGTCAGCCAGATTCTTAATTCTATTAAGCACAATCATGGAAAGAACTTTACCTGGAACAGAGAGTAGGCTGATACCCCTATAGTTATCACAAGAACTGCGATCACCTTTTTTGAAAATAGGGATAACAGTAGCTCTGGTAAAATCCTTAGGAACCATGCCTTTATCATAAAAGATATTCAGAATTTCAGTCATCCAAGTGGTAACCGAAACATTCCCAGCTCTAAGCATTTCCGTAGTAATTTCATCTACCCCTGGGGATTTATGAAGTTTAAGTTTAGAAACAGCCAAAATAACTTCAGATTGTGTTATAGGTCCAACATTAAAGCCACCAATGCATCTATCATCATTGCAAACAATGGGAGTAGAACTAACTACATTGTTTAGAACATCACTGAAATGCTCAGCCCACCTAGCCATGACAGAATCCTCCCCTTCTATAACCTTACCTTGTTTATCCTTCAATCCTTGTATGCTTGTCCGTTTTCTACCACACAAAACATTAACTATCTGGTACAGCTCTCTGCTGTTGTGCTGTCTAACTGCTTCCTCGGCTTTGTCAGCCAAACCATCAAGCCAAAGATTCTTATCAGCAGCTAACTGATCCTTTACTAGTTTATTAAGGTCTCTGTAATGCTTTCTATTAGGACTAGTAGGGTATTGATTAAGGGCATTCCTGCAGTTCTTTCTTTCCGAAATAAGCTCAAGTGCCTTATCACTCAGATAATTTTGCCTCTTCTGCTCCTTTTTTCCTAAAAGAGTAGATTATATGAAAAACAAAATCCTTCTCTCTTGCCCTTTATCCTTCCTACCTGAAAATTTATTGCTCTTTGATTGATGTAAATTCATTACCCCTCTTTTGGCTATACAATCCATATATTTATAAAACAATGGGACAAAGAACATGATACATTCTGAAAAAAATATATGCAGAATATCCAACCACTAACTCTATTGTACTTCCAGCCTGTCTTCTCTCTTCATGAACATTGATTCCATCATAAATATCAGCAATTCTAATTTCATCTAATCAAAATAAAATCAGCAAACTCTAAGCCTAAGAAATACAGTGTCATAAAAATTATTTTACTTTAAAAACAAGATAATTAATATAAAAATTCGAATATCCAATGAATATACACCAATTCAATTGCAATAAATTTCTAGTCAAGAAGAATTGAGGAAAGGGGGGGATACTTATTGGTTTTATGCAATCATCATAACCAATCCACATGATATAAAGATTTCTCATTAAAATTGACACTAATCTTATAAATGATTTGTTTAGTTGAAGACACTCTTTCAACATGAGATTCATTTCATTTGGTGCCATGACACCATATTTTCAATACCTGGTGGCATATTATTATTATATTTCTAATGCTTTCCCATCTGCATTTGAATTTTGGTATCCCATTTTTAATGCACTTATTCTTGATGCCCATTTAGCTGAATAATGCAGATAAATTCGAATATGACATGAGACTAACACATTGCTTGTGCCAGCAATGTTTTCATGAGTGTCTAGAGTTCGAAGAAAAAAAAAGACAGCCAGACTCTAGATAGGAGTAGAGGGTATCCAATATATAGATACCTTTTGGATACACAACTGGACAGCCTGACTAAATTAATATAACTCCTTGAAAGCGAGCTTAACCCTTAAAGTGTACAAAGAGATTTTACCATTTTTTTAAATTAGGCTTAAGTAACTTTCATTATAATTTCATTATTCAGAATGAAATACTCTTTCATTTGGTTTGCAACATGATCTATATATTATATGTGTGTATGTGTGTTAGTTGCCACAGTATAAATTTCTAAAGTTCAGTTTCTTTTCTGTTGAAAAAGTTAAAAATTTTGGACACAACTGCATGATTGTGAGAAACCTGACACTTTAAGGGATAAAAGGGTTTTCACTCTATGCTTTGATGCTATGCTATGAAGCACAATACATCAAGGGCAGTGGCAGAATAAGATCATGTTGTGCACATACACCCTCCAACAGAGCATAGAGATGTATGATTAAAAATGAAATTAGAGTTTCATACACATGGAGGATAAGTTATTAAACCACATATAAAATAACAGAACTATGTTTCTTGGAGCATGATAAAAGGAATTAAACCAAGAAATATCATTTATGGGAGAATATATGGGGCAGTCTCCACTGCAAGTTCAACATGCCATATTATATTTGTCACTTTTATTTATGATGGAACTTGCTGTTTTCAAGAATGAATAATAGAGACCCAGAAGTACAATAGAGCTACTGGTTAGACAGATATCTCTGTTCTGCATATATTTTTAGCGGAATGCAGTATGTGCTTTTTTCCAGTGTTTTATAAACATATCAGTTGTGTAGACAATGGAGGGGGAAAGGGATCTAACACCCAATGAATATACATCAATTGAATTGCAATAAATTTCTAGTAAAGAAGAATTGAGGAAGGGGGGATACTTATTGGTTTTATGCAAATCATCATAACCAATCCACATGATTTAAAGACTTCTCAGTTAAATTGACACACAAAAATTCTCCAACATTACCTTTTAAAATTTAAATTGTAAATTGCACAATAAAATCATTTTAAAGTTAATAATTAATATTAACTGCATTTAACCCTTTGCAAGTCTGAGCCCCAATAATCGTTTTCATCTTTCGAATTCTAGTGACATGATAAGTAAGTTTTGTTCCCTTAGTAAAAGGTTGTAAAATTTTTTTCCCCAAATGGAAATCTAAAACTTTTTCAACTGTTTCTAATCAAATATCAAAAATAACATTTAAATCTAGGATATATATTTTTTATCTGTTGATTCCACTGGAAAAAATTATGATAAATTTTTAAAATAAATCTATTTGATTCTGCAGTGAACATATGCGTGTCCAGTCACTGAAAATAGCATTAAGAGTGGGGATTTAGTTTATGCTTTTATTCTGCCATACCATACATAGATTATTGATCAGCTGTAATTCCCAGTAGTTTGGCCTATTTATAGCTCTAGTAGAGTTATAATACTTTCTAACTTTTAATGTAAAGATATTAATTTTATTACAACCAAAAATTGTGTCATCCAGGAACTATTCACAGCAGCTTTCAATCAATATTTTAGCAGACTTTTAATTTTAAAGACTTTTTTTTTATTCTAATGCTTCTAAAAATATTTTTTATTGGTTCTCAAATGGATACTATGATTGTAAACAATAATTTATTTGATACGATCAAAAACAAAACTGCTGGTGATCTATAATGGTGATGTCGGAAGAACATTAGGATTATTCAAAGAGTGATCTTTATAAAAGGTAGGACTTTATTTATCAATACTTTATTTTCAACTAAACAAACTAAGGTCAGGAAATTGAAATTTTTTGCTAAAATTTCTGCCAGAATTTTAGAATTAAATTTTTTTGTAGCAGTTATGTAGCTTCATAATAAAGTGACTCATTCTAATATTCAGTGCTTCAGTTAAACTTTAAATGCTTTGAAACACTTCGTTGAATTTTTTTTCAGTTCTTTATTATTTTTCAGATATATTTGTCAATTTTTTTAAAAATTATCTTGTTTTTAAAGTAAAATGATTTTTTATGACACTGTTTTTCTTAGGTTGAACTTGCTGACATCGAATATCTAAGAATGTGCGTTATATGTTATACACATAAATGACTAAAAAATTTTGAAAAAATTAAGCAAATGAAAGATTTAAACATTAATAGAAATATTACGAACTGTTTATATTAGAATAATAAATATAGGAAAAAAACAGGAAAATATATATATATTTTAAATTCTACTAAGCATAAAGTGGAAAAACACAGTAAAATTTTGCAATGCTTTAAAAATGTTTAAAAAATTTAACCTACCATTATTTCTTCAATTTTTTGTCTTTTATTAAGTACAATTAAATGCTCTTTCTTTTGGTATATTTAAATAACATGTTTCTATCCCAGTGATTTTCAACCGGGTGCTGCAAGAGGATCTTAGGTGTGCCGTGAAAATTTTTAAAGATCATTATTTAAATTATTTTCAAAAGAAGTCCAAAGCACAATAAGTGTACATATCAAAATTAAAGACATTTGTTTGTGTTAATAAATAAATCAAAAAAGTATTCACTTTTTTTTTACTCTTCTTTTTGATCATCATAATTTAAGTGTGCCACAGAAGTTTAACTATAGGTTCAAGTGTGCCATGAGATAAAAAAGGTTGAAAGACACTGTTCTATTCATTAGTTACTTCTGGATGGGGTTCTAAAGCTGTTTGTTTCATTTTCTAGAAACACTTTAAAATAAATCCAGCCACCACAGTGAATTCAGTTTCAGAAACCCAACACTGTAAGGGTTAAAAATGTATACATTTTTATTAGTGGAGTTAAAATGGAGAGGAAGAGGTTGCAGGTAGCATAAGAGTGGAGGTGGGGACCTAGTAATTATATAAACTAGAATTAGGAGTAGCATGATTTGGAAGCATTTAGGAGTTATGTTGCTGTATACTGATGATATTATTAATTTGGTTTCTGTTTGTTGTGCTATGTACATTTGATTGTTTGGTTGAAGACCCATTTGCAGCACAGTAATGTCCACATTGTGACTGTATTCATGTTCTCCACTAAACCCCTGCTCTGTCCTTTGTGAGAAAGGGGATACTCTCCTCAATTCTTGGGATTGAAAAGCCTGTCATCCGTCTGATGGGATATTAAGACATGGGCTAGTGTGTATACATTCCTTGCATGAAGCTTCCACCTCACCTCCTAACAGCTGGTAATTTAAAACACATTGCTTATACAACAGTTTTGTTATAAAACGAATACAATCCAGATTAAAAATGGCAGAGATTTTATCCCAACCTCAGGTGTTATATATCAAATTCAGTCGAAATGCAAGTGAATGACAAATTAAATTGTGTGATTATTATGTAAAAACCAAGAGATCATTCAGGCAAAGACTAAAAGAACACAAAAGAGATAAGCATAACTGGAAACAGAATACAGTCCTAGCAAACGCTGTCTACTGTGGTAATGTAATACCGAAATTTAATGAAGCTAAAATTATTTGTTCTCCACCAATAAGTTGTATTTAAACTTTTTCGATGTCAAACATTTATGGTTTTATATATACTCCAAATCACTATACAATTTGGAGTGTATATAAAACCATAAATGTTTGACATCAAAAAAGTTTACCACTCGATTACACACAATACCAACTCGATTATGCCGAACAGCTTGCAATATACAAAAATAGAGACATAGCATCAACAAAGAAATTTATGCCATTCCATCAGCCTGGAAACTTCTTCTTGATAATCACAAGGAAAAACTCATATTACTCCATACTACAGCCATAATGAACCAGCCAAGGGACCCACCACCGAAACATCTGAGGCAGAAATACACCAGTGAGTATACACCAGCTTCAGACCATTAACCACTTCCATGTGCCCCATACTTTGACCTTACACATGAAAAAGCTGCTGCCGAATAAGCAGCAAAACTGGTTGTGTGAAGTAATTTGTTACCCAGGTCATATTTAACCCTTTCAGTACCATACTGGTCCGAAATGACAGAAATTTTAAATGGACTCGTCCAATCAATGCTATTCCTTCCTCTTCACTGCCTCCTAAGTGCAATTTGGGCCAGTATGGTAGAGAAAGGGTTAACATATATGATTCATGGTTCTGGCAGCATAATAGAAAAATTTAAACGATGTGGTAGCACTCATTCCTCTTCTACTATCCTTTATCCATCATTGGATACAATGATAGATCAATTTGAACAGAAACTGGTCATTTATTTCAGAAATGTAAACAAACAAATTCAGTCTCTTTGTTACTAGATAAAAATTTTAATTAATAATCCATTAATGTAAGTTGTAAAATGGTGATCAACTGATAAACTCTATTTCCTTGAGAACAGGAAGGCCCGTTTTGAATCCCCATTAACCCTTAGGGCAGCCATGGACAACCCAAGGAGGTCAGACACTTTCCAAGTGGCCCACAAATATTGCAGTGCAAATTAATTATTAAATTTTTATCTCTTATTCTTCAAATACTTTGTGGAATACCAATTTTTCTTTCTTTACCTATCATCTTTAAGCTGCTTTCAAAAATATTCTTTAGTAGCCTAAATTTAAATAACAAAAACATCAATCCACATGCCAGACTTTGAATATAAGGGTAGATTGGGTTATCTGAATGTACTGTTCAGCTCCCAATTAAAGAGCTCAGCTCTCACTCAAATATACATCATAAATATACATTCTAATTATGAAAGTTATAAAGGCCAACATAAAAAAATAAACAGTTGAGAAATTATGGCTGCATTAAACATGTAAAAATTTCATTTACCCAAAGGTCTCAAGACTGATGCTATTGTGCATGCAAGTTTAGTTAACTGAAAAAAATTGCAAAATATTACAAAAATTATTCTGATGGCAAATTTGTAAAGGAATGCCTGCAAAAATTTTTTGGTATGTTTGGTTCAGAGATAAAAAATGATGATAACAAGTTTATCCCATAGAATCAGAATCAGGTATATCGATGAAGTTGCTGCCAATATAAGCTCACCGGACAAAAAATTAGTCACCCCTGGATGAATGTCACCTAATAGCACGTAATGTCTCCATGCGATTGAAGAACAGCCAAAATTCTGTCTGGCATGGATGCCATCAGTGTGTGGATGAAATTCACATCAATATCATCCACTCTTCCAGCAGCAAATGCCACAATTTGGCCAGATTGCTGGATGGCTGGGATGGCACTTCACTTGTTGCCCCAAATAGTCCCACAAGTTTTCTATGGGATTCAAATCCAGGGATTTGGCAGGCCATTCGAGATATTCAAAGACTTCAGAATGCTCATCATGCCAATCCAACACACTTCGAGCCCTGTGCACGCGACAATTGTCATCTTGGAAGACTGGGGTATCCTTCTGGTGTTCACTAGGGAAATGCTGCACAAAAGGCAACGTGTGGTCATCCAGTAGCTCCATATAGCCCTTCTGGTTCAAGTGTGACATCACCACAACCAAAGAACCCAATTCCTCGTACATAAAACATCCCCAGAACATCAAGAGCCTCCTCCAGCTCGAAGAGAACCTTACACACAGTCTGCATGATGGAAGGCTTCATGGGGTTTACGATGTACCCATTGCCTCGCATCATTCGAGTACAAGCAAAAATTTGACTCATCCGACTAGATCACACACTTCCAAGAGTCGACAGTCCAGTCTTTGTGGCGCTGCACCCACTGTAGCCATGCAGCCTTGTGCAGAGCTGTTAACATGGGTCTCTTCTGTGGTACTTTGTTCCAGATATCCATGGCATGCAGTTCCCTTCGGAGTGTTCATTCTGAAACGGCTTGTTGTAGGCCTGCATTGACTGACTGGAGCAATTCCTGTCTCATTGCAAAGCAGTTTGTCCTAACAGTGCGTGACACACTGTGGTGGTTCCTATTGGTGAGCACAGTCTTTCTGCCACAATTCTGGAAACGATTAGTAGTGGACTGCTATGTATGCCACTTATGAAAGACTTTTTGAACAGTACATTTTGACACACCTACACTATGCACTTTGGCTCGGCCAAATGCAATAACATATTTTTGCCACTCATTCACATCTTTGGCATGACCCATGTTTCACAGAGCGACTAATACACATGTGGATCACAATCACTTCCTGTCACTGTATGAACCCTGTAGTATTTGTAGGATGTGTTTATTACTGGTGTTCCCTCTGTAGCTGCTGAACGGGCGTAATCCTCTTACGGTGGGAGATGACTAATTTTTTGTCCAGTGAGCTTAGAAAATACCTTTACAGAGAATTTGCATCGAAATTTAAAACATTTCCTTTGGTTCTTAACAAAAATACTGATGTTTCTAACTCAGCTTAATTAGTGGTATTTGTATGTAGAGATGATATTAATTTCCATTAAAACGCGTTTCATTTTTATGCTGTATATTTTCAATTTCTGGTATATTTAATCCTAATTTTAATAAAAAATAATAATATTTTCCATTAAAACTATAAAAAGCACATATTCCTTTCTGAAACAAATAGGTAAATGAAACATTTAATTGTTTACTCATATTGCGTACTCAAGGCAATGGATGTTGGGGGGGGGGGGAGTAAGTTTAGAGTATTTAATGCAATAAGTAAGGTTCTGGCTCACGGCACTCTGAAAAATACTCATCTGGCCTAATGATCAGTAAAGGTTGTCCACCCCTGCCTTACAGTATTGGATTTCTGAAACTAAACTCACTGTGGTGGAAAGATTTGTTTTAAAGTGTTTTAGAAAATAAAATAAATAGTTTTAGAACTTCATCCAGAAGTAACTAATGAATGGAAACATGTCATGTTATATATGAAAAGAAAGAGCATTTAAATATAATTAATAAATCAAAATATAAAATAAATCAACTATACTTTTTCCATTTTAACATTAGTACACTAAAAAAAACCCGATTTTTTTTCTAAATTATTTTATTATTTCAGCAGATATTTTGGTTAAAAATCGCAATTTCCTACCTTAGTTTATTTGGTTGGAAAGTAATTAAAAGTATTGCTAAAGTAAATCCTACCATTTAAAAATCATGCTTTAATACTTAATCCTATGGTTCTCCTGATATCTGCCATTAGAGATCAATAGTTACTTTGTTTTCTGTCGTTTCAAATGAATTATTGTTTATAATCACAGTATACATTTGAGAAGCTATAAAATATAATTTTAGAAGCATCAGAGTAACAAAATGTCTTTAAAATCAAAAGCCTGCTAAAATATTGATTGAAAGCTGATGTGCATAGTTCCCAGATGATGCGATATCCAGTAGTAATAAATAAGATCAATATCTTTAAGTTTAAAGTTTAGAAAGCATTACAATTCTGCTAGAACAGAAATTAGGCCAGAAGACCAGAAATCACAACCGAATAATAATCTTCATATGGAACAGAAGAATGAAAGCATAAGCTAACCTGATGTTATTTACAGTGACTGAACATCGATACACATTTACTGCAGACTAAAATAGATTTGTTTTTAAACTTTATCATAATATTTTTCAAATGGAATCAGCAGGTAAAAATTATATCTATGTAATAGATTTTGGTGTCATTTTTGATTAGAAAGAGTTAAAAATATGCAGGTTTCTATTCATAAATTTCACTGGAAGGAGAGCTATGCACCAGTCCCCTGTGATGATGCATAGAACCAGCCAGTCCTAACACCTAATGTCTGACCTTGCCTTCTCATGGTGCTGGTCGTTGGTATTTTTCAAAAGAGATACTCTCTTGTGGAAGGGAATGGATGGGAAGGGCTACCAGATTAGTGTGGCCTACTGATCTGGGCAACTATGGCTGCATTTTTTTTCCTATCCTGCTGAGGAATGGTCAACCACATAGGATCCTGGTGCTGACCATATAAACCTACTAGACTGAAATAAGGCTCTAAGCTGGATTATGGATCTTGAATTTGCTGCAATGGTGGGCTTCTGTGGAGGGAAAATCTTCAGCTGTGTTTTCTGTTTGGTTGTGGGTTGAGAGCCCCAAGTGAATAGATTCACAGGATATATTTTATCAGCTGGTGGATAATCCTGAGCAGAGGTCATCACAGGCACCTGAACTCTTGCTTCTACGGGCATTGTGAAATCCTACATTGGAGGAAGTCTTCCAATGTAGATGGCCTCAGCCTTTAGTGGTGGGAGAAAGGGTCTTTGCCCCATGCCTACAATTAGGGGGCTGTTTGATATTCTTGGCATTCCCTCTCTCAATAAGCATCATCATCATCACCATCATCATCATCCTCAAGCAGCCATGGGCTATGGAGATCCAACCAGACCATGCAGTTTAGTTCTCCAAGCATATATGTCCTGAACTACATCTGCTGCATCTGGCCACTGCACACCAATTCTACCAAGGTACTGTTTGACATCATCTGCCCACTGCATCCTTGGTCTCCCCCTCTTTCTGAGGCCTTTAGGCACACTGTTCATAACCCTATTTGCCAATCTATAATTATCCATACGGGCAACATGGCCAAACCAACGGAGTCTCTCTTTCTGCACAATAAGCTGCTTAAAGGAGGTTGCCGACATTCCTTTGGCTAACTTCATCATTAGGTACAAAGTTGAACCACCTAATGCCCAAGATACTGTGTAAGCAACTAGAATCAAAAGCATCTAGTTTCCTGTTATCTTGTTTACAAAGTGTCCAAGTTTCACTACCATAACTAACCCTAGAAAGAACCAAACTATTATACAGTCTAATTTTAGTCTTCCCCATTTTGCTTATGCATGATTTAAAGTAAATCACTAATAATTCATAATTAATAATAGATTCATCCTTTTCTCATGCTTTTTGAGAAAGTGCTTGGATTGTCAGGGAGTAGTACCTCTTGTCATGCTGCACAGGAAGTGGTGGTTTGTGGCAACTGAAATCGGTGTCATGTGCACTTTATGATATTAACGGAAATATAATCAATTACTAATAACTAATAATCAATATACATACATCATTAGTCAATTAATAATTAATTAATCAATTTATCACACCAATTTCAAATGGATTTACATTGAAATAATGGAAACAGTCTCAGTTATACATCACAGGACATTGCCTCCAGTCTGAGGAATTCTCCATCAGAGCATCTAAATTAACAAACTTGCATCCATATTCTATTACTATAATGATGTCTCTACATTAAACAATGACTTTTATGTTGCCTTATAAAAAGAAAGGTTTTCTTTTCACATAATGTAGCTGACCCATGATTAGGGATACATTTCTTCAATTTTTGTGATTAAGCAAAATTGTTCAAAGATGAAAAATTTACAAATTTTTTTGTCATCCAAAATTGATTAAACAAATTCAAAGTGTATTTTAAATCACGATAAAATATGAAATCCACAGAAATTTGCAATAAACTGCATATTGGTGACAAAATGTGATTTTGGTGGTATTCCCATGAAAACGGTAATTTTTTTTATGGTTCAAGCAGTGTTTCTGAACCTTATCCAAATCGAGAAGCAATGATCCAAGTGATGATTATCACATCATCTTGTTTGAACATGAAAGTAGTGTTTAATTCTATTGTCAGATTCTGCACTTTCTCATCGCAAATTTTTTGAGATTGGTGGTGCATCAGTATAGTTAGTGTGGACACAGGCCATGGATGTCAAATGGCATCCATGGACCAAAATCCATGGATCCAAATCATCTTTCGCATTTCCTTGCAATGCCACATTGTGAGTGGAAACTATGTTACCCAAACCACAGCCAGATTATTCCCACCAAATTCCCCCTTGGGTACATACTAAACAATGTAGGAGTGACATGATGATCATCCAGTCTTTCAGGACTCATCAGCATAATTCTCACCTGTTCAAGGGGGGTTAGTAACTTAATGAGTGCAGATGTCTTGTGTGGTGTAGATTAAATAGTTCTGGGAGTGAGAAAAATTCAACAGATGTGAATGAGCCAAGAGAAGAAGTGAACTAGCATAAGAAAAGTTTAGCAGCAGAGCAGCAAGACTGATTCTGAAAGTTGTTTAGTGGACTGAATTTGGTCCAAGTTCAGTTGTATTATTGGGTTTTTCATTCATTTGTGATTGTCTTGTCATCAGTAGAGGGATGACTTCAGTGTAACATTTCTGCAAATTTTAAACTGGGCTCTGAAACTGAGTTATTCTTGATCTGAAAGTGAATCTCTTTCCAGTTCCTGTGATTACAAGATGAACTCGATTCCAAGCAGTGATTTATTCATATACTTACCTCAAACCCATCTCATGTTTTTGTAAAAAATTGAAAACTTAAGAAATCCAACACAGTGATTTTGATAGGAACACTAAGGATGAGTCTGTCCATAACAATTTGAGCAAAAATGAAATTCATTGCAGAAACATGTAACAATATGACGAACATAATTAATGATCTGGAGGGATCCAAGTATCCTTTTGCACATTGTATGGAAGGTAAGATTTGCAAAAATAAAATTTGATTCATCATTCTAAAGGGATATGAAACCAATGGGCTTGGAAAGGTCACATTTTAATCCAGTGGTCCTGTGGATCCCCTTCTCCAACCCCCTTTCTTCCCTTTTCTGAACCCTTAGGGTCCTTGTGATCTGGTCATTTAGTTCAGAGGTAAAACACCCTGAAATCCAGCAATACTCTCTTAGGTTAGAACTAAATATATGAAGGATTTCTTACACATAAGTTTAAAATCAGCATTAAATTTTTAAAGCTGATATTTGCTTTGCCTCTAGTGAGCTATTTTAGGTAATGTGTGAAGGATTAATCTTTATAGTAAAGAACAAGTGTTTTAAATATGGTATAATTTTAATTCTATATATAACTAAATCGTCAACTGAAAGAATACTTACCTTTGATTCATCCTTAAACCATGTCACCTCAGGCTGTGGATGCCCATATAGCCAGAATTCAATAGTAACAGGATGACCATGAATTCCATACATTGAATCTTCCTCTCTGCGTACAAATCTTGGAGGAGCAGCTTTCAGGTAAATGTTAAAAAAAATAGGTGTAGTACAATGTTATTTATTGCTGTTCATTTATATTAAATGAACAATTATTACAAAATTAATTTATATTATTCCAAACTGAGGACAAGATGAATAAAAAGCTGTTTTTGCTTATATTAATTTTAAACCCTCAACTCAGTTTGCCATACATGATATGTGGACATAGCTGACATTCTATTTGCAGTTGATATGTTATTTATGAACAACTGTTAACCACTGAAATCACACTGTTAACTACTAAAATAGCTAACTACTTTTTTTTTAAATATACAATTTTTAGGTGGTGCTTTCCATAAATTTAGTGTCACAGTTAATATAAAATTGCTAAACTTGTTTCATTCCCTTTTCCATATTAAACACATGCATACCAAACAATCCTGCAGATCAAGATGTAGCCTAAAATCATATATAGTAACAGGAATATTCTAAAAAGGTAGATGAGTCAAAGGGCAACCAGCTACACTACACATACACCAAAAGAGAAATGCATGTTTCTTCCATGCTGTTCTAATATCAGTATGTGCATTAGTTTTGCACAAACTATTTCAAAACTTTTATTGACATATTTTGTAGATCTGTACTTCACAATATTCACATATATTGTAGCCCTGCAATTCTGCAAAATACTTGACCAACTGGTTCTATATTTTGAATGTGGGTGTTCCTTGTGTAGCCCCATGTTAGTAAAAAGACCAGTGCCTACATGTTGTGGGATGGGATTAATCCCTTTGCAAATGTTGGATGGTGGTGATGCTGATGCCAGTGCTGGTTGATGCTGATGTTGCTTTGGCTAAATTATGAAAGTTATAAATGGATCATTTCATGCTGAACATTTGGCAGGAAAAGCTATTAATGGAGAGGGGGAAATATGTCCAAACTTTCAGTCAGAACTATGAAAGTTATCAATGGAAAACAGAGGAGAATTGCCTTTTGCACCTTATATTAGTAGGATGTTCTTAGTATACACGTAATCATAATGTGAATAAGTTATTAAAAATATTTATTCTGCTTATAACGATGTGGAAAATTAAAAAATTTGCTTTCCATTAAAGCATAATGCCAAAATACCAACAGATAGAAAGGTTCTAAACCATCATTTAGTTATATAGTTGGTATAATTTATTTCAGGAGAAAAACAAGTGGTTCAACCATAATGAGAAGATACAAAAGGGTCAAATGTTATGTAACTGTTCATTATAAACATTGAGTTACATAATAATGATATTGAAGTACAATGGACAGAATTATAACTCATTATTAACGAAAACATAGTATATATCAGACTTAGCATAACCTATCTACACCACCTTTAACCACTAAAGTTACAACAATAAATTCGGAGAATAAAATGATAAATAGATAACTGAGAATATATGACAAATAATAATGATGTTAAATGCCATATCACTGATGATGATTGATGATTTGTTGGACTAGTATAGAAGTTCATTCCACAGCTGCAGTTGAGATCTGGATGATGATTACACTAATGAAGAGGACATGTACATAAGTATCAGTAACGAACTTGTAGGGCACACCGTGTGAGTTTCTTTGAATGAGAACTCATGCATCTGAGTATCCAAAGTTGCAGGTTGAAAACAAGTCGATAGCATAAAACTGTTACAAGTACTACTGCTAGAAATCTTTTATTGTGATATTACATTTGTAATGTTGACGCTCCCAGGTAGATTTCAATGAAACTAGCATACTGAAGTGAAATATATGGTATCCAAGATACAAGTGCTCATCTTGACTTTAACATAAACTATACCATTAACATAAATTTGCTGTTAAAATTTCCAGTTAGAACTCTAAATGGGGATAACACATAGCATTATGTGGAGAGTAACAAATGATCAACAACAACTGTTGATCTGCATGTAAATGTGTATTGGCATGCAGATAATCTTTCTTTAACTTCTTTTAAAAATGATTTATGGTTCCATTTTTAATAATTTCTTATAATTCTGTTAATAGTCGCTAGGTATTCACTGAAAGGAGAGCCATACACCAATCCCCTGTAATGATGACAAAACAGGCCAGGCCTAGCACCTAAAGTTGAACTCCACCTTCTCATGTTTTAGACAATTAGTACCTGTCAAAAGACATATTCTCTTCTGGAAGGGAATGGAAAGGGAGGGCTGCCAGAGCAGTGTAGCTTATTGCTCTGGACCTATGGCTACTTTTTCATTTCTTTCTACCCCGCTAAGGAGTGGTCAATACATTTTGCTGAGGAGGGTTTTGGTGCTGACCATTATACCTTTCAGACTTGAGATTTGATTATGGCTATGAACTAGATCAGTGTTTTCCAAAGTGGGCGATACCGCCCCCTGGGGGGTGCTGGAACGATCAAGGGGGTCAGTAGTAGCCTTGGGTGCAATCGGGGGGTGGCGAAAGCATAAAGAAAGAAGGGAAGATAAGAAAATTTTGAAAATCCGTTTGTACATGTTTCATCTGTTGTGCAACATAGAGTTAAAGTCATAGTGATTACTTTATTTTCCAAATAAACACATAAAATCCAAGTTATAACTGATCAGTGGTCAAGTCTGCCAACAGGTCTTATCAAGCAAGTGTTGGCAGGCAAGCATGTCGCGCATAGTCGGGAAGTCCAGCATGGATTGGCAGGAATATGTGTATCTTTCTGTTTATTCGCTTGAAGAAGGTAGATTTCTAGGGGGGCACTGAGTAATTTTTTTTCTGCAAAGGGGGCGGTAGGACAAATAAGTTTGGGAACATCTTAGCTAGATTATGGATCCCAAACTTGCTGCACTGCTGAGTTTATGCTAAGAGAAAAATCTATCATTGTATTTTCTGTTTGTTTGTGGATTGACAGCCCCAGGTGAATAGATGCATAGAATATATTTTATCAGCTGGTGAATAATCCTGATCAGAGGCAATTGTAGATACCAAAACCATTGCTTCTACAGGCATTGTCACAACTACATTGGAGGAAGTCCTACCAACATAGATAACTTCAGCCTTTAGTAGATGGGTGGGAATAGATCTTTGCCCCATGCCTGAGATTAGAGGGCTCTTTGATATTGTTGGTACTTGCCCTCCAAAAAACAGCTTCTTTAAACATCCCCCTAACCATTTTCTCTACACAGGTTCTTGGAATGTAAGGACTCTGCACAGAGCTTATTCTCTTGATGCCCTTATACAAGAATTCCACCATTATAACCTAGATATTCTTGGCTTTCAAAAAGATGTATAAAGGCCAAATACTTAAAATAATCTTAAGTTTTACTTTTCAGGGAAAAAAGATGGAAAGCATATTCAAGACATAGGTTTGCTTTTCAGCAGACATGCTAGCGATACTCCTCTATAATATGACTACATTAATGAAAGATTTCTCACAGCTAAATATAAGCTAGGATTAAAGATATTAATGCTATTTGTTGTTATGATCCCACTGAAGATACTGGTGATGAGAAAGACGGGGTTTATGGACTACGGGATAATTTGAATTCAGTCAAAAAAGAGATATTACCCTTCTTCTAGGCAACTTCAATGCTAAAGTTGATACTGATTCTGACTTTTGGGGAGGGGTGATAGGTCCCTTTAGTATTGGCAGCTGCAATGGGCTTCTACAAATAAGTAAATTTAATGGTTTGAAAATAACTAACACTTATTACAAACACTGCAGCATATACAATGAGTGCTCACTGAATTATGACCACCTTCCTCCATGTTATATAAGTGGAAGCTAAATTTGAAGCCCTATAACTTCTAAACCAAGGAGGGAGGTGGTCATAATTCCATGAGCACTCAGTATATAAAAACATATGGAGTTTCGCTGCATGGGTTGCATAAGCAAATGATTGATTATATATTAATTAAGGGCCTGTAAATGGTAGCTAGGCGTAAACTGGAAGGAGAGCTGTGTACCAATCCCTAGTGATGATGCACAGAACCGGCCAGGTCTAGCACCTAATGTCCGACCCCGCCTTCTCGTGGTGCAGGCCGTTAGTACCTTTCAAAAGAGATATTCTCTTTTGGAAGGGAACGGAAGGGGAGGGCTGCCAGTTCAGTATGGCCTGCTGATCTGGTCATCTACGGCCACTTTTCTTTTTTTTCAACCCTGCTGAGGAGTGGTCAACTTCACAGGGTCCTAGTGCTGACCATTTAAACCTACCAGACTGGACTTGTTTATGGATTTGAGCTTGATTATGGATCCTGGACTTGCTGCACTGGTGGGCCTCTGTTGAGGGAGAGTCTGCCGCTGTGTTTTCTGTTTGCTTCTGGGTTGCCAGCTCTAAGTGAACAGAGGCATGGGATACCTTATATCAGCTGGTGGATAATCCTAATCAGAGGCCATCACAGGTACCTGAACCTTACTTAGCTAGTTGGGCATCGTCAAGCCTAAACTGGAGTAATGCGTCTCAGGCAGGCCATGTGGCTCTTGAAAAAGTCCACTTGAAAAGGTGGTGCCTGAAGTTCCTACCAGCATCGGTGACTTCAGCCTTTAGCGGAAGAGGAACGGGTCTTTGCCCCATGCCTGCGATCAGGGGGCTGTTTGATATTGTTGGCCCTACCAATCTCAATATACCTAATTTCTTTAAAAATCCTACTAATCATTTTCTTTCTGCAGGAACGTGGAACGTGAGGACATTACATAGAGATTATTCTCTTGATGTCCTCATGCAGGAATTCCAGCGCTATAACCTAGATATTCCAGGCTTGCAATAGACCAGATGGACAGGTAAAGGTGAGATACTTAAAAATAACTTTAAATTTCTCTTTACAGGGAGGGAGGATGGAAAGCATCACCAAGGCGTGGTCTGCTGCTCAGCAGACATGCTAGTGATGCTCTTCTAGGATATGAGTGCATTAATGAAAGGTTTCTTACAGCAAAATTTCAGACAAGCATTAAAAACTTGAATGTTATCTGCTGTTATGCCCCCACTGAGGATGCTGATGAGGATGAGAAGGATAGGTTTTACGGACAACTTCAGGACATTTTGAATTCTGTCAAGAAAGGAGATATTACCCTTGTTCTTGGTGACTTCAATGCCAAAGTTGGTACCGACTCTGACCTTTGGGGAGGAGTAATAGGTCCTTTTGGTATTGGTAGCTGCAATGGCAATGGACAACGTCTCCTACAGGTAAGTAAACTCAATGGTTTCGGAATAACTAACACATATTACAAACACCGCGACATACATAAATACACATGGGTTTCACCTGATGGGCTGCATAGGAATATGATTGATTATATATTAATTAACAGCAAATGGGCTAGTTCTGTTAGAAATACCAGGGCATATAGGGGAGCTGAAATTGGATCTGACCATTACCTTGTTAAAAGTGTCTTGCAACTTAAACTTAAAAAGTGTTGTGCTAGAGTTAAAAAATTTACCTTTAATACTGAAGCTCTGAATGACCCAGTTATAGCTAAAGCTTACCATGATAGGTTACTTAGTCATTATGACGGTCATGGTTTGCTTAATACTGATGTTGAGGAAGAATGGGGCCATTTTAAACAGGCTTTTTTGGAAACTAACAGTACTCTTTTAGGAAAAAAGGAGCAGAGGAGGCAGAATTATTTAAGTGACAAGGCAATTGAGCTTATTTCAGAAAGAAGGAATTGCAGGAATGTCCTTAATCAGTACCCTACTAGTCCTAATAGAAAAGATTACAGAGAGCTTAATAAACGTGTAAAGGATCAGTTAGCTACTGATAAAAATCTTTGGCTTGATAGCTTGGCTGACAAAGCTGAGGAAGCAGTTAGGCAGCACAACAGCAGAGAGCTGTACCAGATAGTTAATGTTTTATGTGGTAGAAAACGGGCAGGCATACAGGGATTGAAGGATAAACAAGGTAAGGTTATAGAAGGTGAGGATTCTCTCATGGCTAGGTGGGTTGAGCATTTCAGTGATGTTCTAAACAATGTGGTTAGTTCTACTCCCATTGTTTGTAATGATGATAGATGCTTTGGCAGCTTTAATGTTGGCCCTATAACACAATCTGAAGTTAGTTTGGCTATCTCTAAACTGAAACTTCATAAATCCCCAGGGGTAGATGAAATTACTACAGAAATGCTCAGAGCTGGGAATGTTTTGGTTATCACTTGGATGACTGAAATTTTGAATAACTTTTATGATAAAGGCATGGTTCCTAAAGATTTTACCAGAGCTATTATTATCCCTATTTTCAAAAAAGGTGATCACAGTTCTTGTGATAACTATAGGGGTATCAGCCTACTCTCTGTTCCAGGTAAAGTTCTTTCCATGATTGTGCTTAATAGAATTAAGAATCTGGTTGACAGGCAATTGCGTGATGAGCAATGTGGATTCAGAAGTGGTAGGGGATGTGTGGATCAGATATTTTCACTTAGGCAGATTCTTGAAAAATGTTTAGAGTTTCAGAAACCTTTGGTTGCTAGCTTTGTTGATTTTAAAAAGGCTTTCGACTCTGTTGATCGTCATAATTTGTGGTTGATTGTGAGATCATATGGTATACCTGACAAGTTAGTTAACGTAATGAAAGCTCTCTATAATAACACTGAGTCGTGTGTGAGAGTTGGTAAGTCTTGTAGCAATTGGTTTAGCATTACTTCTGGTGTTCGACAAGGGTGCATTTTGTCTCCTTTTCTCTTTAGTTTGGTTGTTGATTATGTTATGCGAAATTCACTTCGAGGGAAAGATTTTGGCCTTAAATGGGCTGGAGATACGAAAATTTCTGATTTAGATTATGCTGATGATTTAGCCCTTTTGGCAAATGATGTTGATGAGATGAACTCTTTCATTCGAGCTGTTGATGAGACTGGTAGTAGAGTAGGTTTGGTTATAAACAGAGAGAAAACTAAAGTGATGAAAATTGGTCCAGGTTGTGATTCAGTTAATCTGAATGGTTGCAGTCTTGAGCAGGTGTCACAGTTTAATTACCTTGGGAGCTATGTAACAGATACTGGTGATGTGCGGCATGAGATTAACAGACGAATAGGTATTGCTGCCGGGACTTTTAAGAATCTATGGAGATTGTGGAGAAATAGGCGTATACACCTAAAGACTAAAATTAGCCTGTATAATAGTTTGGTTCTTTCTAGGGTTAGTTATGGTAGTGAAACTTGGACGCTGTGTAAACAAGATAACAGGAAACTAGATGCTTTTGATTCTAGATGCTTACGCAGTATCTTGGGTATTAGGTGGTTTAACTTTGTAACTAATGATGAGGTTAGGCAAAGGAGTCTGCAACCTCCTTTAAGCAGCATATTGTGCAGAGAGAGACTCCGCTGGTTTGGCCATGTTGCCCGTATGGATAATTATAGATTGGCGAATAGGGTTATGAACAGTGTGCCTAGAGGCTTCAGAAGGAGGGGGAGACCTAGGATGCGGTGGGCAGACAATGTCAAACAGGACCTTGTTAGAATTGGTGTGCAGTGGCCGGATGCAGCAGATGTAGCTCAGGACAGATATGCTTGGAGAATTAAACTGCGTGGTCTGGTTGGACCTCCGTAGCCCATGGCTGCTTGAGGATGATGATGATGATGATGATGATATTAATTAATAGCAAATGGGCTAGTTCTGTTAGAAATACCAGGTCATATAAGGGAGCTGAAATGGGATCTGACCATTACCTTGTTAAAAGTGTCTCGCAATAATTAATTATTTCTGTAAATATACTTTTGTGTGTTCCTTTTTCTCAGTATTCTGGTTTCTCTATTCATTTAGTTCAAAAACTTACCTACTCTAAATGATTTCAAAAAGCTCTCCTTCTTATACATTTTGAAAGCCTTTCTAGCCCCGGGTTAAGGCATGGATGTATGTGTCATTTTTCTGCTGAGGTCCTGCCATCCTCACAGACCATCTACTGTGGCATATAAACTGACAGGCTCCTGTCAGACCTCTGTGGCAAGCAGCTGCTTGAGGGGGTATTATTTTTTTAATTATTTTTTCTTCCATCACAGAATTAACTAAGCTTCATGAAAGCCCCGAGTTATTATAATACAGCTATATATACTTTGTTTTTATTATGTTTATATGCTGCAACTTCTGTTCCCATTATTATGACAAAGTCCTCTTTAAATCATGATTTTAACTTCAAAACTCAAGATATTAACTAACAATAAATAGTGGCTAAATATCACTTAATTTTAAAATTATAACAATATTTTTACCATAGTATAAGATAGAAATGAGTTTGAACTATTGTTTTAAAAATATATTAACACATTATATAAAATGCAAAAGTTTTTCCTAAAGCAATGGCAAATATTTTAATACAGATGGAACTTATCACACAAACAGTATCTACTTAATAGCTGGAGTAGCACTTGAATTAAGGTGCAAATTTTTATTACTTAAAAAATTAATCGTATAAAATCTCATGTTGCATAGAGTTTATCACATTAGTCAAACAGATGACACCACCAGTGCTGTATTGAAAAAAATACCACAGATATATCAGAACCATTTAATGCACAAAATAAATGTAAAGTCAACTGAACTTCAAACAAAATGTAATGTACTGGAATGCTGTTTGGGTTGACAAAAAAAAAAAAAAAATTGTAGTGGTTTTCTTAAAATTAGCACTGAATATAAAGAAAGGTTTTTATTCAAATTATACATTTTAGTTGTTTTTCATATAGCTTTAATTATATGCTTATATATTATCTTTAATTATTTGGGATTACACATTTAATTAGCATAGCAATGAAGATGAAAACAAGTACCATTACAATGTGCCAAAAGCGCTGACAGATCAAATTTCAAATACTAAAATCTATTATAGATTATATTTAACACTTGCAAGCCTTATTTCATTCTGCCATAAAAAAAAGGTTTACCTAATATTTGGCTAAGCTCATACACATAAATTTGACATAAGCTGCATACTATAGTCATGGTGACTAGCACTGCTCTATATATAATTTTATATCAGAAAAGATTGGGAGGTTGGGGGGGGGGAGATTCTAATTCACCAAATTCTCCTACTAACTTTAAAGTAGAGGGTAATATCATATATGTTAAAACTTTTCATTTAGCAATGAAATAAAAATGTGGAGAAACAAATTGCTAAATTAAAAAAGTTCATGTAATCAATTGATCACCATCCCCACGAAATGAGAATTCATGGAGGTGTATGGCAATCCCTAGTGATTAGATCTTGGGTATTTCTCAAGAACACAAAATGACCTAGATATGACAAGTTTTAATTTCCTTCTTGGTTTTTGGATTTTTATTAAGAAACTATAAAATTAAATTTTGTGATTGATAATCTTTCAATGGAATCATCTTTGAGATTCTTGCTTCAGTCAGTTGTCATTTAAATTCAACAGTTCAATATCAGCATTGTGCTGCACACTTAACGTAACTTGTATACTTAAATTTAAAAAAGGCTCTATGACTTATTAATCATAACTATTGATTTCTTAATTCCTTCTTTTTTTAATATCCTTGCAATTTGATTTTAAAAATTTGATTAGAACATTTTTCCCCTTTAAATACAGATAAAATTATTTCCAATTTACTTTCATTGCACTTTTTATAATCTTCTTAAACCATATTATACGACTAAAAACTGCAAAAAATTTTAAGCCCAAAAATAGCATGTTTCTTATTGGAATTTTAATAAAACTATATAATTAAAAAAAGTATCAAAAGCTGCATGTACAAAGCAGCAACTTACTATTATTAAATGCTTGATTTAAAATTGTAAAGATTTGAACAAAACTCTCACTGAATCTAAAATTTGGCAATTAGCATTGATAACATTCATACAGATGGATGAATAACCATCTAAGAAATGATGGCAATTCATCTTTTGACAGCTGAAATGAAGTTAATATGATGGTTGTTTAAAAAGTATGTAAGAGATAATACCAATTTTTAGAGAACAAGAATTTTGCACTAAAAATGAATGTCTGATATCGTTTAACACATCCACTGCCACCCAGTCACCCATAGTTAGAAAACCATTGGAATGAGGAAGATCCATCTACATATATAACTGTAACTCTATCTGGGTGCTACTGGAGTGAGGGAGGATGGAATGTCTAGTATCAACCATTCCATATGGGACAGACTGACCTTGATGACACAAAGCTGCATCATGTGTAGGGTGGCCAGAAGGTCTCATTTAAAGATAACATGTCCTCTCTGATTCCTTTTTTAACTACTAAAAGATTAATGATCCAAAAAAAATACTAATTTTTGGAAAAATTTAAAAATAAAAAAAAAATTCAAAACTACTGAGCAAATCTTGATAATTAACCAGCATCCCTGAATAACTGAATGACATACAAATTGTCAAATCCAAATGATATTTATATCCTTCTGTGACTAATGGTCAAAAAAGTTAAAATAAGTTCAAATATTAAATTTCATTGGAAAATTATATATATATCAAATAAATCACTGAAATACGAAAATAGTTGCATATTGGGTTTTATCCTTTTGCAAGCCCAACAACCATTTTAATTGTTCAGAGTGTGAATCACTAGTAGGCATCATATGACCTACAATCACAATTTTGTGATTATATTAAATGAAAAGAATATAAATCTTTACAAGTAAGTGAACACAGTGATTAATGATAAATAACATTTATTTCACAATTATCACTGTTAGGAGATTTATGTCTCCGGTGTTGCAGCTAGAGGTGCTAAAACGATTCGATGTTAATAGTTTGTTTTAGGTGTGCAATTAAAAGCTTAGGTATATTTATTGCTATGGAAGGATAATACTTGGCTGGTACGTTTGCCATAGTTGCTGTGGTGCTCTAGTTATCAGTTTGCCAGTCCGATAGCATTGCCGGGTGATTGTTGCCACTGTCTGCTGATGCATGGAATGTTCATCTGTTTAGCACATAGCAGAGGTGTTTTTCTAAGTGTGCTGCAGGATGACATGCTATGGGGCACGGTCACAGTGGAGATGTTCTTCCAGATTTAACTGCGATGTATGGTAGAGGTTCATCTGCTGCTTTACACATTTGACATATTTAACCACTAAATGCTCAAAAATATATGTCAAATGTGTAAAGCAGCAGAAGATGATTTTTAACTGCACAAAACGAACTATTATCATTAAATTGTTTTAGCACCTCTAGCTGCAACACAGGAGACATAAATCTCCCAAGTGATAATTGTGAAATAAATTTGTTATTTACTGAAAAGAATATAAACCTAAAATATCTTTTCTAATGATTGTTAACCTAAAATATATTTCCTAATGATACTTTTTTTTGTTAAATTATGGGCATAATATTAGTGTTTAAATTTTTAACATTTGAAAGCTATCTGCTGAAATGTTTGTTGGAGTAATTAATAACTATCAAACAATTGCTCAATGACCTCAAAAAAAAAAATGAATCTAATCACTTTAGCATAATTTATTCCTTTTGGAGCATCACTTCCACAAAAATTTTCTTGTATTCAAAAATAGGATTTGTTTTTTGTCAACATTTGGTTAAGCTATTGATGCAAAAAGTTATATTCACAAATTAAATTTATACTGAATACATTATGAAACAGGATGAAAACTGAATATTCATATTATTTTATTTGACTGAAAGCTACAAAACATCTATAGAATTTATAAATTCTAACAATTCTAACCAAATTCAGAAGCAACACAGCCATTACAAATTAAATAAAAATTTAATCACAATCTACTCTGTTAAAATCAAATGCCCTTAATGCTCTAAAGCATAATCTACACTACATCGTTGTATTCAACAAACATGTATGAGCTATTAGCTTATTGCTATAATCACATAGGATGTCCACTAGGGAAGATCTAAGTGCTATATTCTGCTTATAATTTGAGTATTTAAAGTTCTTAGGTATATACTCACAAGAAAGTTAAATTTAGATGGTATATCGTGCAATAGACATCTCACAAAAGTAGGCTGGTACACTCGACACACTTGGTGGAGAAACACAATCTTCTTATTTGCGGTGCAATTGTTGATGTTGAATTCTTGTTGTCTTAAATCCTGTATTGCAGTTGGGCCACAATTCCATTTTCAGCATCTGTAGTCACTGATGGTCAAGTTGTTACTCAAGTCTAGGTTTTAAGTTTGCAACTTCTTACTTGATGAATTATCAATAGCAGAACTTACTTAAAGCAGCTTTAATTTAAGAGCAGTTTAAATTTAAAGGCATTTGAATTAAAAAAAAGGGTGAAGTTGCAACTTAATACATTTAAACTAGCATTTAAAAACATATTTACAGTTAAAAATCATGTTTCCCACTGCAACGCGTTTCAACATATCTCATCTTATGTCTTCATCAGGCAGCAGCGAGTGAGCTATACATATAAGGCTGGCCCTCTAGCGGTGAGTGAACGGACTGTGCCTATGACCATCCAGCAATGCTATCTCAGCATGCTGAAATGTGTCAAGATTTGAGGAAATCAGATATTTCGAAAATAAGCCATTGTGTGGCAGCTGTAATTCTGTTAGTTTTTGAAAAATTTCTCAGTCTTTTTGAAAAAAAATGTGTCAATGTGTAAGGAATGGTAGAGGTAACTGATTGAGCAGTGCAGTTAGTTATCTGCTGCCTTATCCCTCACAACCTTATAACTGGTCATGTGGATAATAGAATAGGTGTATTTGATCACCGATACTGATAATAGATAGAGGTGTATAAGATTCCTCATGCTTCAGATCCTGGATATTTCAACTGTTGAAATGTGTCAAAGTTGGAAAACATCAATTATTGCTGAAACAAATCGTAAGCCTTGTTTTAAGCCATATAAGCTGTGGTGCAGTGAAGATTCTACCATTGTTTATGAAAATGTATTGAAAGATACTGAAATTCAACTTTTATTTTTGACAACTTCAGAAATATGTGCACTTATGTTTATTACATTCAAATTAATTAATTAAATAAATGATATATTTATACAAGTATATTGAACATAAAAATGCATAATATTTCATTTAATTATCCAAAGAAAAATAGAAGACAGTTTTGAAATTTACTCTGACATACCATATTTTTCTAAAGCTGGATGTTCTAGTTCATAATCCTTAGGTTTAAAATCCGCTGGGATAAGAGGCTCATAGAGTTTGCTACGGTGTGCTGTGGTATAAGGAGATGGTTCACTTACACCATATTTGTTTTCAACTCGAATACGAAATTTATAATCTTGACATGGTACCAAACCTCGTACATCACAAAGTGTGTCTTTGAGTCCTGCAAAAAAAAAAAAAAAAAAAAAATTACTAAGAAGAACATATAAACCAAATAACAAAAGATACATTTTAGGCTTTGAGTAAAGTGAACGATATAATACACTTCTTGGTATTGAACTTGCCTCACCAATTATCTCTGCAAAATTCCCCACCCTGCCCACAGTCAGTAGGGGACACCAATGGGCTTGGAAAGGCCAATGTCCATCGGATGGGATGCAAAGCCATGGCCCCGTGTGTGGGAGAGCCATACTCTGTGCATGTTAAAGAACACGCTGGATGGCCTTGATGGGAGGCTACCATCTGTCTCCCAACAGCTGTTCCAGTGAGTTCCCTCCCCCAACCTTCTCTGAGCTTTTGGAGTCCATGTGACCTGGCTATTTAGTCCATTGTGTGCAAAAAAGTGCCATTCAGAGGTAAAACAACCCAACTTGCTTCATCAAACAGGAGCAATTAGATTTGCATGCAAATCAGCATGTGAATGCAGGGATGCAAATATGTATGCAAATGATTAAATTTCCATGACAAGCATGTGGTCACAGGAGATCATAATACTAATGATGAGTGGTGATGCTGCTATATGATTCAGGTGTTATAGCTATCTGCAACAAGCTACAGAAAAGTGTTGATGACAGATATTAAGGTAGAAGATACCCTGACGACCTTTTCACTAATCATATGAGCTGATGGATACTTTGAGCATGGTTTGATTGTAGGGCTGTGTGAAGCCAGATGGTTACCTGCTGTATTGCTGGATATATGCACCAAGATGCAAGGATGGTTGGATGCTGTTGGCACCAGTGGTCTCAAGAAGGCACATAGAATTGGAGTTTAGGGTCAGGTGATGTCAGATGTACAACAGTACAGGTGGTTTGCCAGATTCATCATCAAGTAGTAGCAAACCCAACTACAGCCATAGCTACCATTTGATGAACTGTAACTGATATCCTAGAAGTTTTCATCATAGGACCATTGCCAAGAGACTATCAGAAACAGGGTTGTGGGCCAGGCATCCATTGCATAGACTGCCCTTGGCTAAATGCCATGGTCAGGTTGGAGCTACCTGGAATGAAGAATCACAACATGTCTTTAGTGATGAGTTAAGGTTTTGCCTGTTTATGCTGATTGTTGCACCTACATCTCAAAATGACATGGGGCAGATGGCAGATTCAGACATCAACTGTGAATACCATACTGCTCACAGATAGGGTGTTTTCATTTGGGGAGTCATCAGTATAAAAAGCAGGTGATCTTTGGTATATGCAATCAGGGTTAGGTTATTTTACCTTTGAGCAGCACTTTTTTTGCACACAATGAGCTAAATGTCAGGTCATAAAGATCCCAAGGGCTTAGAGAAGGTTGGGAGGAGGGAAAGCACTGGACAACTGTTGGGAGACAGATGATAGCCTCCCATCAAGGCCATCCAGACTGTTCTTTAATGTGCAGAGGGCATGGTTCTCCCACACATGGGGCCACAGATGGCAGACCTTTCAAGCCCATCAGTGTCCCCATTGACCAAGAGCAGAGATAAATCTCAATGCTGGCACAGCTGGGACTCGAACTTGAGAACTGCAAATTACAAGCTTGGCACGCTACCGACTGAGCCCTCCCTCCATGCAATCATGCCAAGTGATATATGTTGATGACATCCCTGTGACCAGTCACTATCATTTATGATGGGTATTATTAACACCATCTTACAGTAAGATAATGTTCACCCACATACTACTGTTATATTTCAGGGCGAATCCACCAAGCACCTAGCCAATTCGATGGCTAGCCATATCCCCAGACCTGTTGTCCATCGAACAAATTTGGGACATGATTGGGCATTACCCGCAAGCCCACTTTCAACCGGCCCAAAATGCAGCTAACCTATGGAACCATGTGCATGTCTCTCAGGACATCCAACAGATCTCTATGCCTCTAAGTCATGACATGTTGCTGAATGTCTCATGAACCACAGTGATACACTATATACTAATGGACATAGATTTTATTATATGCATCTGTTTACATCCATTGCACTGAGTTGTAAAAATAATCATATCATACTAATTTGATCATCAATGACTATTGTGAGTTCTGCTTAAATGACAGAAACTATGTCAGAGGTCAAAGATTCTGCCTACAAATTCTAGGTGGGGAATTTCGACATTTAGCTGTGTATATTTAACTGCTGCACTTTCATTACTTAGCTTTTATAACTGAAAAGTTTTTAGATTTGCATACAGCTGGAAAACATATTTTTATTTATTTAACTATAAAACTGCTGGAATTGTAGTAAATATAACTATAAATACTGCTTTAAATTACTATATTTTACTGTAGTTTTCAACTGCAAATTTTAATTCCACAAATTCATTGATTTCGTGTTACAACAAATTAGTTGCAATATATATATAGTATATTACAGCTAAAAATAATAATGATGCTATTATATGCATAAAATAACTATATGTTATGTAGTATAACTAAATAGGTCTATAAATGGTAGATAGGAAGTCAATGGAAGGAGAGCTATGCACCAATCCCCTGTGATGATGCACAGAACCGGCCAGGCCTAGCACCTAATGTCCGACCACATCTTATTGTGGTGCAAAACTGTTAGTACCTTTCAAAAGAGATACTCTCTTGTGGAAGTGAACGGAAGGAGACGGCTCCCAGATTAATGTGGCCTACTGATATCAACAACTATGGCTACTTGTTTTTTTTTTCCTACCCTGCTGAGGAGTGGTCAACCACACAGGGTCCTGGTAGTGACCATATAAACCTACTGGACTGGACTGATATAAGGCTCTGAGCTTGATTATGGATCCTGAATTTGCTACACTTGTGGGCTTCTGTGGAGGGAAAAAATTCTGCTGTGTTTTCTGTTTGTTTGTGGGTTGACAGCCCCAAGTGAATAGTTTCACAGGATATGTTTATCAGCTGGTGGATAATCCTGAGTAGAGGTCATCGCAGGCACCTGAACTCTTTGCTTCTATTGACATCATCAAATTCCACATTGGAGAAAGTCTTTCAGTGTAGATGGCTTCAGCCTTTAGTGGTGGAGGAAAGGGTCTTTGTCCCATGTCTGTGATTAGGGGGCTGTTTGATATTGTCAGCATTCCCTCTCTCAATAAACATAGTTTCTTTAAATATTCCACTAACCATTTTCTCTCCATAGGTAGTTGGAATGTGAGGACTTTGCACAATTCCACTGTTATAATTTAGATATTCTCGGCTTGCAAGAGACCAGATGGACAGATAAAGGTCAGATTCTTAAAAATAATCTTAAATTTCTCTTTTCAGGGAGGGAAGACAATAAACATCACCAAGGCATGGGTCTGCTTCTCAGCAGACATGCTAGTGATGCTCTTCTAGGATATGAGTGCATTAATGAAAGGTTTCTTACAGCAAAATTTCAGACAAGCGTTAAAGACTTGAATGTTATCTGCTGTTATGCCCCCACTGAGGATGCCGATGAGGATGAGAAGGATAGGTTTCATGGACACTTCAGAATATTTTGAATTCTTTCAAGAAAGGAGATATTACTGTTGTTCTTGGTGACTTCAATGCCAAAATTGGTACTGACTCTGACCTTTGGGAAGGGGTGATAGGCCCTTTGGTATTGGTAGCTGCAATGGCAATGGGCAACGTCTCCTACAGGGAAGTAAACTCAATGAGGTTTCAGAATAACTAACACTTACTACAAACACTGCAACATACATAAGTACACATGGGTTTCACCTGATGGGCTGCATAAGAATATGATTGATTATATATTAATTCCACAAATTCACAATATCTTAATTCCACAAATTCATTGATTTCGTGTTACATCAAATTAGTTGCAATATATATATATGTAAATGGGCTAGTTCTGTTAGGAATACCAGGTCATATAGGGGAGCTGAAATTGGATAACTGCACTCGGCACATCTGCCAAACCCTGGGCCCTGCTGACACTTAGGCCAAGGCTCACACTCCAATGCTAATGCCAGAAACCAAAGGGATAGAAAAGGGAGGGGGAGGGGTTGAGTGATAAGGAGAATGAAATGCCAAACATAAACTACACTAAATGGGAGGGGAATTGGACTGCCGAATGCATTCCATAATACACTTCTAAGTCATTCCCCTCTTCCCATCACCTCAGGAGTACACTTGGTCTGTATCTTGACGATGATGACTCCATGCAGCCCACATGTGCATCCACTGATCAAGCTCATAGTGTTTCCAATATAACCCACTGCCACAGATGCTTGCCTAATGATGTGCCAAAGTGGATGGCATGCAATGCATAGAAATGCCCGCCACAAATATCTGGTATAATCAACCAGCTCAGCACACTAATAGGAGAACGAAGTTCAGAATCCTCTGACATACAGTGACTCATGCCACAGCAACCACGACTGAGGCATCAAAGTGCTTATTAATCATACCATAGCACAAAATAATTCTAAATCCCCAATGAGTAAAAAGCATCAAAATGGACCTGTGAAAGAACTAGCTCCCATGAGGAACAGTACATACTTTGTACAACCGAAGACTCTGTCTCCAGAAGAAAGCAATAATGAAAACAATGCATGTATGACTGCTTAACCTGCACTTCATCACACCAATATACAACTATCAATTACTCCATTAGTTGTCACTGAGCTAATTGTTTTTCCTGATACCATGTGACTAGTATAATAGCACTACAATGTTTATACCTTTGATTATTGATTTCCCTTAAATTCTGCATAATTAACCTATAAACATCAAATATGTATATATGCAACTTTTTAAAGATAATTCTTACCAATGAAAACTGTTCACAAAATATTTTCTCTAAAATAGGAGTTTATTAATGTAAAACTTGTAAAATGAAAATAATTTTTTTTAATTCACAGAATATTGTGTTTACCATTTAGTAACACATTACATATTATTACATATAGTAATATTTCATCAAACCTATCAAACCCAAAAATAATTTTTAATTTATCTCTAAAAAAATTAATATTTCTTATGCAATATGCATGCAATTTATTTTTCAAAACATCTGTCATTTCTGAGAAATGCTCATTTGAAAAATTTGTCATTTGAGCAAGTTACCTAGAACCTACCAAAATGGAGAATTACCATGTTATCTCAATGGAAATAAAATATGTATTCAGTGGCAAAATGTGATTGAAGATAAATTAAAGATCACAATTCAAATCTATTTATAACTCAATTTTTACAATATTCATTCAATATTAAAAGAAATGTGGAAGCTGGAATATATAATAATAAATTTTCTTTCATAAAAATCATTCTTAATTGCCTAATATGAAAAAAAAATCATTATGCAGACTTTTATAAAATGCATATTTTATTAAATGGTTTAAAATAATACTTGTTATTTAAGTTTCAATTAATTTCTGAGGGAAATTCTTATGACGCAGGTTTTATCTCACAAAGTCAAAAATAATTATCCGTACACAGTTCATTTTTGTACAGATGTAGGAAGTCGATAAAATTCTATCTCTATCATGCTATGAACTGATGCTGCAATAAACTGGCATCACAATGAATCAATGTTTCAATGAATTGACCACGATTAATTGACATGCAATGAATTGATGGGACACCCTTTTGCCCAATAGTTACAACAGAGGTGGGCTGTCAGAGAGCAGCATCCAAATGAACTGGACAATAAGTGTTAATTTACAGTGTTATGCTAAAATTTAACAAAAGTAATCAATTGATTGATTTAATCAAAAAATTTTAGTTTTTAAATGTTGGATTGGCTGTTTTACCTCTCGCAAACAATGGACTAAATGGTCAAATCACAAACTTCAAAGCCTCAGAGAAGGTTGGGGAAGTGGATACACTGGACAGCAGCCTTCTGTCAATACCATCCAGCATGTTTTTCAACATGTACAGTCTGTGGTTCTGCACACAAGACATAGCTTAACATTCCATCCAATGAACAGCAGCCTTTCCAAGCCCATTGGTTCCTCTTTTATCACTGAGGGCAGAATGGAAGTTAGCAGAGAAAATTAATTATGAACACAGGAACAGTTGGTATTCGAATCTGGGAACATCAGATTACAAACCTGTTCTGATCCAATCTTCACCCTTTTAAAGTATTATTTATGATCAACCCAAAGTGTATAAAAGAAATGTGAAGCTTTATATGTAGGTTAGCAATATATATTATTTAAAATGTATTTAATAAATTTATCTAATCCAAGGTTTGGAATTAATGTTGCATTCACATATCTTATGTAACGGTAATATATCTAAGTACTAAGGCACTCTGTGCTATTATGCATTTCATATAATATGCATTTTGAAAATAATATATTATTCACTTGAAGAATACCTGTCCTATAAAGTTCCCAGTCACCCTCAGGATGTTTGGCCATTTCTATCTGATATGTCACTGGAACTCTTGGGGCATTTGGCACAGATGGCTTCCATGCTAAAGTGAGGTAGTTGTCATTCATGCGCACAATTCTTGGCTTGTCAGGCAGTGGAACTGGAGCCCCTAATTAAAAATAACAATTTCTATGTAATTAATAATTACCTTAAACATGAATAATAGACAAATTATATTGAATTGAGAATCAATTCAAAGGAAAAGTTCAGTTATTTCATTCCTTTCTGTTTTTCTACATTGAAGCAACCTCTTGATTTAAGCTCATGAGTTTAATCTGAAATAAACTATTGAAAACTCATATTTTTTTAAGTTTCAAAAATTTTTCCAAAATTTTAGGCAAAAACTGCTATTTTTAAAATTAGAGTATTTTGGAAGTAATTACAGAGTAAATACATTTTTTTTGTTTTTTGTTTTATGCACCCTTTTCTGCCTTAAAACTATTTCAATACACCTGGCATTATTTTTACCATTCATCCCAGCATTCAATGGTGCTTTCCCACTACTTAAACCAAAATCATAACTAACCATAACTTCGTAAACATTCACTATATTGCTGTATGTAAAAGTACGTATATATGGCAGCCGCTGTTAGAGTATCCAAAGGATTTGTTGTAGAAGGATGAGAGATCTAACAACACAAGGGGCTGCTGTATATAAGTACCTTTACATACAGCAATATAATGAATGTTTACGAACTCTTGAACCTCATGCTGTGTTTCTAACTTTATTTGTAACCATAACTTATTTATGCAAAACAAAAAATGTGTTGGTAAACTAGGTCATGGCTCAGCAATAATCAGACAGCAGTAATTAATAGAGTGTTGGCACATATGTACTTTCCTATTCAGTATTTTATTTATACCAAACCTATATTTTCATTTCTATAAATCTATATGATTCCATTTCTGTAAATTTATATGTAATTATCAATCTTTCAGAGTTATGCTACATCACTAGTTATGATGATGGCTAGCTTACCACTTGTTTGGTTTTTACTTCTATAGATTTAGTGATTTTATTCCCAAATATTTATATGTTGTTGTTGACTTTCGGAGTTATGATACATCTCGATTATGATATTTATTTATTCAAATACTATTTTTGAGATATAAACAATCATAAAGATATGCATATACATATACATATTTCTGCAACAATAAAGCATTTATTTTTGTACATATCATACCCCACCTAATCCTTCTAGTTAGGCCCACTTCCAAATTCCACAGTTCTAATGTGGCCCACCCACAAATCACTCAATGCCATCTTTTTGTACTAGTGCCACCAAAAAGAGATCTCAAAAATAAATTGCTTTTAGGATTAATAAAAATATTTACAAGGACATAAAATAATATATATATGGAGGTAGATTACATTACATGGTGCAGTTTTCAGAGGCCCATAGAATATCATACCTTTACATCGCCACTAATCATGCTCAATCTGGTGTCCCCGTTGTGCAACAATTACCCTACAGCACACTTTTCACTGTAGTGGGCTTCTGTGAAGCATTGTCATATCTAATTGGTCTCATTCCTCTTTACAAGCTTTCCATAATCCATCAACAGTCTGTAGTCAATGTTTACCCAGAGCCTGTTTCAAGAGTCCAAATGTGCAAAAGTCCAAGGGCATACAACCAATCAGCCTATCACAAGTGTTATAGAAAATGTGCCAAATGTTTCATGGTCATTGCTGGGTAAAGTATCCAGTGACTTCACAAGAATGTCTTCGAGAGGTATAGAATGGATTCCAGTTTCCTCTGCCACATGTTGAAAATATGTGCACATACACTCTGATCAGTCAATTAAAACCACCTCTGCATTATGCAAAGAAATGCACATGCAGCCAATCAGTGTCACATGCTAAGGTCGCGACGTATATAATACCTGTGTCGGAGCTCTCGTAGGCAGTATTTAGTTTCATCTCAACATGGGAAAAGCAAAGGATTTATCTGATTTTGACAAAGGCCAGATCATTATGGCAAGACGCCTTGGTAAGAGCATCTCTGAAACAGCAATGCTGGTAGGGCACTCACGCTATGCAGTAGTTAGTACCTGTCAAAGATGGTCCAAAACAGGTGACACTTCGAGCTGTTGACAAGGTGTGGGCCAGCCACACCTCATCGATGCCAGAGGTCAGTGCAGGCTATTTCGTTTTGTCTGCAGCAACAGGAGGGCTACTGTGGCTGATATTACCCATAATTTCAATTGTGGTAAAGGTCCCAATGTGTCCAAACACACAGTTCATCATAAGCTCTTGGATATGGGTCTCCACAGCCATTCACCGTTGTTAACACTTGCAATGGGCATGTAATCATCGACATTGGACCATAGAAGACTCGAAGAGGGTCACATGGTCAGACGAATCCCGTTTTCTGTTACACCATGTGGATGGATGAGCTCGTGTCTGACGTTTACCCATGGAAGCCTTCTCACCTGGATACACTATGGGATGGATCCACGCGGCTGGAGAGAGTGTGATGGTCTGGGCAATATTTTCTTGGGGAACACTTGGACCATGTGATGGTCCACCACTCACTTTGCTTAACCAGTTTTGATTTATTTATGTTATATTTATCATTTTGGGGATTATTTCATTTTTTTGGACTGTTCAATCTTTGTTCCGAGATGCAGGAGTTGTGCATGCACAACTCTGATCTTTTGATTGACAACCGCTAAATAGCATGTCCAGGACACAACCTCTCTTGCGTCATAGCTTGCACAATCATCAGTTTATGCAAATGTCTTTCCTGGCGTGCAAGAGACACATGCCACTTGTTATAACTATGTGACACTGGGTCACAGAGTTAGTAGACGGAGTAGTTGAGATGTAGTAGCAGAGTTATTGTGAATCAGTGTAGAGAGTTTTTGTCCAAGATGATATTAGTTCAGATAGATGTGAGTTGCTAATGTATTCGACCATCGAGTTTGGTGAGTTGAATTTTTGGAAATACATTTTTTGTTTTAGAAACTTTTGAATCTTTGCTATTTTTTCTCTTGAACAACGTAAATTTTTTTATTAGATTTACTTTAATTGAACTTGGCAATAATTTTTGGATTCTTACTCAATAAGTAATGCTTGGTAAATACTTAATGAACCCTATTTCAACTTTATTTGGCAAGTTATTATTGCCTGGTGCCAGATACAGCTATCCAGAATTTGAATAAATTTGGATCAGACAAAAGGTCCAAACTTTAAAAGTTAATAATCTTTGGAGCATTACAACCAATTATCCCTGTAGAGCAAACTATGACAGCTGTCACCTACCTGAACATCATGGCTGACCAAGTATACCCCTTTATGGCGACTGTATTCCCTGCCAGAGATGGCGTCTTTCAACAAGACAATGCCCCATGTCACACTGTGAAGAAGGTTTAGGAATGGTTCCTAGAACATGATGAGGAATTCCATTTATTGCCATGGCCCCCAAATTCCCCAGACATAAATCTTATCGAGAATTTATGGTTTGAGTTGGAGAAACGGGTAGAGCAGCATCACCTGAACCATGTAATTTATGGGAATTGCAGGATCTTCTGTTGCAGTCATGGTACCAAATATTAAGCGACATCTACCAACATCTCGTTGAATCTATGCCTCATCAGATGAGAGCTCTTTTGGCGGGAGAGGAGAACCTCCATCATATTAGGTAGGTGGTTTTAATGTTTTGGCTGATCAGTGTAGATGCTGAGGTATGACTTGAAGGTTTCTCTTTATGCTAACTATAGTGTTTATGTCTGTATCATTCAAGGTAAGCAATTCATTCCAGTATATAGACCCCAGGACGTATATCTGATAGTAGAGGGAGTTCACTCTGGTGTTCTATTCCATCCTACAGATTTGCAACTTCCCATTATATTGTACCCAATGGCCATAAAACATTTGGCACATTTTCTATAACACTTGTGATAGGCTGTTTGGCCAATTGGTTGTAAATATATTGACAAGGACTTCTTACAGTTGTCTAAATAGATTATTCCTCATCCAATGTGGCAAAATTTTCCCACTTGTCTACCACCAGGTGATGCTCACACAGCTAGCAGCAATTGGTATGCAGTTCCATTACATGGTGAGCAGCAACTTGTGGAGACAGGACTTATATGTGCACTGTAAGTAAAGATTGTCTTGAATGATATTGTGTGATAGACAACTGGGAAACCTTTATCGCTTTAGCAAATGTTCTTTTCGGTTGCAGATTTTTATCCATTGATGGTTGTGCAGACCTTCTTGTATAATACAGTAAAATCACAGTGTATGTATCATAATTTAATAAAACTCTATAACACTGTATATAAATAAAACATAGCAGGAATGATGCAGTAAGAACTAACATGAATGGTAAAAATGAAGTATTAGGATCACATCTTTGCTAGACATTACTGAAGATGTGACCATGCTATAGGGTCACGAAATGCATCGGACCATGACAGAGCAGATACATCCAGCAAAAAATGGTAATGCTATATATACTTATACAACTAATTCTTCTAAAATATTACTATATAGGTCAAAATTTTAGTACAAGAGATAAAAATACAAATATAACCTTATACATTACCTAATAATCTGCACAAGCTCCAATAACTTGCTATTGTTCTAGTTTTATATAAGACTTATATAAAATTGGTAGCACAAGTAGGGAAATGAGTAAGGTAATAGGTAGCTAGTCAGACCTTGGTAAGGTAAGGTAATTTGGTAAGGTTAAGTAGACCACCTATTTGGAATAGTTCTGTGCACTTAAACGTTAAAACATCAAAGTTACTGACCTTGTAGGTTAGCAATATCTGTACACATAAAATCAATCACTGAACTGTAAAACAACATCAAAAACGTAATAACTTGCCATGCACAACCTTCATACCTGTAACTTAGAACAATTTTGTGCACGTACACTTTATAACATAAAGCTACTAACTGTTGTTTAGCAATAGAAAATAGTTTAGTATACAAAAATTATCAATGAAATGTAAAAGAACATCAGATATGTAACATCTTGCTTTGCATGGCAATTTGCCTTACCTAAAATGTGATACAATGTGAGCTTCTCTCTCATAAGTAATCTCATTCTATAGAAAAACAGAACTATTCTATGTTAAGAAGGCACTTTTGTATCATCAGCACCCAATTTTGAAAACTCTTGTTACCTCGGATCTTAATACTTCATTGTTACCATTCATATTGGATCTTACTGCATCATTCCTGCTGTGTTTTAATTATATACAGTGTTACAGAGTTTTATTAAATTTAAGACCTTCTTGATAGCATCTGGTATGTGCTGCTAGGTGTTCTATGTTTTTTTGATGCATTTGCAACAGTTTTCAGTGGTTTATCTCCATTTGCTGCTTCACCACATAGATGGCTTTTCAAGAAATCTAAATCCTCTGGCTTTGTAAATTTCTATAATTTGTGACTCGGAATATTGGGTGTTGGAATGGGCACAATGCACTCTTCCCAAAATATATTGATTCTTGGTGGCAAATTGCATGGTTTGTGTTACAAAACGGTACACATATAACTATGATCCACCTACATTGTTGCCCCAATTTATTCATTGTAGATTGCACATCAGCAAGGTACATTTGTACATGAAATCAGTGCCTTGTAATGTAATCAAATTCAGTACAGTGTAGAACCTGAAGTCATAACAGCAAAAGTACATTAAATAATGTTGAGCTACAATAATTTCAAAAGATTGAAGAGATATTTTTTGACGTATTTAATGAATATTAAGGAAGATATCGCTCAGAAGTTAATGTTGATCAATTTTTCCTCTAAAATTGATTGACGTTAATTTCAACTGATATCTTCTTTAATATTCATTAAATACGTCAAAAAATATCTCTTCAATTTAAACAATTGTATACTCAGAATGTACTTACCATCCTCATGACATGCTTGTCATTGTTTCTTGAGGCAGAAGCAGCTGGGACAAATACCTTCATGAGACACTGAGAATTGTGCACTGCTGGTAGAAGGTTCATAGCATCAATTAGAGGAGATCTTAATTGGCACCTGGTAGCTCAGTGATCCAGAGCACCTGACATTTTATCAAGAGGTCGTGGGTTCGTATCCCACCCAGCTCAAGGCAATATTTCCTCTAAAATTGATCGACGTTAACTTTAGAGTGATATCTTCCTTAATTTCAATAGATTTTATGAATTTAAAAAAAAAAATACTTAAATTCATTTTTAAAAGTATCGCTTGGGGATATGATTTTAATAATTAAAAATATTATAATTACTTATAAATGTTCACAGAGAGCAAAGAATTTCTAGCTTTAGGAGAATGGATTGCATTTCGATTCTATTACATGCAGCAGAGTGATTTATTGCATTTGGCTATATCTCAAAATATTTGGTGCAAGCTGCTGCTGATGGAATGTAAATGCCCCTTTGTTGTAAGGAGGATGAAGCAGAGAACTCTAAAAAAAGTCTGGAATTAGAGCAAACTAATTTTACGTCAGAAATGTCAATTTATTTGGAAGCAGCAAATCATTATTTATTAGGAAAGTATATATAGAGAATGCATATGCAGCAAAATTCATAATTCAATGTCTGTAGCTTGAATGGGGAAATAAAAAAACAACAAATTTTCCAATGCCGATGACCAGCGAAATGTCAAATTTGTGACATTCATAATATAAAATTCATAATAAATAATAGTGGTAAATGGATGGACATCAGTAGAGAATGTGTCTTTCTCCCACATCATGCTGATGTCAGTAGATCATTGTTGCCAATGGTTTAATTACTATGCAAGTTGTTGAAACAGTTTTTTTATCTCTGTTTTAACAGATTTCAGCATTCTGTAGTTACCCCGATACTTGAACAACAGGTCACAAATTTGTTACATAAGTTCCTTTTATGAGGTTCTACACTGTACTGAGGTTGATTATATTAGAAGGTCCTGTTTTCAGTAAAAAATTCAAATCCCTATCTGTAAAGGAATGGGATTTGTGAATTTGGGTGCAGGAAGGGACAGATGATGTCATTTATTTTGGCTCAAATCTGTCTGATGCTTGCAAACCTCTCCTTTTGAGAATGTATGGTTTTCTTATATAATACAGAATGGAATTATCTGGCAAATGTAAGGGAAATCTGTATAAGCTTGTTTTTAAAAGGAGGCCAAATTTATTCAGTCCCATTATATAATTTTCTTCAAATTTGGAGCTGGGCTGAAAAAAATATCGATTTTTTTGGGCTCTGAGTAACTTGCAGACTTATTTGCACAGGACAGGAACATAAAATATGGATCTGGCAAAAGTTGCCCACTTTGAGTCAGTTGATTGGGAGGAGAGCTGAATCTGTTCTGTTGTCATTTCTGTACCCATTTATTAGCTTTCTCTATTGTTTTTGGGTGGAAGCCATAGGATGCAGCAAATGCATTGAATGTTTTGAATTTTTTTAAGCAAAAACTCATTTGATGATGTGGTGAAGGACTTGTGGATGAGAGAATGAAAGGCTGCAATTTTGTATGCTTGTGGGGTGCACGAGTCCACGTGTATGATGGAGGGTAGCATATTGACGTGGTCAAAGCTCCTGTGTCATCTTTTTGGATAAAAACATCTAAATAGGGATGACATTGCTGTTTGCTCCTCCTTCATGAAATGTATTTCAGGATAGGTATGGTTGGCTCTATTAATGAGGCAGTTTAATAGCTCATTGCTCCATTCAAAATTAAAAATATATCGTCAATGTAGTGACACCAAAAGACGGGTAAAATTGCTGCCAAGCTGAGTAATTTTGTCTTGAGGTCTTGAAGGACAATCTCAGACAGGATGCCAGAATGGGGTGAGACCATGGAGGCATTCTATCCTCATTAATAAAGCCAACATTATTAGCCTACAAAGATTTCACGAAAGAGGAGGAAAACTGGTATGCCATCCCTTATTTAAATGTTTTTATCCAAAACGATGTTGTAAGAGCCTTGATAACGCCAATATACTGAAATCCTACCTAAGTACCCTCCATCATATGTGAGGACTCATGCACCTCTAGGCATACAAAGTTGCAGTCTTACATTCTCTAATCCATAGGTTTTTACCATATCACCAAATGAGAGTTTGCTTACAAAAGAAATTCGAAACATTCAATACATTGCTCTATTGCACAGCTTCCACCCAAAACAATAGAAAAGCTAATAAACAGGTATAGAAGTGACAACAGAATAGATTTGGCTCTCCTCCCAATAGGGGCGGGGGTGGCTCAGTCGGTAGCGCGCCAGGCTCGTAATCTGTAGTTCCCAGGTTCGAGTCCCAGCTGGGTCAGCGTTGAGATTTATCTCCGCAAAATTTACCCGCCCTGCCCACGGTCAGTAGGGGACACCGATGGGCTTGGAAAGGCCGCCGTCCGTCGGATGGGACGTTAAGCCGTGGCCCCATGTGCGGGAGAGCCATACCCTGTGCACATTAAAGAACACGCTGGATGGCCTTGACGGGAGGCTACCATCTGTCTCCCAACAGCTGTTCCAGTGGGTCCCCTCCCCCAAACTTCTCTGAGCCTTCGGGGTCCATGTGACCTGGCCATTTAGCCCATGGTGTGCAAAAAAGTGCAGCTCAGAGGTAAAACAACCCAACCCAACCCAATCCTCCCAATAACTGACTGATAATGAGTGGGCAACCTTTGCTGGACCTATATCTTATGTTCCTGTCCCATGTGAATCAGTAGGTAAATTACCCCACCCACTGTGCAATTTTCTTCTCCAGACGTGTCTGTTCTGAGCTACAGCTGCTGCATTTGGCTACTCTAGGCCAATTCTAGCAAGGCCCTGTTTGACATTGTTTCAGCCCAGCTGCAAATCTGAAGAAGATTATAAAAAGTGGGAGAAAACAAATTTAGCCTCCTTCAAAAATCAGGTGTATGCAGATTTCCCGTACATTTGATGGAAAATTCTGTTGTATATTATATCAGAAAAACCATACATTCTCTACAGAAGAGGTTCATAGAACATTAGGAGGATGTCAGCCAAAACAAATAAATGACTCACATTGTTCTGCTGCCAAGCTTACAATGCAACCCAAGTACCATAGACTGGGAGCCCACTACACTGCTAGCATGTGCATCCACTTACTATGTAACCATCATCCATGAGGCTATTGAAATAATGGCCTTGTCCATTCCCACCTGCAACTGAGACACTGGAATCACCCTTCACAACATGTGAAAAGACATTCTTTCCTAATGCACCACACAGTGTGGCTTCACTGAAGAGGGAGTGCTGTCCTTACTCTGAAAAGCTTCTGAGCTTGCTCCTAAAAACTCTTTTATATTCAGATAGTTTAAAGGATATACTTCAAAATTTTATTGCAAAATGACAGTGAACTTATTTTAATTTATATTATGTTTACATAAAACACTTACCTGTTTTTTTAAACTTATCAAAATCAACAAACTGGTTTCCTATTGGTGTAATGTATTTTTGATCTAAGCCTGAAAATTTCAAGGAAAAATAAAATTATTTAAGTAAATGCTATCAAAAATTTGCTTCATATATAGACAATAAAATTAATTGTGATCTTTGTTATAGGCATTATTTTTTAACATTTCAATGAAATTTGTCAATAAATGATATATTTCAGTATGTAGTTGTTTTTGCTGGTCTTACTGAGAGCAGTGGTCTGCAAACTGGAATGAATAAAACATTCTAAAGTGGGTGCTTGTGAAAGTCTATAAATATTTTTTATAGAATCATACATTTTATTCAGAATGCTAAAAATTAAATGCTTTCAAAAGCCTGTTTATACTTTTTAACTCATGATGATAAATATTCATTGCAAACTTAACATAGCAAAATTGATAAATATATATTGATAAAAATGGGTGACCAATCAGAAATTTTTGTGGATCACTGGTTTATAGCATGTAATACATGCATACTAAAAAATCTTATTCCTAATTAGTAACATCATCAAAAAAATTTTGAGCTCCATTTTTAACTTACTCATTTCAGTTTTTCTCTGTGCCAAAGTACATTTCATGATTTCACTTATGTGTTACAGGCTTTCAGAAAATATTTTCATAGAAACTTTTCTAACTTATTGATAACTTTTAATAAAGTATGTGTAAAGGAACTTTTAAAGATACACTTGTCCAAACAGCTCTGTAGCACACTGAATGTTTCACATTCATTATTCCTTAGATGTTTCATATTCAGATTATGTACAAACTACAGTTCTGCTATCACAAGAAAAAAACCGGACAGCAGTGTCGGATATGCCATGTAAACAAACGGTCAATTGCTCATCAGAGGAATCCAGCCAAGCCGCCATATAACTGATCATGTATCTTGAATAACCATCCTAGTGATCAATATAACTATCTCTGCATCTCAAATGGACTCTTTGATCTCTTGCCTGTGATCAGAGCTTTTCTCATGCATCCAACTAAAAATAAATTTATAGAATATTACTGATGATATGTTGATGCAGAATAAGTTGAATAAGTATATTTTACAACTAAAATTAACTTATCAAATACTAATTTAAATGGCCTAATAAAAGGACTGACATCTATTGAATCATCTATTAAAGTTAAAAAAATTTGCCAATATGATCAATGAAGCTTGTGAATAAAGACAATGTGGCACTGCTGAAGGATAATGAACATGAAACATAAAATGGGCTACATTGAGTATCCAGCTGTTTGAACTTGTTTAACCAAGTATGGGAGTTTTATGGCACATGAGCAACTTAGGTGTGACTTTAGCATATGAAACAGGAAAATATAGTGTCCCATAATGAGCAAAAAGGCAAATGCAAAAAAACAAAATGCATCAAAACAGGGTCAAGGCAGTAAATACTAGTAATAAAAATGCATCTAAAAATAAATTAATTAATAGAACATAATTAACAAAACATAAAATGTGCAAAGTGTATATATATATTTAATTCAGTAGTAAAGTATCACAGGAAATGTCTTGTAGACATGGGACTTATGAAATAGTAAGCTGAAAAAAATTGGTTTTGTCATGAGTGGGATATATCCTGGTATTGGGAGTAACTATAAGCATTAAAGTAAAAAACAATACATTTAAAGGCATGTAAAATAGCAGATAAACTGTCCAAAATATCAAAAACTGGGAATAAAACAGAATTAAATAAAAATGTTAGAGCATAAGAGACATATAATAAATTAGAATGAATAAAATATAAAGAAACAATTCAGGGTTAAAAAAAACTAAGCAGTGATTAAGAATAGTTAAATTATGTCACAAAATTCACATATAGGTTGATCATTCATCCACAAAAAAGTAAATGTATAAAAATAAATATATAAACTTAATATTAGTATGTAAAAGGTTAACAAATAAATATGCAATCCACATTACAACTTTCAAATGTTAAAACAGACATAAAAATTTATAGATTAATAGGAATTAAACTAAAACTCTCATTACATGCTGGAATTCTACCCGTTGAATGCAGAGTGAGAAACTGACTTACTTTCCTTTTGTCTTCCCTGAAAGAATTGCATGTTAGATTGCAGGCAAAGACAGCCAGAAAAATTACCTCAAAGCACATCCATTACTGAATAAGTCAAAACCAATTGCTTCATTGCCTTATGTGCATTTTCAAAGGCTTTTAGGGATTGAGTTAAACTGATCAATCTAAAAGAAAATCTGAAACACAATCTCTATATTCTTTCATGCTATCAAGAGATGCAACAAACTTTCATGAAACATTAAAAAATATATCCTTGATGTCCCCCCCCACCAGAAATTTTGCAACCCATCTTTTCCTCTCATAAAATGTGATGTTCTTCTCCTACAAAGACTGTGGAAAATTATTCCTTTTGCATTCCTTCTTATGGCAAGCCTAATTCTATCAATCGAAGTGGTCTCAATATCCCTGTTCTAAAACTAATTCTAACAGCAAGACACTTCTCATTGATAACAATATAACGTCTACAATATATCACTATTCTAAATCTCAACATGTTCTTAATCTTACACCATCCCGTGCACTATTCTTGAGGTATACTTATTTCTTATTGTGTAAGTAAGTAAGTCCACTAGAAGAATCATCTACTAGAAGTAATGCTAAACTAATTGCTATGAGCCTTCTCAATTCTCACACATGACTCAGTGATATTATAGAGAAATTATATAGATCCAACTCTCACACATGACTCAGTGATATTATAGAGAGCTTTCATTATGTTAATTGTGTCTGGTCATTTTGTTAAACTTGTCTGGTATACCATATCATCTCACAATCAACCACAAATTATGGTGGTCAACAGAGTCAAAAGCCTTTTTGAAATCTACAAAGTTAGTAACCACAGGTTTCTAAAACTCTAAACATTTCTCAAGTATTTGTCTAGGTGAAAAATCTGATCAATACATTCCCTACCACTTCTGAATCCACACTACTAATTATACAATCAGTGCAAAACTTAAAAATATTCCAAACACCACAATGTAATTCATCACCCAGTTTCTTAATTTACAGTCATGCAAAGAACTTTACCTAGAACAGAAAGTAGTCTGATACCCCTTTAGTTATTGCAAGAACTGATCACCTTTTTAAAAAATAGTGATAATAATAGCTCTGGTAAAATCATTAGGAACAATGACTTTATCATAAAAGGTATTTAAAATTTCATTCAGCCATTTGATAATGAAAACATTTCCAACTCGAAGCATTTCAGCAGAAATTTAATCTACCCCTGGGATTTATGTAGTTTAAGTTTAGAAATAGCCAAAATAACTTCAGATTGTGATATAGGGCCAATATTAAGGTCAGTAATGATATATCATAATTATAAACAATGGGAGTAAAACTAGCCACATTGTTTAGAACATCACTGAAATGATCAGCCCATCTAGCCATGACAAAATTCTCACCTTCAATAACCTTACCAAGTTTATCCTTCAACCCCTGTAACTGCCCATTTCTTCCCACACAAAACTTTAACTATCAGTCAAGTTATCAAGCTACAGATTCTTATCAACTGTTAACTGATCTTTTACACGTTTATTAAGCTCTTTGTAAAGCTTTTTGTTAGGACTGGTAGGGTATTGATTCAAATTATTCCTGCAATTCTTTCTTCAAAAATAAGCTCCAGTGCCTTATCACTTAAATAATTTTGCCTCCTCTGCTCCTTTTCACCCAAAAGAATATTGTTAGTTTCAAGAAAAACCCTCCTTGAAATGGTCCCATTCTCCCTCAATTTCATTAGTAATATTGAACATATTCATTATGCAATCAGCAATATTATACTGATAGTAATCTGACAGTAATAATCAATCCATAGTAAATACATATATTGCCTGCAGATATTTAATTCAATAATGACTAAATAACCAATATTGGTAAGCTTTGGCTATAACTTTGTCTTTCAGAGCTTTGGTGTTAAAGGTAATTTTTATTTTTAATCCTTAGTACAACACTTCCTAAGTTTAAGTTGCAAGATACTTTTAAAAAGGTAATGGTCAGATCCAATTTCAGCTCCTCTGTATGACCTGATATTCCTAACAGAACTAGCCCATTTGCTGTTAATTAATATATAATCAATCACATTCTTATGCAGCCCATCTGGCAAAACCCACGTGTATTTATATATGTCAGGTGTTTGTAATAAGTGTTAGTTATTATCAAATCATTAAATTTGCTTACCTGGAAAAGATGTTCCCCACTGCCATTGTAGACACCAATACCAAAGGGATCTATCACCTCTCCCCAAAGGTCAGAGTCAGTACCAACTATAGCATTGAAGTCACATAGAACAAAGGTTATATCTCCTTTCTTGACAGAATTCAAAATATCCTGAAGTTATCTGTAAAACATATCTTTCTCATAGTCATCAGCATTCTCAGAGGGGGCATAACAACAGATAACATTCAAGTCTTTAATGCTTATTTTAAATTTAGCTGTAAGAAGCCTTTCATTCATGCAGTCATGTCCTATCAGAGCATCACTAGCAAGTCCAGTGAGAAGCAAACCTACACCTTGGAGATACTTTCCATCTTCTTAAATCATTAATATCTATTAATTATTAACATTCTCTTCATTAATCTTAAGATTATTTTTAAGTATCTGAGCTTCATCTGTCCAAAAAGATATGATCAGCAGAATTATCACTTAGTTTTTTGTGTCAATTAGGAATACTTAATATTACATAAACAGATTGTATATTTTACAGCTCACCACACTAGTATTACAAGTGAGTAATTGATCATTAAGAATTTTGGAAATGAAGGAACCCATTGAAGAAGAACAATCCTCAAGTTAGTGAAAAAATGTGTAAAGCCAAGTGTGATAAGAACTTCACAACTTCTTAATATGTCAGGCCTTTGCCACTAAGCTATTAACTGCCAGTTAACCAGTTGCCATCTGACATGTTAGCATGGTCCTGAGTCTAGAGAAAAATTTGTCTTGAGCTAGGTGGGATATGAACCCATGACCACTTGATAACATATTTGCTCATTATTTAAAAAAAAAATATGAGTTTATATCCATCCAAATCAAGTCAGATTCCATTAGTTGTAGTAAAGAAGGTTGTCATTTGGGAAAAGTAGAGTGTAGGAGTAAAGAAACTGAAAATGGCCTGTAAATCTGATTACCATTGAAGGGCAATGCCATTTGTACATCATAGACAGATGATTAATCAACTCAGAGTTTGAGTGAAGTTGCATCATTGGACTATGTGAAGCAGGATGATCTAGTGATGAATTGCAGCACATTTGAGACATGATGTGCAAACAATTGGTTGTTGCTGGTAGCAATGGACATGGGAAAGTGTTTCACGTTGTTGTTCAGGATCAGGTTGTCCTCCAGTCATGTCGATAAATAGTACTGATATACTGATGGAGCACCACCAGTATATGTCAGTACCATTCATTACATCATACATGCTGGTATGTGAGGGAGGTGCTCTCTCCTCTATATACCAATCATTCAAAGCCACAGGCATGGAAGATTGTGTGGTGCAACAAACATATGCCAAATGGAGATACATCAACTTCATTATATATAAGTACTGCCAATGGAGCAGCATGCCAAATTGAGATATATCAACTTCAGCAATGAGAATCACTGATTGACAGATCAATCATGAAGGACTAGAAAATAGTGAACCTCAAAAAGCAGAGGTCTTAGATATTCAACATTCACATTTAGGATTCAGAACATTACACAATAGTTTGTTTCTTTCAGTCAAGTTATTTAGATAGTTTGCTGCATAAACATGATGTCACAATTCATCTATATGGGGCAAAATGATGGCAGCAATAAAAGAGCTTCCATGTTGTGTATCACTGAGTGCCATACAGAGCCTACTGCTGGGATCTTGGTATGGGATGCCATCTTTTATGACAGTTGGTTATCTCTCATAGTCATCATGGGTAATTTATAAACCCTGTTGTCTTACAATTCCTGCAGAGTATACCAAATTCCACATTACAGCATGATAATGTGAGATTGCATAGTATATGCATTGTCAATAGTGTCTGCAAGCTGTTTCCCCTGGTTGCCAGATCTATCACTGATTGAGCACATCTGGGACATCATGAAATGTCTGAGATCAGAACTGACTCCAACATAACATGACGGATCTTCAGGGGCAAGTGCAGAAAATCTGGAGAATCAGACCAGGATATTATCAGGAATCTTTTTGACTTAACTCCTAGCCATATTAGTGCTTGCATTGCCTTGAAAAGCAACTACATCTCGTATTGATGTTACTTTAATATCCATGTACCCACCTCATGTGATTTAATTTGTTACTTACACTAGTACTTTTTAGCACACTGCTTTTTGTCATACAGAAGACATTTCTTCTGGGTGGGGTAAAATTTTTGATGAGGAATGCATATTTATATATATATAAAACTCTATGAAATGTAACCGAGTGGTTAGCATGCTTGGCTGCTCATCAATGGGATCTGGGTTCAAGTCCTGGGTAAGGCATGGGTGTTTGTGTTTTTCTGCTGAGATTCTGCCATCCTCACAGACTTTCTACTATGATTTATAAACTGACAGGTTACTGCCAGACCTCTGAGGCAAGTAGCTGCTTGAAGGGTATTTATGTTATTTATCATTTTATTTAATTTTCAAACAAATTATGATCCCCACTATTATGACATTTCTTTTTGCCCAAAACCATTCTTCCTTTAGATACTGCCAGATGTCAACATATGGACATAACCACAAACTTACTTGTATCATATTTTATTCAATTATTTACTGTCATCATGCTTTTCATGTTATAAATCTTTATGAGTGAACATAGTGAGTGATGATTAATAACAGATTTATTTCATAATTTTCACTGCTGGGAGATTTATATCTCCTATGTTGCAGCTAGAGGTGCTAAATCGATAGGTGTGCAGTTAAAAGCTTAGATATATTTATCGCTATGGGAGGATAATCCTTGGCTGCTCTGCTCACATAGTGCTGCTGAGCCTTACACTCAGTTGCTGTGGTGCTCTAGTCATCAGTTCACCAGTCCGAAAGCATTGCCAGGTAGTCGTTGGCACTGTCCGCTGATGCATGGAATCTTCATCTGTTTAGCACATGGGGGGAGGCATTTTTCTAAGCATTTTGCAGAATGACATGCTATGGGGCACAGTCACAGTGGAGATGTTCTTCCAGCTTTAACTGTGATGTGTGGTAGAGGATCATCTTCTGCTGCTTTACACATTTGACATATATATTTCAGCATTTAGTGGTTGAATATGTCAAATGTGTAAAGCAGCAGAAGATTATCCTCTGCCACACATCACAGTTAAAGTTGGAAGAACATCTCCACTGTAACTGTGCCCAATAGCATGTCATCCTGCAGTACACTTAGAAAAACACCCACTATGTGGCTAAACAGATGAACATTCTGTGCATCAGCAGCCAGTGCCAAAAACCACCTGGCAATGTTATCAGACTGGCGAACCGACGACTAGAGTACCACAACAACTACAGCGAGATACCAGCCAAGGATTAACCTCCCATAGCAATAAATATACCTAAGCTTTTAACTGCACAACACCTAAAATGAACTATTACCATTGGATCGTTTTAGCACCTCTAGCTGCAACACTGGAGACATAAATCTCCCAACAGTTATAATTGTGAAATAAATCTGTTATTTTTCATGTTATAAACTTTTGCCTTTTTAATCATTTCACTTTTTTCATTAATTTCTCAATTCATTCACTAATTTCTTTCTTACTTTTAAATTCTGGCCAACACTTGATTGTCCCTCCATATAGTTAATCTAACCACAGTAATCTATTCAATATCAGCTTCTTTTTTGGGGGTGGGGACATGTGTGTGTAAAAACATGATGCCACAATTCAGATTGAGATTCACTCATTACCAGGTCAATCATGCAGGACTAGACTATAGTGACTATAGTGAGACTATAGTAACAAAGCAGAATCTCAGATATTCAACATTCACATATACTGTAAGATTCAGGAGATTACACAATAGTTTGTTTCTTTTAGTCAAATGATTTAGATAGCTTGCTGCAGATGCTCTCTAATTGATCCATACAACATCACAGGTTTCTCAAACAGGAGATAAATTTAGTAATGTGTGAAGTTTGAAGATGATTTAAAGTCCGAAATATACCGATGTCCAAAAGTTAAGTATAATTACCAAACTGTTAAATATCTCACAAACGAATAAAATTTTAACATTACATTTTGTATGTCAATTAAATAGGATATCTAAAAAATTTTTCATCCCATCCAGTTCCCAGCATGCATTCTCGAAGAACAATCTTGTTATTGATGACTAACAACATATAAGTTGAAAAGACACTTAAATGTAGAGTTTACTGCACATCAGACACACAGCAGTATCAATCTTTTCTTTATCTATTCTGGTATGCAACAAACTCTGCATGTAATCTACTTGTGCACTACCAACTTAACATCTTAGCAATGCTTCTGCACCTGAAACACCCCATCATTCCTCTAACAAAGGATTCTTTTCAAGTCAGCCCAGAATGCTTAACCACTCATGAACTAGATGTCACTTGCCTTATATTCTAAAAAAAGTTCATATAAAGTATGTATACTATTATGCTTTGGCACAGATGTATACACATGGAAAATATATGTGGTACTGACAATTATCTTCACAAGATGAATATTCAAAACACACACACCAAAATATTATTGGCTCATTTTTTTCCTAGTTACTAGGCATATGCATTTCGAATTATACAATGACTTTTGATTTAACAACTTATTGCAAATCTTCGAATGCCACAATGTTGCAATTTCCAAGTAAATCATAACGTCAATTGGCAATAAAAATGTGCAGCAGTTATGAAATATAATTCTATTTTGTTTTCCCATCATCTGTTAATAATTAAGAATTTTTATCAGTTCTTAAATATCATCAGTCACTAGTCAGTTACAAGGAGTCATCTTACCTAAGGATCCTACATGCTTAGTTATTAATTTCTGTCTAATTGCTTTATTTTGTATTTTAGCCAATTCCATGAAAACTTAAATGGACTAACCAAAGTATTCTTGTCTGCTTTAAATGTTTCTTTTTTTCAATGGAAATTGGTATATCAAAGTACATATTTAATAGCATGGGAACTATGGGTCAATATCTCTCTCAGATAATGAAAAAAAATTAGTAATTATCATATTCCTACAAATTCCAAATTATATATTACTAATATTTTACAGCATACATTAAAATTAACAATTTCCTTAGTGAAATGTGACAAATTGATATAAATTACGTGGTTAAAGTAATTCAGTTCCAGTGGCTGAGTGGGGTGTGGTCAGTGACTCAGTCGACAGTGTGCTAGGCTTGTAATCTGCAGTTCCCAGGTTTGAGTCCCACCTAGGCCAGTATTGAGATTTACCTCTGCAAAACACCCTGCCCTGGGATTTACCTCTGCAAAACACCCTGCCCTGTCAGTAGGTGACAACAACGGGCTCGAAAATGCCACCCTCCATCAGATAGGGTGTTAAACTGTGGCTCCATGTGTGGGAGAGCCATGCCCTGTACATGTTAAAAAACACACTGGATGGCCTTGACGGGAGACTACCATCTGTCTCCCAACAACTGTCCACTGGGTCTCCTCCCCCAAACCTTCTCTAAGCCCTCGAGTTCCTTGTGATCTGGCAATTTAGCCCATTGTATGCAAAATTTGCCCATTGTGGCTCAGAGGTAAAACAACCCAACCCAGTGGCTGAGTTTTTAATGAGCTTGGATTTACAAACCTTTATATAAACAAAATTAAATTTGTTTTGTTAAAGATGTTTCAAACAGTCCACTATATTTTTTTTTATCTAAAACAGAACATTTAGATTATCAATATAATGATATTAATAAATAGTAAATACACAGAACTACCTGTTGACTTTGAACTCAATAAATCATCATTAACTTCAAAGTTGACAGGTAACTCTGTGAATTTACTATTTATAGATTAAACCATTAATAATGCTTTAGTGTAAGAAAATTTTCAGTTACATCTTACTCAGCGCAACATAAAAAAGTAAAGTTGCCTTCCCTGATCATAGATGATGCCAGGAGAAACAAAGATGGGATATTGATAAGTCACATTAGTGGTTGAATGACGGAGTTGGCATTAGTCTAGTAGTCTAAGAATACTCTGGCATGAACCTGAATGTGCGTTCAAATTCCCCATGTTGGCAAAACTAATTTTTTTTCACAAAACTATTTATTAATGATATTATTTTCAGGATTTATATTTCCATTACCCATTAAAACTTTACATGGCATTTCAAATTTACTTCAATCAAAATAAGTTAGATCTGAAAATTTTATTTTTTTTTAATTACAACAACATAAGCAGAGTATCTTTTATAGTGAAAATAATTTAAATTCTTAATAAGGCATTATATATTTTGAAAAAAAAATGTTTCTTACATTTTTATGTAATAAAAAGAGAAGTTGTAAATAGCAGTGTAAATGTAAGTACAATAACAGTGTTGTCATAAAATGACACTGAACACTTTTGACTGTTAAAAAATAATTTTACGAAAGAGCATTGCTCGATACTTTCAAAGAGCTCACAATAAAAGTTAAAGACATTTTAAAATGATCAAATAATTTTCTATGCTAGAAAAGTAATAAAGTGGCACACAAAATACCTAAAAACTGTTTCAGCAGTGTCACTTTATGACAACACTGCTCATCAAAAAGAACAGCAATAAATAAAGCAAACACATTCTCTTTTTATTTTCAATTTTAATAATGCTAAAGAAAATACATCAATACAAACAACCCATGATATAAGCAGCATATGAATAATGAACATACTTCACAACTAGAATGTGAAATTTAATTTTTGGAATAAATTATAAACAAAGTATTTGAATATTATGTTACATTAAGCTGCCTTTTTTTTAATATAACCTTGCTGAAAAAATAGTGCAATAATTCACTAACTACACATACAGTGAGCAACAAGGCAAAGCATGCATGATCTTATACATGCACACTATAAGCTTTAACTCAGTGAGCTCTTTGAAATGTTATTTAAGGTATTCAAAATGTAGAAATGCTGTTATTTTAAATGATCAATTTTGTTTACTACAATTAGAATATAAAATATTATTTTACAGCTGAACAAAAGAAAACAAAGTTGCTATAAAGTTGCAAAATGTTATGGAAAAATAAAAACTTAAGATTTTTGCTTTTCAATATCGAAAAATAAATACAGAAGTGAACATAAAAAGAATTAAATTTATTAGAAATTCCTAGCACTGCAAAATAGTAAAAAAGTAAGATTAAGACTCTTTGAAATGCCTATATCCTCTTCTTCTGCATCAGTAAAAAATATAATACTTTTATGCTCATAGAAAAGCATACAACTATGCCTAGTACTTCATCCTAGCAATAGATCATCCTCATGACAAAAAAAATTCTAATTTGCAAAACAGGAATTTACATTTGTGTTGATGATGAGTGCATATATCAAGTTGTGCATATTATAGCTAGCAGTATAAAACTTGTTTTACAATTCTTTTCGATTGCAATCATCTAATGAACGGAAATTTAATCTACACACACAAAAATTTGGACTGATATGCATTTTTTGGAACAGAATATTTCTTTGCACAGCTCTCAGTGAAAGGAGCAGCAGTATCAGTTGAACTTTATCATCTCTATCATTTTCATAGATGATACGGCACAGATGACACTGGGTAGCCTTTGTGAGAATTGTGGTAGAAAAGTATTGTTCATAAGTATTGCTTTGAACATAATTTTTTTTTGCAAATTAAACTTTTGGTGAGAGGATGGTTTGTTACCATGCAGATGATGTACACCTGGCAGCATTAAAGTATTACATTATTTATCAGCATTATAAAGAATATTCTTCTGAATATATTTTCTAATTAAGTTAAGATTTTGTAAAAATCCACAGACTCGAACCAAGGAATTCAAGAACTCGAATCAAAGACTCGAACCAAGGAACATCAGATTATGAGTCTGACCCACTAGTGACTGAGCCAACCCTCATCTCACTTATTTTATTATTAACAAAAAATGATTCCAATAGTGTTTACATCTTGTCTAATAAAGGTCTATAAAAATGATTTACTTTTGATCATATTGATAAATCCTTATGAAAGCATATGTGTATAAACTGACAATATACATTAGAAATTGCTAAATTTATTATAAAACTAAATGTCTCTGCAAAAGTTTGTAAAGGTTCACTATAATGCTGCAGGTAAAAGTACATATAGACAGCAGCCGTTGGTGCTGTTCAAGTCTCCAAAGGATTTTTGCAGAAGGAAAAAAGAAGCACTTACTTAGAGTTGACTTCAATGCATTGGCGTTGCAGTCAAGTAAGCTTCCGGTTCTCCTCTTCTTTTGACAGCTGTCTTATGCACTACTTCTCCTCTTCCTTGACAGTCATCAAAGTAAGAGGAGACTTGACCACAACACCAATGCATTGAAGTCAACTCTAAGTAAGTTCTTCTTCTATCCCTCAGCAAAAAATCCTTTGGACACTTTAACAACACCAATGGCTGCCGTATATACATACTTTTTTCCTACAGCATTATAGTGAATTTTTACAAACTCTTGAACCTCATGCTGTGTTTCTATCTTTATTTTGCCTCTACAAAAGTTTTAAGCATTAATAATTCATGCAACATGTTGCCATCTTAATGGCCAGTAGTGTTGTGTTGGTTTGCTATTGCACTAATGTTGCTTGAGTCTGAGTTCAAATACTGCGTAGTGGCTTGTATTTTTTTTACCTCTGAGAGGCTTTGAGTATTACCCAATACCATTGGAAAATAAAGAAGACTATTATTATAATAATAAGTAGATTAAAGTACAGTAAATCCTCAATGTTCATAAGATTTGCATATTGATTTTAAATGTTTTTCTAATTTGCAAGTTTTTATATTTTCATTTACAGAATTTAACTGCTATATATCTAACTGTAAATCATCCGTGAAGTATCTTTTTTGAATACAACAAGCATAGTTTGAAATACAAAAGTACAATAAATGATCACAAGATTAAGTCACAGATTGAGCTACAACCAAGGAAATGACTAAAAACGATCTTGCCAAGCTTATTAATGAGGATAGTGATGAGGAAGAGGGATTGCTGCAATGGCTATTCTCAACCTGAAGTTTTGAATGAAATAATAAAGCTGTAGTTGGAGTTGATAGATAAAGTGGTGGATGTGATCTTATAATGGAGAGAAGCCTCAAATTTAATTCCTTCAGACTCGAATTTTTGTTTATAAAAGAAATTTTGACACCTCACAAAGGAGAAAAAAGGAACATAAAAGTAAATTATAATTTATATGCACTTTGTCATGATACACACATTTTGAATGATACCTGCAAAATGTACACAAAACAGCTGTTGTGTTTCCTGTGAAATGCAGCAAAATAGTGGTCAGACAGAGATCTTCAATATTATCTGTAATTTCTATTATATTCATAGATGGCAAGTTGGGTTGTTTTACCTCTGAGTGGTAGTTTTTTGCACACCGTGGACTACATGGCCAGGTCACATGGACCCCGAAGGCTCAGAGAAAGTTGGGGGAGGGGACCCACTTGAACAGCTGTTGGGAGACATATGGTAGCCTCTTGTCAAGGCCATCCAGCGTGTTCTTTATCGTGCACAGGGTATGGCTCTCCCACACATGGGGCCACAGCTTAATGTCCCATCTGACGGACAGTGGCCTTTTCCAAGCCCATCGGTGGCCCCTACTGACAGTGGGCAGGGCGGGGAATTTTGCGGAAATAAATCTCAATGCTGACACAGCTGGGACTCGAACCTGGGAACTACAGATTACAAGCAGCATAGATGGCAAGAAATTCCATTTCATTCCTGTATACTAAAAACTGGTCAACACTTTGCAAACGCTGCAAGAATGCAGGCATCTCTCCTTATGGTTAAAAAACAAACTAAAAAGCAATGTACAGTGTAATGCACACAGTGTCTGAAGAGGTTAAGAGGGAAACTGAGGGTACATCCCATGCCTACATTGAAATTGAAAACAAATGACTATCACAGGTTTTTTCTCATCATAAATCCTCTGCTACAGTTAGCAACAGTCCATTTCAGTTACCTTCGTAGGAGAATATGGAGTGACCTTACTGGCATAAGCATATTATGATTTATTGATTTTTATATGTGTTCTCAAATATTTGGCCTTTTTACTCTCCATTACATTTTATTGAGCAATAAACCTAACACCCTGTTTTCAATTGAATTATGGTCTAAATATCTGCAAATTTCACATTCTCAAGAGTTGACAGGAATGTACCCTCATGATTGTTGAAGGTTTACTGTATTTGCAATTAGTTGTTTTTCAATGAGTACAACAGAAAATTTACCTTGCATGTAGTCAGCAGTAGGTAAAAGGTCTTAAATGTACTTTAGAATATTGCCTTGCTGTTTCAGACAAATCAGTTTTCTTCATTTTCCTTTTTTTTGTCAAAATCTTAAGTCAGTTTCCTAAAGAGTGGTTATTAACTTTTTTCATATTGTGGCACATAGTACTGGTACATTTTGTTGTAAAACACCAAAGTTAATGAATTTAATAATTAGAAAATAATGAAGTAAATTATAATTAAAAATAAAATATATCTATAAATTAAAGTGATTAAAAATGGTTAAAAAAAATTTTTGTTACAAAGTTATTGGGAGATTTGCACCTAATGCACCCCATACATTTTCAAAACTCAAGATCAAATGATTTATAAGCAGACATATAGCTCAATATCATGTAATTTCAACTTATTCTAAATCTTTTTTTTTTTCCCAAGTTGACATCATGAATCACAGTTTGAATTGTTACAGCATACCTGAGGCTTGTCCAATCACACTGGTTGGAAATGTCGTTAAAGAACTCCAAAAAATTCCAACTAATTAAACTATACTTTTTAATGGTAGCTATGGGCATCATATGAATTTAATATTTATTACTTACAATTAATGTCACTGTGTGAAAAAGTTATAATGGTGTACCCAATGTTTAACCTTTTGATGTGGGTTGGGACAGCAACTGTTATGAAAATTTTCTGTCAACCCATGGGTTCAGACAGATTTCTATTGGTCCAGAGGTGATGAAAATAAAACTTATTCACTTTCAGAATTAAGTACATTAGGTATATTTCCATGAAATTCTACAAGCTCTTAGAGTCCTGAGTGTGTCTAGGGTATTTTACCCATTATATGTACTAATTGGAATCAATAGGCTTTGTAAGTCACAACAAGAATCACTCCAAGGAATAATCCCTGCATTTAACTTTCTGCTTACTTCAAACAAAAAACTCCACTTAAGATAAGCTATACACAAAAAAAGATTACATTCCCTTTTAGTATTTCTCAGAGGGTTACCAAAAGCTCAGTTTCCAAAACACAGCATTCATGTTGATAGATTAATAAATCCAAAGTCATAAAGGTCTAGAATATTGCAAAATTTTTCTCTCTGTCAAATTCTTTTAATTAAGAAATTGATGCATTCTATCATTTTAATTCCCTTTTCAAAGATCCCACTGTTATCGTCCCCCTGTTCATAGGTTATATCCTGCTTCCAACCTACAATCTGAAATCAGGAATAATACTTTAACTTTAAAGCTAGGACGTTATCAAATTAGGATTTATATGCAATTTTTAAATTATACCACTTTACCCCACTGAAAGATCTCTACCATTAGAAACTTTTTTACCCCACTGAACCATCAGAAACCACTTTACCCCACTGAAAGGTCCTACCACCAAGTAGATGTAAATATATACATTGTAAAATGATACTTAAACAGCAAAATATAGAATAAAACATAAGATAGCTTTATGATTTATTAATTTCATGTTATTAAGGGATACAGACTGCACTAAGTTACTCTTTTTCTGTTATGAACTGCAAAGAAAACTATTTGGAGACCACTGCACTATAGCATCTGTAATTATCAAACAATACAAGATCTGTTTTGTTATTAAAATAAATTTTATCCTTCTTCTGAATGTAAAAGAACATTAACCTTAAAATATTTGCTCAAATCTGTGCAATGGGCTGAATTTAAAATGCTAAACGAATATATTAATCATTTGCTTCAGGAATTGATTACAGTAAATTTGAGCTTTACATTCATTAACCACAGAAAATTATTATATCCTATAAACCCAAAAATGTGCTCCTCTTTGCTTTGGAAACTGACTACACCCAAAAGGCATATCTAAACACAATAATCGTTATACCTTAAGTGTCCAGTATGTGATACCATCTGTTAAAAGTTTGTATAATTAACAACCATATTATATTTTATCATTCATAATTAAAATTTACAGTTAATGTAGCACTGATTACTATTAACACTCATAACAAGCAGCAACTAGTAGGCTATTAGCCCTTCCATGGCCCAACCTGAAAAACAGGTTTCTATCCTAAATTAAAAAGGTATTGTATTTTTAACACCTCTATAAGTTTTTTCGGCATATATATTAAAATTTTTAAAATTCGATAGTTCTATTTTTTTAAAAATAAAGTTTGGTGTGTTGTACTAAGACCGTATGCATATGTCATCAGCTCTCACAATTCAGATTCTCTGAACATATATATACGGGTTGGGCCCTGGAAGGGTTAGTAACAAAATAAGATAGACGTAGCACATACACAATACTTAATGCAACCTAAATATAGCATATGCATTCAAATCTAAAATAGTGCATGCATGGAAATAATGCAAAAAGTGCATTTCAGATGAAAGGTAGAAAGTCATGCATTTGTTAACAATAAATAACATATTATAGATCATGTTCCAGATCTATTGACTGCTCTAATTCTATTCACAGAACATATCATGCAACGTTTCATTTACACCAAGGAGAAACCTTTATTGAAAGACAGAATAGTCTGTAAATGCAACATGCATAAGCTGAAATTTTCAAATATCTTGAAATTTCCAAATATTCCAGAATAAAGGTATATATCAGCTGAGTTTGAAGAGTTAATAAATATATTAATTTACTATTAAACAACAGAACTATGTCATGAAATTTAAAAAAAAAAAGTTCTAACACACGATTCCAACTTTGATTGCTATTTTTGCCCCATTCTTAAATATAGAAATAAATCAAGATTTAACTATGCAGGGCAAGTGTTGAAATTCTGATGATATAGATGCTACAAAAACTTAAATATAGAACAATTCATAAACATCTGTTAAAGAAAACATAGCTCACAGCTTAACTTATTATTACTCAGTGTCTTATTTCCAACAAATACAATAAATTATCTACTGCATTTAAGAAAATATTGAATAGTTTAAAGTATTTGAGAGAATCCAAGATATTTTGCGATTTCTTAAAATGTTTCTATATTAAACTCAGTGTTGTAGGCAAAGGGGAGGGGAGAATTTGGCATTTAACACATCCACACCTTCCAAAAATCTTGACTATGCCATTGGTTAAGCTAATAGCATATTTATGGTATCTAATTAATTTGCTTTTGTGGGTAAAACTTACACTGAAAAAATGGATGAGTTGTTTTACCTCTGAGTGGTAATTTTTGCACACAATGAGCAAAATGGCCAGGTCAAAAGCACCCCAAGGGTTCAGAGATGGTTGGGGGAAGGGAACCCACTAAACAGCTGTTAGGAGACAGATGGTAGTCTTCCTAAAAGGTCATCCAGCATGTTCTTTAAAGCAGGCAGGGTATGGCTCTCTCCTGCACACGGGACCATGACTTAATGCTGCATTCGATGGATGACAGCCTTTTCAAGACCATTAGTGTCCCTTTCTGAGATAAATCTCAATGCTGGCACAATTTGGACTAGAATGTGGGAACAGATACCAGCTTGGCATGATACCAACTGTGCCACCCCTGCCCCCTGAAAATAGGCAATGGATGATGAAGATGAATTGATTGATTCAATTTGTATTTGAGGGATAATATAGATAGTCTTTAAAATAGTAATCAGAGTGTACTAGATGTTTAATTTATGCAACAGGATAATTTTGCACTGAAGAAGAGCACAATAATTTTCAATGATAAGTTAAACTGTGACATTGAAATCTTTTAAAGGATCACTAAACTTTTCAAATTTATTCTGTTTTCTATTTTTAAAAACTTCATAGTCGAATTCATAAAGCTATAATACAGGTGAGGATTCAAAGTTTTGAGCTCAAAACACGTACTAAATTAACATGTAGCATATTTATCAAGACCTTGCAAGCCTAGTTTACAAATCATGAATGTATATGATTCCTAAAATCAATATAGTGATTTGAGTGAAATTTCAAGCTTTCTTTCATACAATATAATAACCATATTATTATGCTGCAACATGGAAAACAAATTTAAAACTAAAATAAATAAAATTACTGAATTTTATGGTATTATATTAATATTTCAATTCTTTAGGACTATGAAAAATGAGAGAATGAGAAAATGAGAAATAGCATCATTAGACCTTGTAAAGAACTGTACTGCAAAATACATAAAGCATTAAACATACAAAACTGATTTAAAAAACTCATCAGTAACTACAAGTAAAATGTAGATGGACTATTGTAAAAAAAAAATACTTGTAGGGTAAAAGCTCATTAAAATGTGTGAAAATACTATAAGAATCACCTTTAGAATGAGATTTTTTAAAGGTCCCACCAATTTTATTTGCTATGTATTATTCAATTTCTGCATAATGTATTTAAGAATAAATTCAAAGGAACGATGCTGAAATTGGTCTTTTATATGCAATATCATATCTGCTTTATGTATAAAATTATTATTTGAATAGAAATAAAAAAACTTAAAGCCAAAGTGATGATAAAATGTAGAGGCAATACAAAATGACTTATTTTCTGAACCATGTGACTTCCTAGAATCATAAAGTTCGCTTTCCCAACCAATTAATGAACAAATTTTTAATGCAAAAATTCAGATTGTATTTCATTCTGAAACATTTATATTGCAGAAAACACCCAATATAATCAGTTACCAAAATGCCATGCCAACTTCTTTATGGATTATTTAACAAATTTCATAAATAAGGTGAATAAATCAACAGTAATATTTTTCTAAAGTCTGATTCATTAATTTTCAAACTGAGTTTGTTTACATTTATTTTTAACATATATTGGCTCAACAACATCGGCACAAGGCACATCTAGAAGTGAGCATCAGAGAGCTCAGTTGGACTCTTGTAAGCATGTTGTAAATTTTTGCATGTTCACTGAGCCCACTGTTAAAACCAAAAGTAGCTTCATTTTATTTAAAAATATTTCATTTTTTAAATTTAATAATAATATTATTTAACAAGAACTGAAGTAAAAAATACATAATGGATCCTCATTTGACCCAATTAAAACTTATTACATGATTTCATCTCCCCCACCTCCTACTTTTCCTCAAATAGAGAAAAACCATTGTTAAAACAATTGGAAAGCCCATTTGCTTACTGATTGGCAGCAGACCATATGATGACCTTGACCTTTCTTCTCACAGAACTGATAGCACTTTAGAATTGTTGATGGATGCTCAGATATCACAGCTACAAGTTTATGAGACTGCAACCACTCATTGCTGTGTAATCATCGAAATTTTTTTCTTAAATGTAGTTTATTTTACAATAATTAATCCAAAAGGGCTGACTGGGAGATATTTAATTTTATGATTTATTAAACTGTAATAGTTTTTTCTTTTTGCATTTTAGCTGCAGAAGTGAAAATCAAGGACTTGTCCTATAGATGTCCATTAGAGTTAATTGTTTTAGTCCCTTCAATCTCATTGCAATGAACTTATACTGCATTATATTTTCATTGGGCAATGAAATGAAGGATCTACACTTGCTTCTGCTGAATTTCAGTGAAAAGTATGTACAGGACTGTATTCAAATACATGTATCATATGTGTTACATGATTTGACTTTGTTGAATAAGAGATCAAAAGACAATGAATTTGATAATACAGTATAAAGCTGAATGTGACAACTAAAGACAAGGGGAGATTCAACTATAATTAATGAAAGTGTCATTTACACTCTGTATCAACTGTGTTACCATTGAATCAACCCTTTGAATGTTAGACAATGGTTAACTGTTTTCATCATTCAAATTCTAGTGGTGTAGAAAATGTTAACCATTGCATAGTTTAGGGTAATAAATATTTTTTTGCATGAAATTTGACCCTTTTTTTAGCAGAATTTTAAAATCTACATTTAAAATCTCAACATAATTTTTTTTTACCTGTTGATTTTCATTTTTCAAGTAGTAAAAAAATACGAATAAAGATTATTGTTATTAAAAAACTAAATACTAAACATGTAAATAATAACAGAAATATCATGAACTATTTACATTGAACCTCCACATGGACAGTTTAACAGCATATAAGTAAGGCACTCTGAGCATCATTGCTCCAGTAATATATTATTAGATAACTGTATTATAATTGTGAAACTAGTTGATTGACTAAATTTTAAAGATGAATTTAAATGACTACTATATATTGTACAGTGCACAAATGGTAATTTATATAATTCTGTTTAAAACAGTAAATTTAGAAAAAAAAATGGTAAAATTAATTTGCCTTAAAAAACTTAAAAATTTTCATTTTCCTCTAATTTTCTTTGACTTTTCTGCTATTTAATAATTCACAAATAAATTCTCTTTCATTTGATATATGTTACACTTATTAGTTACTTCAGGATGGATAAGTTGTTATCCATCCTGAAGTAACTAATTAGAACTTTCATTTATTATGGTTTCTATTATTATTTATTTCATTTTCTGAAAACACTTTACTATTAATTTGGTCTCCAAGATGAGTTGCAGAAACCTGACACTATAAGGGTTAAAATCCCATAAAATTAAACTGCTTCAATCTGTGCAAAGACCTAAAAAAAATCTTAAAAGTTAATGAAAAGAGCTGTAAAATTACCACTTTCTGGGAAATATTAATGCTGCAATGCATTGCAGCCTAGTTATCATGCAATTTAAAAAGCTTTTGAAACAGTTTGATAATGTCTGTTACTTAAGGGATGAGTGAAACTACAGTAGTTGAACTACCCATTTTTGTGTATTCTTGGTTTAAATTTTTGTGAATAGTCAAACTATCTTTTTTAAAGTTTGACTTGTGAATGCAGCCCAACTAAGTATTGGGAAAACTCTGTATAATGTTATGCTACAGCTGCATCAGTGCAATGCATAATATGTCAAGCAAATAGGATAACAAAGTATATAAGAAACCAAATGCATATTGTTTTAAATTTCCAGTTTATAATTACATGTTGTATATTTATGTGAATTGCAAATAGCTACAATACAGAGCATCATAACAACTATATGCTTTCAGGTAGTGGCATTTCCATCCAGCAGTGATTATAGTTCTTTGGAACTTTTAATCCCTTTCTGATAAACACAATTCAACTTTATAAGGTTTTAATGAAATGGTTTCCTTTTCACAGAATGCAAATAGCATTTTTTTATAATAACTATAATTAATATGTTCATAATATTTCTTAAATTTCACCACAGTCAAACATAAAAGCAAAGGGTAAAAAAAAAATACCATAGTTCACTTTTAGGCTTTTCATTACCTCCTTTTTATATGATCTCATTGGGTAAGTGCATGATCAATGTAATCTGCTGATAATATAAAAGTGTAATTAATCACAGTAATAGAGATTTAATAATTAAATTCCCTATCACACTGTATAGAGGGAAAGGTAGCATTTAGCCTTTGCATGCAAAGAAATATGTCAATATTTTCCAACTATTGCATATAGTTTACATCCTTTGTGTACAAATTTCTAATTTTAAAGCCACATTTTAAGACAAAAATTAAGAAATCTATATACATATAATGTAAATTATATTCTCTTTTGCCTAGCTGAAACCTGATGTAAACAAACAGCAAATAGCTCTTCCACTATTGGCTATAGACTCATCAGAACTTATAAGTATACTTATATGTGTAAAAAAATTTCACTTATAAGTATACTTATACGTATACTTACTCACACCATGCTTATAAATAAAATATTATTACTTATAAGTATACTTATATGTGTAAAAAAAAAAGAGTATATTTTCAATAACTTGTTCACTTTTTATATTGATTTCATACTTTAGAACTTTTTCATTTTTAACACTAATAAATTTTGCTTTGTATGTATAGGCTAAGTGTTATTTTACTTCTAGAAAGTGTGATAGGGAATTAAATTATTATGTCACTATCTGCTGATAAGGTCTCTAAAAGAAAGATAGTAAAAGACATAACGATAAATCATGGTACAAGTTATTTTACTTATAAGTATACATATAACTTATTTTACTTATAAGTATACATATAACTTATTTTACTTATAAGTATACATTACACTTATAAGTATATTTATATGTGTAAAAAAAAGTGATAAAAAAAAGTGATATATTTTTCTGATATTTTGGTTTCAACAAAGCAATCATCAGCAAAATTAAATTTAACCCACTTCATATAGTTGCTATATGATGCACTTTAATTTTATTAGCACTTAATACTAATAATTAGGAGATTTATAAATCTGAACAGCAAATACGAAACAAAAACAACCAACTCTTGAAGAAGACAAGATGGCATCCATAAGCAAGAAATGTACCAGTCACACAGCTGAGGAAAGCTGCTTACAAGGTAACAAATGAGCAATAGCAAGGTAATTCACTGTTACAAAAATGTAATCAATTTACCTTGACAACTACTGGGAAAAAAGGTTCACAAATTCTTCAGAAATGAACTGTTGAATTCAAAGAAAGTATTAATATTGATAAACTCTGATTCCAATTTGCTTGGATTCAGTCAAACAACATATGCTAAGAGATAACAGACTTACATTTCCCACTTGCAAATGCGAAGCTACTATGACTAAATGAGACAATGTAATAATATGGAGGTGAAATCCTTTACAGTATAGTAAGGCATATCTTGGAGGTAAAAAAAAAAATACCATTAGGATGAAACTTGGGTAAATTCACACCACATGCTTTCTAAAGTATGGCAATCAATATAAAAAGTGAACAAGTTATTGAAAATATACTATAAATGGAAAATAACTATTCCATTTTAACATCAAATTTGTTCAAATTTTTTCGATATACCTTGTATTATATCTTATTTTTTCATAAATATATTTTTGCAAAACTTTTACTATTACATGAAAAAGTCTCTGATAATGCATAACCTTCTTCTATCTGACTTCAACCTCCTGCATAACATTTAGCATACTGGAGATAGAGGATCCGCACTTCTAGGGGTGCGACGTGCTTCTACAGGGGGCTAAAAAAAACTATGATAAAGCACATTGTGCTAAACATCTTCAAGGACAATAAATTTCTGGTACTATGTTTTTTTATTCACATGTGCTTAAAAATGAGGCCTCAACTGTAACCAATAAGCAGTTACTTCTGTGCACACTGACACCAGAAAAGGCTTTCTTGTCTCATATGATTTATTTTGGGGCTCATCTTACATGAACAAGAATGGGTGTGACTAGGAACCCATGTGGCATAGCAAAAAGAGCAGTGGTTAGAAAATACTAATAAATTTTGCTTTGTATGTAAAGGCTAAGTGTTATTTTACTTCTATAAAGTGTGATAGTGAATTAAATTATTATGTCACTATCCGCTGATAAGGTCTCTAAAAGAAAGACAGTAAAAGACATAATGATAAATCATGGTGCGAGTTATTTTTTTTTATACCAAAACTCTTTTGTTTTAAAAGTGCCTATGCATTTTTTATTGAGTATTCTTTATACACTCAAGTGCAAAAGTTACATATTGATTTTCCTAAATATTTTTAAAAAATATATTGAATAAAAATTTTTAAAACTGAGTTACTTATGTAATATATTGTGAATATATAAGGGGCATTCAAATGAAAAGTGGACAAGTTGGAAAGGAAGCATAAAACCTTTACTGATGTATACAAATTCATCATGCTTGGTGAGAACAAGAAATTACCAACACACAGCACTCTGCTTCTTAGAGCAACTTTGGCTATTGCATGAAAGTCTCTATCATGCATGATTTTCTTCTATCTGACTTAACCTACTGCGTAATATTTCTCAGTTATCCAAAAGTGTAAAAATTACATTGGAGAGATATCAGAACTGGGAAATATTAAGTTGAGCATGAGGGTTTTGAAGATGTGGAGTGGCCTGATAGATACTCTGACCTCAATCCTATTGAGCATACTTAGATCTTAGGGAGATAGATTGCAAATTTCAGCCCTCTTCCCAGAAGTCTCCATGATCTTAGGATAGTCCTTTTGTACCAGTGAACTTTAATCCTTCAGAACTGACTGAACACATTGTTGGCAGTAAGAGGAGGTATTGCAAGTCCTGCATTGCTTTGGGGAGGATTATCACACCTCTTATTAATATTAGCTTTAATTCACTTTCTTGGACTTACATACTTTTGTAAACATGAATAATTAATCATACAACTATTCATCTTATAATCTTTATTCTTATGCAGAATTGTAATCATACCATTCATAACTTACCCATATATAAAGCTTCCTTAAAATACAATGAAACCTGCTTGAGCAATCAGTGTTTTTGTGTTTGTTACTTAACTTTTGCCCTTGAGTATATCTTGTGAAAACAGATTTTTATTGCACTTTTCACAGCTCTACATGAACCTGAAATCTTAGTTATAGTAATAGATGATGAGTAAAAATTATGCACTAAGTGTTCCTGTTTTGTATATTTTAATCCAGAAAATGTTTTCACGTGCTACTAATGGCAGCGATTAGAAAATAATATTAAAACATTTTGTCACTACTGAATGATAGTTTTATTTTTAAACTTTATGGCTTCAAGCATAAATTTCATAAAAAACTAAAACTTAAAAAAAAATGAGCTATCACCATCTATCACAGATTTTTAGCTGCATGTTTTAATAATTCCCAATAAGTTAAAAGAAATCTATTCTACTTTATAAAAAGAGCATATCATTTTTGAAAAAAAAAGTTATAGGAGAGTTGTTTGCTTTTTACTTTAACACTATTTAATGCAAAACTACATTAGTGTGAACTATGAGCTTCATGCATGGAGCCATAGAAATATTAGTAGTTAACAAAAAGAGCTTATATCTTATATTCTAATGAAAATGATTTACCAAATAAAACATATAAAAATATATACTTTCTAATATTTACATATTACAGTGTAGAAAAGTGATAACAAATGATATGGAATTTTCTACAGCATATACTAACTATACAATATATGTGTGGTACAATATACAAATACTTAAATTGCACATGGTATCTCACCATTAACCATATAATGTTTGTTCCCACAAAACCCATAACTTCAGAACTCAAGGCTTTGGACATTTGCAGTTAGTCACACAGTGATATACAAACTGCTGCACTCCCTCAAATACTGGGTCAGTCTGACAGTAAAATTCTGGAGGTTTCATGAGAGTTACTAAAATTACAAGAGCAACAAAGATACATAATGCAGCACCAATAACTGTCATTGGGGAGAGATAGGCTAAGAGGTCCTTACTGTCAGGACGGAGATGAGCACTGCAGGTAGCACTACCATGTATATTAGAAATGGCAACACTGTATTCTCCATAATCTGAAGTCTCAAGGTCTCTTATCACCAAACGCAAAATTCCTGTTGATTCCAGTTCCATTTTATGTCTGGATGATGATTCTAAAGGTTGACTGTCTTTTGACCTGAAAAAAAAAATTCTAAGTAGTATAACTCATATATAGTTGGATAATAAGCAAATAGCTCATACATATATCAAATGAAAATGTTAATACAAATTAAAAAAATAGTTTAAGCACTCATTACCTTGATTATTGATTAGCATAATATATACCTTTCAGGTAAACACCACACTAAACAAATAGAAACCAACTGAAAATAATATTCTCACAGAAAGAATACATTATGGGACAAAATTTGTTTAGATAAGAAAATTTGAAACATGTTTTATATTACTATTAAGATACTGAAACATTAAGTATATAAAATAGTATGAAATGAAAATTTTAAAAACAAAACATTCAGTATATAATCACCAGTGAATAGAAGATTCTTGTTCAGTGAAGTTACATATATCACTTACTTATTATTGGTAGTGGTAGGCTTGGAAGTTAACTGTCATGGAGAAGAGAATGAAGTAAATCTATAAATGACTCCTTACTGTTATAATCAATAAATGTTTCAGCAGTTGATGGAGAAGAAACATCAATGCATTTGCTCTAGTTCAGAGTTGATGGCATAGGTGTGTTTAAAAAAAGTCCAATATAATTTGCTTAGCACACTTATGCCCCTTCTTTGTAAATTTCATTAGCATTCCACTGCAATTCTAAGTCTCTGAACACATCAGATTTTTGATTAACCAAGAGGTCCATTTCCTGAATAAATAACTTAAACTATATTATATCACAAATGTTATCTTGGCCGATTGTGTTAATTGAAAAGTTTGCCTAATAAGAAAACAACTTTAAAATTAATTTCTGACATTCAAAAGAGCATTAAATGAGTATACTTACAAATGTGATTAATCATGTTCACATTATCTCAACATGTCATATAATTAGCATTGTTTGTGGAGATAATATTCTTCATAAATTCACTGAATGATATCTTTTGTTTTACTTGAAATAAACAAAATGCATCTCCTGATTATCTGATGCTTCATTTTGTGATGATTCCTACCAGCTGTTGTATTCAAGATTTATTTGAAGAAATCAAGAACTTATAAGATCTGTAAATACATCCTAATATGCTTCAGCAAAAGAAAAGAACTGCTGTTATCTAAATATCCACTTGGTGTATTTAGTAATGAACGTAAATTATAAAGTACAACAATCTCAGATGTGAATTATATACAGTGAGTACTATTTCTATTACATTATTTAGTTTTTATTAAACCCTTCCAGGGTCCTGCCTGAAAAACTGGCTTACATCCAGAGGCCCAGCTATTTTTACACCATGATCAGCCAAAAAAAATTTAGAATTTTTTTGCCAAATAACTAATGAAAGGAATTATAGCATGTTATATGCCAAATTAATCAGCATTTAATTCTGGATTTTCTGAAAATAAAATATTTTACAAAAAAGATGACTAAGTTTATTTTAATAGGCTATTTTTAGAATCATGTAGTAAAAAAATGCAAAAAAAAATTCAAATAAAAAGAATACAAATAATAACATAAAAAAAGACAAAAATTAAAAAAATAGATGAAATACTGAAATACTATAATAGAAAAAAAATGATGTAATACTGAACTTATCAATCAGTATACTGCGTGGCCGAGTGGTTAGCAAGCTTGGTTACTGATCTAAGGGGCATGGGTTCGAGCCCCAGGTATGGCAGGAATGTGTTGTTTATCTGCTGAGGTCTCGCCATCCTCATAGACCTTAAACTGAGAAGCTCCCGTCAGACCTCTGTGGCAAGCAGCTTCTTTTTGGTCTGTAAATGGTAGCTAGGTACTCACTGGAAGGACAGCTATGCACCAATCCCCTGTGATGATGCATAGAACCGGCCAGGCCTAGCACCTAATGTCCGACCCCGCCTTCTCGTGGTGCGGACCGTTAGTAACTTTCAAAAGAGATACTCTCTTGTGGAAGTGAACGGAAGGGGAGGGCTGCCAGATTAGTGTGGCCTACTGATCTGGACAACTATGGTTACTTTTCTTTTTTTTCTACCCTGCTGAGGAGTGGTCAACCACACAGGGTCCTGGTGCTGACCATATAAACCTACTGGACTGGACAGATATATGGCTCTGAGCTTGATTATGGATCCTGATTTTGCTGCACTGGTGGGCTTCTGTGGAGGGAAAATCTTCCGCTGTGTTTTCTGTTTGTTTGTGGGTTGACAGCCCCAAGTGAATAGATTCACAGGATATGTTTATCAGCTGGTGGATAATCCTGAGCAGAAGTCATCGCAGGCACCTGAACTCTTTGCTTCTATTGGCATCGTCAAATTCTACATTGGAGGAAGTCTTCCAGTGTAGATGGCTTCAGCCTTTAGTAGTGGGGGAACGGGTCTTTGCCCCATGTCTGCGATTAGGGGGCTGTTTGATATTGTCGGCATTCCCTCTCTCAATAAACATAGTTTCTTTAAACATCCCACTAACCATTTTGTCTCCATAGGAAGTTGGAATGTGAGGACTCTGCACAGAGCTTTTTCTCTTGATGTCCTCACACAAGAATTCCACCATTATAATTTAGATATTCTCGGCTTGCAAGAGACCAGATGGACAGATAAAGGTCAGATTCTTAAAAATAATCTTAAATTTCTCTTTTCAGGGAGGGACGACAATAAGCATCACCAAGGCGTGGGTCTGATTCTCAGCATACATGCTAGTGATGCTCTTCTAGGCTATGAGTGGATTAATGAAAGGTTTCTTACAGCAAAATTTCGGACAAGCGTTAAAGACTTGAATGTTATCTGCTGTTATGCCCCCACTGAGGATGCCGATGAGGATGCGAAGGATAGGTTTTATGAACAAGTTCAGGATATTTTGAATTCTGTCAAGAAAGGAGATATTACCCTTGTTCTTGGTGACTTCAATGCCAAAGTTGGTACTGACTCTGACCTCTGGGGAGGAGTAATAGGCCCTTTTGGTATTGGTAGCTGCAATGGCAATGGGCAACGTCTCCTACAGGTAAGTAAACTCAATGGATTCAGAATAACTAACACTTATTACAAACACCGCGACATACATAAGTACACATGGGTTTCACCTGATGGGCTGCATAAGAATATGATTGATTACATATTAATTAACAGCAAATGGGCTAGTTCTGTTAGGTACCAGGGCATATAGGGGAGCTGAAATTGGATCTGACCATTACCTTGTTAAAAGTGTGTTGCAACTTAAACTTAAAAAGTGTTGTGCTAGGGTTAAAAAATTTACTTTTAATACTGAAGCTCTGAAAGATCCAGTTATAGCCAAAGCTTACCATGATAGGTTACTTAGTCATTATGACAGTCATGGTTTGCTTACTACTGAAGTTGAGGAAGAATGGGATCATTTTAAACAGTCTTTTTTAGACACTAACAGTACTCTTTTAGGAAAAAAGGACCAAAAGAGGCAGAATTATCTGAGTGATTAGGCACTTGAGCTTATTTCGGAAAGAAAGAACTGCAGGAATGTCTTTAATCAATACCTTACTAGTCCTAATAGAAAGCATTACAGAGAACTTAATAAACATGTAAAAGATCAGTTAGCTGCTGATAAGAATCTTTGGCTTGATGGTTTGGCTGACAAAGCCGAGGAAGCAGTTAGACAGCACAACAGCAGAGAGCTGTACCAGATAGTTAATGTTTTGTGTGGTAGAAAACGGACTGGCATACAAGGATTGAAGGATAAACAAGGTAAGGTTATAGAAGGGGAGGATTCTGTCATGGCTAGGTGGACTGAGTATTTCAGTGATGTTCTAAACAATGTAGTTAGTTCTACTCCCATTGTTTGCAATGACGATATATGCATTGGTGGCTTTAATGTTGGCCTTATAACACAATCTGAAGTTATTTTGGCTGTTTCTAAACTTAAACTTCATAAATCCCCAGGGGTAGATGAAATTACTACGGAAATGCTTAGAGCTGGGAATGTTTCGTTACAACTTGGATGACTGAAATTCTGAATATCTTTTATGATAAAGGCATGGTTCCTAAGGATTTTACCAGAGCTATTGTTATCCCTATTTTCAAAAAAGGTGATCGCAGTTCTTGTGATAACTATAGGGGTATCAGCCTACTCTCTGTTCCAGGTAAAGTTCTTTCCATGATTGTGCTTAATAGAATTAAGAATCTGGTTGACAGTCAATTGCGTGATGAGCAATGTGGATTCAGAAGTGGTAGGGGATGTGTGGATCAGATATTTTCACTTAGGCAGATTCTTGAGAAATGTTTAGAGTTTCAGAAACCTTTGGATGCTAGCTTTGTTGATTTCAAAAAGGCTTTCGACTCTGTTGATCGTCATAATTTGTGGTTGATTGTGAAATCATATGGTATACCAGACAAGTTAGTTAACATTATGAAAGCTCTCTATAATAACACTGAGTCGTGTGTGAGAGTTGGTAAGGCTTGTAGCAATTGGTTTAGCATTACTTCTGGTGTTCGACAAGGGTGCATTTTGTCTCCTTTTCTCTTTAGCTTGGTTATTGATTATGTTATGCGAAATTCACTTCAAGGGAAAGATTTTGGCCTTAAATGGACTGGAGATACGAAAATTTCTGATTTAGATTATGCTGATGATTTAGCCCTTTTGGCAATTATGTTGAGGAGATGAACTCTTTCATTCGAGCTGTTGATGAGACTGGTAGTAGAGTAGGTTTGGTTATAAACAGAGAGAAAACTAAAGTGATGAAAATTGGTCAGGCAGGCTGTGATTCAGTTCATCTGAATGGTTGCAGTCTTGAGCAGGTGTCACAGTTTAATTATCTTGGGAGCTATGTAACAGATAATGGTGATGTGCGGCATGAGATTAACAGACGAATAGGGATTGCTGCCGGGACTTTTAAGAACCTATGGAGAGTGTGGAGAAATAGGTGTATACACCTAAAGACTAAAATTAGACTGTATAATAGTTTGGTTCTTTCTAGGGTTAGTTATGGTAGTGAAACTTGGACACTTTGTAAACAAGATAACAGGAAACTAGATGCTTTTGATTCCAGATGCTTACGCAGTATCTTGGGCATTAGGTGGTTCAACTTTGTAACTAATGATGAGGTTAGGCAAAGGAGTTTGCAACCTCCTTTAAGCAGCATATTGTGCAGAGAGAGAGAGACTCCGTTGGTTTGGCCATGTTGCCCATATGAATAATTATAGATTGGCGAATAGGGTTATGAACAGTGTGCCTAAAGGCCTCAGAAAGAAGGGGAGACCTAGGATGCGGTGGGCAGACAATGTCAAACAGGACCTTGTTAGAATTGGTGTGCAGTGGCCAGATGCAGTAGATGTAGCTCAGGATAGACTTGCTTGGAGAACTAAATTGCACGGTCTGGTTGGACCTCCGTAGCCCATGGCTGCTTGAGGATGATGATGATGATACCGCAAACCAATTTTTATAAACAACTTAATACCTTATAATTCATCACATCCATGCTAATACATATCTTCAAGTTTAAAAAGTTTATTTAGCAGAGCATTCAAATTATGCAATACATACTATAATCTACAAAACAAAATGAAACTCATATACTCCATGAAAATGAATGCAGGTTATCCACTAAATTTCATTAAAAACTTTTCAAGGAAATAATCATCAGATCACCAACAAAAAAAAACTGACTTCTTCAAATATACCACTTCCTTATTGCATTCACTTGCTCTAAACAATACTATTAATAGCATTAAATTGGACTTTCGAAAATTAATTTTCACCTCATTGACTTTGTACAGCACTTTTGCATACACAAAATTGATTGATTCACACACACACACATACACACATACATACATACATACATACATACATACAAAATACTCATGCAGCCATGGGCTACAGAGGTCCAACCATCATCATCATCATCATCATCATCCTCAAGCAGCCATGGGCTATGGAGGTCCAACCAGACTGCGCAGTTTAATTCTCCAAGCATATCTGTCCTGAGCTACATCTGCTGCATCCGGCCACTGTACACCAATTCCAACAAGGTCGTGTTTGACATTGTCTGCCCACCGCATCCTAGGTCTCCCCCTCCTTCTGAGGCCTCTAGGCACACTGTTCATAACCCTATTCATCATCATCATCATCATCATCCTCAAGCAGCCATGGGCTACGGAGGTCCAACCAGACCGTGCAATTTAGTTCTCCAAGCAAGTCTATCCTGAGCTACATCTACTGCATCTGGCCACTGCACACCAATTCTAACAAGGTCCTGTTTGACATTGTCTGCCCACCGCATCCTAGGTCTCCCCTTCTTTCTGAGGCCTTTAGGCACACTGTTCATAACCCTATTCGCCAATCTATAATTATTCATACGGGCAACATGGCCAAACCAACGGAGTCTCTCTCTGCACAATATGCTGCTTAAAGGAGGTTGCAAACTCCTTTTCCTAATCTCATCATTAGTTACAAAGTTGAACCACCTAATGCCCAAGATACTGCGTAAGCATCTGGAATCAAAAGCATCTAGTTTCCTGTTATCTTGTTTACAAAGTGTCCAAGTTTCACTACCATAACTAACCCTAGAAAGAACCAAACTATTATACAGTCTAATTTTAGTCTTTAGGTGTATACGCCTATTTCTCCACACTCTCCATAGATTCTTAAAAGTCCCGGCAGCAATCCCTATTCGTCTGTTAATCTCATGCCGCACATCACCATTATCTGTTACATAGCTCCCAAGATAATTAAACTGTGACACCTGCTCAAGACTGCAACCATTCAGATTAACTGAATCACAGCCTGCCTGACCAATTTTCATCACTTTAGTTTTCTCTCTGTTTATAACCAAACCTACTCTACTACCAGTCTCATCAACAGCTCGAATGAAAGAGTTCATCTCATCAACATCATTTGCCAAAAGGGCTAAATCATCAGCATAATCTAAATCAGAAATTTTCGTATCTCCAGCCCATTTAAGGCCAAAATCTTTCCCTTGAAGTGAATTTCGCATAACATAATCAATAACCAAGCTAAAGAGAAAAGGAGACAAAATGCACCCTTGTCGAACACCAGAAGTAATGCTAAACCAATTGCTACAAGCCTTACCAACTCTCACACACGACTCAGTGTTATTATAGAGAGCTTTCATAATGTTAACTAACTTGTCTGGTATACCATATGATCTCACAATCAACCACAAATTATGACGATCAACAGAGTCGAAAGCCTTTTTGAAATCAACAAAGCTAGCAACCAAAGGTTTCTGAAACTCTAAACATTTCTCAAGAATCTGCCTAAGTGAAAATATCTGATCTACACATCCCCTACCACTTCTGAATCCACATTGCTCATCACGCAATTGCCTGTCAACCAGATTCTTAATTCTATTAAGCACAATCATGGAAAGAACTTTACCTGGAATAGAGAGTAGGCTGATACCCCTATAGTTATCACAAGAACTGCGATCACCTTTTTTGAAAATAGGGATAACAATAGCTCTGGTAAAATCCTTAGGAACCTTACCTTTATCATAAAAGATATTCAGAATTTCAGTCATCCAAGTGGTAACCGAAACATTCCCAGCTCTAAGCATTTCGGTAGTAATTTCATCTACCCCTGGCGATTTATGAAGTTTAAGTTTAGAAACAGCCAAAATAACTTCAGATTGTGTTATAGGGCCAACATTAAAGCCACCAATGCATGTATCATCATTGCAAACAATGGGAGTAGAACTAACTACATTGTTTAGAACATCACTGAAATGCTCAGCCCACCTAGCCATGACAGAATCCTCCCCTTCTATAACCTTACCTTGTTTATCCTTCAATCCTTGTATGCCTGTCCGTTTTCTACCACACAAAACATTAACTATCTGGTACAGCTCTCTGCTGTTGTGCTGTCTAACTGCTTCCTCGGCTTTGTCAGCCAAACCATCAAGCCAAAACTTTTTATCAGCAGCTAACTGATCCTTTACAAGTTTATTAAGGTCTCTGTAATGCTTTCTATTAGGACTAGTAGGGTATTGATTAAGGGCATTCCTGCAGTTCTTTCTTTCCGAAATAAGCTCAAGTGCCTTATCACTCAGATAATTTTGCCTCTTCTGCTCCTTTTTTCCTAAAAGAGTACTGTTAGTGTCCAAAAAAGCCTGTTTAAAATGATCCCATTCTTCCTCAACTTCAGTAGTAAGCAAACCATGACTGTCATAATGACTAAGTAACCTATCATGGTAAGCTTTGGCTATAACTGGATCTTTCAGAGCTTCAGTATTAAAAGTAAATTTTTTAACCCTAGCACAACACTTTTTAAGTTTAAGTTGCAACACACTTTTAACAAGGTAATGGTCAGATCCAATTTCAGCTCCCCTATATGCCCTGGTATTCCTAACAGAACTAGTCCATTTGCTGTTAATTAATATGTAATCAATCATATTCTTATGCAGCCCATCAGGTGAAACCCATGTGTACTTATGTATGTCGCGGTGTTTGTAATAAGTGTTAGTTATTCTGAATCCATTGAGTTTACTTACCTGTAGGAGACGTTGCCCATTGCTATTGCAGCTACCAATACCAAAAGGGCCTATTACTCCTCCCCAAAGGTCAGAGTCAGTACCAACTTTGGCATTGAAGTCACCAAGAACAAGGGTAATATCTCCTTTCTTGACAGAATTCAAAATATCCTGAAGTTGTTCATAAAACCTATCCTTCTCATCCTCATCGGCATCCTCAGTGGGGGCATAACAGCAGATAACATTCAAGTCTTTAACGCTTGTCTGAAATTTTGCTGTAAGAAACCTTTCATTAATGCACTCATATCCTAGAAGAGCATCACTAGCGTGTCTGCTGAGAAGCAGACCCACGCCTTGGTGATGCTTTTTGTCGTCCCTCCCTGAAAAGAGAAATTTAAGATTATTTTTAAGAATCTGACCTTTATCTGTCCATCTGGTCTCTTGCAAGCCGAGAATATCTAAATTATAACGGTGGAATTCTTGTGTGAGGACATCAAGAGAAAAAGCTCTGTGCAGAGTCCTCACATTCCAACTACCTATGGAGAGAAAATGGTTAGTGGGATGTTTAAAGAAACTATGTTTATTGAGAGAGGGAATGCCGACAATATCAAACAGCCCCCTAATCGCAGACATGGGGCAAAGACCCGTTCCCCCACTACTAAAGGCTGAAGCCATCTACACTGGAAGACTTCCTCCAATGTAGAATTTGACGATGCCAATAGAAGCAAAGAGTTCAGGTGCCTGCGATGACTTCTGCTCAGGATTATCCACCAGCTGATAAACATATCCTGTGGATCTATTCACTTGGGGCTGTCAACCCACAAACAAAAAGAAAACACAGCGGAAGATTTTCCCTCCACAGAAGCCCACCAGTGCAGCAAAATCAGGATCCATAATCAAGCTCAGAGCCATATATCTGTCCAGTCCAGTAGGTTTATATGGTCAGCACCAGGACCCTGTGTGGTTGACCACTCCTCAGCAGGGTAGAAAAAAAAGAAAAGTAGCCATAGTTGTCCAGATCAGTAGGCCACACTAATCTGGCAGCCCTCCCCTTCCGTTCACTTCCACAAGAGAGTATCTCTTTTGAAAGTTACTAACGGTCCGCACCACGAGAAGGCGGGGTTGGACATTAGGTGCTAGGCCTGGCCGGTTCTATGCATCATCACAGGGGATTGGTGCATAGCTCTCCTTCCAGTGACTACCTAGCTACCATTTACATTTAACCCTATTCGCCAATCTATAATTATCCATACGGGCAACATGGCCAAACCAGCGGAGTCTCTGCACAATATGCTGCTTAAAGGAGGTTGCAGATTCCTTTGCCTAACCTCATCATTAGTTACAAAGTTAAACCACCTAATACCCAAGATACTGCGTAAGCATCTAGTCCAACCAGATTGTGTAATTTTCCTCTCCGGATGTGTCTCTTTTGAGCTGCAGCTGCTGCATTTTGCCATTCTAGGCCAATTCTAGCAAGGTCCTGCTTGACATTGTCTGCCCATCGCATCGGTCTCCCCCTTTTTCTGATACCCTTAGGTACATTGTTCATAATCCTCTTTGCCAATCTGCAGCTAAGCATACGGGCAACATGGCCAAACTAATGCAGTCTCTCTCCGCACAATATGCTGCTCAAAGGAGGTTGATGAGTCCTTCTTCTAACCTCATCATTACTTACAAAGTCAAACCACTTAATGCCCAAGATACTGCGTAAGCATCTAGAATCAAAGGCATCGAGTTTCTTGTTATCCTGCTTACAAAGGGTCCATGTTTTGCTATCATAACTAACCTTAGAAAGGACCAAACTATTATACAGCCTAATTTTACTCTTTAGGTGTATATGCCTAAAGTATATTCCTCTCCATAAAAAACTCTCCATAGATTCTTAAAAGACCCAGCAGCAATACCTATTCTTCTATCTATCTCATGCTGCACATCACCACTATCTGTTACATAGCTCCCAAGATAATTAAACTGAGACACTTGCTCAATAGTACAGCCATTCAAAGCAACTGAAGCACCATCTGCACGACCAATTTTCATCATTTTAGTTTTTTCTCTGTTTATCACCAAACTTACTCTAGTACCAATCTCATCAATAACCCTAATGAACGAATTCATCTCATCAACAGGGCCAAATCATCTGCATAATCTAAATCAGAAATTTTGAAATCTCTAGACCATTTAAGGCAAAATATTTCCCTTTCAAAAAAAATTGCAATGTATACTGTAATTAAAAACATTATAATACCTGGGTTGGGTTGAGTTGTTTTACCTCTGAGCTGCACTTTTTTGCACACCATGTTATAGTACCTGAATGCACCATTATGTCCTTAACGAACATACAAAAATCTGCTTACGATAAATTCAGAACCTTAAGCTCTGGTATCATCTAAACAATATGCTCAGTTTCATACTAGATGACTATATTCTATAACTTTAACAGTCATGTAAGTGAACAAATTTATTTCATAGTACTTTAAGTTGTAGAGATGTTAATTACCTGCTGGAACACTCATCACTGCTGTAGTTGTTAGTTTTCTGACAGATACCAGTCCTAGTTAGATTCACATTAATAAAGTGGTGTTATTTCTTGGGTGTCATGCTTTTCTTGAATTCCAACTCTAAGCTGGCTGAAAGTTGCCTGTTATTTGGCTGTCTTGTGGGCTCTTAACACTTGAAATCCAACTATGCCAAGATGATGTCACCTTCTCTGAGTCAGTACAGGCTCCCAAATGCTGCTTCTTTTGATGAATTCTGAACACTACTGAAGATTATTTTCATAATGGGGCAATCAGGCCTACATTTAACTCATAACTTTGAACAACTCATAACATTTTTAAAACTTCAAAGTTATATTAAATGTAAGCCTAATTGCCCCATTATGAAAATAATCAGCAATAGTGCTCAGAATGCATCAAAAGAAGAAGTTGGGAGCCCATACTAAATCAATGAAGGTGACGTCATCTTGGCATAGTTAGAATTCAAGCAGTAAGAGCCAGTGGAACAGTAAAAACAACTTGCAGCCAGCACAGAGTTGGTATTCAAGAAAAGTACGGAACCCAAGAAATAACACCATTTCATTAATGTGCATCTAACCAGGACTGGTATACATCAGAAAACAGCTACAACAATAAGTGTTCCAGCAGGTAGTTAACATCTCTACAACTTAAAGTACTGTGAAGTAGACTTGTTCACCTTCATAATTGTGAAAGGTATAGAATCAAGTCACCCAGTATAAATGGTCATCATCCGTTGCTTAATGCAATGGTTGTAATTATGCACATTTCAAACTTCATTGCATTTTAGATGTAATTATTGTAGCAGTTAAACATAACAAAAGCACAATTAAAGTGAGATTGTATCATTAAATACTTTTTTAAATTCCAGTTACTACTTTTCCATTAGGTTGCCAACAATACATTATTGCCTCCATTGCACCTATCATATTAAAGACCCCATTTGATAAATGGCAGATGAAACAGATAAACTGGATGCACAGTTGAGAATGCACACAAATTTTCCTAATGATAGAATCAATTAGCCTCCTCTTTCAGATTCGTAACTGTTAAAGTGTCACAAAAAAAAGAGCATTACAGCATTAAGAATACAAATAAAAATTATTATATAAGGTAAATTTTTCTAGAATTATGAGTTATCACTATTCTTAAAAATAAATATTAGCTAAATTTATATAGTTCTTTTCCCTTTGGGGGGGGGCTTAGTTTCATAGCCTTCCCTGATATTATGCCACTGCCTTGCAGTTGCTTTTTTCCTTTCCTGAAATTTTTTTAGGTTTTTTCTAAAGTAGTTGACTTTTTTATCTGATCTCTTGTAAGCCAAAAATGCCCTGGTTATACTAATGGCCTTCTTATGTAAGGATATCCAGAGAATAGTCTCTCTATAAAGAGTCCTCACATCCCATGTAGCTGCAAAAAGAAAATGGTTAGTAAGATTTTTAAAGAAACAAGATTTATTGAGAGAAGTAAGGCCAATATTAAACCACCCCTAATTTCAGGCATAGGATAAAGACCTGTTCCTTTCCAGAAGCAGAATCCACCTTGTTGATAAGAAGTAAGACAATCAATGGAGTTCTTGATCATCAGTCTCTCTGAAGCACCAAAAAGCTGGCACCTGAGACATAATACTCCAGTTTAGGATCACCAATGCTATACCCAATTTCAAAGGTTTATGTCTCTGTGATGGTTTCTGATCAGGACCATCTACCAGCTGATATAATCTGTGTACCTGCTCAACTGACGCTGTCAAACCACATATAAGCAGAAAACATTGCAGTAGATTTTCCTTCAACAGAAGGCCACCAATCCATAATCTAAAATCATAGCCAGTAGATAGTGGTGGTGGTTTAAGATTTAGAATGTCAGTATCAAGTCAAAGTATATTAGACTTACATATATATTTGCCCATTTATGTACATGAACAAAGAATATATATATATATACATTTATGCAGATGAACAAAGAATACATATATATTGCACATTTATGCAAAAAGAAAAAGTATTCATATAGTTGCCTGTGAAGTGATATCAAGACTTTGTAAAGCTAACCACTAATAAGCATGGATGAAAAAAAAAGAAGTGGATACAAAAATCCAAATGAGTATCTAAACTGATATGGCAGCCATCCCCTTCAGGGGAGAGAATATCTTGCCAAAATATACTAATGGACAGCACCATGTGAAGATGGGGTCAGACTTTAGGCATTATCCTGGCTAGTTCTGTGCATCATCACAGAGGAATAATGCAATGATGACATTACATAAAGTCGTCATCTAATTTTGAGCAGTATCTTGTGCACTGTATTAGCTTGGAAATGTTGGTCACATGCAGAACTAGAGATTAGTGAATCAAGTTATAAGCAGCATGCTTGTCCACATGAAAAAGGGGAAACCTAGAATTCAGTGGGCAATATTAAATAAGATCTTGCCAGAAGTGACTGCAATGGAAAAAATGCAACTGTAGCTTAGAATAGATATGTTTGGAGGACTAAATTACACAATCTGGTTGGATCTTTGTAATCCTTGAAGAGTATCTGTATGCCTGCCTGCTAGCCTGTACATGTGTTGGCAATTAAATGCCAAGTATATAGCTGCATACAGTGTCAATTTTACCATGGAACATTTTGGAACTAATTTTGATATATTTTGTTTCTGCATAGTTAGCCATCTTCCATTCTAAATATCACCCTGATATGGTCTCATCTTCCACATAACTTTCTGTATGACATATTATATTGACAGTCTCTATCAGTCCTCTGTGGCAGCAGCCACAGCTTGATAAGCTATATTAATTTTTCTATGATTAACAGTTTTACCCCCTTGGGTGATCACATAAGACACTTTAACTATAATCACGCTGTAAAATCTGTGTAGACAGTGCTTTTGAATTCCTAAAGAAAAAGTAATTAAGCAACTGATATTAACAAAGGTAGTATTCAACTCACCATATTACATCAGGAGTTGGAATGCCTGTAATACATGCTGTAAACCTGGCTGTCATACCTTCTATAACTTCAGTATCACCTATTTTTTTCAAGAACATCGGAGCTGTACCCTTTTCAACTTTATCACTAACAATTAAACATGATAAAAGAATCTGAGCACAGTACTATACTTATGCAGAAACAGAAACACTTAAACAATAATATATAATTAATATATATATATATATATTACTTATTGTCCATTATATATATATATACTGTACAAGGATCAAATGATTACAAATACAACTCAGTTAGACTTGTGAAATACAAAGAAATCAGTATCTTGTGTAGCCACCATTAGTGGCAATAACCGCTGCTACACAGCCCGGCATTGAGAGGATGAGACATCAGATGTGTGTTTGGGGAATGTCAGCCCATGCAGTTTTGATACGTAGACAAAGTTCATCTGTTGTAACAGCTGCTTGTGTCTGGTGTGCTAGTCATCATGAGATCATGGACCAGTCATGTTCAACTGGGAATAGATCTGGTGAACACACAGGCCAAGGCAGAAGTGTCACATGGTGACTATCCAGGAATTGTTGGATGATGCATGCCACATGTGGTCGGGCAATGTCCTGTTGGTAAATGGCACCAGAGAGCCGCTGAAGATAAAGTACAACCACAGGCTCCAACACCTCAGTGATGTAACGCTGGCTGTTCAAAGTACCGTAATGCATACGAGGTGCATGTGTGAGTGGAGTCCAATGGTACCCCATACCATAACATCAGGGGGGGGGGGGAGCTTAGTCAGTAGTGTGCCAGGCTCATAATCTGCAGTTCCCAGGTTAGAGTCCCAGCTGGGTCAGCGTTGAGATTTATCTCCGCAAAACTTCCCACTCTAACCATGGTCAGTAGGGGACACTGGTGGGCTTGGAAAGGTTGCCGTCCGTCAGATGGGATGTTAAGCTGTGGCCCTGTGTGTGGGAGAGCCATACCCTGTGCATGTTAAAGACATTGCAATGTTGCTCCTAACAGGTTGGTCCCTTCCCCCAACCTTCTCTGAGCCTTCGGGGGCCACGTGATCTGTCCATTTAGCCCATGGTGTGCAAAAAAGTGCTGCTCAGAGGTAAAACAACCCAACCCACCGATGCCATATTCTCATCACTGTGGCAGCATTCCATCCAACATGAGCACCGATGTCTCAGTATGATAATCTGCCTTCCCGTAATCCCACAATTCTCCCTTGATCAAAGTCAGAAACCTGGTCATATGGATTCTTCCTCCTTTCTTCCGCCCTCCCCCGCAGTGTTCTTTGATGGGACATACTTGATCTTTTAGTGCGCAAGAACTGTGAGCAAACACAATTCCATGCTTTACACTGGCTCTTTGTAATCTCCTCTTATACCACTTCTGGGGGGCGTTACTGTCACACATGATGTGCATAGGTGCTGCGCTTTGAATCATTTATGTGTTCTCCCATGGACTACCTATCGTGCATATTTTGAGACAATCTGATGAGTTCTTCCTGGTGTTGCACTTTTAATGGCCAGCAGTGTATTAATACACAATAAGAGATATAATTAAAGAGATAAAAAAATTAAAATATATATATATTTCTAGAGATTTACATGTTAAACCTGACCAAAAAAAAAAACAATATGCTAAAATTTTAATAAGGTTGGTATAACAAGGGCATCACTATAGCTAGTATACGCCATTCAAATTCTACTCAGATCTATCTAATGATCATTTACCAGAAAAATATATATTTAAACACAATTATTGCAATTAATTTCTACCTTAATTTTAAAATATTTTATCATTATGTATCTATATAATAGTTGTTGTTTTCAATCCTTTTTATTACACTACAATTTATTATTTATATTTCTAAATGTTTTACATTTCAGTTGGATATTTTACCTATGAATGACATTTTTTCTTAGAATGAACTACACTACCTAGACAAAAAAATTACAGATTTTTCATGTTATGACAGTGGAAAGCCAAATTTAATGCTCTGTAATTGCTAAAACAAGCTTTTCATGGCAAAATGATACTAAAGATAAATTGAAGATCTAAACGAAATGTACTTAAATACTGAATTTCAAAAAAATTAATCAGTCAGTATTTAGAGTTCTAGAAGCTGGAATATTTGGCACAAGTACTACCTTGGATGCTCGATGATTCATGATTTAGTGTGCTTTTGATTGGAGGTGATATCCTATGATGCATAAATGAAGCTTTTCCCCTGTATTTCAACATAAATTCGCATGAAATTCATAGGATATATCAATTAATATTTGACTGTTGTTGCCTATGTATCATTTATTAGTTATTAATTATGAGAGATTAATTTTATTTTCATTAATATTATAAAGGTAGTCACTGTACCAGATAGTTAATGTTTTGTGTGGTAGAAAATGGATAGGTATATAAGGATTGAAGGATAAACAAGGTAAGGTTATAGAAGAGGAGGATTCTGTCATGGGTAGGTGGGCTGAGCATTTCAGTGATGTTCTAAACAATGTAGTTAGTTCTACTCCCATTGTTTGCAATGATGATAGATGCATTGGTGGCTTTAATGTTGGCCCTATAACACAATCTGAAGTTATTTTGGCTGTTTCTAAACTTAAACTACATAAATCCCCAGGGGTAGATGAAATTACTACCGAAATGCTTAGAGCTGGGAATGTTTCGGTTACCACTTGGATGACTGAAATTCTGAATATCTTTTATGATAAAGGCATGATTCCTAAGGATTTTACCAGAGCTATTGTTATCCCTATTTTCAAAAAAGGTGATCGCAGTTCTTGTGATAACTATAGGAGTATCAGCCTACTCTCTGTTCCAGGTAAAGTTCTTTCCATGATTGTGCTTAATAGAATTAAGAATCTGGTTGACAGTCAATTGCTTGATGAGCAATGTGGATTCAGAAGTGGTAGGGGATGTGTGGATCAGATATTTTCACTTAGGCAGATTCTTGAGAAATGTTTAGAGTTTCAGAAACCTTTGGTTGCTAGCTTTGCTGATTTAAAAAAGGCTTTCGACTCTGTTGATCGTCATAATTTGTATTTGATTGTGAAATCATATGGTATACCAGACAAGTAGTTAACATAATAAATGCTCTCTATAATAACACTGAGTCATGTATGAGAGTTGGTAAGGCTTGTAGCAATTGGTTCAGCATTACTTCTGGTGTTCAACAAGGGTACATTTTGACTCCTTTTCTCTTTAGTTTGGTTATTGATCATGTTATGCGAAATTCACTGCAAGGGAAAGATTTTGGCCTTAAATGGTCTGGATATATGAAAATTTCTGATTTAGATTATGCTGATGATTCAGCCCTTTTGGCAAATGATGTTGATGAAAAGTACTCTTTCATTCGAGCTGTTGATGAGATTGGTAGTAGAGTAGGTTTGGTCATAAACAGAGAGAAAACTAAAATGTTGAAAATTGGTCAGGCAAGCTGTGATTCAGTTAATCTGAATGGTTGCAGTCTTGATGTAACAGATACTGTTGATGTGCGGATTGAGACTAACAGATAAATAGAGATTGCTTCTGGGACTTTTAAGAATCTATGGAGAGAGATGTATACACCTAAAGACTAAAATTATATTGTATAATAGTTTGGCTCTTTCTAGGGTCAGTTATGGTAGTGAAACTTGGATGTTTTGTACACAAGATAACAGGAAACGTGATGTTTTTGATTCTAGATGCTTACGCAGTATCTTGGGCATTAGGTGATTCAACTTTATAAGTAATGAAGAGGTTAGGCAAAGGAGTCAGCAACCTCCTTTAAGCAGCATATTGTGCAGAGATAGACTCTGTTGGTTTGGCCATGTTGCCCATATGGATAATTATAGATTGGTGAATTGGGTTATGAACAGTGTGCCTAAAGGCCTCAGAAAGAGGGGAACACATAGGATGTGGACAGATAATGTCAAACAGGACCTTTTTAGAATTGGTGTGCAATGGCCAGATGCAGCAGATGTAGCTCAGGAGAGATGTCTACACTCTGTTGGATCTTGAACTTATGAAATTCAGATTATGAGGCATTAGGGGGAGGGAGAGGAGGGAGAGTCACTATATAAACTAGATTTAGGAGTAGCATAATTTTGAAATATTCTAAGAGTTGTGTTAGTGTTCAGTGATGGTGTTAGTGTTTGGTTTCTGTTTGCATTGATTTGCTGTGTTATGTTCATTTGAATTTTGTTTTGTTGAGGACCAATTTACAGCACAGAAAACCCCCACTGTGACTTTTCCACTAAACCACCACTCTGTCCTTGATTGGAAAGGGGACACCGATGGGACTGAAAAGACTGTGTTCTGATGAGATGTTAAATCATGGGCTAGAGTGTATACATTTCCTTGAATTTAGCTTCCATTTCACTCTTAATAGCTGGTGATTTTGAGTATTCTTACCACAAAAAGTGTCACTATGAAGTTAATAGAACTCAGTTCATGTTTAACATTAATTATGCTTCTGGAATTATAATATAGATAATTTAAATTATGAGGTAGCACCCACCATTCCTTTAGTCCTTAATCCACTACTGTATATAATCAGCAATCATGTTGAAAAAAAATCGGTCATTTATTGCAGAAATTTAAACAAACAGATTCAATTTCCTTGTTATTAGGTAAAGATTTCACTAATAATCAGTCAATGAGAGCCACAAAATGACCATCCATCTTTGAACGCTGATTGTTTGTATGAGGATAGAGGCTAATATTGAATTTCCCCACAACAGTTGAAGACTTGAAAGGTGGGATAGGATGGAGCATATGTACAACCCAAGTCCATGGCAGCTTATATTTCAAAAAGTGTGCAGGATAATCATACCTTATGCACATTAAAGCACACACTGAATGGCTATGTCAGGTGGCTTCCATCTATCTCCTAACAGCTGTCCAGTGGGTCCCCTTCCTCCAACCTCCTTTGAGTCCTCCTGACATGGCCATTTAGCCTGTATGAAAAAAACTGCTATGCTTCTGAGCTTTCCCTATTCATCTAGTCTCTTATAGGCCCAAAATATCTAGCTTATATAATAAATAAATCAGCAGATAATTTGTTGGTTTAAAATTTGGTTTTTTAACTTTCAGACTGAATTAAAAAGAAATCTAAAAATTTCAGAATTAATTTTTAAATGTCGATTGGCTCAACAGCATAGGTAAGATCTTACCTTTGTTTCCACTGAATCAAGTACTTGAGATGGCAAACAGTTGGTAGATGCTAATGATTAGCAACCATACCATGGCTGAGTGGTTAGCATGCTTGGCTACTGATCAAAGGGATCTGGGCTTGAGCCCTGGATAAGGCATGGTTGTATGTGTTGTTTTTCTGCTGAGGTCCCACCATCCTCACAGACCTCTTATGGTTTATAAACTGACAGGCTTCTATTAGGCCTCAGTGGCAAGCAGATGCTTGAAGGGGTATTTTGTAATGATTAGCAACTATGATTGCATCTGGTACTTTTACCACTCATTGTTGTGCAGTCAGAAATTGTTCTTTACTGCAGTTTGTTTTACAACACCTCATTCAGAAGCACTTGACTAGGTTATATTTCATTTTATGATTCATTAATTTTTTGTAACAGATATTTTTTGCATTTTTATTTACATAAGTGGAAATTAAGAACTCATCCTACATAATAAGATACCTATTAGAGTGAACTTTTTTTCATGTTCCCTTCAAACTTGCTGTAACAAATGTTTACTGTATAACTATCCTTTAAGGCTTTGATTCTTTCAGCAGAATTCAGATCAAAACTTGCTTCATTAGAGGGCATTTTAACATGCTATTTTATAATTGAAGTCTCATTCTTTTATTTATGTTACAGTGAATAACAGTTTGTATAACATACAGAATTAAGAATTCATCTACATTTAACACTTCACATAAAACCTTCAAGACTTTTTTATTTAAATATACACCATTTACTTTACTTTTTAAGGGACTAAGACTATGAATTGCATAATATATTTAAAAATAATGAATGGTTTATTATAATTAACTTTGCAAATGTCAGACGAAGCTTAACTTGATTTGCTTCATCTGACAGGCATATCTGATGCAAAGAAAAAGATACTTGTGCTTGAAAGTGTGAGAGCAAGCCACAGTAAACAAAGAATGCAGTAAATGTTTACACACACATCTATTCATAGAGTACTCAAGAGCTCCAACAAAAATTAGCATTGAACAATTACTGAAAAATATTGTTTTACTTTCCTTGCCAAACAGTTTAGTATTCTCTAAAACGAGATCTTTTTAATAAAAAGTCTAATCTTAAATAACATTCATAAAATAATTTAGTTTATGAAGTTATGCAGTGTATTCAGATATATTTTTTTGAAAAGTAAAATAATTTACAAATTTAAAAGCAAGCATACCTTATATTTACTGCAGCTCTACTAGAATCTTCACCAACTGAATTGGTAGCTCGACATTCATATATTCCAGAATCAATGGATTCGCAGCTTTCAATTGACAAGCTGTGTGAATCACCAACTTTTGTTCGATTATATTTAGTTCCTGAATCAATGCGGGCACCATTGAAATACCAATCAATTTCTGGCTCAGGATATCCCTTTACTCTGCACATCAACTTCATTGGTTTGTCAATAAAACCCTGGAAGAAAGTGATCAATATCAAATAGAGTTATAGTATTAGCAAAAATTTTCAAGTTTGAATTATAAGCGATTATGAAAACTTTTGAGATTTAGAGAGTCAGTCCCTGCATGTCCTTTCCTTAGAAACTTAGTTTGCATGCAACCTGGAAAATTTGATTTTTGCCACAATTTAAGTAAACCCTCAATTTTTAAAGGTGTGGACTTTTCATAACTGAATCATGAATATACTATTCTCAACATCAAGATGTTGGTTCTTGACAAGATTCAACAGTTTCATGTATTATAATTGTATAACACTTCAGTAGCTATTTTACAATACAATAAATATAATAGGTATGTGAGACTTTCACAAACTTTTGCCACCAAATTAGCTTGTTCACATTCACAATTTGGATCAAATAAAATGGTCATAGTATAACTTATGCAAAGTAAAACTTAACCATTGCTTCTCTTCCCTGTATACACTGAAGACCCAAAACATCATGACCAGTGCACCTTTATGAAATTTCAAGCAACTTTAGGTAAACGACAGTGCATGTGAAGATCATGAAATGGTATAAATAACACCTGATACTGAGCTCTGTTAATCATTGTTTTTTTTGTTCTTCAGATGGGAAAGGTAGCGGACTTGAGTGAGTTTGACAAAGGCCAAATTGTAATGGCCAGATGACTGGGTCAGAGTATTTCCGAGACAGCATGGCTTGGGGTTGTTCATGGTTAGCCATTGTAAGTACCTTAAAAAAGTGGTCTGAGGAGGTAAAAACCATGAACTGCTGGTAAGGTGTGGGCTGACCACGGATCATCAATGCTAGAGATGAGCAAAGCTATCCAATATGGTATGAGCCAACAGAAGGGATACTGTGGTGCAACTCGCCCATAATTTGAATGCTGGTGATGGGAGTAATGTGACACAACACACAGTACATCGTACCCTGCTGAAAATGGGGCTGTGCAGCTGCAGGCTGCTTTGAGTGACCACGCTAACTTCGGTTCACTGTCAAATATGCCTACAATGGGCACGCAAGCAACAAAACTGGACCTTGAATGATTGGAAGAAGATCATCTGATCCGATGAAGCTCGTTTTCTGTTTCACCATGTGTACAGATGGGTACATGTTCGTCGTTCACTTGGGGAAGTGTTAGCACCAGGATGTACTGTGGGGCGAAAATGCGCTGGTGGAGGAAGTGTAGTGCTTTGGACAATGTTCTGCTGAGAAACCCTGGATCCAGTCATTCATGTGCAGGAAACAATGACATCACCACCTACCTAAACATCATTGCAGACCAGGTATATCTTTTCATGGCAACGGTATATCCCTTTAGTAGTGCCTTCTTTCAGCAGGATAATGTGCCATGCCACATTGCCAGGATTGTTCAAAAATGGTTCACGGAACATGAGGAAGACTTCCAGATATTGCCCTGGCCTCTAAATTCCCCAGACATCAATCAAATCGAGCATCTGTGGTTTGTGTTAGAACAGCATATCTGATCTGTGGCAGTTCAACCATCTAACTTACAAGAGTTAAAGGATCTGCTGGTAACATGTTGGTGCCAGATACCACAAGACAGTTTTAGAAATCTTGTAGCATCCATGCCTCACTGGGTAAAAGCTGTTTTGGCATCAACATGAAGTACCAACATCATATTAGGCAGGTGGTCATAATGTTTTGGCTCCTCAGTGTACAAATATCTGGCAATCAACTATGCCCTCCCAAAAAGGGAACTTAACCTTATTAAAGTTATAAGCCACATGCTCTAAAATAAAATGTGTCAGACTACATTTGAATATTTAAACGGTTACAGGAAATGTTAATAACCAACTAGAGTCATTCTATGTCCTTGGCATCAACCATTGATCATCGTGACGATTATATATGACAACACTGACATTAAATAGACTGTATACTTGTTTCATGATGAATAGGTGATCACCTGAGTTGTTTGGGTTGTTTTACCTTTGAGCGGCACTTTTTTGCACACCATGGGCTAAATGGCCAGGTCACATGGACCCCGAAGGCTCAGAGAAGGTTGGGGGAGGGGACCCACTGGAACAGCTGTTGGAAGACAGATGGTAGCCTCCCATCAAGGCCATCTAGCGTGTTCTTTAACGTGCACAGAGTATGGCTCTCCCGCACACGGGGCCATGGCTTAACGTCCCATCCGACGGACGGCGGCCTTTCCAAGCCCATCGGTGTCCCCTACTGACTGTGGGCAGAGCGGGGAATTTTGCGAGATAAATCTCAACTCTGACCCAGCTGGGACTCGAACCTGGGAACTACAGATTACGAGCCTGGCGCGCTACCGACTGAGCCACCCCCGCCCCGATCACCTGAGAGTTTTTATCCATTGATTACAGTAGAACCCACTTAACAATATTAATAGTTCTGCAATAATGCATTGCTAAGCAAAATGCACATTATGCAAATTTGATTTTCCTGCAGGAATTAAGTAAAACATTTAATTTGTTCAAATACCTATATGATACATTTAACATAGTTATTCATTATATTTTACACACTTATAAAGTTAAAGTACAAATTTACACATATGATTTAGTATAAAAATGACATGAGCTATTATTTAATTCAATTAAAAAGTCAAATTAGTTTACCAAGACACAAATAAACATAAGATGTACTTCAAAGGGAATCTTCAGAATTCTTCAATTTCAACAGGATTTGCAGTTGTTGAAGTCATGGGAGATGTTTAAAGTTTGAATTTTGAAGGGGAGAAAAACAATTTGAAAAGTTCTTTGCTGCCTCCATCTTGGTGATGTTTCCTTAACATCATGTCAGCTTGACAATCTTGGGAACATCAGGGATCTCTTAGCATTGATGTCATTGTCTTTGAGATACTGGAGATCTGTTTTAATCACCTGAGGAGCATCAGACATACCGTTTACAGTCAACTGTTTCATTTGGATATCTTATCTGCTTTATAGAAATATTTGCTTTATAGAAATGAAAAAGCTTTTATAAGCTTTTTATTCTTCAGGCAGTCTCTTTCATTTTCTCTTGGTTCCTAGATGTCTTCAATTCAGTTTTATCCAGCTTAATCTGACTTTCAAGTTTTACGATGTTTTCCCTTCCAACTTCCAACTCAGAGTTTAAATTCTTTGACACAGTCTTTCCAAATTGTTCTACACATTTTTGACTCCACATCAATCAAGGAACTTATGATATGTTGATGGCATCCTGGATATTGAATGCTTTCCAAAAAACTTGGGTGATGGTGAATTTTCCTCCTTGTTCAGAGCTCAAAAAGGCATCTTTGATGTAAAGGTCCTTAAAGTTCACTATAACTCCCTGTCCATCAGCTGAATGAATGAAGTGGTGTGTGTGACATAAAACCATTTTCGCTGAAAAAAATCAACAGAGTATCCAGCAGCATTTTCTACAAACAGGTAGGCTCTACTAGAGATGTTATATTTGGCACATAATAAACTCAATAACAACACAAAAATGGTCAGAAAATCTACTTTGGAAAGTGATCCTGGTAATCAAAGCTTTCTTCTTCAATTTCCAAACAATCTTGATTTCATTAATCATTTTAAAGCCCTAGGATTCTCAGAGTGATAAACTATGAATGACTAACTTAAAATCACCTGCAACATTTTCCCAAACAATAGGATTAGCCAACCTTTGGAAACTTTACAAAGTAACTTAACATGGACTTAACATGGACTTCTGCTCCATGAAATAAAACCTCTCAGACAATAATATGTTCCCAAAATATGCCTCATTTGTCAATATTAAAGATCTGTTACATGCTATAACTACCTTCTTCAATATACAAAAGTTCACTCTTAAACATTTCAGCACATTCTGCATCTACACTGATTGTTGAAACATCATTCAGATTTGTAACTTCTTAAATTTATCAAACCAATTCTTCCAGTGAAGAATTCAATAACTCTGGCATTCTCCACCCCCATACCCACCCTCACACATAAACATAACTTACCAAATGATGCAGTAAAAACTCTCGCTGAAACATACTTTGACACACAATACAATGAAAATATTAAAATTTATACTGATGGCTCTGTCATTCAAAACCCACCATCAGCCAGTGCTGCTATCCATATCCCACAATACAATACTTCATTATCTTTCAAATTATCCCCAATCTGCACCATACTACATACTGAAATTTTTGCCATTATTGAGGCCTTGGAATGGACCCTTAAATATGTACACAGCAAAAACATTACCATTTTTATAGATTCCAAAGGAGCCATACAAACCCTCTCACAGGAATTTCTATACCCCTCATATAACTACTACATACATAAAATCCTCACTCTTACAACACATAACCTCCATACAAAAAATAATACAATTATTTTACAATGGATTCCCAGCCACGTTGGAATTCAACATAATGAAACTGTTGATAATCTCGCTAAACTGGCACACAACCTCCACATAGCATCACCTACCTACCACTTTCATATCAATACTTCACAGGAGATAAAACAACTTGAAGCACATCTCACCAATAAATACTTTCAGGTCCAGGCCTCTGTCCAAAACAACTTTCGATATAATTTTAACCATAATATATCAACAATTGATAACCTCCCCTTCCCTAGAAAACACATCAAATTATTACACAGATTAAGAACCAACTCCACAATTCTTAACCCTACTCTACATAAATTCAAACTCACACGTTCTCCTAACTGTAGACATTGTAAAGTTCTGGAGATGGTTCATCACATCCTACTTAACTGTGATAATACTGCCTCACAGAGACAAACTTTCTTCAAATCACTCATTGACCTAAACATTTTGGATATTCAAACGAATGTAATTCTGGACCCCTCCCCCCCTCTAACCCCACCAAAATTTATGAATCTCTCTTTTCTTTCCTTCTTTCTACCTCACTTTGGAACAGAATTTAGTCTACCTTTCCTTTACCCTCTACTGTCGCCTCTTCATGTCCTTCATAAAGATTTTTCTTCAATTCTCAACTTACCTCTGATATACATGTTCCCGAAGGGACCCTCATCCTGTTCTCTATCCAGACTCACACCAAAAATTCCATAAAATATAAATAAAAAAAAAAAAAAGAAAAATAATGGAGGGACTATAGAAATAAGGGAACAAATATATACATATCTAAAGTGGCTCAAATCCTTTAACTCAGGTCTTACTGGCCCAAATAACCACAAAACAGGGGATCAATAGTCTTCAACCTATCTCCATAACCCAAGAATAAATTAAAACCACTCAGGGAAAAATAAAGAAAAATTATTAAATTGTAAATATAAGAATAATAATTAAAAAAATGCACAATAATAATAATTAAAAAAAAATAAAATAAAAATAAATTAAAAAAAATAAATATTAAATAATGAAATAAAAAATAAAATAAAAATAAATAATAATAAAAAAGTATATATATATATAAAATAATACATAATTAACAAAAAAAATAAAGAGAAAAATTATATAAAAAATCTTTAAAAAATGATAAAAAAAATAAATATATTATATAAAAAAAGTATAAAAAAATAAAAAAATAAAATAAATAAAACAAAAAACTAAAAGAATAATAACTAAAAAAAAAGCATTAAAAAAAACTAAAAAAAAAAAAATTAATTCTCCAAACAAATTCTGAATGCTTTCCTGAAAGCACATACAGACATAAACACTCATAAAATCCTAAAATATCAATTTTCACTGGGCGACTATCTCTTACTTCTTTGCATGATATCAAATATAATTTTGATAACCAAAATATTAATATATATGCGAACCCTAAATTTAAAATAAAAAACATAATACCCACATACATCCAAAATTATCATTCTGAGAAAGCCTGTAGAAGGACCTCTCAATGCCACATAACATTAAACAACAACAACAACAACAACAACTTCATACAAATTTAAACTTTTTTTTCCTGAATGATTTCAGAATTAACAGTTTTATTTTCCAAGTAATATCACAACCCTCAGAACACTAGAAGTTTACACTTGAACTGGTTGCTTAGGGAAGATGCTACATTCATTGAATACTCACATTGAATTCACTTGAATACTCACGGGCAAAGATTAAATTTTTTAATCTTGCTTTTAGCTAACTGGAAAGAAAACGTTAACTCCCATTTTCAGGTGATATTATTATTATATCTGGATAATTTATTTAAATATAATTTTATAATTCATGGGTGGCAACATCGTGTGCCTCATGACATGTAATGAATTTTATTGCTCTAGTAAGTTTGTTTCAATTTTCATTATTTTATCATTTTCTTTAGCTTTTCTTTTAGTGGTGAGAGCTTAAATATTTCAATATTCAAATCATGAATTAAGGTTTACATTATTTAGTAAATTATTATGAACTAGAAATTAATAAAATACTGAATGTGTAGTAAAATTTTAATGGGCATTCAAATCTGAAACTTGAGCATCATTGCTACTGTGTTATTGTTATGTAAATCTGAAGTAATATCACATGTATGCTGTTTGTTATTTGTTGAAAAATTGAAAGATAATTGATTGAATTTATTGGCATTACTATACAAATTTATCATTGCCTAGTTTTGAACATGGGAGTTAGTATCATTATGAAGTTCTCTAGATGTTCTGAATCACCTGTGGAAGATAGATATTCTTGCTTGTTGCTTTATAGGATAATAAGTACTATTATTACTGTAATGGCATATCAAAAAAAAGTTATAAGAGATTTACTCAGGAGAAGAAAAATAATTGGAGATGTCCTAAGTCAATGAAGTAAATGGTTGCAATACCATGTCATCTAATAAGCAAATGAAATCTAGTGCTCAATTCGATAATGATGCTGGAGAATCAGAAGATAACACTGTTCCTAATGTGACTGAATTCATCTCTTCATTTGGTATGGTAAGAAAATGTAAACAAGAAGAGCTAAAATTTGTAATAAAGAAATATCTGATGAATTGTGCCAGATAAAAGAACCTCTGAACTTCAATTCAGAATATATGCAACAATTAATGAGCACTATTGCCTCCCATGGCCGAGTGATTAGTGTGCTTGGTTACTGATCTTAGGGACCTGGGTTCGAGTCCCGGGTAAGGCATAAATGTATGTGTCATTTTTATGCTTAGGTTCTGCCATCCTCACAGACCTTCTACTATGGCATATAAACTGACAGGTTCCCGTCAGACCTCTGTGGCAAGTGCTGCTTGAGGGGGTATTTATTTATTTATTGGCAATATATAAAAAAAATTGAACACCTAACAAAAGAAAATCAGTCTGTAAAGCTTAATAACAGTAATCTGCTACAAGAAGTAGAATTAAAATAACTTGAAATTCACTGTCATCGAGGAATACGATTTTTAAATTTATCCTTCAAACTATTTGCAAGAGCAGTGCTCCATCTTCAGTGAAGTGACTTTATATGGTGACACTATATGATGACATTAGGGTAGTTAAGAGCTTCTTTCCACATGTTGTGAAGAGTGATTCCAGTGTCTCGGTTGCAGGTGGGGGACAGGTGAGGTCATTATTTCAATAGCCTCATGGACTATGGTTCTGTAATAAGTGGATGCACATGCTAGCAGTGTGGCATGCTCCCACTCTATGGTTGCTGTGTCATTCCTGTCCTATGCACTTCAGTCGACAAATTACTCAGACCCCAAAAAATCTAAATTGTTTTCAGCCCAGCTCCAGATCTGTGTATAAATTTATAAAAAGAAACAGAGACAAATTTAGCATCCTTCAAAAATTGGGCATACACAGATTTCCCTACATTTTTCAGATAATTTCATTTTCTGCTATATTGGTAAAAACCATACATTCTCTACAGGAGAGATTCAGAGAACATCAAACAGATGTCAGCCAAAACAAGTTAAAGACTGCTGCTGCAGATTAGGCAATTCAACACGCAGCAACCATAAATTGGGAGCATACCACACTGCTGGCACATGCAACCACTTACTCCAGAACCATAGTTGGTGAAGCTATTGAAATAATGACCTCGCCTGTCCCCACCTACAACCAAAATAGTGGAATCATCCTTCACGACATATGGAAAGAAGCTCTTAACAACCCTAACATCACTATACATATAGTGTCACTTTATTGAAGATAGAGCATGGTCCATGCTCCAAAAAGCTTCTGAGTTTTCTCCTAAAATCTTTTAACTTGAAAATATTTTGAAGAATAAGTTTAAAAAATTTATTGCTCAATGACAGAGAATTTTAAGTTGTTTTAATTAATTTCTGAGAAAGGTCTTTTTAATCGTTTATTTAAAGTAGAACTATTTAAGGTAGGAATGAATGACATTGAACAATATTCCAGAATCTAGAACCTTGAATTTGTTGGCATCCAAGAAGACAAAGAAGAAAATTCAACAGAAATAGTTGAAAATATGAGCAAGAATTAAACATTACATAGAAAACTGAACTATTTACAATTCACAGTGTGCTGACAATGATTGGAAAAAAAAATCAAACCTATTATACAAAATAAAATAATAAATACCCCTTCAAGCAGCTGTTTGCCACAGAGTTCTGATAGGAGCATGTCAGTTTAATACACCTAGTAGAAGGTCTGTGAGGAAGGTGGGATCTCAGCAGAAAAACAACACACATCCATGCCTTACCCGGGGCTCAAACCCAGGTCCCTTAGATCAGTAGTCAAGTGTGCTAACCACTCGGCCACAGGATGGCAAAAACTATTATAGTACATTTCAAATACAGGAACCAATGAAATAAATTTCTGAAAGCTGTTAAACTAAAAAAAGTGGTGCACTTCTAATATTAATAAAAAGTTTCAGTCTCTAAAATGTTTACATCTTACTTAAGAAACAAAAAAATTTGTTTCTTTGAAGCTATATAGTTTAAGCTGAGTCCTACTGTCCATTCGAATTACAAATTCGTATGGACAAAAGATGGAAAACTTTTTCTCAGGAGAGAGCAATCATCAAGGGTAGTAAGAATTAGAAATATCAAAGACTTAGAAAAAGTATAGATAAAAAGTCTGCTTTTGTTGAGTCTCCTATTCATTCTGATGGTAATTTTGTCTTTGACATAACCATTCCAATTACATTAATATATCTGATGAGTTCTTTGCTTTCTTTAATGACAGTTCAGCAGTTATTATGTTACATTTAAATATAATAGTTTACGTTGCCATTATGATGAAATTTTGGTTATGATAGAATATATAAAACTTAAAATTGATATCATTATTCTAAGTAAAATTTGGATACAAGATAGTTGGTTAGTTGATTGAGTTTTATGGGACAAAGGCAGCTAAGGATATGATGCACCAAACAAGAAACATCATAAAGTCAAGTGAATCTACAATCAAAATTAAGGTACATGACAATATGATATTATAAACAACAATAAATGTAAACACTAAAACAACAAATAGCAGAAAATATGGAGGTAAAATATAAAAAACACCAATAACAAAGATGTAAAATAACACTCTGGCATGTTTCTGGAGAGATGGGTTCAAATCCCACAAGTGAACAGATATTTTTACCACAAAAACTATTTATTGATGTAAAATAACAATGAGTGTATAAGACCCATGTAAAAAACATTGTTGAAAGGTAAAAATCAGAGATGGTTAAAATATCCTGTAAAATGTAAAAAGGCAAAAACAGTGGTTAAAACTGAGTCATCAAATAAAAGATGTCTGAGTGTAAGGGGCTCGAACATAAAATCGTGAAAGCTAAAAAACACATTATTCAAAATTAAAACAGGAACAATGAATTAAAATAGGTTTTACAATTAAAATGGTGTCACAAAACTCAAATTTAGGTTCATTATTTACCCAAAGAAGAAATGAACAAATGATAAACAAATGACAAGTGGGGTCAAGCAAGTAGATCCTCCTTGCAATTCCTGTGAAAACACAGCTGTCACAGTTTGATAAAGAGCTTGAACTCAAAAAGTTTGATTTCAATCTATTCTGACCAAGATTGCTGTCACTGTGCCCAAAGCTCGATGGTAAAACACTGCAGGAAGTCCATGTAGGGCAGTGGAGAGTCGGTCAAAGACATGGCCGACTTGGCAGCAGCATCTGTCAAGTCATTGCCCCTGATCCCAACATTACCAGGCACCCAAGAAAAGAGGATGATAGTTATGGCTGCCAGATGATGAAGCAGCTAGCAGATCATGAAAAGAACAGGGTGAGAACAATGCCTCACTGAGATGAAGCCTGTAGCGAGCTAAGCGAGTCAGTATAAAGCACACACTGACAATGTTGCTTAGCTCCTATGCAAGGCAAGGCAGAGAGCATGCAACTCTGCAGTGATCGAACACTGCTGTGGGTTCTGGTCTTCAATGATAGTATCACAGCAGACCATGGCTGATACCGCTGATGTGCCGGACTTCGAGCCATCTGTGAAGACAGGCAAGAAGTCTGGGTGCTTAGCACAATAGCTGGATAAAGAGTTGCAGGTACACACAGTAGGATGTAAAGGCCTTTGCCATCCTGCAAAGAGAAAAGTTGCAGGAAAGGGAAACAGCAAGCTATGGTGGAAATAGCTTGGCTGTCAACTGGGCAAGGCCATCAAAAGACTGAGAATACAAGAATATGAACTCAGGACTAGATTAAAACTAGATTAGGTGGCATCATCATCATCATCATCCTCAAGCAGCCATGAACTATGGAGGCTTCATCCAGATTGTGCAATTCAGTTCTTCAAACACATCTCTCCTGAGCTATATCTGCTGAATCTTGCCACTGCAGATCTATTCTAACATCCTGTTTGACAATGTCTGCCCACTACATCCTAGGTCTCCCCCTCTTTCTGAGGTCTTTAGACACACTGTTCATAACCCTACTCACTAAACTATAGTTAGGCATACAGGAAACATGGCCAAACCAAAGCAATCTCTCTCTGCACAAAATGCTACCCAAAGGAGGTTGGTAACTCCTTTACCTAACTTCATCATTACTTACAAAGTTGAACCACCTAATGCCCAAGAAACTGCATAAGCATCTAGTATCAAAAGCATTAGGTTTCCTGTTATCTTCTTACAAAGAGTCCAAGTTTCACTACCATACAGAAAGAACCAAACTATTATACAGTCTAATTTTAATCTTCAGGTGCATATGTCTATTTCTCCCCACTCTCCACAGATTCTTAAAAGTCCCGGCAGTAATCTCTATTCGTCTGTTCATCTTGTGCTGCACATCAACAGTATCTATTACATAGCTACCATGATAATTGAACTGAGACTCTTGCTCAAGGATATCACCATTCAGATTAACTGAACTACAACCTGTCTCACCAATTTTCATCACTTTAGTTTTCTCTGTTTATCAACAAACATACTTTATTACCAGTCGCATCAATAGCTCTAATGAAAGAATTCATCTCATCAACATCATTGTCAAAAGGGCTAAATCATCAGCATAATCTAAATTAAAAATTTTCAGATCTCTAGATCATTTCAGCCCAAAATCTTTCTCTTGCAGTGAATATCGCATAACATAATCAATAACCAAATGAAGAAGGGAGACAAAATACACCGTTGTCGAACACCAGAAGCAATGCTAAACCAATTGCCACAAGCTTTAACAACTCTCTCACATGATATGGTGCTATTAATAGAGAGCTTTCATTATGTTAACTAACTTGTCTAATATGCCATAAGATCTCACAATCAACCACAAATTATGACAGGCAACAGAGTCAAAAGCCTTTTTGAAATCTAGAAAAACTAGTAACCACAGGTCTCTGAAACTCTAAACATTTCTCAAGAATCTGCCTAAGTGAAAAAAAATCCGATTTACACATCTATCACTTCTGAATCCACACTGCTCATCATGCAATTATCCTTCAACCAGATTCTTAATTTAATTAAGCACAATCATGCAAACAACTTTACCTGGGACAGAAAGTAGGCTTATACCCCTAGAATTGTTACAAGAACTGTGATCATCTTTTTTAAAAAAATAGGGATAATAATAGCTCTGGTAAAATCCGTGGAATAATCATACAAGATATTCAAAATTTCAGTCAGCCATGTGGTAACAGAAACATTCCCAGCTCTAAGCATTTCAGTAGTAATCACATCTTTCTCTTAAGGATTTATGTAATTTAAGTTTAGAAATAGCCAAAATAACTTCAGACTGTGATACTGAGCCAACATTAAGGCCACTAATGCATTTATCATAATTAAAAACAATGGGAGTAGAACTAACAACATTGTTTAGAACATCACTGATACGATCAGCCCATCTAGCCATGACAGAATCCTTACCTTCTATAACCTTACATTATTTATTCTTCAATCCCTGTCTCCAATCCTATACCTGTCCATTTCTTCCCACACAAAACATTAATTATCTGGTACAGCTCTTTGCTGTTATGCCACCTACTTTCTTCATGGCCTTTGTCAGCCAAATCATCAAACCAAAGATTATTATCATCTGCTAATTCGAGCCCCGAGTAAGGCATGGATGTGTATGTTGTTTTTCTGCTGAGGTCCTGCCATCCTCACAGACCTTCTACTATGGCATATAAACTGACAGGCTCCTGTCAGACCTCTGTGGCAAGCAGCTGCTTGAGGGGGTATTTATTTTATTATTTATATTTTAATATACATTTATTAAGCTTTTTGCGATGCTTTCTGTTAGAATGTAGGGTATTGATTAAAAGTATTCCTGCAGTTATTTATTTTTTTTTTTTCAAAATAAGCTCCAGTGCCTTATTACTCAAATAATTTTGTCTCATCTTATCCCTTTTACTTAATAGAGTATTGTTAGTTTCAAGAAAAGCCTGTTTAAAGTGGTCCCATTCTTCCTCAACTTAAGTAGTAAGCAAACCATGACTGTCATAATGACTAAGTAACCTATCATAGCAAGCTTTTGCTATAACTGGATCTTTTAGAGCTTCAGTGTTAAAGGTAAATTTTTTAACCTTAGCACAAGACTTCTTAGTTTAAGTTGCATGCCACTTTTAACAAGGTAATGGTAAGATCCAATTTCAGCTGTTAATAGAATTCTTATCAGAATTGCCCATTTGCTGTTAATTAATATATAATCAATCATATTCTTATGTAGCCTATCTGGTGAAACCTATGTGTTCTTATGTATGTTGTGGTGTTTGCATTAAGTGTTAGTTATTCTCAAACCAATATGTTTATTTACCTGTTGGAGATTTGTCCATTGCAGCTACCAATAACCCCTCTCCAATGGTCAGGGTCAGTACTAACTTTAGTATTGAAGCCACCTAGAACAAAGGTAATATCTTGTTTCTTGACAGAATTCAAAATATCCTTATTGGCACCCACAGTGGGGGATAGCAACAGACAGCATTCAAGTCTTCAATGCTTGTCTTAAATTTAGCTGTAAGAAACCTTTCATTCATGCACTTATATCCTAGAAGAGCATCATTAGTGTGTCTGCTGAGGAATAAACCCATGCCTTAGTTTATACCTCAGCAGACACACTAGTGACCTCATGTCCTATGACGTGACATGAGGGGTATACAAATTACTGGCCTTCTAGCGTACAGACCTCCATCATGAAGCCTTCTATGCACAGTAGAAGCTGATATAACCCTCCCAGTGGCTGTTACAAGAGAGGATTGTTGCTGAGAGGGAGTAGACGCCCTTCTCCTTTGTGCTGTTAATTGCAGATATCGGTCTTGTACAGCAGTTGTAACTCTAGCCCTTCCTTGGCTAAACCTCCGAGACATGTAATCTGTGCTAAGAAATTGATTCCACAGTCTATGGATCACAGAAGGACTCACATTCAGCCATCGTCCCATGTCTGATTGACTTTGGCCTGCTTCGAGCTAGCCAATAGCTCTCCATCGCAGTTCATTTGGCAAATGATATCTCGAGATTTTTCTTGTGCACATCTCATGGTTGCAAGCACTTTTTAATTTTTATGGAGAAGTATACAGATTTAAATCTGTGCTGTGTGTTGGACAATGAAGGCCACAAAAACCCCAGGCCATTCTTAGGGGGAAGACGTTTTTTAAGATGAAGTCTAATGACGAACACCACTCAGGTTTATGGAAAACATAATAATAACAATATTTATTGAAAGACAATATATCTAAAAGTACAGACAGAAACAATTAACCCTTCTAATAACAAATAATTTATCTTGGAACTTAAGAAAGAAAGACTTAAAGAACTAAATGAACTATGGAACCCCTTTAAATTTAAATCTAAAATTTAAGATAGCAACTTTTAAATCAAAGGAAGGATAAGCATACCACGTTCATATATCCTCCTTAGTTCCTTCGACAGCTGTTTCATCAGACTGGGGTCAGGTGACGCTTCAACTCTGGGTAGGGGTCATCTCCTTTTTGCGTCCTTTTGCCAATGAAGGGGAAAACATCTCCGTCGCACTGCAGCTGATGTGGAGACAGACCCTAAGTCGACCTTCACATACGCAGTTGAGTAATTTGGCTACAGGAGGTAGACAGCTGCATTGTCTATAAATGGGAGTTCACTCTTCAACCAATCAGACGTATAGTCTCAGCCTAATACAGTTCCCAGAACATTGGCATTAATTCTCGCTAATTTGTGGTTGAATTCGATGGCCTCATTCGCCACAGTTCCTTCATCCACCTTTTTAGGTACACTTCCTTCACTACACTGATAACTATGTACTCATTCCGATGATTACTATATCTCTCTCAATCTGCCTGGGGAGCCTCGGGTTCTCTGCTCATCCTGAGTCCCACTGCTACACACCGCTCTGTTCAATATCTTGGATCTTACTGAACTCCTGCTCTGTCCAAATCTCCCATGTTCCTTCACCCTTGTTTTTCACGAATAGGCGGTATGTTCAATCGACCATCTGTAGCATCTGTAGATGAACTTATGAGTCATAAATTCCACCCACGAAGGGGGTCTGTCTCTGTGCTAGACATTGACATCGGCACCTGAGAGAAAGGAATTTCCCGTTGGTTAGCATAAACATTTGATGTTGTCCTGTTCTCAATCTGAAGTTGCTATGGGGACGATTTCCTGAATACAGCTTCCCATATGAGGTCGCATTTAAGCTGTCAGTATTCATTCACACCCCCAGAGAATTCCGTGTCTGACCTGACACTGTAAGAGAATAAATTGGGATTCTGCCTGTCGTCAACCCACAGAGTGCTGTGTCATGTTGTTTATTGAGTGTCATGAAACATGGGCTTTGAGCGTACTGTGTGTGCATGGGCTTTCGCTGCAGCTGCGAATTCCATCCCCTCCTAAAGTTAAGTAACGTGGCATCTGTTCGTGTGTTGGCAAAAAAAAAACTAATTAAGTGAGGAATTAAAAAAAAAAGAATCATTTTGCCTGATGTAAAATCAGAGCATAACAGTCATTCCTACAAAATGGTTATTTCGAATTTCTTTACTCACATTTACAACACCAAATAATGATCCACTCCAAAACATCCGTTTGTAGCCACCATCCAATTATGCAAATTGATGCAACCTAGACTAATTTGCATATGATATGCTCACTCAGCATTACTTTACTGGTTACATGAACAAGTTTGGTTAGGATTGCACAATGTTTTGGCGAATTATCACAATTTTTCTCATTTTTCCTTAATTTATTGAAATATGTGTAGTTTGGTTCTTTCTAGAGTTAGTTATGGTAGTGAAACTTGTCCCCTTTGTGAACAATATAACAGGAAACTTGAGATGCTTTTGATTCTAGATGCTTAAGGAATATCTTGAGCATTAGTTGGTTCAACTTTGTAAGTAATGATGAGGTAAGGCAAAGGAATCAGCAACCTCCTTTGAGTAGTATATTATGCAGATAAAGACTATTGGTTTGGCCATGTTGCCCATATGCATAACTATAGATTAGCGAATAGGGTTATGAATAGTGTGTCTAAAGGCCTCAGAAAGAGGGAGGTCTAGGATGAAGTGGGCAGACAATGTCAAACAAGACTTGTTAGAATAGGTCTGCAGTGGTGAGATTCAGCAGATATAGCTCAGGAGAGATGTGTTTGTGGAACTAAATTGCATAATCTGGTTGGACCTGCATAGCCCATGGCTGCTTGATGATGATTCCTAGTGATTTAAAAATTATTGCAAACTGGATTAAAAATTAATTCTGATAAAGATGTTTAATGTATTTTTCATTCACCATGACAACTTTTTTTTTAGTAAATTACAATTTTTAAAATTCAATTAGCATCCTACATGAGCAAATAACTCAAAGGTCTGCTAAAATGTAACTGTTTGTCATATATTAATTTTTGTTGTTTTTGTCATATATTAATATTGTTTCCTGCTTGTATGTGCAAATCTTTGTATTGTTATTTTGGTCTTATTAAAATTATTAAAAAAAAAGGAGAAATGATAGCTGCTAACTTAAAAAAAAGGAAAAAAAATCACAACGTAAGAGGCACAGAAAGGTATGTGCTCACTGCATGTGCTGGGCCAGACTGATAAACAGGTGTGGCTCATCATTACACTAACTGCAGCACTTCACCACCAAAATTAATCACAAAAAACAATAAATTAATTTCAAATTTGGTAATAATCAATTTCCACATTTAAAGCAACATAATATCATTTTTATATTAGTTTTGCAAGCATTATTTACCATATTACACAGATAATCACAGCATTTTCTTTGCAAATCAGCCCTACGTTAGCTGCTCTTGAATTATCAATACGAATTTTAACATTATGGCCACCGTCTGGAAACTTAGCATTATATATTATAGCAATGACACAAATGTGCATGCACTAAGATAGAATAGCACTGAACTAGAGCAGGTAGTCCACCATTTTGTAGTGGATTATGATATTTGATTGACTGACTCTACCACAGCAACCAATAATCAAAGATCTTGTTCCTTAGCAAATACCTTCAGTTGGCTATGCAGGCTCAGCAAGCCTAACCTTTCTTGATAAGATGTGTTTGAACTGGGTTACCAACTTTTTATTTTCCCAAGGAAGGATACTTATGTATTAAAAATTTTTTTTCAAGGAAGGATACTTATGTATTAAAAATTTAAGAACAACATAATTTACAAAAATATAAAATGTACATTTGTTGAACATTTGGTCTGTAAAAGAATGCTAATAATATATTCTAACATCACTTTCTTAGAATTCATTGTAAAATAAATTAACATATATAATATATATAATAATATATGGAATACTAAACATACCCAAAATAGACAACTGCTCAAGTGTTAATTTACAATGAGCAATTCAGTTTAACTGACTAATAAATATAAATTTATTGTCAGAATGGAGTCGAAAAAACAGTAAACATATATATTGAACATTGCATCTCTTCAGTCCTATTTAGTTCAATTTGATATCAGGCATCTCCCCAATTTTTTTCCTATTTCTGGTTGCTGAATGTAGTAGTCAAAGTGTTCCACCAAATATTTTAGTCATGAGCTGCCACTGCTAGGCAGTGTACATTCTCACAGCTTGGATACTAAATTCATAGATTCAACAAATGAAGAGTTTATAAATTTCTTGGTTGATTGTTTATTTGGGGTTTTACACGCAAGAGTAATTATTGCTATATTGAAACAAACAAGATAAAAGGAAAAAAAAAGTCATGTTTCAGAATATCCTTAACATTCCAAACATTGTTACAGCTGTTACTTCAAGGGTAATACTAAATAGTCAGCATTGTTAAAGCAAATATTTGCTATGTGAAATGTTGTTAAAGTGAAGGTCTATTACATTTGGAAAATTTTGTACAAATACAGATGGAAATGATTTCAAAATACTTACATTAAAATCAATTAATCGCTGAATAAAACGTGGTGCTGTTTTTTCTAACACTGATGCTGAACCTTCAGAACTGGCTTTTCCAAGAGGATTTTTTAGATGACACTGGTACTTTCCAATATCTTCTGGGGTGGAATTTTTTATTTCCAATATGGCCTAAAATATATTTAAATGCCTTTATCAATAACAATTTTACAGATAAAATATGAATTATGGGATTCTATAGTATGATATATTAATAAAACATCAATTTCATAAAATATTTGACTTTCATACTTTAATTATAACTGATCCATACACTGCATCCATCCACAAACTTGCCCTACTCCGCCACAATAATGTAGCCAACCGAAACCCCTTGCACGCTATAAATAGGTCAGATACCTACCTGCTGTATAGTATCTCCAACTGTTATGATGGGTAAACATGGCAACCTGAGTGACTGTGGGCAGATAATCAGTGTGAGAAAGAAGGGATCCTCTTTATCTGCAACTGTCGCATGTGTGTGCCAGGACTACTTCAAAACTTACATCCACTGAAAAAACTGTGGCCATAACTGGGTCATTGATGTTTGAGGTGAGCGACGCCTCTCTTGTTGACATTGGAACAGAGGACCACAGTGTAGATGATAATGTCAGCATTCAAAGGTAATGCAGATACAAAAGTTTGTGCAAAGACCATTTAATGTAAGATGGCACAACTGACCTATGGCAGCTGATGCCCACATTGAGTACCCTTGTTAGACTCATAATCTATAGTTCCCAGGTTCAACTGAATTCCCAGGTTTGGTTGGGGGGGGGGGCACTGGGCAGCAGTTAAGAGAAGAGACAGATGGTAGCCTCCTGTCAAGGCCATTCAGCATGTTCTTTAATGTGCACAGGGTATGGCTCTCCTGCACACAGGGCTACAGTTTAACATCCCATTCAACAGACTTTCCAAGCCCATCAGTATCCCCTACTGACTAGGGTAGGGAGAGGTTTATGGGAATAAATCTCAATGCTGGTCCAATTGGGTCTTAAACCTGGGAACTGTAGATTATGAGTCTGGCACACTATCAACTGATGCCACCCCCAAGCTGCAAGCTTTTATTTGACATACAACTCATTACAAATTGACCCCCACAAAATTCTCTCCCCTCCTTTTTTTTGGAGGGGACACAATTTTTGGAAAAGGGACACAATTCCCAGTAGCCCATGATACTCCAATGTATCATGGACTACTGAAAGAGTGGACTTGTTTTGAAAGTAAATAAGTTTTAATTTGAGATATACCTCATAATGTTTGGCCTTTCCCCTTTATTTGAGGGCACCTTAAATTGGTTTCAGTTTTTATAAGAAGATGTATATTGAATTTGGTGGGTTTATGTATTACCATTAAGGAGATATTATTCCAATTTTCTTGGGTTGGATTGTTTTACTTCTGAGTGACACTTTTTTTGCACGTTATGGGTTAAATGGCCAGATCACAAGGATCCCAAAGACCAAGAGAAAGTTGGGGAAAGGGGACCCATTAGACAGCCGTTGGGAGACAGATGGCAGTCAAGGCCATCCAGCATGTTCTTTAATATGCACATGGTATGGTTCTCTCACACACAGGGCCACGGCTTAACATCTCATTTGATGGATGGTGGCCTTTTCCTGCCCATTAGTGTCCCCTATTGACTGAGGGCAGGGTAAGGAGTTTTGTGGAGAAAAATCTCAACAATGGCCCAAACGGGACTTGAACCTGGGAATTGCAGATTATAAGCCTGACACATTACCACTGAGTCACCCCTGCCCTCAATTTTTTTTGGTGTTCACTTCAAGGGGAAGGTGGGATGGATATGGGAGGCCAAACCCTTTGATGATATATAATGAATTTCGTATTCCTAGCAGTTACAGTTTAGCCAAAATTCTACCACTTTGTTCAGGGGGAGAAATTTTGGGTTTCAAACCCTTTCTTTTATTTATGATAAGAAGAAGCTGTATAACAAATTCAATGAATAATTTTTTGTACAATTTCATCTATTAGAAATAAGCTACATAGTTTTATCACTAAGGCAACTTTGTTTTAAGATCTCAATGTTCCTCAATTTCATTTGCAAGCAAATCACATTTAATATTATGACTAAGCACCTTACAGTGGTAAACTTTGGCTGCATTGTATAAAATTTATTGTAATGATAAACAATGAACTATAATATAACTCACTTTTTTTCCATCAAATGTCATAAGAATATTATCAGATGGCTTCAAAGGTTCATCATTGAATACCCAAGTAATGTCTGGCAATGGGTTACCACAAATAGCAGCTTCAAATCTGATAGGTTCTCCTTCTTTAACTGATAAGTCTCCAACAGGCCCCAAAAAATTAGGTGCTGATTCTGGCTCATCACTGCGACCTTTACCTAGAATAAATTTAATTATAAAAAGTCAGAACTGAAATAAAAAGAAGTATTAATAATTAAAATTAAAAGGTTTGAAGGTATAAAAAGCACACTGTCCCACTATTTGATGTTTTGTGGATTTATAGTGATAATGGTGTCATATGATAGTTTAAAAAATTTACCTTGGAACTTTTTACAGTTTCAGCATTGTATGCAAAGTAATAATTCCAAACTTTAAACAAACTTATCCAATTTTATCATTTTACCTTTTTTAGTTCACAGATTAGTAAAATCATTCTATTGAAAAGTAGATTAAAAAATTGATGCTATTTGTTAAAAATAAAATATTTAAGTTTTAAAATATTAAAAGAAATGTATCAAGCAAAGCTATTTAAGAATTAAAACATAACACACTCTATGGCATAAAAAAGAAACACCCCAAAGCAAACATCTGATCGTGCTGAAATTTTGCATGTGCAACAAGGGTATAAAGAAGTGATTAAAATTTTACAGCAACAGGGCTCTGTATTGCAGAACAATGGCTCCATAAGCATAACAGGTTAGTAAATAGTACAGCCCCTCTGGTGGCTGTTGGTTGTTTTTTGGCTCTTTGGTGTTTAATGGTGCATGAGCAACTGGGACCATTCTGCACCAAACACATGAAAAGTACAAGTAAAAGTCATGGATCCCTTCAAGCAAAAGTTTAAAACAGTAGAAATGTAAAAAGGTATAAAACAACACAAACAAATGTGCAAATAACAAATAGAAAATAAAGAAAGATAGTGAAAAATAAAATCAATTACGATTTACAATGTATTTACATTGTAAATCGTAAAAAGTCAGAGATAGGTGGTAAAAAGGAATTATCAGATAAAAGATGGCTGAGTTTAAGGGGTTCAGCCCTAAAATCATGATAGTTAAAATATAAACGACGCTCAAGATTAAAAGCAGTACAATTGGTTAAAATATGTTTAGTCGTTAAAATGGTGTCACAAAACTCATACTTCATTGTCTGCCATGAGATTCATTGTCTGCCATGAGAAGAAAAGAATGTGTGATAAATGAATGACCTAAGTGGAGCCAAGCAAGTACAACTTCCTCCTTGCGATTCCTGCAAAAACATGACTGCCATGGTTTGACAAAGGGCTTGATCTCGAAAAGAGTTTGTTACCAACCTATTCAGATCAAGATCTCTGCCACTGTGCTCGGAATTCAATAGTAAAACACTGCTGGAAGTCAAAGTATGGAACTGGAAGTGAAGAGCTGGTTAGTGGCATGGCTGACTTGGCAACAGCATCTGCTAAGTCATTGCCGCTAATGCCGACGTGACCAGGCACCCAAGAAAAGAAGTTGGTGAATGTGGTTTCCAGATGATGGAGCTGCTGGCAGATCTTCAAAAGAAAGGGTGAGGCTGATGTCTCACTGATAACAAGGCCTTTAGCGAACTAAGGAGTTGGTGTAAAGCACACACCGACAATGATGCATAGCTGCTATGTGGTCCAAGGTGAGACTGATAGCTTGTAACTCCACAGTGAAGATGGAATGCTGCTGTGGGATCTGGTCTGCAATAATTATATCACAGCAGACCATGGCAGATCCCACTGATGTGCTGGACTTTGAGCCATCTGTGAAGACAGACAAGACGTCCAGATGCACAGCACAGTGGCTGGAAAAGAGTTACCGGTACATGCAGTTGGGTGTAAAGGTCTTCCCCATCCTGCAAAGGGAAAAGTCATATGAAGGGGAAACAGCAAGGAGTGGCATGGCTTTCAACTGGGCAACACTACTGAGATTGATGTTGATGTCTCTGAGGTAGCCTAGGACACGCAAACCAAAAGGTTGAATGGCAGTTAGCTGATTCCAGGGTGAATCCCAGGTGGAGTCATACACCTGAGATCCATAGTCCAGTTTCGCTAGACAAGTGCACGGTAGAGGGGGAGCAATGAACATCAGTCTGCCTCCCATGAGAGGGAGGAGAGGACCTTGAGGATGTTCAGTGCCTGGATGCATTTGGACCATAGATGATAAATATGTGATGAAAAGGTTAATTTCTGGTTGAAGATGAGACTGAGAGACTTGGTTCTCCACCACAACTGGAATGGTGGTACCTCCGAGCTGTAGCTCGGGGTACCACCATTCTCGAGCTACGTACCCTACACTTGTGGCAAAAGTGCATGCAAGCAGTCTTCTGCACTTTTGTGGAGAACTTCAGTGGTCTTCTGCACTTCTGTGGAGAGAACCAAAACTCATTGGCCATCACCCAAACCAAGAGATTGTTCAGGACAGTTTGCATTTGTTATTCAATGACCCTCATGCTGGAAGACAAGCAAAAGATGCTAAAGTCATCAACATAGAAAGCATTGCCTAAAGTTGGAGGAAGTTGTGTAATGGAATTTATCTTGACAATGAAAAGCGTAACACTCAATATGCAGCCTTACGCACCCCTGTTCTTGGGGGAAAGGATGCAATAAAATGTTTCTGACATGAAACGTTCAAGAAGATAAAAAATTTGTGATGAAAATCAGCATGTGATCTCTCACATGGAAGTTATGGAGGTCACAAAGAATAGTGAATCTCCATACTGTGTTGTATGCTTTTCGATGTCGAAGAAAATTAACATCAGGTGCTCTCAACATAAAAAAGAATTCCTGATAGTCAAATTGAGGTAGATCAGGTGGTCTAAGATAGACTGCTGCATGCGAAAGCCACATTGTGTGCTCCTGGTGGCGATGCATGCCAATATCCGGTGTGGCATTGAGTTAAACAACAATTGGATGTTGTCCTGTGGTAGAACTGCCATGCATGCTCCAATTGCTGGATTGGGTTGGGTTGTTTTACCTCTGAGCGACACTTTTCTGCACACCATGGGCTAAATGGCCAGGTCACATGGACCCTGAAGGCTCAGAGAAGTTTGGGGGAGGGGACCCACTGGAACAGCTGTTGGGAGACAGATGATAGCCTCCCATCAAGGCCATCCAGCGTGTTCTTTAACGTGCACAGGGTATGGCTCTCCCGCACATGGGGCCACAGCTTAACGTCCCATCCGACGGACGGTGGCCTTTCCAAGCCCATCTATGTCCCCTACTAACCATGGGCAGGGCGGGGAATTTTTGCCCAATTGCTGGAACATTCCAGGATGGCTACAATGCATACATGCTTGACTGATGAAAGGTATGGAGACCTGGCAGGCCATGGGAGGATTTCAAAACCATGAAAACATTCTCGGGATAGATGAGCCATGTGTGGCCTGCATTATCGTGCTGGTAAATGGCCCCCAGAAGATGTGACAGCAAAGGCAAAACGACTGGTCACAGGATGTTATCAATGTACCACTGTGCTGTTAAGGTACTATATAGTGCTACTAGGGGGGACCAGCTGCCACAAGAGATGGCTCCCCAGATTGTGACACCAAGTGTCTGGATCGGGGTGTTGGCCTGACTTCCTCGAGACATGTATACATTGGTCATCTGCTCTGAGGCAAAAGCAGGATTTGTCACTGAACACTACACACTGCCAGTTGGATCTCTTCCTGGGTACAATACCACTCCAGGTGGCTCTGCCAATGTTCAATGGTTAGTGGTAGCTGTTGTAAAGGGCAGTTATAGTGTAGTCCCACTGCTGCCAGTCGTCTTCCAATGGTGCATCTTGATAAGCATGTTCTGTGGAGAATACTATGTTTCTTTGGATGGTAGATAGCAATGTCATTGGTGTCATTCTGGTTGCTATCACTATCACGTGATCCTCCTGTCCAGTTGCTTGCCTGGGCTGGCTGGTGCCTTCATGATGGATATATGTGCCCTCCTGGCCCCAGGAGAGAGTTTCTAATGAATCTCTCTCCAGTAATTAAAATATTACAAAAGATATGTAGATGATATCACCATTATATACAGACAAGATATAGAAATCTTACATGAGTTACAAGCACAATAAATTACATCTATCCAACCACAAAATAACCGCTGAAAAGGAAAAGGACGAACAATTACCATTTTTGGATATGCTACTACATTGGCAGGAGCAAAAACTGGAAATTGCAGTCTATCATAAGCCTACAGCATCACCCATTATAATCCCATACACCTCCCAACAGTCACTAGCTCACAAAAAAGTGCACTAGAAATTGCATTCCTAAGAAATATAAGATATTCCTCCACATCACAGTTTCATGAAAAAGAAAAAGAAAAAATACACTTGGATGCTCAAAATGCAGGTTATGTGCCAAAAATATTAAAATTAGCCAAAAATATCCCATCCAACACCAGTACAGCAATCCAAAAAAATAAGTTCACCACAGGGATTCCAAACATCCCATGGCTGGCAAATTCATTGAAAAATGCAATGCAACCTTACAATTACATAGTGTCGATTAAAACCAGCAACATATAATTAACCCTTTGCACTCAAGGGTGCCACACCAGTGCCATGTTGATTATATTGTAAAACATGCTATGGTCAGACTGGCATTAATGTCCATAGCGGATGATTGTGTCTCATATCTGTGTTCTGTATTATTATTTATGATCATAATTTTTAACCATAAACATGGCAGATAAAATAAATATCAGTGATAGAAGTTATAGTATGATTGAAAGCAGTGACAATTCAACAACTGTGATGAAACGGTAAACACGTTAAAAAATTATAAGTTGTAGTTTATTGTATATGTATATTTCTTATTGTTTTTTTTCCATGATGTTTGTTTGTTGTGTATTTGTTTTTATTTTTTTTTGTAAATCACTGTTATTTTTGTTCCATAAATATGTATAAAGGTCCTTATCAATAAAAAAGCTTTTGCAGGCAAGTATTTTGATCATATTTACATTTAAAAAAATTTTAAGCTACAATATGAAAAAGCTATTTTTTTTAATCCATATTGCTTCGAGTAACTGGTAACACCTATAATAAAAACTTCGAGTGCAAAGGGTTAATATAATTAAAACTGATTGGTACAAGAACGAACAAACAGGAGAAGTATATAAAATACCATTACATGAAAACACCAACAATAACAACAAACCTTACTATGGCTTTGGGTTGGATTGTTTTACCTCTGAGCGGCACTTTTTTGCACACCATGGGCTAAATGGCCAGGTCATATGGACCCCCAAGGCTCAGAGAAGGTTGAGGGAGGGGACTCACTGGAACAGCTGGTAGCCCTGGGAGACAGATGGTAGCCTCCCATCAAGGCCATCCAGAGTGTTCTTTAATGTGCACAGGTTATGGCTCTCCCGCACATGGGGCCATGGCTTAATGTCCCATCCGACAGACAGCAGCCATTCCAAGCCCATTGGTGTCCCCTACTTACCATGGGCAAGGCGGGGAATTTTGTGGAGATAAATCTCAACACTAACTCAGCTGGGACTTGAACCTGGGAATTACAGATTGTGAGCCTGGCACGCTACTGACTGAGCCATCCCCACCCCCTTTACTATGGCAAAATGAAAAGAACCTGCCAAACTCGGATAAAAGAACCTGAAAGAGATGTACAGTTAAAAAAGCAAACCACTTCATTGGCAAGAGTGGTTTCTAATACTGGAATGAGCCCACGATTTGAACAGACAAAAATTATTTGTGCCCTCCCCCCCCCCCCACTAAGTTTAAGTTTCAATTGAATCTCACTGAACAACTGGTGATATACCAAAACAAAGAAACGTGCTGCAATAAAAAAATTTACCACCCACCCCGCCCATGGAAACTGCTCCTTGATCAGCACAGTATTGCTAAAGCATCACCCCACCCCAACCCTACCCAAGGCACATGGGCAGGATGATGAAACCGCAATAGTGTCACCTGCTGCAAACCATACGGCACAGCCACACAACACATACGAATATAATCTCCAAAGTAGAACTGTTTACCCAACTTCTACAGAAGCTGTTAATAGTCAAAACATATTAAGTTACAGTGGTCTAAATATCATTGTGTGATCTGTGCAACAGGAAAGGACTTACTTCACATATTACTACAAGAAGTGACTAACATCCCTACTATCCTGTATTCACTGATTGAAATGCTTTTTTGATTTACTAAAACAATACTAAAACAGCTCAGATAGTGATTAAGTTTTCAATTTAATTCAGCTGTGTTAAATTTGTTATAGCATGGATATATCTTTTTTCAATTTAAAGGTTTTACAATTCTATAATTCAAAGGTTTTGCTTCAGTATTGTACATTATTACATCTGGAAGAGGCTTGACAAATAAAAACCAATGAGTGCACTATAATTCTGTTTCAAAAAATTATTATAAATCTTGAAACAGTTCAATTTTGGGGCAAAATTTAATGCATCTAAAGCTGTATAAAAATTAACAAATATATATTTTTAGTATTTTAACTGCTTTCTATTAGCATGATTGCTTCAAATGTTAGAGTACTGAAAGATAAATTGGTATATCAAACTAATCTAACTTGATGATTTAGGTATTGTTAAATATTTTAAGCAGTTAACAAAAATAAATAGATTATTTGCAAGGGATCATGATAGCTCATTCCATGCCAGTTTGTTCATATAACTTTGGTCCCAATATTTGAAATGTACCCAATGGGCACCAAACACTCAGAAACTTGGGTGCCAAAGTTAAACTAAATTTTAAAAAAATCTAAGATTTCAAAATATAATACAATCTAACATGAACTTGTTATCCAAGGTCCATGGCTAAATAAGTCACAAACAAGTAAGTTTGTCAAAAATAAAATAATAATTTATTAAACTCCAAAGGAAAAAAACTAATAACCAAAGTTTATTCCAATACTAGCATATAATTATTAACGAAAAAAAGATTGCCCAAATCAGATGTAGATTTACTTACAAATTACTCAATATCAGCTAGAACAGATTTTTAGAAGAGATGATAAGAATTGTCTAATTATTGGTTAACATCACCGAGGGTCAACACAAGCAAACTGTACTGTTATATCAAAGTAGAACTAACTAACCCCTTAGGATAGTGCATAAACTTTTGAAAATAGCTAGGTGACAGACATATCTAAAGTCATATCACATACCTAACATATCACATCAAGTGAATGAGCTCTTACATAAATCAATGACCATGTCAAACATAAGTTAATATTTAGGGCTAGATTGGTGGTTATGAGAATATTTTATATAGATTAGAATATTTATATAGATTATATTCTATTAGAATATTTTATAATTATATATATATACTAGGGGAACAGCCCCTACAGCCTAGGTCGCCAACCCAACCAAGGAGATTCTGCACCCCTGGACTATCAGTTGTTGGCTCACTTTGCTTGCTTCTTCCAGAATTGGTTGGGTTGTTTTACCTCTGAGTGGTACTTTTTTTTGTGCACAGTGGACAAAATGTACAGTCACAAGGACCTCAAATGCTCAGCGAAGGTTGGAACAAGGGGACCCATGGATAGCTGTTAGAGGAGACATCCATCAAAGTTTGATGGTAGCCTCCCATCAAGGACATCCAGCGTGTTCTTTAATGTGCACTGGGTATGGCATTCCTGCAAACAAGCTCAAGGTTTCGTGTCCCAGCTGAAAGTTTGGCATTTCCAAGCCCATTGATGATCACTACTGACCAATGGTAGGGTGAGGAGTTTTGTAGAGACTATTTTTGGACTATACGAGTCCACATATGTTACATTTGCAGTGTGATGTCTCAAGTTTTGAAAACTAGATGAAAGTCACTTATCTTTGATTTAGTTTGCTACTGCAAAATCCTATAATCTAATCAAACACAATGATGACAACCATATGATTAAATTTGTAAATACATAAGGAATAAAAATATGGGGAATGATGTGGTCTAAATCTTTGGAAATGTTCAATTATGCTAATTTTTGTACTTAAAAAATTAATTCTTTCATAAAGTTTGCAAAGTTAGGTTTGGTATCACCAAATGGAGAAAGTCAAAATAACAAAAAGTGGATTTTACAAGTGACACTTCCATCCATTTTAGCAGAGTGTTTAGGAGCAGGTTTCCTAGATTAAATGCCTTGACAAATGTGTCACTGATTGGGGGGGGATTGAAATGTGTCATGATGGGGTGAGATAAAAAGAATTTGAATTAGTGCAGAAACTTACATTGGCGGAAATTGAAAAAAGAATACTCAGAAGGAATTCCTTTAGGAATTTGTATTATAATACGTTAATAGTTAAGGGCAGCAGAAACCATGATCCAAGATTTAAAGTCATTGGATGAAATAATGACGTCACTGAGGATGACAAAATGCATATATATGCAGCATGTATTTAAGGACTAGGGCATGAAGAAAAAGTTACTTGTGTAATGTTGTTCAGTGCTCTTTGAAGAAGTTACCATGCCTGGGTGACACAGGTATACAACATTTGTTCAGTTAGTGGATTTTGAGAGAGGTCGTATAGTGGGTCTTTGGGAAGCATGTTGGTTTTTTTCATCAAACTGCACACAGCGTTGGATGAGAGGTATTGGCAGTGGTACGATGGTAGCATCGATGGTCAGAAGAGCATTCGCAAACTCATTGATGTGGTTCCAGGCAACACAGGAGTTATGGATGCACGAGAGGATCAACATATCAAAAGGGTGGTGGTGGCAGAGCAGATGGTTATGGCATCACAAATTCAATCCTCTGTCGTACCAAGGGTGTCTACAAGAATAATACGCAATCGTCTTTTGAAAGCAGGACTATGGGCACACCTGCCGCTGGCATGGATACCACTGTCACCTCGTCACTGTCGATCACATTTGCAGTGGTGTCAAGAACGAGTTCATTGGAGGGAAAAATGGCAGTCTGTGGTCTTCAGTGATGAAAGCCGATTCTGCTTAGGAGTGTCTGATGGTCATTTACGGGCCGAAGGCAACAAGGTGAGCAGCTTCTTACATCGTGCATCCATCAGCAACACACAGGGCCAATGTTGGGCATCATGGTGTGGGGAGCGATTAGCTATCACTCTCTTACGTGTCTGGTGTTTGTACAGGGTACACTGAATAGCAATACATATGTCAGCGACATCATATAGCTGCCATACGAGCCATATTTTAGTGTAATCCCAAATGCGATATTCCAGCAGGATAACGCCTGCCCGGGCAACTCAACATGCTCTTCAGGCAGTACATCAACTCCCTTGGCCAGCATGCTCTCCGAAATTGGCTCCAATCGAGTATGTCTGGGACTGGCTCGGACAAAGACTCTTCCATGGACCATGGCAGGCAATGACCATCACTGAATTACACATCCAAGTTGAAAAGCGCATGGAATGGTATCCCCCAGCGTGATATATCCAGCATTTGTATGAGCAATTGCATGCCAGATTGGAAGCTTGTATTGTTCTCAAGGAGGTTTAACACCTTATTAAAAAATGCCTTCTGTAAATGTAATACTCATTAAAAGGTACAATAAACATTGAATCACTTCACATGTGTGATCACTGTCCTTTCTCAACAAGCTGTTTCTACTAAATAAATCTCATAGATTATGCTTCAATTGTTAATGGTGTTCATTTTTCAATTTCTGCCAGTGTATAATTTGTGGATAGTAATGCTTAAAAAATTACACCAAACTTGAACTTCCAATAGCTAAATACAACACAAAGGCTTCAGCCATAGGTAAACATGAAAACTAAAGGCTGGTGATAAGCAAGAGATAGGCTCTAAACATTAATCTCAACAAACACAATAGCATAAAAAAATACACCACTGATTTTAAAACCATTCCAAAATGCTTTAAAATATGTACTAACTTAGAAATATATTACTCTGAGTTCCTACATTACTATTTCAAAACAACTAAGTTGTACCTATAAAGAAGCAACATATTTCTGTCTCTCTCTCTCTAGGATTTAAAAAATATTTCAAAATTATTTACCAAAAACAGATAGATCACCCACACTTGAGTCTTCTCCAAAAGAATTCTTAGCTGCCAATGTGTATTTGCCTGCATCTTCTACTTTACAGTTATCAATAAGAAGTGCTACTGATCCATCAGGAATGTGGACTTCTTTAATGTGCATGCCATCTGGTGAAAGTTCTTTACCATCCTTTAACCTATTTCAAAGCAAAGGCATTTTAAGCATCAAAATACAAAAGTTACCTAAACTTCAGTCACAGAATTGTTGTTATAGATACAGTACAAGATGACTGTATCTATAACAGATGTCAGAGGCAAATGTAAATATTTATGTTAAAAGATTTCACATTAACAGTATAATGATGAATACACTGCATTGAATCTACAATTTTTATGCATAAAAGCATTGTCACTGGAATAGATCAAACTTCAGCTTCATGTTAACAGATATTTCACCTTTTCCTATGCCAAATTTAAATCAATAATTAATTTTACATTATTTAACAGTGTTTGCATTGAACTAAATACAAGATACAATAGCACTGTAGGAACTGCAGTTCTTTTTTAATGGGTTTAGTTATAAATTAATTTTTAAAAAATGTAAAAAATATAATAATAGATTGTACTGAAGAGTTATCTGAAATAATTAAGTTCTAGCAAGAGTGGTACCCAAACTGACAAATTCCTGAAAGTATATTAAGGGCTCTATTGAGCTATTAATTTATTCCTGATCATCAGTTTTCTACTACACAATGGCAAAATGACCAGGTCACTAGGATTCCAAGCTCACAAAGGATTGTTGAAGGAAGCCTATAAGCAACCGTTACAAATATACAACAGCCTTTTTCGTAATATTCTTTTCAATTGGCGCTTTCACCTTGTTCATTCGTTTAACATCCATATAATAGACAGCAATCTCTTAACATTTTTTGATATGTTCTTTGTCATGAAATAAATTCACTGCTGTTCCAGTAAAACTTTCAAACCTAAGGTCACAAGCCTGACTTCTACTTATGAGCTGTCTGTACTTGCCATTATAAGGAAAAACCACTGCATTAACATGTAAATTATCTTCTTAACCATTTCTAACTACAAGTTTTATAGAGTAAATTACACACAAAAGTGTAACTTGATAGTAAATAGATAATACTATACACTGTATTATCCTATGCTACCTCATCCAATACCACGGAAGTCACTTGTTTATACCAGTCTGATCATTTACATATCGAGCTTGTGAAGAAAAAAACAAAATATGAGATTGTTTCTTTTGGCTTGCTGGGGAAGCTGACATCGTTGTCAGTTAGTCCCTTGAAAGTTGTTACTCCTTGTAATGTTAAAACAGCTAACCGAAAATGCTGATATTGTCTGGTCTCTTCCTGACTTGCCACCATTTTGTTGGTAGAGGAAAATGTTGCTCACTCGCGATGCTGTTCTTGGCTTGCATTGCATTACTTATACTTTGAAGCAATTGCTAGTGCTTCAAAGTTTATGTAACTTTAAATTGCTGCATCAACTTATAAAATATTATTTAATATTTTGAGTCTGAGGCTCTTGTTATTTTTTTCTCGTGATGATATCCGATGGGTAGATGAGTCTATTATCCTGTGGTGGGTAGTTCAGTCCAGATATAAGTTCATATACATTCTTGTTTTTTTGTTGTTCCTTACAAGAATGCTAGTGGTAGTTTGACATCGATTTGGTGCACATGTTAATATATTTTTAGATTTCCAACTTATGTACCAACTTTTCTGGAAGTGTGAATACTACATTTCATTAAATAATTGCTACATGTTTCACATTGTTGCTCCAATGCATCATCAGGTGAAATAGTTGGTTTGCGGCAGGCACAGATGTTGGTGTGCTGCGGTCGGTGTTTGTTTACATTAGGGCCAGAGCACATTGGAGGGGTAGGTGGTAGTACATGTGGTGCCCTCTATTGAGGGGCTCCAATTTTGAGGCTGGGGATACAGAGTTTTTAAAGTTTAGTTTTATTGTTGTGGGCTTTATTTATACCTAACTGAGAGAAATTTTGTATGGTGCAGTTGTGTTTTATGTATACATATAGAAAAAGAGGGAAATGGGGGGAGAGGGGGTTGTTTAATTTAATGTTTGGGTAATTATTGAAGAGTGTTTTGCATGCTGGCGGTGGTGGGGTTATATTATTATTCTGGACTGAACTACCCACAACAGGACAAAGACTCATCTATCCATTGGATATCATTGCAAGAAAAACCCCAAGGTAAATCCCTAGATAGTATTTCTATCTAATTGTCTCAGCTTTTCCAACAAATTATAGTGATATAGAGAAAATTTTAATAATAGAGGATTCATTACTAATATTTTTTTTAAAAATTAGAAAAGTTGGGTGCAGCTTAGCAACACACACTTGGGTTGTATTTGGTCATTTTACCGCTGAATGACATTTTAGTATACACTAAATGTTCAGGTTACAGAAACTAAGTGCTCAGCTTGGGTAGGAGATGATCCAAGGAGACTGATATCCATCTGCACTATCGCAGAAGTCAACGGAATGTGGGAATTCTGATCACTGCACCAGCATAGGAAACTTTGCTGGGCAATACAGGAGGTACAGTGAGCTTTCTTGCCTTAGGATAAGAGATGTTATTCACTGTTTTCAAGAACTGAACCTCCTTTTCTCCTTTCCATTAAGGACAGTCATAGGAGAAGCTGGAAGGTCGTTATTACAATTCATACAGTTGCTTTTCTGATGTGCAGTCTGGCTCAGAGTAATCCTCGCTATCTCAATGAGCACAGGTGGTTTTTCCCCAGCAAGCTATGCGGGCATGGCCATACTTCTAGCATTGAAAACAATGCAGAGGGTTTGGGATGTATGCATACTTCACAGTGAAGGTATCCTGCCTTGATGGCAGTCAGCAGGTGTGGAACAAAAGTATGAGTAACCGAGTGGGCACCAACTTACCATCACGGTGCTGTGAAACTCTGTTGATTCCTTGGGTGGAGAGCTCCAAGATTTCATCCTTAGAAACCTGGAGGGAATTTTCATATATGACTCATAAATATCTACCACATTTTTCCTTCCCCCATTTTTGTTTGTAACCAAACCTACTCTACTACCAGTTTCATCAACAGCTCGAATGAAAGAATTCATCTCATCAACATCATTTGTCAAAAGGGCTAAATCATCAGCATAATCTAAATCAGAAATTTTCGTATCTCCAGTCCATTTAAGGCTAAAATCTTTCCCTTGAAGTGAATTTCGCATAACATAATCAATAACCAAGCTAAAGAGAAAAGGAGACAAATTGCATCCTTGTCGAACACCAGAAGTAATGCTAAACCAATTGCTACTAGCCTTACCAACTCTCACACACGACTCAGTGTTATTATAGAGAGCCTTCATTATGTTAACTAACTTGTCTGGTATACCATATGATCTCACAATCAACCACAAATTATGACGATCAACAGAGTCGAAAGCCTTTTTGAAACCAACAAAGCTAGCAACCAAAGGTTTCTGAAACTCTAAACATTTCTCAAAAATCTGCCTAAGTGAAAATATCTGATCCACACATCCCCTACCACTTCTGAATCCACATTGCTCATCATGCAATTGACTGTCAACCAGATTCTTAATTCTATTAAGCACAATCATGAAAAGAACTTTACCTGGAACGGAGAGTAGGTTAATACCCCTATAGTTATCACAAGAACTGCGATCACCTTTTTTGAAAATAGGGATAACAATAGCTCTGGTAAAATCCTTAGGAACCATGCCTTTATCACAAAAGATATTCAGAATTACAGTCATCCAAGTGGCAACAGAAACATTCACAGCTCTAAGCATTTCCGTAGTAATTTCATCTACCCCTGGGGATTTATGTAGTTTAAATTTAGAAATAGCCAAAATAATTTCAGATTGTGATATAGAGCCAACATTAAAGCCAGTAATGCATCTATCATCATTACGAACAATGGGAGTAGAAACTAACCCCATTGTTTAGAACATCACTGGAATGCTCAGCCCACCTAGTCATGACAGACTCCTCACCTTCTATAACCTTACTTTGTTTATCCTTAAATCCCTGTATACCTGTTCATTTTCTACCACACAAAACATTAACTATCTGGTATAGCTCTCTGCTGTTGTGCTGTCTAACTGCTTCCTCAGTGGTTGTCTGCTTCCTCATTTGGCTGACGTGCTTGTCTAACTGCTTCCTCATTTGGCTGATGGCCTGGCTTGTCAGCCAGGCCATCAAGCCAAAGATTCTTATCAGCATCTAACTGATCCTTTACACGTTTATTAAGTTTTCTGTAATGCTTTCTATTAGGACTAGTAGGGTATTGATTCCTGCAGTTCTTTCTTTCCAAAATAAGCTCAAGTGTCTTATCGCTCAGATAATTCTGCCTCCTGTGCTCCTTTTTTCCTAAAAGAGTGCTGTTAGTGTCCAAAAAAGTCTGTTTAAAATGATCCCATTCTTCCTCAACTTCAGTAGTAAGCATACCATGACTGTCATAATGACTAAGTAACCTATCATGGTAAGCTTTGGCTATAACTGGGTCATTCAGAGCTTCAGTATTAAAAGCAAAATTTTTAACCCTAGCACAACACTTTTTAAGTTTAAGTTGCAAGACACTTTTAACAACGTAATTATCATATCCAGTTTCAGCTACCCTATATGACCTGGTATTCCTAACAGAACTAGCCCAGTTGCTGTTAATTAATATATAATCAATCATATTCTTATGCAGCCCATCAGGTGAAACCCATGTGTACTTATGTATGTCACGGTGTTTGTAATAAGTGTTAGTTATTCTGAATCCATTGAGTTTACTTACCTGTATTAGACATTGCCCATGCAGCTACCAATACCAAAAGGGCCTATCACCCCTCCCCAAAGGTCAGAGTCAGTACCAACTTTGGCAATGAAGTCACCAAGAACAAGGGTAATATCTTCTTTCTTGACAGAATTCAAAATATCCTGAAGTTGTCCATAAAACCTATCCTTCTCATCCTCATTGGCATCCTCCGTGGGGGCATAACAGCAGATAACATTTAAGTCTTTAATGCTTGTCTGAAATTTTGCTGTAAGAAACCTTTCATTAATGCACTCATGCGTGTCTGCTGAGAAGCAGACCCACGCCTTGGTGATGCTTATTGTCGTCCCTCCCTGAAAAGAGAAATTTAAGATTATTTTTAAGAATCTGACCTTTATCTGTCTATCTGGTCTCTTGCAAGCCGAGAATATCTAAATTATAATGGTGGAATTCTTGTGTGAGGACATCAAGAGAAAAAACTCTGTGCAGAGTCCTCACATTCCAACTACCTATGGAGAGAAAATGGTTAGTGGGATGTTTACAGAAACTATGTTTATTAAGAGAGGGAATGCCAACAATATCAAACAGCCCCCTAATCGCAGACATGGGGCAAAGATCCGTTCCCCCACCACTAAAAGCTGAAGCCATCTACACTGGAAGACTTCCTCCAATGTAGAATTTGACGATGCCAATAGAAGCAAAGAGTTCAGGTACCTGCGATGACCTCTGCTCAGGATTATCCATCAGCTGATAAACATATCCTGTGAATCTATTCACTTGGGGCTGTCAACCCACAAACAAACAGAAAACACAGCGGAAGATTTTACCTCCACAGAAGCCCACCAGTGCAGCAAAATCAGTATTCATAATCATGCTCAGATCCATATATCTGTCCAGTCCAGTGGCTTTATATGGTCAGTACCAGGACCCTATGTGGTTGACCACTCCTCAGCAGGGTAGAAAAAAAAGAAAAGTAGCCATAGTTGTCCAGATCAGTAGGCCACACTAATCTGGCAGCCCTCCCCTTCCGTTCACTTCCACAAGATAGTATCTCTTTTGAAAGGTACTAACAGTCTACACCACAAGAAAGCGGGGTCATACATTAGGTGCTAGGCCTGGTCGGTTCTATGCATCATCACAGGGGATTGGTGCATAGCTCTCCTTCCAGTGACTACCTAGCTACCAATATAGAATATCCAAATTGAATCAAACAGACATACTTTTGCAAATTCCACTTGCAATTCCCTTCATCCCACTATTTGATTTTAAACTTTTTCTATACTGATTTCGTAAACATCTTCCCTTCTCTGTGGCATTTTGGCTGTGCACACAACTGTAGCTATCTTGTAATATCTGTAGCTATCCTATATACTGTAGCTATCTTAAATCTCCTAATAATTAATATTAAGTGCTAATAAAGTTGGAGTGCATCATCTAGCAACCAAATAAAGTAGATTATATCTATTTTTCATGATCATTGCTTTGTTAAAATCAAAATATCAGAGAAATCTTTACATTTTTTTTTACATGGACAAGTACACCTAAAAGTACTGATGAGGCTTTTAGCCAATAAACAAAGACTTGTTTGCTTACTCAGGTCTCAAGTCAGGTGAAACAAAGTACACCTATCCCTCAATTTACATGGTTGATAGGTTCTGGAAAATCACTGTGTAAATAAAAACTGTGCTTATCAAAACTAACAACTTATGGAAAAAAGGGGGATAGGTTTCCAAAAAAATCCTTGTTATGAATAAAATGTACATTTAAAGTTTTATTTATGCATATTTATAAATAATTTTATGATAAATAATTTTATAATAAAATATATACATAAAGTTTTATTTATGCATCTCTCAAATAGCCGTCCTCCTGGGCTATTCGTGCACAACTGTTTTGAGGGTTTACCAAGAATAGTGCGAAAAGCAAAAACAACCAATGATTAGTGATCCCATGGATGAAAACAGCTTCTGGATGAGAGGAGTCAAAGGAGACTAGGAAGAATCATGCAAGCGAACAGATTGGCCACAATCAGGCAAATGACAGCAGAAATTGATGTGCAAGAAAGTCATCTCCAAATGCACCACTTATCGGACCTCATCATGAATGGGCTACAACAGCCACTGACCATGTTGAGTGCCGATATTGTCAGCGAAGAACATGAAAGTGCATCTACAGTGGGTGCAGGAACATCAAAACTGTACCATTGAGGTTGTTGTTGTTGTTGTTTAACGTTATGTGGTATTGAGAGGTCCTTCTACAGGCTTTCTCAGAATGATAATTTTGGATGTATGTGGGTATTATGTTTTTTATTTTAAATTTAGGGTTCGCGTATATATTAATATTTTGGTTATCAAAATTATATTTGATATCATGCAAAGCAGTAAGAGATAGTCGCCCAGTGAAAATTGATATTTTAGGATTTTATGAGTGTTTATGTTTGTATATGCTTTCAGGGAAGCATTCAGAGTTTGTTTGGAGAATTAATTTTTTTTTAGTTTTTTTTTAATGCTTTTTTTAGTTATTATTCTTTTAGTTTTTTGTTTTATTTATTTTTTTATTTTTTATGCTTTTTTTATATATTTATTTTTTTATCATTTTTTTAAATATTTTTTATATAATTTTCCTTTTTATTTTTTTGCTAATTATGTATTATTATATATATATATTTTATTATTATTTATTTTATCTTTTTATTTCATTATTTAATATATTTTTTTCAATTATTATTATTGTGCATTTTTTTTAATTATTCTTCTTATATTTGCAATTTAATAATTTTTCTTTATTTTTCCCTGAGTGGTTTTAATTTATTCTTGGGTTATGGAGATAGGTTGAAGACTATTGATCCCCTGTTTTGTGGAGTGGAGTTGTTATTTGGGCCAGTAAGACCTGAGTTAAAGGATTTGAGCCACTTTAGATATGTATATATTTGTTCCCTTATTTCTATAGTCCCTCCATTATTTTTCTTTTTTTTTTTATTTATATTTTATGGAATTTTTGGTGTGAGTCTGGATAGAGAACAGAATGAGGGTCCCTTCGGGAACATGTATACGAGAGGTAAGTTGAGAAATGCAGAAAAATCTTTATGAAGGACATGAAGAGGCGATAGTAGAGGGTAAACGAAAGGTAGACTAAATTCTGTTCCAAAGTGAGGTGGAAAGAAGGAAAGAAAAGAGAGATTCATAAATTTTGGTTTTGTTTAGAGGGGGGGAGGGGTCCAGAATTACATTCGTTTGAATATCCAAAATGTTTAGGTCAATGAGTGATTTGAAGAAAGTTTGTCTCTGTGAGGCAGTATTATCACAGTTAAGTAGGATGTGATGAACCGTCTCCAGAACTTTACAATGTCTACAGTTAGGAGAACGTGTGAGTTTGAATTTATGTAGAGTAGGGTTAAGAATTGTGGAGTTGGTTCTTAATCTGTGTAGTAATTTGATGTGTTTTCTAGGGAAGGGGAGGTTATCAATTGTTGATATATTATGGTTAAAATTATATCAAAAGTTGTTTTGGACAGAGGCCTGGACCTGAAAGTATTTATTGGTGAGATGTGCTTCAAGTTGTTTTATCTCCTGTGAAGTATTGATATGAAAGTGGTAGGTAGGTGATGCTATGTGGAGATTGTGTGCCAGTTTAGCGAGATTATCAACAGTTTCATTATGTTGAATTCCAACGTGGCTGGGAATCCATTGTAAAATAATTGTATTATTTTTTTGTATGGAGGTTATGTGTTGTAAGAGTGAGGATTTTATGTATGTAGTAGTTATATGAGGGGTATAGAAATTCCTGTGAGAGGGTTTGTATGGCTCCTTTGGAATCTATAAAAATGGTAATGTTTTTGCTGTGTACATATTTAAGGGTCCATTCCAAGGCCTCAATAATGGCAAAAATTTCAGTATGTAGTATGGTGCAGATTGGGGATAATTTGAAAGATAATGAAGTATTGTATTGTGGGATATGGATAGCAGCACTGGCTGATGGTGGGTTTTGAATGACAGAGCCATCAGTATAAATTTTAATATTTTCATTGTATTGTGTGTCAAAGTATGTTTCAGCGAGAGTTTTTACTGCATCATTTGGTAAGTTATGTTTATGTGTGAGAGTGGGTATGTGGGTGGAGAATGTAGGACTAATGAAGCTCCAGTCTGCTGTAAGTGGGGGAATATCCTCAAAGTTTTTGATCTGTAGGTGTTTCTTCATTAAAGTGTGGAGGTCAGGAGTGGATTTAATGTGCTTGTAGTAAGGGCTTCTTATAAAATGGGTGTGAAAAGGGTGATTTGGAAGTTTGTAGTGTAGTCTAATATAATATTTAATTAGAAGGATTTTTGTCTAATTTGGAGGGGGGGTAGGGAAGTCTCTGCAATGATAGAGAGAGTGGGTGTGAAGGAGGCGAGGCCAATTGCAATTTTGATGCATTTGTTTTGGATTACATTAAGTTTTTGTATTTTGGTATCTGATATGCCACATAAAAATTCCATACCATATTCTAGTTTTGCTCTAATGAGATTTGTATATAGTTTGATCATATGATATTGTGGTGTGCCATTATTAATAAATGTGAAGTATTTAGGTGTATTTGTTAGTTTAAGTCCCTGAGTGTGTAAATAATCCAGATGGGGAGTCCAGGTGAGTGTTGAGTCCAAGTTTATACCTAGTATTTTGCATGTATTATGTTGTGGGATAGTCTCATTATTAATAGTGAAATGCAGTGTGGGTTTAGGGTTTCTGTTATGGTGGAAAGGAATGCAAAATGTCTTCTGAGGATTAATTTGTAAGTGCCATTTTTGACAGTAGGTGTATAATTTATTTAGCTGTTTTTGCAATAAAATATGGAGATTGCGTATAGAGTTGTCAGTGGCCCAGAAAGTTATATCATCTGCATAACATGTGTAAGTAACCCTCCTATAGAAGATTTTGTGGATGTCATGAATGTAAATATTAAATAGAGTGGGAGATAGAATAGAGCCTTGTGATAGGCCTTGTATGAAAGGAAGTTGGTTAGAAGATGTATCGTTAATCCTGACTTGGCAGGTTCTGTGTAGGAGGAAGGAATGTAGAAAATGTAGGAGGTTTCCCTGTATATTTATGGATAAAAGTTTGTGTAGGAGGCCGTGTATCCAGACTGAGTCAAATGCCTGGGACAGGTCCACAGAAATGGCAATAGTGTATATTTTCTTTTTATTGGCTTTGTGTATATCAGTGAGAAGATGTGAAATGCAGTCCTTTGAGGATCTGAATTTTCTGAAACCATAGAAATTATTGGGGAGAATTTTCCCAGATTCAAGAAACCAGTTCAATCTTTTGTGGAGGAGTCTTTCAAATAGTTTTAGTGGATTAGGTAAGAGCGATATGGGTCTGTATGAGTTTAATTCAAAAGGTGGTTTGCCATATTTTAACAAGAATATTATTATTATGTGTAGCCAGCTGTCAGGAAGTTTGTGTGAGACCCAGATTGAAAAAAGGTAGCCTGGTCAGACAGATCAAGGTTCCTTTTGCATCATGCTGCTGGACCAGAATTTGGTGCAAGCAACATGAAGCCATGGAGTCATCTTGTCTGGTGTCAACAGTACATGCTGGTAGTGGCGATGTGTGGGAATATTTTCCTGGCACAAATTATGCCCCGTGATACCCATCAAAGGACATCTGAATGTCATGGCATATTTGGACATCATTGCTGACCAGGTTCATCTTTTCATGGCTACAGTTTATCCTCACTTGGATGGACATGTTCAGCATGATAATGCCACCTGCTCACAAGGCATGTATCATCACCAAATGGTTCCAAGAACATGCTAATGAGTTTTCCTTACTTTAAAAATGTTTAATTCACAATTATTTGATCAACTAGTCTACATTAAGCTTAACACTAACTTCACATAGTCAAGCTACGAGTTTTATTTATCATAGTAAACTATGATTTAAGGAGACTTTTATACTTATAAAAAATTCCCAAGTAAAGATGTAAATTGTTACCATTTCTTAGATGTCTTCCAGAATTCCTGCTGGCTCAGCTGGTTGTGCTATCCTCCTTGCATTATTCTTGCAGGGCCCTGCTTCCAGGATTTCATCTGGATTATCATTGGCTTCCCATTGGCAGTTGCTGATGTATAGCACTGATGTTTTCTGTTCAAAGTCTGGATACCAGTCCAGGTTTTAGCATTGAAGATACTGTTCTTAATGTGATTCACCACCACCTCATAGGCTGCATTACACATTCTTCTGAACTCATCTCATAGAACACAAGTTGCTCGAAAAGATCCCCTTATTCTACATTTAAACATCTTAAAAGAATTTAATAAACTTTACCTCCAACTCAATAAACGTTAAAACGTCTTTAAAAAGACTGATTAAACTCAAATTCAAGTTAATGAACGTTAAAATCATAGACATAAACATTAAAATCCAATGGGGACCCCCTTCTTCACACTGTCAGGGTGACATGTTTTGTCCCTGCACTAAATGGACTTCATCTGGCATTATACCACATGATGTTAAGGCTTTCAATAGGAATCTCCCTCTATTGGTGAGTTTTAATTTCATCATGTTGCTCATGCAGCAGAGGGTTCCATGCCACATGATGAAATTAAAACTCACCGATATGAGGGATATTCCTATTTAAAGCCTTAACATCATGTGGTATAGTGCCAGATGAAGTCCTGCTGGTGCAGGGACAAACAATGTTGCCCTGAGACTGTGAAGAGGGGGTCCCCATTGGATTTTAATATTAATGTCTAAAATTTTAATGTTTGTTAACTTGAATTTGAATTTAATGAGTCTTTTTAAAGACGTTTTAACATTTATTGAGTTGGATATAAAGTTCATTAAATTCTTTTAAGATGTTTAAATGTAGACTAAGGTATCTTTTTGAGCAACTTGGTTCTACGAGATGAGTTCAGAAGAATGTGTAATGCAGCCTATGAGGTGGTTGTGAATCACATTCAAAACAGTGTCTTTAATGAAAAAAACCGGAACTGGTATTTGAACTTTGAATAGAAAACATCAGTGCTATACACCAGGAACTGCAAATGGGAAGCCAATGGCAATCCAGATGAAATCTTGGAAGCAGGGCCCAGCAAGAATAATGCAAGGAGGATAGCACAATTGGCTGAGCCAGCAGGAATTCTGGAAGACATCTAAGAAATGGTAACAATTTACATCTTTACTTGGGAACGTTTTATTGATATAAGTGTTCTTAAGTCATAGTTTACCATGATAAATAAAACTCATAACTTGACTAAGTGAAGATAGTGTTAAGCTTAATGTAGACTAGTTGCTCAAAAGTCTTTAGTCATACAGCATAATTGTGAATTAAACATTTTTAAACAAATTGCTGTGTAGTTTAAATTATTTTCCCTTACTTCATTGGCCAGAACAGTCCCACAATCTAAATCCTATAGAGCATCTTTGGGATGAGGTAGAAAGGGCTGTTCACAGCAAGACTGTGTCATCTTCCAATTTGCAGCAGCTATACAACACAATCATTTCCACATGGTACAACATAACTGCATAATGCATCCAGCATCTTGTAACTTGTAAGTTCAATGCCCCAACAAATTCAGGCTGTTCTGAAGGCTAAAGGAGGTGCAACATGCTAATAGATAGGTATACCTAATAAATGGCATCTCAGTGTACCTCTGCAACTTTATAACATATATATAAAAAAAACACTCAATCCATAGAGTGTAAAGCTGAGTCCATAATCATGTAAAATTAAACTGGTTGCATTTTCCAGACCATGTAAAACTGAGTCTATAATTGTGCAAAACAAAACTGGTTGCATCTTCTTGAATGTGTAAAAACGAGTCTATCACTGTGTAAATAGAAACTGGTTGTATTTTTTTTACCATAATAAAAAACCATACTGAACCATAAACCTAAACCCATGTTTTTACTGTAAACTGAAACCATGTAAATCAAGTACTGTGTAAATTGAAGGACAGGTAAATACATCAGAGGTGCTTCAATGGTGGTCTTCAACTTGAGAGAATGGAAATTGTCACCACAGAGAATGTGTGAAGAAATATAAAAAAACAAAAAACTTAACAGGAAGTAATAATGTTTTTACACAAGAAATAAATAAATGGGTAAAAAATATGAAATGTCACAAAAAATATAATTTTGTATTTCTTTTTCTCTTTTCACCTTTGGCTCAAGAAAATGCCCAATATCAAAAAAGGGAAACATCTGTTTCACTTGAGAATATAATTAGGTAGCCCTGGATTAGAGCATCTGGGAACCAGTAGTTGTATGACATGAGTACCACTTGATAAACATACAAATTTCTTAATTGTTTTAAAGACTTGAAATAGCTAATAATTGACATTTTTGGAAACCAAACAAAAAGTTAATAATAATTTAATTAAGTTTATTTCTGATTAATGTAACAAATCATTATGATAATTTATAATTATTATGTACATTTCATTGATAATAAAAAACAAAAATCCATTGCTCACCATCTGATAATTGGTGGAGGAGAACCAGTTAACTTTGCTTCTAATTTAGCTGGATAACCTTCTATTACTTCTACAGGCCCTAAATGTTTCTGGAATGTGGGAGCCTCTACAATAAATAACCTTAATGTCAAGTTCACAGTTCTAATAACCATTTTAAATGCACTTATTCAATTTAAAAGCTAAAATGCAAAACAATTAAACTGAGTTCTCCTAGCAAATTTTAAAACTAAACAAATACACTTTAAAACAAGAAACTTGTTTAAAGTGTAATTGTTTAATTTTACACTAAAAGGCTAAAGAATGAAACTACCTCAATTAATAACACACTGAAGCAAAAATTCAACTTTTAAGTAAAAAAATTTTTCCTTTTATTAAATTTTATTTAACCCCAATCTGAACTAGGTGTTCCCAAACTGTAATATGAAAAAAATTAAACCAACACATCAAACAAATGCAGCTTTACAAGAGGTAACTAAAACCAATTTTCATCTGGCCTAATTTATGATTTGAAATGCAGCATGTGGTAGTTGTTACAGGAAGTTTGGAGAATATCGATATAGCTAATTTCAAGAATTTTTCAGAGTAAAATTTAGCAGAGTGTTGGTTCAATAGTATATTAAATAAAAGCACCTGACATACTAACAGAGGCCAAGGATTCAAATCCCATTATTTCAGTTCCTAGTTCAAGTTTCCATCCCAGTTCAAAAGCAAGTGTTTCAACTAAGAAAAAGTTGCAAGAATTTAACAAGCCCCAAAGTTTAATAATACAACAGTTGGTATTCTCAATTCAATGAGTATTTCTATTCCTCATTATCACAAGTTTCTTCTTTGCTTGTTCTAATTACTATAGATCAATGATAAGCAAGTGTGAAGGTGAAAAAAATTTAATCAACACATCAAATAAATGCAGCTCTCCAAGAGGTAACTAAAACCATAGGTGGTGGTTCCTATATGGAATTTGACAAAATATTTACCAAAAATACAAATTAATTCCTAAATTCGTTACTTTATAGTAAAACAATGAAAACAATTTCAAGCAATTCATATAATCCATTCTATGTTGGAAATTTCATTAACTGCCAGCTATATGCAAAATCAGATCTGTATGTAAAAATATATTCAATATTAAAATAACAATACTATAATAATAATATATTTATAAACTTACGATTAACATTTACAGGTGCTGAGCTTCTAACTTCTCCTTTAAAGTTGCCCACTATAACAGAATATTTGCCAGCATCTTCAGGTCGTGCATTATTGATTGTCAAAGTAGTCACACCATCTGGTCCTTCCTCGGCTTGGATTCTATTGCTAGGCTTCAATTCTTTGCCATCTTTTAACCTAATTTTGAGAAAACTACATATTTGAACGCACATATAAACAATTATTGTAGCTATTTTCTGACACTAATTACTCATAGTGAAAAATAAAATTTTATATTCCTTTATTATGCATTTTGATGTGTAAGCTGCATCAGGGGTGGAAAAGTTTCACATATCAGACCCAAGATATTAGGATGCTTATAAACCAATAGTTGGGAACTAGTTTCATGAACAGAATGCTAAAGCTAAAAATGTAAATGGGCTAAAATTAAGTTTATGAAATAATGGTATTTGGTCTTGCTCAAAACGTTTGAGAAAGATATGCTGGATATATTGGCTGGATTTTTCCTATGGGCCAACTATTATCAATTGCAAGAAGATGTAACTAAAACTCTATTTCAAATGACGATGTTTATTTAGGCAGCTCGATATTAGGCAATTTATAGCATAAATTGTCTAATACTGAGCTGCCTAAATAAACATTGTCATTTGAAATAGAATTTTAGTTTCATCTTCTTACATATATCAGTGACAAGAAAAAAAATTCATTTTTATAGATTATCAATTGCTCTTAGAGACAATCTGGAATAAATAATATATTTTGCATAATTGCATCAGAAATTGTGCTCTGTAAGCTACATTTATGACATGGTAAATACTCAGTTGCATGGAAAATGCATTTACCAGATGTGCAGGCAACAATTTAACACTGATGAATAATTTATAATAATAGAGTTGATCAAAGTCCACAAAAGATCAAAGAGTTATCATATATAGAGATGTCAATCTGTAGAAATTTTGGAACAAAGTTTATAGCTCATCCTTATTGAAACTTGAGTTATTTTTATATTCACTAAATGTTCAACAAATGGTACAGAAAAATTTAACATTTCTTTGTTTAGATGGTAGTAATACCTATATACTTAGTTTTATTTTTAATTACAACTCACCACTATGTTGAAAGAGTAAAAGTGACCATGATTTTGAAAATACTATATTCAGTCATCAGATTTTAAATTAATTTATCAATTTAGGTTTGGTTTATAACATTTCAATTTCTGACTAATTCAAGAAGCACATGCTTTTGCAATGTCTGGATCTAGGGCGAGAGGGGGGGAAGAGTGGCAAGTTGAGAATACTAGTAAATGGAAAGGAGGCAAAAAAAATCAACATATATATATATTACACATACTTTTCAGTGAATGTTTTAAAAACCACTAAAGCAGAGGGAAAATTTTTATACTAGAATGGCATTTCAGCTCAATCTTGCTCCCCTCTCCCTACTTTATTTTTTCTAGATCTAGACCCAGTGACGTCTTGAGATTATTATTCAATGACGCTGAAAATGGTAGATTGATTACAGTTAGTTTTATTTTTTAAAATATAACAGCTACTAAGATATTTTTTGCTTGAAACTGATTGATAATATTTTCTAAGCTGCATAGATATTAGGTATATAATAATATACCATTCTGTTACTTTATGTATTTCATATTTGATATTCATATTATCATCAATTATATCTATAAAATAAAAAACTAGGAGACTCTCAACTGGAAAATGGCATTTGCATTTGGGATATTGATAATTTGTGAGTTGGCCCATTGCTACATCATAATAATACATAAATATTCTTCATACTGCCATTTTCAAAAAGGTCTTAATAGGTATCTATCAGTGTAAACCATTGTGTGTATTAACATATTATGCCACATTCAAAATCCATAAGGTCAAAAATGCCAAATATCAAAATGTGTTCCCAGGGTTGGTATGTACTTTGGCAAGCTTGAGTGCAGCTTACTGTCACAAGGCTTCCTTGTCATGTGATAAAGTACAAAATGTCAGAAATGAAATCAACATAAACATAAAAAAGCGCCCCTAGTAACAAATTTAGAAAGTTAACCTAATTCATCAACAGAGAGAGAGAGAAAAAAGTAAATTACAAAGTTGCAGAGAATCTTCTAATTAGTAGGAAATGGCATATGATACACATAAAATAAATGGATGGAAGACTATAAACGCTGATCATTTGAAATCAAAAGCTTGATACTTAGTCATCACAAAATACTGTGCAACACTATAGAGAGATTCACAAATGTATGCACATGATGATGATGCTGTAGCACCCACCAAATGAGATAAAAATCAGGTGTGGCTTATAGTCACCTATAGTATATATATATAGGTGTACCAGTTGAAAATCTAGATGGCATGCTACTCCACAATCAATACTGTGAGATGGTGTTGCTGTATAGAGAGTGTCAAAAAAAAATGTCTGGGAAGCTGCACAACAGTATGTCACATGTTTTCCAGCTGGTCCACATCTAACTCTGGTGACCATTTGCCATGTTGTTTGATGGTTAAGATAGACTGGCAGCATTACAGCTTGTCCACAATTGGGCATACCAACAGGATTGAGTATTCAAGTGCATCCAGTGGGCATCCTGAGATTATGTCCTTGTTCCACCCAACAATCAGTTACAGCCAACACTTCAGCCACAGAGTTAGTGAGGCTAATGGTTTAAAAACAGCTCATGTGGGACAAATCTTGCATGAGCACGGTGTGCACCTGTACTGAATCATCATTTTTTGCCAGGAGCCCATCAAAGATATTAAGATTTTTTCAATTTGGTACTAAATAATTTAGAGAATAATCCACCTGGTTTGTCCAAGATCCTTAGAACAGATCAGGCCCAATTCTTATAGGTCAGAATCGTTAACAGGTAAAACACCCATCCCTTGACAAGCAGCAAGGAATCAAGTATGCTGGTCTAGTGCACAACTATACCAGCATACTTGATACATATATTACATTTTGTGTTGGAACAACATGCTCACTGAACCACTGTTATACAAGGAAACATTAACAAGTTGGAGGTACCTCCAACTGTTACAGAACATGACACCTGACTAATGTACAATGCACGTAGCACCAAAATGATGGCACACTGCTGCACCAGTCAGCAAGTGTACCATCACTTCATTTCAACATTATTTTCTGTCTGACACATTTGAACACCAGATCATAAGGTATGGTGTCCTGTGGAGTGGCTTCCATGGTTACTGGACTTGACTCCTATGGATTTCTTCCTCTGGGGAATGAAAACTGAGAGAACAAGTGTATACCATAGAACCTGCTAGTCTGACAGATCTGCAGTGTCAGACATATCAATGACTGTAATAGAGTGACACCTGCAATGCTGGTTGTACAAGCTATTCTTTCTTGCATCCACAAGTTCATTGTAGTCAATGGTGGGTGGCTCTATGTTAGACTCACATGCCTGTGATATTTGTTTATACCATGTGTGATTTGAAATGTAATCATCTTGTACTCAATAATCTGTTCAATAAATGGTTTCATCACTATTCTCTCTCTTTCTTTTGTTGTATGTGTTAGGTTTTCCATGGTCCCTGGGTTGTCACAACATTTTGTGATGGCTAAGTATGAGTGTCTGATTTTAAATGATCAGCACTTATAGCCTTCCATCTATTCATTTTGTGTGTAGCATACATCATTTCCTATTAAATAGAAAATGTTCTATAACTTTGTAATTTACACTTTTCTCTATCTCTCTTTGTTACAGAGTTAGGTTTGTTAACTTTCTAAAATTTCCACTAGGGGCACTACAGTTGCTGTCATTCGATCAGGTATGGTCACTTTTCTACAGGTACACCTAACATTTGCACCTCCAGGACCCTACATTTGAAAGTTATTTGGGTGTTTTAGGACATTCTTTCGAACCCTGTATAGGCTGTCTGATTAACTCTCACATGAAATACCTCCATTATTTCTTGATATAGAATTTCTAATGTCATTATCATTGTTGTCACTATGAACAAGTTCACTGGAATGATGTTGCTCCCTCAGTATTGTTCCAAGCAGCATCATTCTACTGAACTTTTCTGAAAGAAAAGAAACATTTTTGCTCATTTTTAAAAATGTTTTTTTTTCCATATTATGATCTATTGGTCTGTCTGTAGATGTTAATCTTTGTTTGCTTTTAGAGATAAATTAAAAATTCTTTTTCGGTTACATAAGTATTAATGTAATATTAAAATTCAACTTTTCAGAATCTCTAATAGTTTCTATTTCAACCTTTAGAGGAATTTGGGTTGTTTTACCTCTGAGTGGCACTTTTCTGCACACAATGGGTTAAATGGCCAGGCCACAACGACCCAGAATGCTCAGAGAAGATTGGGGGAAGGGGACCTACTGGACAGCTATTGGGAGACAGATGGTAACCTCCAGTCAAGGCCATACAGCATGTTCTTTAAAGTGCACAGGGTATGGCTCTCCTGCACACCAGGCCATGTTTAACGTCCAATCTGATGGATGGCAGCCTTTCCAAGCCCATCAGTGTACCCTACTGACTGTGGGCAGGGCTGGGAATTTGGCAGAGAAAAATCTCAATGCCTGCCCATCTGGGACTTGAACCTAGGAACTGCAGATAATGAGCTTGGTGCATTACTGATGCACCCCTGCCACCCCTTTAGAGGGAGAAAAAGTATATATAAAAAAAAACACTCATATCACTGATTGTAGAACAGTTATTTCAACAGCTCATAAAATATAGGAAAAGTATCTTCAATGTAAACAGTCACAAAGAGGAAAAAAGTCGTAATGTCTTCAGGAACACATGTAATAGATAAAACTTTTATCTCCTGATGCTCAAAGTTTACAGAATAAATTATCACAATGTGATGGCAGAAATAGATGTCAAAAACTAGTAAACCAACCTAATAAATATCCAACACTTGTTCAATTATCAATTCAAGTAATATTTATATCCATCACCAAATTGATGGTTGAAGTATAAAGATTATAGCAAAAATTAGGGAAGGATTGCCAGTTCAGTTTGGTTTTATTCATCTGGTCCTTTTGGCTAAATCTTTATTGTTTTCCTACTTGCAGGTGAAAAATTAATACAGAGCACCTTAGCACTGATCACCTATATTAATCGTACTTCTTTTGGCTCTGAGCAGGATTAGTGGATTTGGATTTTTTGCCCTGAAATGACTATGTTGATAAGATATTCTGTCATTGCATTTTATATCTATTTTGTAGGTTGACCTTCCAAATAATAGGATTAAGTAGGAAATTAGATTGCAACTAATCTTAATCAGAGATTATTGTGGTACTTGAAATTTTCTATTTCTGAGGGCATCTCTACCTTAAAGAATAGTTAATGTGTCACAGATACATTTGCTTTTCTGGTTCTTGAAAAGGCCACTGAATAAAATTGGTAGCAGGGTAAGTTAAAGTAGATGGGTACTGATATTTGCTCTAAACCAGTCATGTGTAACCCATGGCCTAGAAAATATTGCTGTTCAAATAATTAAATTATTTTATTTCTTATTCTTAAAGTACTTTGTGAAATACCAATTTTTCTTTCCCATTTTACCTTTACACTGTTTTTGAAAGTGTTCTTTAGTAGTCTAAATTTAATTTACAACATCGACCCACTTGACAGACTTTCCACATAGGAGTAGATTGGGTTTTCTGAATGTGCTGTTCAGCTCCCGATTAAAAAGCTCAGCTCTCACTCAAATAGATACTACATCAGTAAACAATTTAATTATGAAAGTTATCAAAGACAGCATAAAACAGAAACATTGAGAAACTTATGGCTACATTAAACATGCAAAAAAATTCATTTACCCAAAGGTGTCAAAGACTCTGATGCTATTGAGTGCGCAAATTTTGCTATTGGTGAGAAAATTGCAAACTATTACAAAAATTATTCTGATGACAAATTTCTAAAAGTGCCTGCAAACAGTTTTTGGTATGTTTTGTCCAGAGATTAAAAAAATGATGATAATGTAAGTTTATTCCACAGAATTATAATCAGGTGTATTGACGAACTTGCTGCCAATATATAAAATACTTTTACAGAACTTGCATTGAAATTTGATATTTTTATTTATCTCTTGATGAAAGTACCAATGTTTCTAACACAGCTTAATTAGTGGTATTTATTTGTATAGGAAGTTGATGTTAATTTTCATTAAAGTGCATTTCATTTTTATCTAATTAATCTGTTCACTTTCAATATCTTGTATATTTAATCCTAATTTTTAAAAAAATTATAGTTTTTCATTAAAGTTATAAAAAGTGCATGTTCCTTTTTGAAATAAATAGGTATACATGAAAATTTAATTGTTTATGCATATTGTCTATTCAGGGCATTGGGCATGAGGGGAGGGTTAAGTTTAGAGCATTAAATGCAATAACTATGGTTCTGGTCCATGACACTGAAAAATTCTCATCTGGCGAGCCAATGAGAACAGGTTGCTGACCCTTGCTTTAAACTCATGATTAGGAACTATTTGACATTGTTCAACCACATTTCCTTCAATAAATGGACTCTTTTAATAAAACAAATGAATTATTTTCGCTACAGATAACTGGAATATGAGCATGCTACATCAGTACTACTATATGAATGCTTACACACAAAATGCATCACTTTAATAACATACGCTGTACGAATTAAAAATTAGAAGCCTTAACTCATTGTGTAGGACCCTTCAGAACAGCTTGAATTCAATGTGACATATATTTGATGAGTATTTGGAAGGTTGGTTGGTTGTTTCAGGTTTTATGGTGCAATGGAAACTATGTTGTGCTATTGAACAATGGGCATATTGTGCTGAACTAGGCGTAAAAGACAAAATAAAGAGAGAAAAGTCATAGAAACCCACAACCAAAGTTAAAATTAAACAACAAAACAAGAAAAGATACAAAGTGTAAACTGTAAAATAACAAAAGGCATAAAAAGAAAACTAATGTAAAAAACAATAACAAGTGTAAAATACAAAAACCAATAACAAGTATAAAGGATCCATAGTGAACAGAAACAAGTCTAAATGGCAAAAAGGTAAAACATTATAGAAGTGAAAACGTTAAAAGTTGACAATGGGTGTTAAAAGAGAGTCATCAGATAAAAGATGGCCGAGTGTAAGGGGTTTGGCCATAAAATCATGGAAATTAAAATAAACACGGCATTCAAAGTTAAAAGCAGGACATATGATTAAAATATGAATTCAGATGTTGGTTCCCTGCCCTGTGCCTAGATGGTAACACGAATCAAAAAGATGGTATCAGAACCTGGTAGGAAGAGAAAGACAGTTAGAAGCCTGTGACCAGAATAACATTAGTATGGTTATGGTCTTCAGTTGGCTTCCTTCTACTTCATCGATGTAATCATGTAGCCTTGCTGGTGACGATATTGAGACCTGAGATTTTTACATGGCCTATAGAGAATCTTTGAGATGATTAGCCAGAGATTTGGAGGTATTTATATGGAGAATTTAAGAAGAGATTTACAGAGATTTATGGAGGATTTATTGAGTATATTTGAGAAGGGTTATATGAGGTTTATTTGACAGATTTAAGGAATATGTCACATTTGTTTCCTCAGTCATTGTAAGGATTTAAGGTGAGATTGTCACAATACAAGCAACATGCCCACATCAACGTAGTTTCTCTCTGCACAATATGTTGCTGATTCCTTTGCCTAACCTACTCATTATTTACAATGTCAAACCACCTAATGTCCAAGATATTCCACAGGCATCTAGACAATCATCAACAAGGTTTCTACTACTTTGCTTATTAAAAGGTCTAAGTTTCACAACCATAACTAACTTTAGAAAGGACCAAACAATTATAGAATTTAATTTTAGTCTTTAAGTGTATACAGCTATTTACCTACACTCTCCCTAGATCTTAAAAGTTCCACCAGCAATCTTTATTCTTCTGTTTATCTCATGCCACACATTACCAGTATCTGATACACAGCTTTCGAGATAGTTAAACTGAGACACTTGCTCAAGAGTGCAACCATTCAGAGCAACCGAAGCACCACCTGCCTGATCAATTTATTGCTTTAGTTTTCTCTTTATTTATTACCACATTTACACTATTAATCTCATCAACTCTAATGAGTTTACTTCAACATTATTTGCCAAATGGGCCAAATCATCAACATAACCAAAAACAGAAATTTTCAGAACTTTAAACCATTTAAGAGAAAAAACTTCTTTTGCAGTGAACTGTGTAACATAATAAATAACAAACTAAAGAGGGAAGGAGACAATATGCACTCTAGTTGACTTTCAGTATCAATGCTAAACAAATTGCTGCAAACCTTATTGACTCTCACACATGACTCAGTATTATAGATAGATTACCATATGATCGCACAATCGAGAAATCAAAAGCCCATTTGAAATCTATGAAGCTCATAACTACAAGTTTCAACTCTGAACATTTCTAAAGAATTGGACTAAGTGAAAACATTTGATCAATACATTCCCCACCACTTCTAAATTCACACTGTTCATCACACAGTTGTCCATCAACCAAATTCTTAATTCTCAAACACAAAAATGCAAAGAACTTTATCTGGAACTGGTAAAGTTCTTTGCATATATTAGGGCAGATCATTTAATATGTGGACTGCTGTCGCTGGCAATTAGCAGCTTTTCATATGAGTTAATACATTGAAAGGACAATTTATTATACACACCTACCTAATAATGTGTGGGTCCACCTTTCACCCTCACAACAGCAGCAACAACACGTCATGGCATGGACTATATCAGGTGCTGGAAATGTTTGGGTGGCATTGTGGCCCATGATTAAATGATGACAGTCTGTAAAGTACCGAGAACTGCCAGTGGTGGGTTTTGGGCTCGAATGCATCACGCCACTTCATTCCCCAGGTGCTCAATAGAGTTGAGAGTGATAGGCCATTCAATAGGCCAAAGTGAGAGAGTCATTTCAGGGTTGTGAACTCAATAGAATGTTTCTCCAACCAGTCCTTTGCGAAATAGGAGTGATGAGACAGCATTGTCTTGTTGAAAGAAACCATCCGACTGTGGGAAATGGATAGCTAAGATAGCCTTGTGCAGTGAGAGTGGTATCAATTGGTACAAGAGGCCCCAAGGTGACCCATGTAAACACATTCCAGAACACTACACCACCTCCGCCAGCCTGTAACACCCTGACTTGACAGTTGGAGTCCATGGCCTTGTGTGGTCTACGCTACACATGAAACCTCCTGCTACCATGTTGAAGTTGGAACCTCCATTTGTCATACCGAGCTACCCATTTCCAGTCTTTCACAGTATATTGACAATATTCCTTCACTCACTGCAACTTCATAGCCCAGTGACATGGTGTTAACAAGGTCACTCAATGTGGGTACTCTTACATACAAGACCAATAAACCATACGTACAAGAACAAACACCTTTCCAAAGTGTGAAAATGAAGGAGACCTGACTGCTAACTGTCCTGCTTTTACTTGCAGCCATATCACAACATGTTTCAACTTGCACACACTGCTCTGGCCCTTGAAGAGCCATTGTGTTGCCACATATAATGTATTAACTTACATGAAAAAGCTGTCAATTGTTGGTGAGGCAGTTCACAAATTAAATCATCCACCTACATAGAAATCACGAGAACTGTAATCAGTTTTTTAAAAATAGGGATGATAACAACAGCTCTGATGAAAATCCTTAGGGACAACACCTTTATCAAAAAAATCAGATAATCCATTATATGTTTATTAAGCTATCTGTAATGCCATCTGTTAGGTACGTAATAAATAAACTCAACATATTTGGTATTAAATTATAAATTACCACTTTGAAGTTGATTTAAAGTTTAGAGGAAAAATTGTCTTGAGTCAGGTGGGATACGAACCCAGGACCTCCTGATAACATGTCAAGTGCTCTGAACCACTGAGCTACCGGCCGCTGATCAAGATCTCCTCTAATTGATGATATGAACCTTTTCAACCTACATTACATCATATGTAGGGAGTGTTTCGCAATTTTCGTCACAAGTGGCTGACACATGCCATATAGATGGAAGTATTCCTTACAAGTAATACAGTTGATAAGTAATAAATAAACTTGACATATTTGGTATTAACCTATAAATTACCACTTTGAAGTCGATTTAAATTTTAGAGGAAAAATTGTCTTGAGCTGGGTGGGATACGAACCAGCCAGCTCCAGGTCCCACCCAGCTCCAGGTGTGATATGAACCTGGGTTCGTATCCCACCTGGCTCAAGACAATTTTTCCTCTAAAATTTACATCTGTTAGGACTAGTAGGGTGTTGATTCAGATTATCCCTGCAAGGACACCCACTGATTTAGTAGTTGGGTATGCTAACCAATACACCACATACAGAACTATATTAGTTATGACAATAAAGGCTTGATAAATTGACACTTTGAAATTGACACTTTTTTAGCCTTGGTGCACCTACTTGTCAGCACTTAACCAAGATCCTCAAAATTCAACAGCCAAAGAAAAATGTGCAATGTTTGTTAGAAAAACAGCCAATAATGTGTTCCTTCATTTCATAAACAGGACAGAAACTCCCATGAATGCAAAAAGTCCAAGTCACCTTGTATAACACTAGCCCATGTTTTAAAATATACCATAACGAAAAGAATTATAAAAAGGAATAAAAATCATGCTTCAGGTAGATATTATATTATTTATGAAGAAATTTCCTTTTGATAATTTAACTGTTTTTATTCATCAGGTTTTCTAAAATTAAGCCTTAATTGCATAGTCTGATCTATTTTTTTCACTACATCAGTCAAAAAGTTATATTAAAATCAATACATTTGTAAAGATGTTTAAATTTTGTATTTTCATAAAATTTGGAATTAAATTCTATTTAATTTGGTATATAATAGACCTATTTCTGTTGATTGGCTATTTTTATAAAAAAAATTCAAAATTTGATTTGTTTATTTGACTTGGTACAGTTGACAACAAGCCAGGACTTTTCACAAAGTATAGTACCAAGAAAAAAAAAATAGAAAAAGAGTACTTTTCTTGCTTAAAGTTAAATTTATTTTTGTCTTATTCATAAATAAATATCTTTCCTATTGATATGTATTATAATTATTTTGTCTATTAGTGTTTTTAAATAAATTTTTATTTCTATTACCAGATGCATTGCTTTACTACATGACTCTGAAAAAGCCCTATTAGAATTAAATTTGTCGTCTTTTATGTTAAATATTTTATTTTTATAAAATCCAGAATTAAATGCTGATTAATTTGGCATAAAACATGTCATAATTCCTTTTATTAGTATTTTTTTGGCAAAAGAAGTTCTGATATTTTTTTGGTTGATCACAATGAAAAATGTAGCTTGCTCTGAGGTTACAAGTCCTGTTTTTTAGGCTTGGCACTGGAAGGGTTAAATCACACTGTCGGCAACATGTTCATGAGCTACAAGTCAGCCATCCCTACTTTAGAGGCAAACTATGTGTGAGTTAAAATATTAGTTTCTGCATGAACTATGAATGTTGTAATACAGGCGTGTCCAACCCATGGCCCTGGACAGCTAATAATGCAGCCCACAAAATCGTAACACACCTACCTAATAATAAGCTTTCAACATGATTATGTGATTTTCAGTGAGTTTTTGATATCCCACTAGTTTTATGTTGCCATTTTTTTAATTTTATAATAAAAAACATAAGAAAATAAATGAAGTTTTATTATTCATATACATTAACTATATTATATATTTTATGTGTGGCTCAAAACAATTCATCTTCACTCAATGCGGCACAGGGAAGTCAAAAGGTTGGACATGCCTGTTGTAATACTAAAATCTCTCACATATTTAATACATAATACTTTACAAAAATGCAGTGAATACTGCATAATACTTTCTCCATTCAATTCTCCCCTTCCAAAGCTTTCACGTCAATCAAAGAATTGATTAATTTATAACATTATGAACACTAAGCATTACTACGTAGAACAATCATTTTTGCCAATGTACATACCACTGAATAGTTGGTTTTGGTTCCCCTGAAACTTTCAATTTGAGTTGTCCAGTCTGACCATCAGTAAGTACAAGAGGTTCAAGACCAGAAATAATTTCTGGTTTAGACACAGCTAGAATAGATATAATAAAAAATTACACAAACAAATAATCAAATGAAAAGTATAAAATCGAGAACAATAAAATATAACATCTAAAAATTTTTATATCATGATAATACTATATATGAAATTCACTGTTGATACAGTAATCACAAAAATAAAAGCTTAAAAGTACCTGCATTTGATTTAGCAGGTTGGAGTCTAGTGAAATTACTAATGTGCAGCCATATCATTATGGAGATACCATCTAATGAGAGAGTTGCATTTCATCATTCACCATATTAAATGACAATCACTGGTATCTTGAATATAACCACCACAGTCAAATTTTACTGACTGTGTAAACCTAAAATTTGCAATTGTTGTTGATAACAGGATAAATAATAATCATAAAATATTAGCATAGATAAAAATAATACAGTTGGATGATAACAGCATTGACATTTATTATGGGTTTTTTTCTGTGGTGACTGACAAATCTGTGTTACTAGCTAATGTCAGAAGCTTATTTCTTTGATGAATATATATATTATTGCATATTTACTTTGGCTGAACCAATAGCCATTAAACTCTTTGGACTCATATTTGGGTTTTAAGTTTTTTCCAAGGAAGACATACGATAAACTTTGCTTTTTACCTTTTTCTTTTACTCATAGCATGTAAATATATGTAACTGTTTGATGTATTACCCCTTGTCAAATCATTTTTTTTATAATTCACTGTATTATAAAAAAAATTTACATGCTAATGCTATATTCTAAGTAAAATGTAAGCTGTATGTGTTAAGCTTAGTTCCCCTAAATGCGGAATGGCAGATGGCTCTTTGGAAGTTCAGGGTCTGACAGTAAGATCTGTGATCATTTAATTAAATTTAAGGAGAAATATTTACCTGTACTCTCCTTCATTTGTGGCCAACCTGTATATTGTCAACAAATACTTTTTCTCAAATCTCAAAGTGAAATCTAAAAACTTCCTGAATGAAAGGTCATTTTGACCACAAGAAAGTAGAATGGACTGTGCTTTCCAAAAAAAGGACAGTTGGAAACTATGGTCACTAAATATCGTTTCCATTCATCATCAATAATTGTATCTGCCCTACATGTAGCTGAAGAATCTCAATCAAAAATGTAATTTTCTTTGATCATGTTTCAAATATGATGAACACATGGAGAAAAAAAAATGGAGAAATACTTGAAAATAGAAATAATTATCAATTTCTACTTAATTATACATGTAGTTCAAGGTAGGTTGTCGGGGTGTCATCCTCCTCAATCCATATGACGACATGAAAAAGGATGACACCTTAACAAGATATATTAGTGAACATCTCCACCTCGTAGTGAATGGCTCCAAAGCATATGTGGTGATGCAAAAAACCCTTCCTAATGCCTGTTGTAGTGTGACAAGCCCTTTGAAAAAGTGACAAACAATGTTGAGGAACTCAAGTCAGGATTTTCAAGTTTTTAACTTTTTCTATTTTTTTTTTTGACTTTGCACCCTTTTTTATTTTATTTTATTCGTCTTACGTACAAATTAAGAGTTGTTATGTGTGCACCTTTTGTGGAGTCAAGACATCTGGAAGGACTTATTGTGGCCATAACATCTGGAGGTGCAGTGGCTGATACGAAACAAACAAAGACTGTTGACCTGCATGACTAATGTAAGTTCATTCCATTGCCTTCAAGAGTCACTTTATCAACCAGCAACTGGTTTAGCATTGCTTCTGGTGTTTGACATGGGTGCATTTTGTCCCCTTATCTCTTTAGCTTGGTTACTGATTTTGTTATGCGAAATTCTCTGCAGGGCAATTGTCTAGAGATCTGAAAATTTCTGATTCAGATTATGCTGATGATTTGGCCCTTTTGGCAAATGATGTTGGTGAGATGAATTCTTTCGTTAGAGCTGTTGATGAGACTGGTAATAGAGCAGGTTTGGTGATAAACAAAGAGAAAACTAAAGTGATTAAAATTGGCCGGGCAAGCTGAGGTTCAGTTAATCTGAATGGTTGCAGTCTTGAGCAGGTGTCTCAGTTTAATTATCTTGGAAGCTATGTAACAGTTACTGATGATGTGCAGCATGAGATAAAGAGATGGATAAGGACTGCTGCTGGGACTTTTAAGAATTTATGGAGTATGTGAAGAAATAGGCATATACACCTAAAGGCTAAAATTAGCTTTTAGGTGTGGAAATTAATTTTAGTCTTTAGGTAGTGAAATGTGGACCCTTTGTAAACAAGATAACCAGAAACTTTAATTTCTTAAGCTTTTAACTCTAGGTGCTTATGCAGTATCTTGGGCATTAGGTGGTTTGACTTTTTAAGTAATGATGAGGTTATGGAAAGGAGCCAGCAACTTCCTTTGAGAAGCATATTGTGCATAGAGAGACTCTGCTGGTTTGGGCCATGTTGCTCATATATATAACTATAGATAGCTATTAAGTTTATTAACAATGTGACTAAAGGCTGCATAACAAGAGGAAGACATAGGATGCGATGGGCAGACAATGTCAACCAGGACCTTGTTAGAATTGGGCTACAGTGGCAATATGCAGCAGATGTAGCTCTGGACATATGTGTTTGGAGAACAACTGCACAATTTGGTTGGACCTTCATAAGCCATGGCTGCTTGAGGATGATGATGATACTATTAACCCTTACCATGTCGCAACCCAACGAATTGCTTTCATCTTTCCCATTCTAGTGGTTGGAGAGCAACACTTTGCTCCCATAGTACAAGGTTGTGAAAAAAAAATTTTCAAATAGAAATCTGAATTTTTGTCAACTGTTTCTAATTAAATATCAAAAATAACATTTAAATCTATGATATAAATCTTTTACCTGTTGATTCCAACTGTAAAAAATTCTGATAAATTTTAAAATAAATCTAATTGAGTCGGATGCACATGTTAAGTCACTTTCAATCATTGTAAACAGCATCAACTAGTGCCGATTCAGTTTATGCTTCTATTCTGCTATACTGTGCTTAGATTATCAATCGGTTGAGTTTTCTGCTCTTTTCTGCTATTTTTAGTTCTACTAGAGTTGTAATGCTTTCTAAACTTTTAATGTAAGGATACTGTTTTTTTTACTACTGGGAATTGTGTCATCCGGGAACTATGCACATCGGCTTTCGATCAATATTTTAGCAGACTTTCGATTTTAAAGACATTTTTTATTTACTTTAATGCTTCTAAAATTATTTTTATTGCTTCTAAAATGGATACTGTGATTATAAACAATAATTAATTAGAAACGATCTAAAGTGAAATTGCTAATGATCTAAAATGGCAGCAATTAGAGCATGCATTTGGATTACTCAGAGTGCGATTTTTAAACAGTAGGACTTTATTTACCAATATTTTTAATTACATTTAAAGCATAAAAACAAATTAAGGTCAGGAAATTGCAATTTTTAACCAAAATTTCTGCTGAATTTTTAGAATTAAACTTTTCCATAGCAGTTATGAGCTTCATAATAAAGCGACTTGTTCTCAAGTTCAGCACATTGATTAAACTTTAAATGCTTTGAAACATTTAATTTTTTTTCATAGTTCTTCATTACTTTTCTGATATATTTTTCATTTCTTATTTAAATTACCTAGTTTTTCAAGCACAATTTTTTTTATGACACTGCTTTACTTAGGCTTAGAGTTTGTCAATCATCAAAAGTCTAAGAATATGCATAAATGACTAAATAATTTTGAAAAATCGAAATAAATGAATGATTTAAGCACAATCAAAATATTATGAACTGTTTATATTAGAATAATAAAATAATATAGAAAAAAACGGAAAAAATATTTTTGAAATTTTACTACAGATAAAATGGAAAAAATACAGCAAAGTTTTGCAATTTTTTAAAACAATACTTAAAATATTTAACTTAACCATTTTTTTTCTTCGAATTTTTGCCATTTTATTACGCACAATTAAATGTTCTTTCTTTTGGTATATAACATGACATATTTCTGTTCATTAGTTACTTCAGTATAAGGTTCTAAAATAGTTCATTTTATTTTATGAAAACAAAAAAATAATTGTGGGTTGACAGCCCCAAGTGAATAGATTCACAGGATATGTTTATCAGCTGGGAGATAATCCTGAGCAGAGGTCATCGCAGGCACCTGAACTCTTTGCTTCTATTGGCATCATCAAATTCTACATTGGAGGAAGTCTTCCAGTGTAGATGGCTTCAGCCTTTAGTGGTGGGGGAACGGGTCTTTGCCCCATGTCTGCGATTAGGGGGCTGTTTGATATTGTCGGCATTCCCTCTCTCAATAAACATAGTTTCTTTAAACATCCTACTAACCATTTTCTCTCCATAGGTAGTTGGAATGTGAGAACTCTGCACAGAGATTTTTCTCTTGATGTCCTCACACAAGAATACCACCATTATAATTTAGATATTCTCGGCTTGCAAGAGACCAGATGGACAGATAAAGGTCAGATTCTTAAAAATAATCTTAAATTTCTCTTTTCAGGGAGGGACGACAATAAGCATCACCAAAGCGTGGGTCTGCTTCTCAGCATACACGCTAGTGATGCTCTTCTAGGATATGAGTGCATTAATGAAAGGTTTCTTACAGCAAAATTTCAGACAAGCATTAAAGATTTGAATGTTATCTGCTGTTATGCCCCTACTGAGGATGCCGATGAGGATGAGAAGGATAGGTTTTATGAACAACTTCAGGATATTTTGAATTCTATCAAGAAAGGAGATATTACCCTTGTTCTTGGTGACTTCAATGCCAAAGTTGGTACTGACTCTGACCTTTGGGGAGGGGTGATTGGCCCTTTTGGTATTGGTAGCTGCAATGGCAATGGGCAACGTCTCCTACAGGTAAGTAAACTCAATGGTTTCAGAATAACTAACACATATTACAAACACCGCGACATACATAAGTACACGTGGGTTTCAACTGATGGGCTGCATAGGAATATGATTGATTATATATTAATTAACAGCAAATGGGCTAGTTCTGTTAGAAATACCAGGGCATATAGGGGAGCCGAAATTGGATCTGACCATTACCTAGTTAAAAGTGTCTTGCAACTTAAACTTAAAAAGTGTTGTGCTAGGGTTAAAAAATTTGCTATTAATACTGAAGCTCTGAAAGACCCAGTCATAGCCAAAGCTTACCATGATAGGTTACTTAGTCATTATGACAGTCATGGTATGCTTACTACTGAAGTTGAGGAAGAATGGGACCATTTCAAACAGGCTTTTTTGGATACTAACAGTACTCTTTTAGGAAAAAAGGAGCAGAAGAGGCAGAATTATCTGAGTGATAAGGCACTTGAGCTTATTTTGGAAAGAAAGAACAGCAGGAATGTCCTTAATCAATACCCTACTAGTCCTAATAGAAAGCATTACAGAGAACTTAATAAACATGTAAAAGATCAGTTAGCTGCTGATAAGAACCTTTGGCTTGATGGTTTGGCTGACAAAGCCGAGGCAGTTAGACAGCACAACAGCAGAGAGCTGTACCAGAGAGTTAAGGTTTTGTGTGGTAGAAAACGGACAGGTATACAGGGATTGAAGGATAAACAAGGTAAGGTTATAGAAGGTGAGGATTCTGTCATGGCTAGGTGGGCTGAGTATTTCAGTGATATTCTAAACAATGTGGTTAGTTCTATTCCCATTGTTTGCAATGATGATAGATGCATTTGTGGATTGATGCATTTTGCATCTTCAGATTGTGCATAACACAATCTGAAGTTATTTTGGCTGTTTCTAAACTTAAACTTCATAAATCCCCAGGGGTAGATGAAATTACTACAGAAATGCTTAGAGCTGGGAATGTTTCGGTTACCACTTGGATGACTGAAATTCTGAATATCTTTTATGATAAAGGCATGGTTCCTAAGGATATTACCAGAGCTATTGTTATCTCTATTCTCAAAAAAGGTGATCACAGTTCTTGTGATAACTATAGGGGTATCAGCCTACTCTCTGTTCCAGGTTCTTTCCCTGATTGTGCTTAATAGAATTAAGAATCTGGTTGACAGTCAATTGCGTGATGAGCAATGTGGATTCAGAAGTGGTAGGGGATGTGTGGATCAGATATTTTCACTTAGGCTGATTCTTGAGAAATGTTTAGAGTTTCAGAAATCTTTGGTTGCTAGCTTTGTTGATTTCAAAAAGGCTTTCGACTCTGTTGATCGTCATAATTTGTGGTTGATTGTGAAATCATATGGTATACCAGACAAGTTAGTTAACATAATGAAAGCTCTCTATAATAACACTGAGTCGTGTGTGAGAGTTGGTAAGGCTTGTAGCAATTGGTTTAGCATTACTTCTGGTGTTCGACAAGGGTGCATTTTGTCTCCTTTTCTCTTTAGTTTGGTTATTGATTATGTTATGCGAAATTCACTTCAAGGGAAAGATTTTGGCCTTAAATGGGCTGGAGATACGAAAATTTCTGATTTAGATTATGCTGATGATTTAGCCCTTTTGGCAAATGATGTTGATGAGATGAACTCTTTCATTCGAGCTGTTGATGAGACTGGTAGTAGAGTAGGTTTGGTTATAAACAGAGAGAAAACTAAAGTGATGAAAATTGGTCAAGCAGGCTGTGATTCAGTTAATCTGAATGGTTGCAGTCTTGAGCAGGTGTCACAGTTTAATTATCTTGGGAGCTATGTAACAGATAATGGTGATGTGCGGCATGAGATTAACAGACGAATAGGGATTGCTGCCGGGACTTTTAAGAATCTATGGAGAGTGTGGAGAAATAGGCGTATACACCTAAAGACTAAAATTAGACTGTATAATAGTTTGGTTCTTTCTAGGGTTAGTTATGGTAGTGAAACTTGGACACTTTGTAAACAAGATAACAGGAAACTAGATGCTTTTGATTACAGATGCTTACGCAGTATCTTGGGCATTAGGTGGTTCAACTTTGTAACTAATGATGAGGTTAGGCAAAGGAGTTTGCAACCTCCTTTAAGCAGCATATTGTGCAGAGAGAGACTCCGTTGGTTTGGCCATGTTGCCCGTATGAATAATTATAGATTGGCAAATAGGGTTATGAATAGTGTGCCTAAAGGCCTCAGAAAGAAGGGGAGACCTAGGATGCAGTGGGCAGACAATGTCAAACAGGACCTTGTTAGAATTGGTGTGCAGTGGCCAGATGCAGTAGATGTAGCTCAGGATAGACTTGCTTGGAGAACTAAATTGCACAGTCTGGTTGGATCTCCGTAGCCCATGGCTGCTTGAGGATGATGATGATGATGATGAAAATAAATCTGGCCACCAAAGTGAGTTCAGTTTCAGAAACCCAACAGTGTAAGGTTAAGGAAAATGAATTATAATAAGTTGAAAGGTTTTAATACACAGGGGATAAAAATGAAAAAAAATCTTAAATTTATGCTTAACAGTCTTATGGTGTTTTTAATATCTATGTGATACATAGATCTAATAATGATAAGGCTCATTCTAACCACTGAATGTATATTTTGTTTTCTTTTAATACTAAATTTAAAAATAGGTACTTTGGTTATTTGTTTTGTGAATAAAATTGATTTTATGTATGACAGGATTGCTGTTCCATGGCCGAGTGGTTAGAAAGCTTGGCTGCTGATCTGAGGGACCTGGGTTCGAGTCCCGGATAAGGCATGGATGTTCAGTCCGTTTTTACTGCTGAGGTCCTGCCATCCTCTCAGATTTTATACTATGGCATATAAACTGACAGGCTCCTGTCAGACCTCTGTGGCAAGCAAGTGCTTGAGGGGGCATTTTTTTTTATTATTACAGGATATTATTTTGTTTCCTTTTAATTTCTCCTACTACTGTAGAAACTTTTCTATTAGGGTTCCTAAAAAATATATTATTAGCTACATGTGTTTTATAGCCTCACAGAGTTCGAAAAGAACTGTCATTGAGCATGCTTGAAATGGTCATATGGAAATCAATGACATAGATGTATGTGGTCATTATTCTCACAAATTTTCTGTTTTTTATGGGTATTCTTTCCTAGTGGAGCAATTTAAATGGAGGGTAGTGTATTTTAATTCATGAACACGTTCTGATGGGTATTAATATCCATCAGTATTGCAATTTATATATTATTAATGCATAAAATGGCATTGCAATATACAGTTCCTGTGAAGAAAAAATATATCTTCTGCTTTTGCTTTTCTATTTTTTAATGCCATCTTCATGTTCATTATTACATTCCTACATTTCTTTTAATGTGTAATTGATATAATTAGCTTAAACAAAAGAATCATATAAAATAAGCAAATTTTGCACAGTTTACCTACCTTTAATTTCTACGAGAGCTGCGCTTCGAGATTTGCCTTCAGCATTTATGGCAATGACAGTATACTTCCCTGCATCATTTCGATTGACTTGATCAATCTTAAGAGCAATAGTTCCATCTGGTTCTTGGGTAATTACAACATGATCATTAGGTAAAAGCTCTTCTCCATCTTTCTGCCTAAACATTTAAAAGAGATTTAAAAGAAAGCAAAACATTGTTATAAATTTTAGATGGATGACACTGAGCGTGAGTATAATAAGTATATTTACAATACAAATTACAATACAATGCAAATTATTACAAAAATATGGATGAAATAACTTATAAACAAACTAACTGTTATCATACATAAATTAATAACCTTTTTTCTACAGAGCATACAAGACCAGCTCTGTCTGTTCTACTAAACTACTACCTCTTCATTTTGTTTGTCATTCCAAAATACTACATAAGCATCTAGTTTCCTGTTATCATGTTTACACAGTGTCCAAGTTTCACTACCATAACTGACCCCAGAAAGAACACACGTTGGTTGGTTGGTTGTTTGGAGTTTTATGGCGCATGAGCTACTAAGGCTATAATGCGCCAAACAAGGTAAAAATATGCTAAAAGACAAATACTCCTCAACCAAAATTAAAAAAACAAATGCTGGAAAAGGTAAAAAATAAAACCAACAAGATATATATATAACAGAAATAAAAAGTAAGGTGTAAAACAACAAATGTGTAGATAAATAAATACAGTAGAGACAAAAGATAAAACTAGCCCAGGTGTAAATGACCTAGGTCAGACGGTGAATAAATTACAAATGAATAAAATTATAATCTGGTAAAATATCCTGTATACTGTAAAAAGGCAAAAATTGGAGATAAAATGGTACTATCAGATAAAAGATGTCTGAGTGTAAGTGGCTCAGAGGTAAAATTGTGAAAATTAAAATACAAACGACGTTCTAGGTTAAAACATGGACATTCAATTAAAATATGTTTGATTGTTAAAATGGTGTCACAAAACTCGCACTTAGGTACGTCGTCCGCCCGTAGAAGAAACGAATGAGTAATATACGAGTGACCTAAGCGGAGCCGAGCCTCCTTGCTATTCCTGCGGTAACAAGACTGCCATGGTTTGATGAAAGGTTTGATCTCAAAGAGCTTGTTCGTAAGCTGTTCTGACCAAGATCTCTGCCACTGTGCCCTGAGCTCGATGGTAAAACGCTGCTGGAAATCCAGATAGGGAACCGGCAACAGAGAGTCGGACAGGGGCGTGGCTGACTTGGCAGCAGCGTCTGCCAAGTCATTGCCCCTAATCCCGACGTGACCGGGCACCCAACAGAAATGGATGGTGGTTGTGGCTGCCAGACGATGTAGTTGCTGGCGGATCTTAGTAAGAACTGGGTGAGGCTGATGCCTCACCGAGATCAAAGCCTGTAGCGAGCTAAGCGAGTCGGTGTAAAGCACACACCGACGATGATGCTTAGTCGCCACGTGGTCCAAGGCAAAGCTGATAGCGTGCAACTCTGCAGTGAAGATGGAACACTGCAGTGGGATCTGGTCTGCAATGATTACATCACAGCAGACCATGGCCGATCCCACTGAAGTGCCGGACTTCGAGCCATCTGTAAAGACAGGCAAGAAGTCCGGGTGCTCAGCACGATGGATGGCAAAGAGTTGCCGGTACACACAGTCGGGTGTAAAGGCCTTCCCCGTCCTGCACAGGGAAAAATCGCAGGAAGGGGAAACAGCGAGCCATGGTGGAAGTGGCTCAGCTGTCGACTGTGCAATGCTATCGAGACTGTTGTTAATGTCTCTGAGGTAGCCTCGGACACGCAAACCAAAAGGACGAATGGCAGTCGGCCGATTTGTGTAAAGCATTTCCCACTTCGGACTGAAAACGCAGTCCCAAGTGGGATGGCCAGGCATGGATCGCAATTTAGAAGCATATTGTAGGGACAACTGCTGACGGCGAAGAGATAAAGAAGGTTCGTCGGTCTCAACGTAAAGACTCTGGACTGGTGAGGTGTGGAAGGCTCCCGTGCAAACACGGAGAGCCTGATGATGGAGGGGGTCCAGCACCTTCACCACCGAATCCCGGGCCCAGTCATACACCTGGGATCCGTAGTCCAGTTTCGATCGGACAAGTGCATGGTACAGGCGGAGCAAAGAACATCGGTCAGCCCCCCAAGAAAGGGAGGAGAGGACCTTGACGATGTTCAATGCCAGCGTGCACTTGGACCTGAGATGACGTATGTGTGGTAAAAAGATCAATTTCCGATAGAATATGAGACCGAGAAACTTGGTCTCCGCCACAACTGGAATGATGTTACCCCCAAGCCGCAGCTCGGGATCCAGATGAAGATTACGCTTGTGGCAAAAGTGCACACAAGCGGTCTTCTGTGGGGAGAACCGAAACCCATTTGCTGTCGCCCAAACTCAAAGATTGTTCAGGGCAATTTGCAGTTGTCTTTCAATGACCCTCATGCTGGACGAAGAGCAAAAGATGCTAAAGTCATCAACATAGAGGGCATTGCCTACTGATGGAGGAAGTTGTCTAGTTATAGAATTAATCTTGACAGCGAAAAGCGTAACACTCAGAACGCAGCCTTGTGGCACCCCCTGTTCTTGGGGGTACGGCCGCGGCAGAGTGTTACCGACACGGACACGAAAAGAACGTGTCGATAAGAAGTTGGAGATGAAGATCGGCATGTGACCTCTCAAGCCGAAACTGTGGAGGTCACGAAGAATGCCGAATCTCCAAGCCGTGTCGTACGCTTTTTCGATGTCGAAGAAAATTGACACCAGGTGCTCTCTATGTAAAAAAGAATTTCTGATAGCCGATTCAAGGCGTATCAGATGGTCAAGAGTTGACCGTTGCCTGCGAAAGCCACACTGGGTGTTGGAAAGAAGGTTGTGATGTTCTAAATACCAGATGAGTCTGGCATTTACCATTCTTTCCAACACCTTGCACACGCAGCTCGTCAACGCAATGGGACGATAATTAGAAGGAATCTTGGGATCTTTGCCTGGCTTGGGGAAGGCCAAGACGATGGCCTCCCGCCAGGAGTCCGGAAACTGCTCCTCGAGAAAAATGCGATTGAAGAAATGGAGCAGCCGATCCTTACTCGATGGTGAAAGATGTTGGAGCGTGGCATAATGGACATTGTCCGGCCCTACAGCAGAGGCACGAGAAGAGTGCAGAGCAAGGCGAAGCTCCTCCGCTGTGAATGGCCTGTTGTAAGGCTCCAGGCCACTCGAGTGGAAAGACAGCGGAGAGCGTTCCGCCCTGCCCTTCTGGGCCAGAAACTCGGGGGAGTAAGAAGAAGAGGAAGAGATGGAGGAGAACGACTCCCCCAGAGTGTCGGCAATTGCTTTGGGATCAGCAATTGCCTGTCCATTGTGCTCCAAGATCGATGATGAGTGGGACGTGTAGTTCCCACCCATCTTCCAGACTTTATCCCACATGACCTTAGAACTAGTCATGCGGGTGATAGAAGACGTATACTTGATCCAAGATTCCTTCTGGCTCTGGCGTTGGACGAAACGAGCTTTCGCCCTGGCGCGTTTGAAGTTTTCGAGGTTGGGGGACGTCGGAAATCTCCGAAACAACCCCCAAACTTTGTTCTGAGCCTTACAAGCTGCGGTACAATCTGGATTCCACCACGGTTTCGGAAAGCGAGGAAACCGTGTAGAAGTTTGAGGAATTGTTGATGCAGCTGCATCTACGATACAGTCCGTTACCTCCGCTACTGCCACATTGATTGGCTCCTGGCTGACAGAGTGGTCATCGAGCTCAGAGAGCAGCTTGAAACCACCCCAGTCAGCCCGATCGAGCCTCCACCGCGAGACACGTGAAGGGCTGCAAGGCCCCCCACGGGAGATGGTGCACACCACGGGGAGGTGATCGCTTCCATACGGGTTGTCCTCGACCTCCCATGTAAAGAGTGGAAGGATCGAGGCGGAGCAGATGGTAAGGTCAATGGCAGTGAAAGAGCGGGTTGGGGAGTGAAAGTAAGTACTGACACCGGTGTTCAACATGGAGAGAGAAGGATCCAGGAACCACTGCTCCAGGACCCCACCCCTCCCGTTGGTGTCAGCACTGCCCCAAAGTGGACTGTGTCCGTTGAGGTCCCCCATAATGAGGAAGGGGGACGGCAGCTGCGAGACAAGATCATCAAGGTCTTCCTGGAAGACGATGCTCCCAGGTGGAAGATATACAGAGCAGACAGTCAGCAAGAACCCCACAAAGAGACGGATGGCTACTGCCTCCAAGTTGGTGGTGAGGGGTATGACCTGGAATGGAGAATGGTTGCTCACGAGGATGGCGACACCCCCGCGAGCTGGGCCATCTCCATCCCGGTCCCGGCGAACTAGTGAAAAGTGCCGGATCGTGGGATCTGTGACTGGCTGCAAGTATGTCTCCTGCAGGCACACACAGATGGGCTGGTGCGCCTGAAGGAGGCCTTGATGTCGTCAAGATTCCTCTGGAATCCACGACAATTCCATTGTAGGAGTGTGGCCATCTCAGGACTTAGAAGATTGGGCGGACGACGTATTCCTATTCAACTTAACCGCCGCAGAGGACGGTTTAGTGAATAGGGGGCGGTCGGTATCCATGTCCTCGGAATCATCCGAGGGGCATGGATCGGTGACCGCCCTTTGAGGAGGAGTGATGAGTTTCTTTTTTGGCCCCGGTGGGGGTCCCTTTGGTTTGGAAGGTCTTGCTGTCTGAGGATGGGAAGGAGGAGGCCTTCCGGTGGAGGTGGAAGGCTGAGCTGCAGGAATGGAAACCGGGGTTGATGTCGAAGTCGACACCACCCTCGGTCTCACCTGCGTGAGGAGGTATTTTGCAGCTGGCGAGAAAGACTCAGTAGGTGGTACACTGATGTCAGTCTGCACCGCAACCGAAGTCATTGGAACGATGGGCTTTCCAATGACTGCACTGGCATAGGAAACCTTGCCAGGTGGGGCGGGCGGTGCAGCAAGCTTTCTCACCTCAGCATACGAGATGTTATTCATGACTTTGAGGCATTGTACCTCCTTTTCCTCTTTCCACTTCGGACAGTCGCGGGAGTACGCCGGATGTTCGCCACTGCAGTTCACACAGCATGCCTTTTCTGCTGTGGCAGTCAGGATCTAGATGATCTTTACTGCCACAGTGAGCACAGGTGGGCTTGCCCCTGCATGCTGTGCGGGCATGACCGTATATCTGACACTGAAAACAGCGCAGAGGGTTTGGGATATACGGCCGAACCTCACAATGTAAATAACCTGCCTTGATGGAAGAAGGCAGGCGTGGCGTGTTAAATGTGACAATCAGCACCCGGGTGGGTGTCAATTTCCCATCACGGCGTGTCGAAACCCGGTGGACCGCTGTTACTCCTTGAGGTGTGAGCTCCGAGAGGATTTCCTCCTCAGTGACTTTGAGGAGGCCCCACTCGGTGATCACACCCCGAGAGGAATTCAAAGTTTTATGGGGAGTGACTTCGACAGCCACCCCACCAATGTCTTTGACTTTCAGGAGTAGTTCGGAGTGTTTCGAACAAGCGGTCTCAACCTGCAAGTTGCCAGATCGCAAGCGCTTGACGGATTTCGGCTCTCCCGCAAGACCTTTCAAACCTTTATTCACAAAAAAAGGGGACATGTCCCCAAGCACCTGATTACCCGTGGAGTGGATGATTAGGAACTTTGGAAACGAAGACACAGACACAGAAGACAACGGCAGAGATAACTTAGACAATGAGGAAGATGGGGGCTCATGTCGAGCCCTCTTGTTGGCGGCGATCGCATTATTTTCTTCATTCTCTCTCATGGTTTGTTTTGTGTGGTTCAGTGCCCGCTGTCCCCACCCTCCACGGAGCAACAAGGGGACTCCCAGTCGGGCGCCAGGCCTACGCAGGCACTATACCCACACAGACAGTGAGCCAAGCCCTCACAAATAAATAGAAGGAAAATAAAAAGAGAAATGTGCAGAACAAAACATTCTACACAAATCAAACAAAGCGTAAAATAAGAAGATTTGTGAATGGCCAAACTGGCCTCACAAAGAAAGGATAACTACAAAAGGAAAATAAGTTGTGAGGAAACTTGTAAACCTGTACCCGGACTGTGGGCAAGGTTACTCACCGCTCTGCACGGTTGACCCTAGCAGAACCTAGCAGGCCCTAGCAGGACTGGAAGCAGAGGCCAAAGCAGTGTATAGCAGAGGCCCCGGAATCCGCTGTCCAGCCCCGCAACAGACAGGCTCCCCAATGGCAAGACGGCCAATGGGGACCACGCCAGTCATGAGCTGAGGAGAGAAGACGGGGAACCCCGAGCAACTACTAGGATCCTCCTTTCCCGGGACACGGGTCTCCGCGCACAGCAAACACGCGGAAGAGCGTTTAGGACCATGCGAAGGTAACCGAGCCAGCGGGGTGGTCCTTCACAGGGTGGTCCCCCTCACCGCGTACAGGTGCTCACACCGAGGGGGGGAAAGAACACACGACTCAGTGTTATTATAGAGAGCTTTCATTAGGTTAACTAACTTGTCTGGTATACCATATGATTTCACAATCAACCACAAATTATGACGATCAACAGAGTCGAAAGCCTTTTTGAAATCAACAAAGCTAGCAACCAAAGGTTTCTGAAACTCTAAACATTTCTCAAGAATCAGCCTAAGTGAAAATATCTGATCCACACATCCCCTACCACTTCTGAATCCACATTGCTCATCACGCAATTGACTGTTAACCAGATTCTTAATTGTATTAAGCACAATCATGGAAAGAACTTTACCTGGAACAGAGAGTAGGCTGATACCCCTATAGTTATCACAAGAACTGTGATCACCTTTCTTGAAAATAGAGATAACAATAGCTCTGGTAAAATCCTTAGGAACCATGCCTTTATCTTAAAAGATATTCAGAATTTCAGTCATCCAAGTGGTAACCGAAACATTCCCAGCTCTAAGCATTTCTGTAGTAATTTCATCTACCCCTGGGGATTTATGAAGTTTAAGTTTAGAAACAGCCAAAATAACTTCAGATTGTGTTATGCACAATCTGAAGATGCAAAATGCATCAATCCACAAATGCATCTATCATCATTGCAAACAATGGGAATAGAACTAACCACATTGTTTAGAATATCACTGAAATGCTCAGCCCACCTAGCCATGACAGAATCCTCACCTTCTATAACCTTACCTTGTTTATCCTTCAATCCCTGTATACTTGTCCGTTTTCTACCACACAAAACATTAATTATCTGGTACAGCTCTCTGCTGTTGTGCTGTCTAACTGCTTCCTCGGCTTTGTCAGCCAAATCATCAAGCCAAAGATTCTTATCAGCAGCTAATTATCTTTTACACATTTATTAAGTTCTCTGTAATGCTTTCTATTAGGACTAGTAGGGAATTGATTAAGAACATTTCTGCAGTTCTTTCTTTCCGAAATAAGCTCAAGTGCCTTATCACTCAGATAATTCTGTCTCTTCTGCTCCTTTTTTCCTAAAAGAGTACTGTTAGTGTCCAAAAAAGCCTGTTTAAAATGATCCCATTCTTCCTCAACTTCAGTAGTAAGCATACCATGACTGTCATAATGACTAAGTAACCTATCATGGTAAGCTTTGGCTATAACTGGGTCTTTCAGAGCTTCAGTATTAAAAGCAAATTTTTTAACCCTAGCACAACACTTTTTAAGTTTAAGTTGCAAGACACTTTTAACAAGATAATGGTCAGATCCAATTTCAGCTCTCCTATATGACCTGGTATTCCTAACAGAACTAGCCCATTTGCTGTTAATTAATATATAATCAATCATATTCTTATGCAGCCCATCGCGTGAAACCCATGTGTACTTATGTATGTCGCAGTATTTGTAATAAGTGTTAGTTATTTTGAATCCATTGAGTTTACTTACCTGTAGGAGATGTTGCCCATTGCCATTGCAGCTACCAATACCAAAAGGGCCTATTACTCCTCCCCAAAGATCAGAGTCAGTACCAACTTTGGCATTGAAGTCACCAAGAACAAGGGTAATATCTCCTTTCTTGACAGAATTCAAAATATCCTGAAGTTGTTCATAAAACCTATCCTTCTCATCCTCATCGGCATCCTCAGTGGGGGCATAACAGCAGGTAACATTCAAATCTTTAATGCTTGTCTGAAATTTTGCTGTAAGAAACCTTTCATTAATGCACCCATATCCTAGAAGAGCATCACTAGCGTGTATGCTGAGAAACAGACCCACGCCTTGGTGATGCTTATTGTCGTCCCTCCCTGAAAAGAGAAATTTAATATTATTTTTAAGAATCTGACCTTTATCAGTCCATCTGGTCGCTTGCAAGTCGAGAATATCTAAATTATAATGGTGGAATTCTTGTGTGAGGACAGCAAGAGAAAAAGCTCTGTGCAGAGTCCTCACATTCCAACTACCTATGGAGAGAAAATGGTTAGTGGGATGTTTAAAGAAACTATATTTGTTGAGAGAGGGAATGCCGACAATATCAAACAGCCCCCTAATCACAGACATGGGGCAAAGACCCGTTCCCCCACCACTAAAGGCTGAAGCCATCTACACTGGAAGACTTCCTCCAATGTAGAATTTGACGATGCCAATAGAAGCAAAGGGTTCAGGTGCCTGCAATGACGTCTGCTCAGGATTATCCACCAGCTGATAAACATATCCTGTGAATCTATTCACTTGAAGCTGTCAACTCACAAACAAAGAGAAAACACAGCGGAAGATTTTCCTTCCACAGAAGGCCAATAGTGCAGCAAATTCAGGATCCATAATCAAGCTCAGAGCCATAATTCCGTTCAGGTTGTTATATGGTCAGCATCAGGACCCTGTGTAGTTGACCACTCCTCAGCAGGGTAGAAAAAAAAAGAAAAGTAGCCACAGTTGTCCATATCAGTAGGCCACACTAATCTGACAGCCCTCCCCTTCCGTTCACTTCCACAAGAGAGTATCTCTTTTGAAAGGTACTAACGGTCTGCAACACGAGAAGGTGGGGTCAGACGTTAGGTGCTATGCCTGGCCGGTTCTATGCATCATCACAGGGGATTGGTGCATAGCTCTCCTTTCAGTGACTACCTAGCTACCATTTACAGACCGAGCACATCCAGGATATCAAATATAAAAAAAAAGCTTAATACAGCCCTCTCCAAGTAGGTAACTAATGAAGGATATATATTTGCCTTTCAAGAGGCAATAATACTAACAGCAATGGAGAAACACATATAGATGAACAATAGCTGAACAACTAATGATATAAAAATTTCATTTTTTGAAGATGGAAAAAAAAAGAGTTTCTATATCATTAGGTGGGAGCTCCCATGCATTGGGAGGCATGGGTTCTGCTCCTCTCAATGAGTAGGACCAGAACCCATGCCTCCCAATTACATGCCAGGTGCTCTAGACTACTAAACTATCACCAACTAGTTAATTTCTCTGCTAATTGTGACTTTAAATCTTCTTGACTGTGACTTTAAATCTTGCTGCTAGTAGAACTCTTTACGATTAGGAATGGCCACTTTCCAATATTGTTCAGAATAGGTGTGAATAGATATGTCACATACACAAAAATGTTATTAATGCAAGATTCAATCAATAGTAAATACACAGAATTAACTGTTGACATAATACAAGAAATACTTTTGTGGAAAAAAATGAGTTTCACAAATGCCTTGGACCCAAACCCACATATCACACAACTTCTGAGATAATTAATGTTGGTTCATATCCCACTCATTGGCATAACTCATTTCTTCCATGAAACAATTTCTTGGGTTCTATGTCAACAGTTAATTCGTGTATTTAGTATTGATTGGCAGGTGTCAAAAAGTTCTTGACACGTCTATATATTTGCACTCATTCCTCTGAAGTTAACGAGCTATGACTTGTTTGATAGCTTGTCTAAACTTGTCATTGTGTGTTAAAAACAAAGGCTGTATCATAATTTCTCTCTTCGCTGGTGGTATGTGAAGTTCAGTCTGCAAAATAATGTGCGTTGTTGCTATGGAGCTTACTAAAGGCGGGAAAAGATTTTACATTTTCACAAGGATGCAGCTTGGGGACATGAAAAAAATCCATTCTGATTTATTACAAATATATATAGATCATGCCTGTTCATATGGCACTGTTATGGGATGAATGTGCAAATTCAGAGAAGAATGGCAGAGCTTCGAAGACTTACCTCATGCAGAAAGGCCAAAGGAGGATGTGAATGATAGAACCATTGCTGCTGTTCATGAACTCATTAAGAAAAACACACACATCACCATTCAGATAATAAGCTTAGATGGCAGTATATCGATTGGCAATATGGAAACCATTATTCATCAACATTTAAAGTTCCAAAAGATCTGTGCCAAATGAGTACCCTACAAACTGACAGAACAGCAAAAAAAGGGCCAGAGTCAACTCGTGCAACGAGATGCTGGCAATATTTGAACCTAGTGGCTCCAAATAGATAACAGACATTGTCACATGTGATGAGACATGGTTTTATTACTATACAATTCTCAGAAAGATCAACAACTAATTTTAGGTTGCAGAAGATGAATAACATTCCCAAATGTTCCAACAAGACTTTCTTTCAAGGAAGATGTTTACGATTTTTTTCAATTTCCAAGAAAAGTAGCTGCAGACACCTTACCTCAGAAAATGACTATAAATGGCCAATGCTACACCAACATTGTTTTGCCCAAAATGATTAAGGAGATGAAGGAGCAGTATCCAACAACAGACATGTCATGTGTTCTCCTTCTTCACGAAAATGCCAGTGCTCACAAAACCCAGCAAGTTATGGTTAATCTGGAGCAGGAAAAAATCAAACAGCTACCCCATCCTGTATATTTACCTGATCACCCAATCTTTCACATGTGATTTTTGGTTGTTTCCAAAAATTAAAAAGGAACTTGCTGGGAAGCCTTTTTCAAGGGTGCAAGACAATGCAAATTTTGCTCATTCAGAGTTGTGGAGTATTTATTCCCCAACAGGAATACCACCAAGCATTCCAGAATTGGTATAGATGTCTGAAACTCTGCACAAATGCTAGAGGGGAGTACTTTGAAGGACAGTAAAGTTTTTGTTGAGATAAGTGTAATGGATTTTGTTCTGCAGATGCATATCAAGAACATTTTGAATACCCTTCTTACCACACCTGTAAAAACTACTTCTCCATGAGAAATGCAAAAATGATAAAAAAAAAAGGGGGGGGGGATTTAATACACCCCACTAAGAGATCTAATGTACCATCAGAGAAGATTGGTGAAACAGTGGACTTGCATTCATACACTTTGTGGAAGCCAAAGATGTGTGCATATGCAACAGAGTGAAAAAGTTGCCTGGAATAGAGAGAGATGAAAAAATGTTTATGTTAACAGTGATCATGCCTAATAAAGTGGTGAAATATGTGTGTTAGTTTAGCATATTCTAACTTGTTTACCTTATTTTAACTTCTTTTAACATACTTTTTATGCAATATAAAGTTTTGTTATGGAGTAAAAAGGTGCTATCTGAGGAGTGTTCTGCGGCTATCTAAAGTAAGAGTCTTTCACAAGCAGTGCATACTATCAATGTATACAAGGACTGCCTGATGATATGCCAGTAGACATGTGGCTTTGAAAAGACCCCAAAGCAGGTCTAGTACAGTGGTTCCATTTTAATGGTGACACAGTGCAGTAAGGTAATTAATTTTGCATTAATTTGAAATTAACAAGAACAAACCTATACAGTCTCCCCCTAAAAGAGATTCTGCTAAAGGGCTGTTCATGATTCCTGTAAAAAATCATTATTAGTTTACAAAGTCAAACCACCATATCCCAAAAATAATGTGTAAGCACACAGAATCAAATGCGTCAAGTTTCCAGTTATCTTGTTCACAAAGCAGCCAAGTTTCGCTAACAGAGAAAACTTTAGAAAGGAATAACATATTACAGATGCATACACCTATTTTTCCACAATCTCCACGGATTCTTAGAAGTCCTAGCAGTAATGCTATTTTCTTGTTAATCTCATGTCACACATTAAAAGTATCTGTCACACAACTTCTGAGATAATTAAACTGATAAACTTGCTCAAGAACACAGCCATTCGAAACGACTACACCTGACCAATTTTCATCACTTTAGTTTTCTCTCTATTTACCACCAAACCTTTCCTAAATGTCTCATCAATAGCTTTAATGTAAGAGTTCATCTCATTAGTAACAATTGCCAATAGAGCCAAATTATCAGCAAAATTTAACTTATTTCAAATATTTACACCATGTTATGTCTGAGACACATTACACCAGTTTAGGATTGGTGATACTAAAACTAATTTCAATGGTTCACGTATCTGTGATGGTTTCTGTTCAGGATCTTCTTTCAACTGATATGAAGTAGCCTGTGTATTTGTTCAGCTGGGACTAGTAAAACACAAATTAGAAGAAAACACAGCAGTAAATTCTTCTTCAATAGAAGTCTACTAGTGCATAAATCCATAGCCTAAAATCAAAATTATAGCACTAACCAATATTGTTGATGTGAAGAAAAATTAATACATTATTAATTATATCCACAGCTCATCAGTTTTTACTGGGTATTTACACTATTATACTGTTTACATTCATATGATAAAAAAGTTATAAAGGAAAAATGATCTTTAGCTGGGTGGGATCAGAACCCACAACTTCCTGATAACATGTCAGGTGCTTTGACTGTTGAGCTACAGGTCACTGTAGAATTACCCTCTATTGCTGATCTTAAGCCTTACATTATAGGTTCAGTCTCGAGCAGCTGTCTTTGACTGCATTTGGAAACTCTATCCTTAGGAGCCATCTAGGCAAGAGCACATGATGGGCATGGCATGTTCAGGAGTGACCCAACTAGCATATATTTTTTTATCAAATCACAATTTTAAAGTTTTGGCACAATACTAGTTACCATTAAGTTATTAATTATATCACTGCTCAACCGTTTTTACTGGGTATTTACACTATTATGCTGTTTATATCCATGAGATGACAAAGGTACAGAGGAAAGCTGGGTAGCTCCTGAACATGCCCATCAGGTGCACTTATTGTGAATGACTCTTTAGGATAGTCTTCAAATGCAGTCAAAGACAGCTTTTTGAGGATTAATCTATGGTGTAAGGCTTAAGATCAACAATAGAGGATGATTGTTTGGAGGCAGGTAATTCACCAGTCAGAGCACCCGACATGTTATCAGGAGGTTGTGGGTTCAGATCCCACCTGGCTAAAGACAATTTTTCTTTTATACCTTTGCCATCATGCAAATATAAGCAGCATAATAGTGTAAATACCCAGTAAAAATTGATGAGCTGTGGATAAAATTAATAACTTCTAGTAACTAGTATTGTGTCAAAACATTAGAATTGAGATTTGGTCAAAAAAAATATATATATACACAGTCGTATTAGAATAATATGACCACCAACCATACATATACTATGGTAGGTGGTCAGATTATTCTGATACAACTGTGTATATATAATGTATATGCCAGTTGGGTTGCTCCTGCATGCCCGTCATATGCTTGGGTTGTTTTACCTCTGAGTGGCACTTTTTTGCACACAATGAGCTAAATGGCCAGGTCACAGACTCTGAAGGCTAAGAGAAGGTTGGGCGAGGGGACCCACTGGAACAGCTGTTAGGAGACAGATGGTAGCCTCCCATCAAGAACATCCAGCATGTTCTTTAATGTGCACAGCATATGGCTCTCCTGCACATGGGGCCATGCTTAACATTCCATCCAATAGACGGTGGCTTTTCCAAGCCCATCGGTGTCCCCTACTGACCATGAGCAGGGCGGGGAACTTTGTGGAGATAAATCTTAATGCTGACCCAGCTGGGATTGAACCTGGGGACTGCAGATTACGAGCTTGGCGTGCTACCGACTGAGCCACCCCTGCCCCACCCATCATATGTACTTGCTGGATGACTCTTAAGGGTAGAGTTTCCAAATGCAGTCAAAGATAGCTTCTTGAGACTGAACCTATGGTGTAAGGCTTAAGATCAACAATAGAGAATAATTCTTCAGCAACCAGTACCTCAGCAGTCAGGTTGCCTGACATGTTATCAGGAGGTCACGGGTTCAGATCCCACCCAGCTAAACACAATTTTTCCTCATAATCATATGTCATCATATGAATATAATTTTTTTTACATCATATGAATATAAAAACTTATAGTAGACATATGAATATAAATTTTTTGACATCATATGAATATAAACACTTACAGTAGTGTAAATACCCAGTAAAAATTAGCACATACATCAAAACTTAAAAACGATTATACCATTTAATTGACGTGGGTTTTCCATCAACTTGAGCTTCCAACTTCAGTGGCTGGCCTTCTAGAAGATTTGCTTTCTGCAATTCTTTTAGAAACTCTGGTTTTTTCCCAGGAGGAATTGCTAATAAAATAAGAAAAATTCTTAGCATACATTAAGCTAAAAAAAAAATTTATATGCTGAAGCAAAAACATTTTGAAACAAAGATTTCCTATTTTAAGCATACTGTAAAAGATGTTTATAGATTAAAAATAGTGCCTTGTTAAATCCAATTAAAATGCTAAACCAATCACAGCTGCTTTACCAACTCTCACATGCAACTCGTGTTATTACAGAGAGTTATCATATTACCAAACTTTTCATACAGCTTCACAATCAATCATGGATTATGCTAACCAACAGTGTCAAAACCTTTTTGAAATTCATAGGCTGATAACTACATGCTGTTGAAAATGAAAACATTTTTCATGAATCTGTTATGAGAAAAAATTTGGTTTCAGAAGTGGTAGAAATTACTATCTCTGAAACCACACTGTTCATCTCAAAACTTTTCATCCACCAAGTTAAATTCTATCAACCATAATTATGTAAAGAATATAACAGGAACAGAAAGTACATTAATTCCTGTATTTATCACAAGAATAGTGATAATCTTTCTTTAAAACATGAATAATTATATTTAGCTAAATTTTATAGGCATAACCTGCCCTCCCCCTCCCTTCAGAAAAAATAATGAACACTTCAGTCAGTCATGTGACAAAAGAATCATACTAAGCTCTCAATATTTCAACAGCAATTTCATCTACCTCTTGAAATTTGTGTTACTTTAATTTTGAGATTATCAAATTAACATAATATTATAAGGCTGACATTAATGCCAGTAATACATTTATCTTCGATGAAAACAATGGGGCAGATCTAACCACATTTTTCTGAATCTCCTCAAAATGCCAGTCACCTGTTGTGGTATACACTGTTGATAAACTTGCTATATTTATCCCTCATTCCATATCCCACCATTCTACTTTTTTCCCCCCAAAAAAATAATTACTCCCTGATACATCTCTCTGTTGTTAAGCTGTCTAACTGCTTTCTCAGCCAGACTACCACAGCAAAGATTCCTATCAGCTTTCAGCTGATCTTTTACAAAATATTAAACTTTTGCAATGCTGTCTGTTAAGCATTGGGTTATTGACTCCACTTATACTGCCATTCCTTTCTATGAGAAACACAATGCACTATCATATCACTCAAGTGACTATATCATCTGCTCATATTTATTCAAAACAGCATTGCTGGTTCAAGTTTACAATGGGCCCATTCCTACTCAACCTCAGTTGTAAGCAAACCATGTTTGTTAAAAATGATTAAGCAATCCATCATGGTAAGCTTGGATTATTTCTGGATCCCTTAAACCCTAGTGTTGATTCTTTTAGCCTTTGCAAAACATTTTTTTAAGTTCCAGGTGTAAGAAATATTAACATGAAAATGATCAGACCCAATCTCCCTCTCCAGTCAAACTAGTGTTTCAAATAAAATGAATCCATTTACTATTAATTAATACAAAGTTAATCATATTCCTATGTAACTATTTACTTACCTGTAAGAGAAGTTCCCTATTGTTATTATATAGGGTGTTTCAAAAAGGACACAACCATCTATTGTATTTTTTTATTTAAACTGACAAAAGACACAAATTTCAAAAGATGCAAATTAGACATATATCTACCTTTACAACAGATGATGAAAATGATTTCCTGCAACCTGGATGCAGGTTCGTACCTGTTTCATGACATTTGCAGCCACCTTTCGTAATGTTTGTTTTCTTATGTTTAAAATCTCTCTTTCAATGTTAGCCTTCAAGTCATCAAGTGTATGAGGATTGTTTTGAAACACTACACATTTGAGATATCCACAAAGGTAAAAATCTGGAGGAATAAGATCTGGGGATCTTGGGGGCTAACAATTTTTTTGAAATCAAATGATCACCAAAAAATTCCTGCAACATGACCATTGTGTCATTTGCAGTATTATTTTCAATATTTTATTATGGTCACGCCATCTTGTTGAAACCAACACTCTCATTCATTCACATCCAATAGTGTAATAAACTGTTGGATGAGGTCATAATAAACTTCACCAGTTACAGTTGAGTCAAAAAATAAAGGTTCTATCACACAACGATGGGAAGTTGCACACCAAACACCAATTTTCCGTGTGTGTAATGGTCATTCATGAAAAGTGTGAGGATTTTCACTGCTCCATATTCGACTGTTTTGACTGTTCACATACCCATCCAAGTGAAACCAAGCCTCATTCCATTTTCATCAACAAAAAAACAAAAACAACAATACCGTAAAAGTTTTTCATGGTGTGGTTCTTTCAGTTCATGAACAACACCAATGCGGTAGGAATGAAATTTTAATTTCTTCCTAGCCCTGAAAACAGTAGCTGGTGACAGTCCAACCTGTGAAGATAACTTTCTAAGAGATTTTCTGGGTGAACGAGTTAAACGCTGAGACACATCATCAAGAACTTCAGCAGTTAACAGTGATGGCCGGCCTGGGTTCTTTCAATCCTGTACAGACCCAGTGTCATGAAATTTATCAATCAAACGAGATATTGTTGACTTGTTGGTAACTACAGACTGAGGAAACTTCAACTCAAACTCCTCTCTCACACGTTTGTAAGATTTGTATGCACAATAAGTCTCAACAATAAATACACGTTCATTTTTGGAAAATGACATATCTGACACAACACAAAGGAATTAATGCTTGAGTGAGATTAGCACGTGATGAGGTCATTTCAATTGCTAAAGGCCATTAATCTTGAGTACAGCAATGCCAACTGACTAATATTATGGCATAAAATGTACATGCGTGTAAGTTCTTCTCTCTTATATTTAGGGTTGTGTCCTCTTTGAAACATCCTGTACCAATGCAAAAATATCAATGCAAAAAGTGCCTATTTAGTTCAAATGCCAGAACTGGTAACAACTTTGGCTTGAAGACACCAAACATGAAAGAGTTGGGTTTTACCTCTGATCAGCATTTTTTGCACAGTGGGCTAAATGACCATGCCACAAGAACACCAAGGGTGCAGAGAAGGTTAGGGGAAGATAACCCATTGGAACAGCTGTTAGGAAATCGATGGTCTTTCCATCAAGGCCATCCAGCATGTTCTTCAATCTGAATAGGGTATAGCTCTCCTGCACATAGGGCCATAGCTTTATGTCCCATCTGACAAACGGAAGCCTTTTAAAGTCCATTGGTGTCCCCTTTCTGATATTATCTGATACATCTTTCTGTACATCACATATATAAAAACTCGCCTTGCACAACGAACTTCCCTTCCACTTAATGCAATTTAAGTACACTTTCATTGCACAACATCATGATTACTACATCTTGAGGTACCACAAAACAATGAATATGTAACACTTCATCTTGCATGACGAATCCTTACCTGTCAAGTGCATTTTATGTTAACTTGTCTTCTGTTAACAATCATAATTTATAGAGATATAAAATTGAGTAGTATAGATACTGAAGACACTACTGTACCTGTAAGAAAGATTTATGACATATGTACTATTGGCATCCATCTTGAAATAGTAATGAAATTAACTAATAAGCAGATACTCTAGAGTTATCACTTGTCTTGGATTGTCCTGCCTCATCCTGCTGTGTTTTAATGATATACAGTGTCATAGAGATTTTATTAAATTTGTGAAATATACACTGTGTTTTTTTAATTGTATCTGCTAGAATATTAGCTGAACAGCTGATCATTTACCAAAATAGACAAATTCATAAACAGTGACATCCCACAACCCCTCTACCCTAGTGCTTGATGTTGGATGAATCTACAAACCTATGAGCAAATCATACAATGAATACAAGGAAAATCATACAAGGAAAGAAAATGAGCAAACACGATAGTGCTAATCATAGTATTCTTGAGAATTCATTATATTTTTTCACTTTACAAAATATTCATCATATGGAAAAGGTAAGCGTTATTTTTCAAGTTTGAATTATGCATTTTTATAAGATACTAACAGATTTACCTGACGTTGCTTGGGTTTGAATCTCTTTAGAATATAGAGTAGATGGCACTCCCAACATCACAAGATTTCATTCAACATAAAAATCATTACAATCGATCTCCTCCTCCTCTGGTTAAAAATTTCTCCTTCTCTTTTAGGGAAGGAAAGAAATGGACATAGTTTGAGGTACCCATAATCCTCCTCATGTCTGAAGTTTCTAACCAAAAACCGGAATTTTAAAATCACCCATCAGAGTTCCTCGGATTCAATTTTCTAGGCATATGTAACTTTATAGCAAAAGAAAATTAACTATGGTCTGAGGTGCATAAAAAAAATGCAAAGGTATTAAAAATTATTATTAAACAAAGTTATTTATTACTTAATATAATATTTAAAACATTTATTAATTATTTGTATATACTTTTATTAGCTTTTGCATATTTTTCATATGATGTTAATGATTTTAACTTCTGATATGAATTTCGCTTTTGAAACTTTCATTTCAATGAAGAATCTTGTGTTCCACTCTTGCTTAATTAGAACAACTTCAATATCCATGGACACTCACACTCATGACCCAACAAACCAAAAAATGAGTTTATCACACAAAATGGGAAAGAAATTAGTTTGATGCATTCATTGTTTCAAATTTATTGGTGGCAACAGTTATTTTGAATAACTTTCAACTGTTAATGTTGAATCACGTGAAATCAGATATTAGCTTAGTTTGATGTATTCATTTTTTCAAATTTATTGATGGCAGCAGTTATTTTGAATAACTTTCAACTGTTAATGTTAAAGTTATGGGGATTTTGAGAAATTCAAACCCTTCCACCCCAATTTTGGTTGACCTCAGTGAGTTTACAAATAGACTATATACTTCCTCTGGGTGAAGGGAACATTCATGCAAAGTTTGGAACCTCTAGCTTTTCTGGGGGGCAAATGCATAAGCAAACAGACACACAAACCCACTTTCTTCTTTATACATTAGATACATGAACAGATTGCAATGAATCAGGCTTAGAGGGACTGCTTTCAACAAATTTACAATGCATATATAGGACTTTTCATTGTTCAACAATGAATGGTAATACAACAAGAAACTGCCACTTATAATTGGACCACTTGGGATGCCAACATGGCATACCACCCAGTAATGTCCAGCAAAAATTTAACTGCAAATTTTAATTAGGCTACATTGATTTTTAGTTTATATATGGGGTGTTGTTTAAGGCATGACTAATCATTTTCTGAAAAAAAATGATTAATGATAAACAACTCCCCTCCCCACTTGCATACACCCATAATACATACATACCTACATATAAACAACAACAGATTTTAATACATAGATAGATAGGAAATTTTATGACATTTAATAAAGCAAACTGCAATGCATGAAAACTGAAATTCAGGATAATTCCGTTTGAATGAAAACCAGCACCATACAGTTTGAATGGACTGGAGGGACTACTCTTTTGGAGAGAATATTCTTGGGCAAATGAATGAGGCATATTTTTTGACTGGAACACATTGGAATAGGAAGGCTAGATATTATAAGATTTGATTCCTGTATAGCTATATTAATAAGATCATTAATTTTTTTAAAGTAGAAATTAGTCCTGTTGATCAAGTGGTTAGCAAAATGGGTGTAGAGTAAAAGTACCTGGGTTATTTATACAGTGCGTTCAGAAAGTCTCCACAGTGAACTTGCTAGGAGACCTTCAGCAACTATTAGTATTCCTGGCTTCCTGAATAACAACAATGAATGCATACAAGCTGACACAAAACATGCTTTGTTGCTCCTATGGTCTTCCCTCTGTGCTGCTGTACTTTTGTATAACACACAAACATTATTTACGTCTCTTGCCATAACACAGATTCAAAATTGGTTTTGACATGCATTTAGTATTTGACTAGATATATTAGCAATGCAAATCAATTTATTAGAGGATTTCATTTAATTTAAACTGCTTTTCATGAATTATTTAAAATATATATCAATTTTTTTCCCAGCAAAATTTAATCATTTGTATTAAAAATGTTTGAATTGTTAATCAATAGATGCAATGTACTGATTAATCGAACCATCCCTAGGCATATACATGTTATCATCTTTATTAAAATGCAGCTTAATAGTGGCTTTCACAATGAATTCATTGCCATTGTTTTAGTGCATTTATAGGGAGTGTGTCTTTAGGCATTCACCTGTTTTTTATTCTTCAACAATGGAGTCTGACACTCACATAAAAGAAGCAGAAATAAGGAAGAGACTAGCTGCAGTTCAATGTCAACTAAGACATAGAGCTTCACTCACCCAAAAGAAAATAGATGTGAGAAGAGCAGCTAATATGTAAAGATGAGCAGCAAAAGACTAGTTGATAGGCAGAGATATGTTTTATGCAGATTATTCATCAGAAATTATTACAGAGTAAGTTGAGTAGGGTTTTTTTTTTACACACAATGCAATTTTTGCACTAAATGGTCAGGCCACAAGGACCCTGACGAAAGGTTGGGCAAAGGGGATCCACTGAACAGCTGTTAGGAGGAGACAGGTGATAGCCTCCTGTCAAGACCATTCAGTGTGTTCTTTAATGTGCATGGGAAGGGGGGGTATGGTTTAGGATCCCATCTGATGGATCATGATGATCATGATGATCTTTAGGATCCCATGAGATGGTGGTCTTTCCAAGCACATAAGTGTCCCATACTGACTGAGAGTAGGGCAGGAAGTTTTGTGGAGATAAATCTCAATGCTGGTCCAGGTGGGACTCAAACCTGGAAACTGCGATTACAAGCCTGTAGGCTACCAACTGAGCCATCTTCACCCACTAAGCAAAAGAAAAGTAACAAATACTAAAGATGTTTCCTATTTAATTTAGCTTACAAAGAAATTTTATAAATTTTACACTTTCAATGTGGTCTCCAAAGATAATGCTGCAATAATCTCTATTACTGTTTAAATCTTACAGATTCAATTTACAAATGAACACAGTGAGAATGACAAATTATCACTGTTATGAGATTTATGTCTCCTGTGTTGCAGCTAGAGGTGCTAAAACATATCATTGGTAATAGTTCGATTTAGGTGTTGTGCAGTTACAACCTTAGGTATATTTACTGTTGTGGTAAATATACCTAAGCTTTTAACTGCACAACACCTAAAACAAACTATTACCATCAAATCGTTTGGCACCTCTAGCTACAACACAGGAGACATAAATCTCTCAACAGTGATAACTGTCAAATAAATTTGTTATTACTATTTAAAACAATAAGTTTCATTCTTGTCAACTTTGACAGGTCATACACTACACTAGTCTATGATATAAATGCCTGGAAAAGTATCAATCCATTCACAGCCTGTTCCAAAAAATTGAATGCAAGTCTGTTCCTTTTTAATGATGAATCACGGTTCTTGTTTAATTATACTTCTCCAATAAAGATATTAGTTCTGAAACTGTGCATTTTTGGAGAGAAATCTTTTGGTTAAACAGCAACATAGTGTAATATTACCTAAATTGTAAAAGCTGTATGTATTATTGCAATCAATCCTCCTGTTATCTTATTTTATAAAAGTATGGTGTTCCAGAATTCTAATACAGGAGGAGGATGACATACATTGATATTTAAGGAACCTTGTGATATAACAATTAATATTAATCCTATTATCTTGCTTATACACATTTTAAAATTTACCATCATAACAAACATTAGAAAGAACTGTTAGAAAACTTACAATTCATCTTTATTATCTAATACACTGGTTTCTATAAATTAAGGAAAAATGAGAAAAACCGTGATAATTCGCCAAAAAATTGTGCAGTCCTCACCAAACTTGTTCATGTAATCAGTAAAGTAATGCCGAGTGAGCATATCATATGCAAATTAGTCTAGGGTGCATCAATTTGCATAATCGGATAGCAGCATAAAAATGGTTGTTTTGGAGTGGATCCTTATTTTGTGTAGTAAATGTGAGTAAAGAAATTCAAAATAGCCATTTTGTAGGAATGATCTCGAGACATCATTTGCCAAATGAACTGCGATGGCGAGCTATTGGCCGGCTTGAAGCAGGCCAAAGTCAGTCAGACATGGCATGATCGCTGAATGTCAGTCCATCTGTGGTCCAAAGACTGTGGAATCAATTTCTTAGCAGGGATTCCATGTCTCGGAGGTTTAGCCGAGGAAGGGCTAAGAGTTATGACTGCTGTACAAGACCAATATCTGCGATTAACAGCATGAAGGAGCAGGAGACATCTACTCCCTCTCAGCTATGATCTTCTCTTCCAACAGCCACTGGGAGGGTTGTGTCAGCTTCTACTGTGTGTAGAAAGCTTCATGAGGGAGGTCTGTACTCTAGAAAGCCAGTAATTTGTATACCCCTCACATCACGTCACAGGAGAGAGTAGTTGAATTGGGTATGCATGCATGTTAACTGGACAGAAGAGCAATGGAGGTCTGTACTCTTCACAGATGAATCCAGATATTGTTTGCAGAGTGATTCCGGACATTGTTTGATATGGAGAGAACAAGGTACCCGCTATCATCCCAGTAACATCTGTCAAAGAGACAGTTATGGCAGAGGTAGCATGGTGTTGGGGTGGCATTTCCTTAGGTGGAGCACAGACCTCTATGTGTTGACAAGTGGGAACCTCAATGCTCAAAGGTATAGATATGACATCCTGATCCCTTATGTATGTCCTTATGCTGGTGCAGTAGGTGAAAAATTCATCTTACAAGACGATAATACTCGTTCACACAGAGCTTGACTAGTTGAATGATACATTCAAGAGGAGACCATTATGCACATGGAATGGCCAATTTGATCTCCCGACCTAAATCCGATTGAGCATGTGTGGGATGCTCTAGGGAGACGTGTTGCTGCCCTCAACCCACCACCTGAAACAAAGGTGGAGCTTATTACTGCTTTAAAGGAACAATGGTCATTACTCCCTACTGAGCTGATTCACAACATCATAGACAGCATGGAACATCACTGTCGTGCCTGCATTGCTATAAGGAGCGACCACACTCCTTATTAAAGAACTTTGCCCATTGCATTCTGACACCTCATTTTTGGACAAGTTTCTGTATTATTTTTTGGCGAAAAATGTTTCTAGTGTAAAATATTTTATGTCATTCTGAACTAGCATTGTAATTAATGTTTCCATCAAATTACATTAAAATCATTCTTATAGTTTTCTTGTTTATCATAATTTTTCTGAGTTTTCCTTAATTTATGGAAAACAGTGTACATCAATATTAGACACATTAGATTCTTTTCCTATTTTTTCATAAAAAAAATTCCAATTCTGCTGTTAATCTCGTCACCTATCTCCTGTCTCTATCATGCAACTATGGAATTAATCACCTTTTAGTTAACTGTTAATCTAGCTTACAGTTTATCATGCATTGAGAGTTTTAAGTAGTAAAACAATGATTCATTATGTGTTTCACATTCATTATTGCTTACTAGTTTCACTAGGCACAAGTTGTGAAGAACACTGCCTAGGTTGGGGTTTGGATATCTCACTATATAAATATTAGAGATCAAATGGGAACTTTTACAGTAGCTTTACCACTAAATGGAAGTAGAAACATATATACAGTAGACTTCCTCTTATCTGGCCCTTACGGGACCGGAACCCTAGCTGGATGAACGAAAGGCAGGTTAATCTGAAAATTATGTTAGAAAATAAATAAAAAGGGCAAATGACAAAAATACTAATTGTACTCTATTTCATTTAATAATTTGTTGTACAATATTAACAATTTACTCACACTCACTTGAAAAAGTCTGTGATCTTCTTTTGTTTCTTTGAACTTAACACTTTTTTTACCTGCAAAGTCTTGCCATTTTTTAATAAACATCGCATCAATTACAGATGAGGCCTGTTGTTGTTCAATGAATTTTGCTGCAACATGAAAAGCTTCTTTTCTTTCAATATGGCTAACTTTCGCTTCTTCCTCTTCTTCTTCATTCTCCACTTTTCTCCGTTCCCTTCTTGGCAGAGTGTATTGATAATTTCGTTATCATTCAGCGTTTCATTTTCCAACTGTTCATCACCTTTAAACCATTTTTTGATGTCATTTTCTTCAAGTGTGTCACTCCAGACAGCAGTTTAAAGTCATTAAGCAGCAAAATATTGCCATTATCCATCATATCGTCGGCAGGCGCAGGCTCATTTGATACTTTAGTGTTGTTGTCTTTGGTACTTTCTACAAAGTTTTCAACTTTGGCCAAAGTTTTCTCCATGATTTCACAAACGTTGTATGAGGCATTTCTTCAAAAGCTCTTGCCAACATGTAGATCACATCCTTGATATTTATTGTTTTCAAAGCATTTAAAAATCCTATTCTGTCATTTTCAGTTCACTGTAGAATTTCTGAAAGAAGCTTTCTCCTGCATCACCTTTTTAAGCTTACAAGCACACCTTGATCCACTGGTTGCACTAAAGATGTTACATTAGGTAGCAAAAACATAGCTTTTACGTTGTCAGAAATGAGTTCGCTTGGGTATGTTGGGGCATTGTCGAATGAGTAGTGCCTTTACAGGCATTTTAAGACTTGTCAAGTGGTTTTTTACTTTTGGAACAAATTCTGCAAAGAACCACTCTTTAAACAAATATGAGTATATCCAAGCAGAATTTTGAGCTTTGTAGTAAACTGGCAGAGCAGCTAAATTTAAATGCTTGAATACTCTGGGTTTTGCTGATTTCACAATTCCAAAAAGAGGAAGTTTGTGTATACCTGCAACATTTGTACACACAGCCACAGTGATTATTTCTTTGTTTTAAATCCTGATGTTGAGGTTTCTTGCACTGTCACAAACATTTTCGTTGGAAGAAGTTTAATATTTAGCCCAGTCTCATCTACACTGTAGATTTGTTCTGCGCATAGGCCTTCTTCAATAAGCACTAAAGATTTTTCTGAAAATTTCTTTGCTGCTAAAGGATCAGCTGACAATTTTTCTCCACAAACAGCAAGGTAATGAACACCATGCCGTTTTTACAGCAAGAATGATATCCCTCACTTGCTGAAAAATCTCCCCCATTATCGATTTTAGAATAAAGGATTAATTCTTTTTCTTTCAAGATTGTCCCACTGATTGGCATTCCTTTTTGATACTCTTGCATGAACCATAACCAAAGTGCATCTTCGACAATTTCATTTTTCAGCTTTTTAAGAGTGCATAGAGAAGAAAGAGTTTTTTCAAACTTGACTTGAGTGCAAAAATCTTGTAAAGATTTTCTATTCCTTCTCCAGTCATTTACCGTGCTTTTACCAACATCTAGTTCATCACAAATATGCTTTACTGGATCACCTTTGTCAATATGTTCTAATGCTTTTAATTTCATCTCCATCGTAATGACATTATGCTTACGTTTGCAACCACAATTTTGTACCACACAATAATTAATATATCACAACACAAACTCCTGTATATGCACAGTACACTGTACACTGTAATATTCACAAAGAGGAACTGAAGCAAATATGTACTGTACTATAAGCAAAACACGAGGCAACTTACTTCCACTTCTTGAAACTGAAGCAAATAAATAAAACAAGCGGCGACTTGTTTGCGCTTCTTGGAATGACTGGTTAAAGCGGAAGCCAGTTGAGCTGAGACCAGATAAGAGAGAGTCCATTGTATTATGATAAAAATGCATATTTTTTGTACTTACTTGTTATAGGTGCTTCACATTTGGCTTCTCCCTGGTCACTGACAGCAACAATAGTGTATATCCCTGCATCATCAGGTGTTACATTGTCTATCAAGAGGAACACAGTGCCATCAGGCTCTTCTTTATATGTAAAGTGGGCACCTGGTTTAACTTCTTTACCATCTTTTAGCCTGTAAAAATTATATACTTCTTCAGATTTAAAATACCTAGCTATAATCAACTAAGAAAAATATAGTTTTTGTTCAGAAACAACTATATATTTCACCTTGTTTGAAAACAGGTAACATAGGATAATAATAGCTCAAGTAAAATCCTTAGAAACAACATCTTATCACAAAAAATATTCAAAATTTCAGTTAGCCATGTGAAAATGAAACATCCCCAGATCAAGTATTTATGTAGTAATTTCATCTACCCCTAGGAATCTATGTAGCTTTAATTTAGAGATTGGTCTGTAAATGGTAGCTACATAGTCACTGGAAGGAGAGCTCTGCACCAATCCCCTGTGATGATGCATAGAACCGGCAAGGCCTAGCACCTAATGTCCGACCCCGCCTTCTCGTGGTGCAGACCGTTAGTACCTTTCAAAAGAGATACTCTCTTGTGGAAGTGAGCGGAAGGGGAGGGCTGTCAGATTAGTGTGGCCTACTAATCTTGACAACTATGGTTACTTTTTTTTTTCTACCCTGCTGAGGAGTGGTCAACTACACAGGTTCCTGGTGCTGACCATATATAACAACCTGAATGGAATTATGGCTCTGAGCTTGATTATGGATCCTGAATTTGCTGCACTAGTGGGCTTCTGTGGAGGGAAAATCTTCCGCTGTGTTTTCTCTTTGTTTGTGGGTTGACAGCTTCAAGTGAATAGATTCACAGGATATGTTTATCAGCTGGTGGATAATCCTGAGCAGAGGTCATTGCAGGCACCTGGACTCTGCTTCTACTGGCATCGTCAAATTCTACATTGGGGGAAGTCTTCCAGTGTAGATGGCCTCAGCCTTTAGTGGTGGGGGAACGGGTCTTTGCCCTATGTCTGCGATTAGGGGGCTGTTGATATTGTCAGCATTCCCTCTCTCAATAAACATAGTTTCTTTAAACATCCCACTAACCATTTTCTCTCCATAGGTGGTTGGAATGTGAGGACTCTGCACAGAGCTTTTTCTCTTGATGTCCTCACACAAGAATTCCACCATTATAATTTAGATATTCTCAGCTTGCAAGAGACCAGATGGCCAGATAAAGGTCAGATTCTTAAAAATAATCTTAAATTTCTCTTCGACAATAAGCATCACCAAGGCGTGGGTCTGCTTCTCAGCAGATACGCTAGTGATGCTCTTCTAGGATATGAGTGCATTAATGAAAGGTTTCTTACAGCAAAATTTCAGACAAGCGTTAAAGACTTGAATGTTATCTGCTGTTATGCCCCCACTGAGGATGCCGATGAGGATGAGAAGGATAGGTTTCACGGACAACTTCAGGATATTTTGAATTCTGTCAAGAAAGGAGATATTACCCTTATTCTAGGTGACTTCAATGCCAAAGTTGGTACTGACTCTGACCTTTGGGGAGGGGTGATAGGCCCTTTTGGTATTGGTAGCTGCAATGGCAATGGGCAACATCTCATACAGGTAAGTAAACTTAATGGATTCAGAATAACTAACACTTATTACAAACACCGCGACATACATAAATACACATGGGTTTCACCTGATGGGCTAGTTCTGTTAGGAATACCAGGTCATATAGGGTAGCTGAAACTGGATCTGATAATTACCTTGTTAAAAGTCTCTTTTACCAACATCTAGTTCATCACAAATATGCTTACTGTGGCAGAATTATTTGAGTGATAAGGCACTTGAGCTTATTTCAGAAAGAAAGAACTGCAGGAATGTCCTTAATCAATACCCTACTAGTCCTAATAGAAAGCATTACAGAGAGCTTAATAAACATGTAAAGTATCAGTTAGTTGCTGATAAGAATCTTTGGCTTGATGGCTTGGCTGACAAAGCCAAGGAAGCAGTTAGACAGCACAACAGCAGAGAGCTGTACCAGATAGTTAATGTTTTGTGTGGTAGAAAACGGACAGGTATACAGGGATTGAAGAATAAACAAGGTAAGGTTATAGAAGGTGAGGATTCTGTCATGGCTAGGTGGGCTGAGCATTTCAGTGATGTTCACAATGTGGTTAGTTCTACTCCCATTGTTTGCAATGATGATAGATGCATTGGTGGCTTTAATGTTGGCCCTATAACACAATCTGAAGTTATTTTGGCTGTTTCTAAACTTAAACTTCATAAATCCCCAGGTGTAGATGAAATTACTATGGAAATACATAGAGCTGGAAATGTTTCTGTTACCAATTGGATGACTGAAATTTTAAATATCTCTCATGGTTACTAAGGATTTTACCAGAGCTATTACTATCCCTATTCTCAAAAAACGTGATCGCAGTTCTTGTGATAACTATAGGGGTGTCAGCCTACACTCTGTTCCAGGGAAAATTCTTTGCATGATTGTGCTTAATAGAATTAAGAATCTGGTTGACAGGCAATTGCGTGATGAGCAATGTGGATTCAGAAATGGTAGGAGAAGTGAGGATCAGATATTTTCACTTAGGCAGATTCTTGAGAAACGTTTAGAGTTTCAGAAATCTTTGGTTGCTAGCTTTGTTGATTTCAAAAAGGCTTTCAACTCTGTTGTTCGTCATAATTTGTGGTTGATTGTGAAATCATATGGTATACCAGACAAGTTAGTTAACATAATGAAAGCTCTCTATAATAACACTGAGTCGTGTGTGAAAGTTGGCAAGGCTTGTAACAATTGGTTTAGCATTACTTCTTGTGTTCGACAAGGGTACATTTTGTCTCCTTTTCTCTTTAGTTTGATTATTGATTATGTTATGCAAAATTCACTTCAAGGGAAAGATTTTGGCCATAAATGGGCTGGAGATACGAAAATTTCTGATTTAGATTATGCGGATGATTTAGCCCTTTTGGCAAATGATGTTGATGAGATGAACTCTTTCATTCGAGCTGTTGATCAGACTGGTAGTACAGTAGGTTTGGTTATAAACAGAGAGAAAACTAAAGTGATGAAAATTGGTCAGGCAGGCTGTGATTCAGTTAATCTGAATGGTTGCAGTCTTGAGCAGGTATCACAGTTTAATTATCTTGGGAGCTAGGTAACAGATACTGGTGATGTGCGGCATGAGATTAACAGACGGATAGGGATTGCTGCCGGGACTTTTAAGAATTTTTGGAGAGTGTGGAGAAATAGGCGTATACACTTAAAGACTGAAATTAAACTGTATTATAATTTGGTTCTCACTGGGGTTAGTTATGGTAGCGGAACAAGAATGCTATGCAAACAAGATAACAGGAAACTTGATGCTTTTGATTCTAGATGCTTACACAGCATCTTGGGCATTTGGTGGTTCAACTTTGTAACTAATGATGAGATTAGGCAAAGGAGTTTGCAACCTCCTTTAAGCAGCATATTGTGCAGAGAGAGACTCCGCTGGTTTGGCCATGTTGCCCGTATGAATAATTATAGATTGGCGAATAGGGTTATGAACAGTGTGCCTAAAGGCATCAGAAAGAGGGGGAGACCAAGGATGAGGTAAGCAGACAATGTCAAACAGGACCTTATTAGAATTGGTGTGCAGTGGCCAGATGCAGCTCAGGACAAACTTGCTTGGAGAACTAAATTGCACAGTCTGTTGGACCTCCGTAGCCCATGGCTGCATGATGATGACAACGATGATGATGCAAAGTAAGTTCAGAATGTTTTAAAGGGTCAATACTAAAGCCAGTAATTCTTCAATACAAACAATGGGAGTGGAATGAACCACATTGTTTAGAACATCTCTAAAATACTCAGCCACCAAGCCATGACAGAATCCTCACCTTTAGTAACTTTATCATGATTATCCCTCAATCACCGTGTGCCAGTCTGTTTCTTCCCACACAAAAGAAACTATCTAGTATAGCTTTCTGCTGTTGTGATGTCTAGCTGCTTCCTCTACTTTGTCAGCCAAGCTATCAAACAAGAGATTGCAATCAATGCCAGATATTATTGTTGAGTTACCAAATTAATGCCAAAATTATTATTGAGTTAGAGTTGCAATTGTCAGGAATGTTATTCTTGAAATGTTTTGAGGAGATCAATGCAAACAGATGCTTTCTTGTTCTTTTATATTTGCATTTTTCAACTAAATACTCAACAGAAAAAAAATCTAAATTGTAGATCGATTTCATCATAAGATTTAAAATATATATGGTAAGTTACCTTGAACAATATTTTTATATTACATATTCCTTGTAACTATCCTGATGTGAATATTAACAATAATGAATGTTTCATGTGGCACAACTGATAAGAGAAACACTGTGCTATGAGATGGATCTTTCTAAATCAGCATACATATTAATAGTCACTGTAACTCACCAGTTGGTTACCCCTACCCTGTAGGGAAATACAGTGTGATTCGCCAGTGAGTCATACTGAGGTGACTGTGTTTGAAGTCAGTTTCTAGATTCAGAAATTGTGCTTATTGGTCAGTAACATGTTATAGTACAAAATTGTTATTTTTTGCCATTTTTTCAGAAAAAAAAACTGATTTCTTACTGTTTGTTTTTAAAAATATTTAAAGTTTATAAATCGAAGTAGAAATAAATGTTTACTTTTTCATTGCTGCTGAAAAAACAATACAATAACTGAAAAACTATCTACTAATATTTCTTTCAATCATTTTTTAGCATTTTCTATACTTTTGTAGTGGCATAAAGGAGAGATAATTTTTGGACATAAAAGAAAGATACAAATTTAAAAGAAATTAAATAGATTAAAAATTTAAATGATAATAAAATTATGTAATATATATATATTATTATATTAATAATTAAGAAAAAGAAGGAAAATAAATTCAACTATTTTTTTTCTGAGATTAAAATTAAAATCAAAATAAATTACAATAACTTGAAGTTCTCTCCCATTGAAGAATAAAATTTTGAAGTTTATCCTTCAAACTATTTGCATAAAAGGTGATTCCAGTGTTTCGGTTGCAGTTGGGGATAGGCAAGGTCATTATTTGAATAGCATCACTGCCAAAGGTTCCATAGTAAGTGGATGCACTTGCTAGTAGTCAGTGTTGAGATTTATCTCCGCAAAATTCCCCACCCTGCCCACGGTCAGTAGGGGACACCGATGGGCTTGGAAAGGCCGTCGTCCGTCAGATGGGACGTTAAGCCGTGGCCCCGTGTGCGGGAGAGCCATACCCTGTGCACGTTAAAGAACACGCTGGATGGCCTTGACGGGAGGCTACCATCTGTCTCTCAACAGCTGTTCCAGTGGGTCCCCTCCCCCAACCTTCTCTGAGCCTTCGGGGTCCATGTGACCTGGCCATTTAGCCCATGGTGTGCAAAAAAGTGCCGCTCAGAGGTAAAACAACCCAACCCAACCCTTGCTAGTAGTGTGGCATGCTCCTGGCCTATTGTAGCTACTTGTACTACCAGCTCATAGCTTCTTTTGGCTGGCATGTCTGATGCTCTGTGAACCTCTACTGTAGAGAACGTATGGTTTTTTTAATATAATAAAAATGTAATTATCTGGAAAATGTAGGGAAAAATCTGTATATGCCCAATATTCTAAAAAGACTAAATTTGTTTCTGTCTCTTATTTATAATTTTCTCCAGATTTGGAGCTAGGCTGAAAACAATATTAAAAAAAAATCAGTAACACAAAATCAATGGCAGTCAAATTAAGATCTTCGACAGAGGACCCACGCAAGAACTTTACGAATAACTCTTTTTTTATTATTTTATGGATAACTCAAAATTCTTGAAAAGAATTTTATGGATAACAACAAGACTGGCTGAGCTAGCATCAGAAGTTTTTGAAGACACCTAAAATGGTAATATTTTTCACCTATTTAGTTGGGAACATTTTTGCAAGGATTAAAAGTGTCCTTAAGTGAAATTATACTACAGCAAAAACACTCATGGCTTGACTATGTAAATAGTGATAAGCTAGATGTAGAATAGTGTTGCTCAGGAGCAATTAACATTATTACAGCATAATCATGTATTAAATATTTTAAAAAAATCAATATTGTTTCAAGACCACCATCAAAATTTGAAGAAAGTTATAAAAAGGGACTAAGACAAATTTAGCCTTCTTAAAAATTTGTTATACAGGGGGTACTCGATATACATAATTGATTAATTAGGGATGGTAAACTCAACACACATGTAACACAGACTGAGAGCATGCCACAATGCTATCATGTGCATTCACTTACTAAGAGGAATCATCATCTGCGAGGCTATTGAAATAAAGGACTTGCCTATCCCCATCTGCAACCGAGACACTGGAATCACCCTTCACGATATGTGGAGAGAAGTTCTTAACAGCCCTAACATCACCACATAGTGTCACTTTAGTGAAGACGGAGTGCTATCCTTGCTCCAAAAAGCTTCTGAGTATGCTCCCAAAACTTTTTTTAATATTCAAATAGTTTGAAGGATAAACTTCAAAATTTTATTGTTCAACAACAGATAACTCTAAGTTATTTTAATTATTTTCTTAGCAAGAAGGTCTTTTTAATTTTGTCAAAATAAAATGTTCTGTCTTACAAAAAAAAGTACAAAAATCAGTTTTTAATTGTCATTATTCCAAATGCTTTCCTTTTGATATATAACCTACTTCTGTTTGCTAGTTAATTCAGTATATAGTCTAAGTAAATTTTTTTTTCTGCTGAAAATATTTCAAAATTAACTTGACTACCCAAGAGAGCTCATTTTTTAGAAACCCAGCATTTAACTTGTTAAAAAATAGTTGAGCTATATATCATTTTTAAAATATACTTGCCATGTAATTGTAGGTCTTGGCTCCCCAGATATTTTAGCTTCAAGCTTACCAGGTTTACCTTCCACTAACTGACCAGGTTTCAGACTTTGTTCAAATTCTGGTTTTCTAATAGGAACTGAAAAAGGAAAGAGTTTACACTAAACATAAAATTTGTAGAAAATTTACAAAAACTTATAACAAATATAAAATAAAAAAATTACTTAAGCAACTAACTTGGTATAGAGATCTGACAGCAGTCTGTAAATATGATACGAAATAGACACAGAGATCTATGAGTAAGGGAAGATGCCAGTAAAAAGATATATTAGAGAGAATCCTTGCCTTATTAGGACTCAAACTCTGTTCTGATGGGTGGCCATTGAACTACTTAGCCACTGAGATGATAATATATCAGCATATGTATGTGATATGTGTGTCTATGTGAGGAAGGGGGGCAACTTCATTAACTGAAACTTCAACTTCAAAAACTGAGTTATGTTAATGTAACTTTGCAGAAACATGACAAAAGCAAACTCAGAAATAGTGGTTTTTCAGACAAATAAGCTTTGGAATAGCTTAAAGACTGTATTTTTACTTTTAAGTTTATTAAAAATTTCTATTGACTTAAGTTTTCAATCACAACACTTGTTCAGTTATCTGGTTTCAGTGCTCAAATCCTTTACTCCTTATGCCCTCGTGAAAAGTTCCAAGTCAGAACTGTAATAACTGAACATTTTGAATTTAAATATCCCAATTCTTTTTGTGCAAAATTGAGAATTAAAATAATGATAAAAATATACTCAATTAAAAAAAATAATGGATAAAAATATTTAAAATATATTATTAACTCCAGAAGAAGTTTTAAGGAAATTTTAAAATGGAAGTACTGGCAACTCAATCTGCATTTAGGAAGTAAAGAACACCTATAGGAAATGCCTAGCATCTGGATGGTTAATCACTATTCATTAGGATTGGTTAATGCAATGATGACAGGTAGGGCATAATTACATAAAACAGTGGTTGAACTTGAAAGCATTTCAACAGAGCCAGGAAGCGAGAATATAATAGTTAGTTGAATTTTGATACTATCCTGGAACATTGTACTATTCTTCAAATTTAATTAATTTCATGCTGAATCAAAGAGCAACATATTAAACAAATGAATACTATTATTTTAATTATTATTTTTATCACTGCACAGCACATCTAAATGCATGAAACAACGAAATATGTCCTCAGTCGTTATAAATATATACATCACTGCTAAAATGGTAAAGCCTCTCAAATGAGCAATCATTTGCAATTTCTGCAAGGACAATTCTTCTACTATGCATTAGTTTTGCACAAATATATATATAAAACACTAAAACACATTTAAACAAATCCCTTACTACAATGACACTATTTTTTTATTTTGCTTGTAGTAGTAATTTTATTTTCACAATGTCAAAGTGAGGCACACCAGAGTAATCTCTTGGATATGCTCTCTATACGTAGAATAAAAAAAATTAAGCTGAAAATATATAGTATTTAGGGGTAATTGACAGTTCACACTAGTGAAAGAAAATAACACAGACATTAAGATGAAACAAATACTAACCATGCACAGAAAGAACTCCACTTGTAACAGTTGTCCCCATTACATTAGAAGCTTCACAAGTGTATTTGCCAGATAAATTTCTATTGACTTTCTTTAATTTCAATGTATGGCTTCCCAAGTCTTTTTCTGATGAAATCACAAAGTTTTTATTCTCTGTCAGATCTGTACCCTCTAATAACCTACATGAGAAATTAATATTTCAGCTTGTTTTACATCAAAAAATTAAAACACTACATATTTAAGCATCAGAATACTAATTTAAATTAAGGGAATATAAGGAATCTGGACTGTGGCACACAGTCTAAATCTAGCCTAGTGGTATTTCTTTTCTCAACATTAATATTTATTTAAACAGCATTTACTTATTATATTATCATAATTATGTCGATAGTTAAGTATCCTTATCATCATCCTCAAACAGCTATGGAGGTCATACCAGATTATGCAATTTAATTCTCCAAAGACATCTCTCCTGAGCTACATCTGCTGCATCTTACCACTGTCGACCAATTCTAACAAGGTCCTGTTTGGAATTGTCTGCTCACTGCATTCTAGACCTCCCTCTCTTTCTGAGGCCTTTAGGCACACTATTCATAACTCCATTCACTAATCTATAGTATAGTTATGCATATGGGCAACATGGCCAAACCAAGTCTTTCTCTGCACAATATGCTGCTCAAAGGAGGTTGGCAATTCCTTTACCTAACCTCATCATTACTTACAAAGTTGAACCACCTAATACCCAAGATACTGTGTAAGCATCTGGAATCAAAGGCATCAAGTTTCTTGTTATCCTGCTTCCAAAGAGACCATGTTTTGCTACCATAACTAACCCTAAAAGGAACGAAACTATTATAAAGTCTAATTTTAGTCTTTAGGTGTATACATCTATTTCTCCACACTCTCCATAGATTCTTAAAAGTCCTGGCAGCAATCCCTATTTGTCTGTTTTTCTCATGCTGCACATCAACAGTAACTGTTACAATGCTCCCAAGATAACTGAACTGCGACACTTGCTCAAAAGTCTAATTATTCATATTAACTGAACCACAGCCTGCCTGACCAAAATTCACCACTTTAGTTTTCTCTCTGTTTATCACCAAACCTACTCTATTACCAGTCTCTGGGTTGGGTTGTTTTACCTCTGAGCGGCACTTTTTTGCACACTATGGGCTAAATGGCCAGGTCACAAGGACCCTGAAGGCTCAGAGAAGGTTGGGGGAGGGGACCCACTGGAACAGCTGTTGGGAGACAGATGGCAGCCTCCCGTCAAGGCCATCCAGCGTGTTCTTTAATGTGCACGGGTATGGCTCTACCACACACGGGGCCACAGCTTAATGTCCCATCCGACGGACAGCGGCCTTTCCAAGCCCATCGGTGTCCCCTAGTGTACGTGGGCAGGGCAGAGAGTTATTATCAGTCTCATTAGCAGCTCTAATGAAAGAGTTCATCTCATCAACATCATTTGCTGAAAGGGACAAATCATCAGAAAAATCTAAATCAGAAATTTTCCAATCTCAAGTCCATTTAAGCCCGAAATCTTTCCCTTGTATTGAATTTTGCATAACATAACCAATAACCAAATTAAAGAAGAAAGAAGACAAAATGCACCCTTGTTAAACAACAGAATCAATGCTAGTTAATTGCTACAAGCTTTACCAACTCTCTCACATGACTCAATGTTATTATAGAGAGCTTTCATTATGTTAACTAACTTGTCTATTATACAGCCGAATTTGATATATATATATATACATCACATATCTCACAAATATCTACAATCTCACAATCAACCACAAATTATGATGATCAACAGAGTTAAAAGCCTTTTTGAAATCTACAAAACTAGTAACAACACATTTCTGAAACTCCAAACATTTCTCAAGAATCTGCCTAAGTGAAAAAAAATCCACTAACACTTCTAAATCCACACTGTTCATCACGCAAGTGTCTGTCAACCAGATTTTTAATTCTATTAAGCACAATCATGCAAAGAACCTTACCTGAAACAGAAAGTAGGCTGATACCCCTATAGTTACCACAAGAACTGCGATCATCTTTTTGAAAATAGGGATAATAATAGCTCTGGTAAAATCTGTAGGAACCATGCCTTTATCATAAAAGATATTGAAAATTTCAGTCAGCCATGTGCTAACAGAAACATTCCCAGCTCCAAGCATTTCAATAGTAATTTCATCTACCCCTGGAGATTTATGTAGTTTAGGTTTAGAAATAGCCAAAATAACTTCAGATTGTGATTAGGGCCAACATTAAAGCCAGTAATGCATCGATCATCATTACAAACAATGAAAGTAGAACTAACCACATTGTTTAGAACATCACTGAAATGCTCAGCCCACCTAGCAATGACAGAATCCTCACCTTCTATAACCTTACCTTGTTTATTCTTCAATCCTTGTATACCAGTCCATTTTCTATCACACAAAACATTAACTATCTGGTACAGCTCTCTGCTGTTGTGCTATCTAACTGCTTCCTTGGCTTTGTCAATCAAGCCATCAAGCCAAAGATTCTTATCAGCAGCTAACTGATCCTTTACACATTTATTAAGCTTTCTGTAATGCTTTCTATTAGGACTAGTAGGGTATTGATTAAGGACATTCCTGCAGTTCTTTCTTTCTGAAATAAGCTCAAGTGCCTTATCACTCAGACAATTCTGTCTCCTCTGCTCATTTTTTCCTAAAAGAGTACTGTTAGTTTCCAAAAAAAAAAAACTGTTTAAAATGGTCCCATTCTTCCTCAACTTCAGTAGTAAGCAAACCATGACTGTTATAATGACTAAATAACCTATCAAGATAAGCTTTAGCTATAACTGGGTCTTTCAGAGCTTCAGTGTTAAAGGTAACTTTTCTAATCTTAGCGCAACACTTCTTAAGTTTAAGCTGCAAGACACTTTCAACAAGGTAATAATCAGATCCAATTTTAGTTCCCCTGTATGGAAGTGGGACGTTTGAACAGTTTGATGTAATTGTCGAACTGTTCCCAAACTGTGAAGAAGTTCAATACTGGCACAGTAGAAGACATCATCACCCAGAGCTGAGAATGAAATGTCTGAGCCAGCTATCATCATTACATTGAATGGTAATATCAATCAAATTTAAGACTTTGGTTCTTTTTTTTTCAGCACTTTTAGTTTTGAATGTTTAAAATTAAAAATCGCTAGGCACACTGCATTGCAGCAATAGAAAGAAAGTAGCAAAAATGACAATTTAGTCCTTACTCAGGTTAAACTTTTTCCTGTAAATACAACAAAAATCATGGAAAATAAAACTTATGTAATTTAGTTTTTGTCAGGACAGAAGTATGTCCACCAGCAAATACAATATCTAGGTAATATTCCAGTTCATATCTCCTTTTCTTAAGTATTAGCAATGTCATAGAATTAGCTATATCTGAATTTTGTTTTTGAAGAATTCAGAGTTTATCACTTTAAACCCAAAAGTACTGAATCATGGGATCATTGACTGCCTGTAAATATTTCTCATGTAGGCACACTCAGTTGAGTTCATATGCCTGCAGGAAGACCTTGATGTCATCAAGATTTCTGTGGAATCCACGACAACTCCATTGTAGGAGTGTGGCTAGCTCAGGTCTTAAAAATTAAAGACCTGAGCTATATGCCTAAGGGAAAAAAAACAGTTTTTTAATTTAAAAAAAGAAGGTACTTCCCTACACAAAGGGTGTAAAACAGAAAATAAAACAATGGAAGTATGAACTTCGTAATTACTTCCAAAATCTTTTGTTTTTAAAAATAGTAGTTTTTTATTAATTTTTCAGGAGATTGAAGAAACTTTAAGGAAAAATTTATTGATAACAGTTCAAATCAAAATTGTGAGCTTAAATCAGGGGGTTGCTTCAGCATAGAATAATATTAACAAATAAACTGGCAGTATCATATATCAGGTAAAACAAATGAAGATCAGGTAGCTTTAGCATATTATTTACATCCTAAAAAAAAAATACCCCCTCAAGCAGCTGCTTGCCATAGAGGTCTGACAGGAGCCTGTCAGTTTATATGCCATAGTAGAAGGTCTGAGAGGGTGGCAGGACCTCAGCAGAAAAACGACACAAACAGCCATGCTTTACCCGGGGCTCGAACCCAGGTCCCTTAGATCAGTAGCCAAGCACGCTAACCACTCGGTCATGGGACGGCATTTACATCCTAGCTTAATAAAATATTCATTAAATGAAAAATATTATTTTTCAGGGCTAAATAATATATTTTTGTAAGATACATATAAGAAAATTTTAAAATGACAATTTTTATTTTTTTAAAATGGAATTTTGTTTTCGTTGTATTAAAAATGGATGCAGATGTCCTTGCCTCTCAATTCGGATTCTATCAACATATGCATATGACCTGGACATGGGAAGGGTTAAAGAACACTTCCAGAACAAAAACTCCTTCATGAACAATTTGGGACTTCCAAAAATAATGATTAATCTATCCTCTTGTGGTCTTGAATTTGCATGTTAACCAGATTACCTCTCACAAGTTCAAAATATTAATTGATGAAATTTCTCGATGATTGTGTTCAACCATCAAGGAAGGTATTACTCTTAGTTTAATGTCGATAACAATTTTAGATGAAAAAATTGTCTTGAGCTGGGTGGGATATGAATGTGGATTCATATCCCACCCGGTGCAAGACAATTTTTCCTCTGAAATTGATATTAACATTAATAAAAAATAAATAAATACCCCCTCAAGCAACTGTTTGCCACAGAGGTCTGACAGGAGCCTGTCAGTTAATATGCCATAGTAGAGGATCTGAGAGGATGGCAGGACCTCAGCAGAAAAACGACACATAAATTAAGAGTGATATCTTCCTTGACAGTTGAACAAAAATGTGGAGAAATTTCCTAAATTTATTCAATTGTATACTCATAGCATACTTACCTTCTTTATGAGATACTTATCATCTGCTTCTTGAGGCTGATTGTGGGACATTGCCTTCATGAGACACAGAAAACTGTGTACTGTAGGTAGAAAGTTCATAACATTGATTAGAGGAGATCTTGATGAGTGGGCAATAGCTCAGCAGTCAGAGTACCTGGCATTCATCAAGAGGTTGTAGGTTTGCATCCGACCTAGCTCAAGACAATTTATCTTCTAAAATTGATATCGACGTTAAACTAAGAGTGATACCTTCTGTCACAAGATCAAGATATTTTTTATATATAAAGAAGAATACTTGCCTGAATGTCTCAACAATTTAAGATATTATAACACTGGCAATGAGTTACCCCATCCCATAATTTCAAATCTACACTATGATTTAACCCATATCGTTTTACTAAAGATTCTTACTGCTACAAATGGAATGTGAGGTCACCATTTTGAAATGTCTATGAGCACTAATGGTGTTAGAACGTTAGGAAACATAGTTCTGAAGAAAATTTGTTAGGTAAGAAATGTGTCATTTCTTAAACATTACGTGAGCATTATTAAAAATCAAGATTTAATGCACTTTATGTAGATTTTTATATCTAGTATGATTTTTTCATAAAATCTTAATTTTAGGAATCATGCTGCTATAAATTTTGACCTTAACTGAAACAATTCAAAAATTCTCAACTCATTTCCTCAATATAGATGTATTATAATAATATTATATATTATTGTATGTATTATAATAATAATAATATTATTATAATACATTAATTTTATAATGTATAAAACTGTATAGCTACCATTTCACTGAAGGATATGGATGACCCTTCAGAGTAACATTGAATTCCACACCAGCATCCCTTTCTTTTGCTTCCATATCAGAAAGTTTTTTGATAAATTCTGGTTTGGCTGAAAAAAAATCATATTTTAATACAATAAATGTTAAAATATATTTTAATTAAAGCAAAATAATTACATAACAAACCTACATATCACATAATATTATGACTCACATTTACTCTTTACAGTAACTAATACAGTTTAACAAAATATTAATATCCTCCATGGAATAAATGTGTCAGACCATGCTAAAATAAATTTTGCCTATGACCTTTGCTGTTAGCCCTTCATTTATTTTGGTGTACAAATTTTTTAACCAATCATAAGTTTATGTATTGTGGCTAGAAATATTGCCCGCACAGCGCTTATATGAAACATAAAAGGAATGTTCATAGTGCTAGTTAGAGGAGATCTTGATCGGCGGCCGGTAGCTCAGTGGTCCAGAGCACCTGACACGTTATCAGGAGGTCGTGGGTTCGTATCCCACCCGGCTCAAGACAATTTTTCCTCTAAAATTGAAAATCGATGCTAAAGTGCCTATTTATTACGAAAGTAATTTTTTTATCAAGTAAAAATTAATATTTTTCTTATTCAGAAATAAATAACCTTTATATTCCTGTGCATTATAATTATTTCTGTCTAGTAATGTTTTCAAATAAATTTTTATTTGCATTACCAGATAATGTTTCTTTTACTACATACATACATACATACATACAAAATCCTCATACAGTCACAGGCTATAGAGGTCCCATCAGACTACAATTTTCCTCTCCAGACATCTCTGTTTTGAGATACAGCTGCTGCATTTGGCCACTGTAAGCCAATTCTAGCAAGGTCCTGTTTGACATTGTTTGCCCATTGCATCCTAGGTTCCCCCTTTTCCTGAAGCCTTTAGGCACACTGTTCATAATCTTGTTTGTCAATCTGCAGCTGTGCATACAGGCAACATGGCCAAACCAACACAGTCTCTCTCTGCATAAAATGTTGCTCAAAGGAGGTTGATGACGACGACTCCTAATCTCATTATTACTTACCAAGTGAAACCACCTAATACCCAAGATACTGCACAAGCATCTAGAATCAAAGGCATTAAGTTTCTTGTTATCCTGCTTACAAAGAGACCATGTTTTGCTACCATAACTAACCCTAAAAAGAACAAAACTATTATAAAGTCTAATTTTAGTCTTCAGGTGTATACGCCTATTTCTCCACAATCTCCATAGATTCTTAAAAGTCCCAGCAGCAATCCCTATTCTTCTATTTATCACATGCTGCACATCACCAGTATCTGCTACATAGCTCCCAAGATAATCAAACTGAGACACTTGCTCAAGAGTGCAGCCATTCAAAGCATCTACCTGACCAATTTTCATCACTTTAGCTTTTTTTTTTATCATCAAACTTATTCTATTACCAGTCTCATCAATAGCTCTAATAAAAGAATTCATCTCATCAACATCAGTAGCCAACAGGGCCAAATCATCTGCATAATCCAAATCAGAAATTTTCGTATCTCCAGCCCATTTAAGGCCAAAATCTTTCCCTTGCAGTGAATTTTGCATAACATAATCAATAACCAAACTAAAGAGGAAAGGAGACAAAATACACCCTTGTGTAACTCCACTAGCAAGCTAACCAATCGCTACAAGCCTTACCAACTCTCACAAATGACTCAGTGTTATTAGAGAGCTTTCACTCCACTAACTTGTCAGGTATTCCATATGATCTAACAATCAACCATAAATTATGTCGATTAACAGAGTGAAAAGCCTATTTCTAAATCTAGTAACCTGGATACGAAACTTTAACACAGGTTTCTGAAACTTTAAACATTTCTCAAGAATCTGCCTATGTGAAAATATTTGATCTATACATCCCTACTACTTCTGAATCCATACTGTTCATCAGTCCATCAACCAAATTCTTAATTCCATAAGTACAATCATGCAAAGAACTTTACCTGGAACAGAAAGTAAACCAATTCCCATATAATTATCACAAGAACTATAATAACCTTTTTTAAAAATATGGATAATAATAGCTCTAGTAAAATCTTTAGGAACAACACCTTTATCACAAAAAATATTCAAGATTTCAGTCAGCCATGTGACAAAACAGGTGTTCCCAGCTCTAAGCATTTCAGTGGTGATATCATCTACCCCAGGGGATTTATGCAGTTTTAAGTTAGAAATAGTGAAAGTAACTTCAGAATGCAATATAGCAACATGTAAAGCCAGTAATCATCTATCCTCATTAAAAACAATGGGAGTAGAAATAATCACATTATTTAGAACATCTCTGAAATGCTCAGCCCACCTAGCCATCACAGAATCCTCGTCTTCAACCACCTTGCCATATTTTTCCTTCAATCCCTGTGTACCTGTGCGTTTCTTCCCAAATAAAACATTAACAATCTGGTACAAACCCCTGCTGTTGTCCTGTCGAACTGCTTCCTCTGCTTTGTCAGCCAACCTATCAAGCCAAAGATTCTTATCATCTGTTAACTGATCCTTTACATATGTTTATAAACTGATACATATGTTTATTAAACTCATTGTAATGCTGTCTGTAGGGCTAGTAGGGTGTTGATTCATATTAATCATGCACTTCCTTCTTTCAGAAATATGTTCCATAGCCTTATCACTCAAATAATTTTGTTTCCTCTATTCCCTTTTACCCAAAAGAATACTGTTGGTTTTAAGAAAAGCCTGCTGAAACTGATTCCATTCTTTCTCAACTTCAGCAGTAAACAAAGCACGATTGCCATAATGATTAAGTACCTATCATGGTATGGTTTGGCTATATCTGGATCTGTTAGACCTTCGGTGTTAAAGGTCATTTTCTTCACCTTAGCACAACATTCTTTAAGCTTCAGTTGCAAGACACTTTTGACCAGGTAAAGGTCAGACATGACTCTAAAAAAGCCTTAATAAATTAAAATTAGTCATTTTTTTGCAAACGATTTTATTTTGATCAGTCTATAATCCAGAAATATATGCTGATTAATTTGCCATATAACATGCCATAATTCCTTTCATTAGTTACTTGGGAAAAAGTTCTATTTTTTTTCTAATCATAGTGAAAAAATAGCTGGGTCTCTGGATGTACACCAGTTTTTTAGGTGGGTCCCTGGAAGAGTAAAAATTAACTACATTCACATAGAGAAATTACATACACTGAATGGAAAAATTATTATATACACCTGTCTAATAGCTTGATGCTCCACTTTTTGCCCTCACAACACCAGCCGGATGTCTTGGTAAGGACTCAATGAGGTGTTGAAAAAGTGGAGGTGGTATTGCCACCCATGAAGCCAGGATCACCTGTTACAGAGCATCCACAGTTACTGGTAGGAATTGGCAAGCTCAAATAGATCTTCCAATTCATTCCACAAATTCTCAATGGGGTTGAGGTCCAGCAATCGAGGGGGCCATTCGAGTGTGGTAAACTCACTGGAATGCTCCTAGAGCCAATTGGTCGCAACTTGTGAAGTATGTGGTGTGGCATTGTCCTCTTGAAAGATGGTGCCATGATATGGAATGAGAATCATTATGAATGGATGTAGATGGTTGGTAAGGATGTTCACATACCTTGTGCCTGTGACAGAGGTTTCAATGGGTATGAGGGAGCCCCAAGGAAACCCATGTAAATGTACCCCAAACTGTTACACCACCTCCATGTCCTGTATGACCCCAACTTGGCAAGCTGGGTTCATTGTTTCATGTGCTTAACACCATACACACACCCTCCCATTGGCATGATAGAATTCAAATTGTGATTCATCAGAGCAGATGACATGTTTCCAGTCGTTTGCACTCCAGTTGCAATAAGCCTTTGCAAACTGCAGCCTAATCTTTCGGTGCCTTGCAGTCGACAAGGGGACACAATGTGGATGTCGACTGCCATAGCTTATTTTTTCCATGGTACAATATATAGTCTTTGTGCATAAGCTTGTGGGTGCACCCTCATTCAAATCAATGCATAATCACTTATGTTGATAACTCTTGGTTACTGATTGAAGTGTTTCTGCTAAGGTTCTCGCCTTCCTCATAGGTCTTCTCTAGGGTGTATTAAACTGACAGTCTCCTATCAGACCTCTGTGAAAAGCAGTTCTTTGAGGGGATATTTATTTATTATTTTATATAACTACAACAAGAGCTAGCAGAACAGTGCCATAAATTACAATTAATATTCCATGACACTTCATCCTATGTTTGTGATTATCCACAATTTTCTGGACTCCTTGTTTACATATATACTGTATATATATATATACAACCCAATATATATATACAGGGTTATTTAAAAATAAGTATAAATAAAAATAAATAAATTAACCCTCAAGCAGCTGCTTACTACAGAGGTCTGATATGAGACTGTCAGTATAACACACCATGAGAAGATCTGTGAGGAAGGTGAGATTTCAGAAAAAAAACAATGAAAATATCCATGCTTTACCCAGGGTTTGAACCCAGATCCCTTTGATCAGTAGCCAAACATGCTAACCACTCAGCCACTAGGACACTCAATAATTAATTTTACACAAACTACTTATGCTAAATACATGTTCTGTGAATAGATGGAAATCTCTCAAGGTTCTAATTTAAATCTTCCACCAGGTGATGAGCAATAATTCTAAGCAGAATGTCTGAGGAGAATTGTTTTCAAAATGGTGGCAAGTGTAATGTGAAAAAGCTTTCTATGTGCTGGAATTCACCAATACAACATCAGTGTCAAGTTAGCAACAACATTTTCGAACATGTTTTGGAAAGAATCTGCCAACCAGGAAGTCTATCTGTGACTGATACAAACAATATCAAGACAATGGTTATCTGAGAAAGAATGAGCAGCAAGCATCCTCAAGCTTCAGAGGTGACTGTGCTGAGATCTGAATTGCTTTAACATTGTTTGAGGAAATCAACCAACAGAGCAAGTCATGAGCTACAGATTCCACAACTGACAGTTTAGAATGTGCTGTGAAAGCACTTATGGATTAAACCTTACAAATTGCGGCTATTGCATGTCCTGACAAAGGCCAATGACAAAGTTATTCATAATGACTTCTTTCATGAAATACAGGAGATAATGGAGGATGATGGGTGTGCAGAAAGGTTCATTTTCAGTGATGATGCAACTTTTCATGCAAATGGAAAAATTAACCACCAAAATGTTCATGTGTGGGGTTTTGAAAATCCCTATGTAAGGTAAAAAAAAAGCTATATTTATTGTCACATTTTAACATAGTCATTTATGGCTATGTTAAAATGTGTCACAGGTAACAATAAAATACATTGTCACAGGTAACAATAAAATACATGGAAATCGTCCTTCTTCTAAAATACATGGAAATATATCCTAAAACTTACTTATGCAAAATTTTTCTTCAAAAAAAAAAAGATGGGGAACAAATTATAACACAAGAAATAAAACATGAGAAAAATTTGGTTCATCAGAAACTGAATAGCAAAACATTCCAATTTATGCTACAGAGAATAAAAATATATATACTTTTCAAAGCCAGGTTTCCTGAACTTGCTTTAATGCCATGCTCATTTCTCAGTTCACATGTATATACTCCAGAATCTGTGGATGCAATTTTATCAACTATAAGTGAATATGTATTAGCACCTTCATCAACAACTTTCACATGTTTGCTATCAATCTTGAGTTCTTTACCATCTTTGGACCTACCAGAATGAAAAAGAATTATGCAAATATGGTTTTTAATGCACTCTAAATCAACATTTTTTCAATAACATTTCAATAAATCATAAAATTGAAGTAGGAAGCAAATTTATATCTGTTAAAGATTTAATATATACATATCATCATCATCATCATCATCATCATCATCAAGCAGCCATGGGCTAAGGAGGTCCAAACAGACCGTGTAATTTAGTTCTCCAAGCATGTCTGTCCTGAGCTACATCTACTGCATCCGGCAACTGCACACCAATTCTAACAAAATCCTGTTTGACATTGTATGCCCACCGCATCCTAGGTCCCCCCTCTTTCTGAGGCCTTTAGGCACACTGTTCATAACCCTATTCACCAATCTATAATTATCCATATGGGCAACATGGCGAAACCAACGGAGTCTCTCTTTGCACAATATGCTGCTTCAAGGAGGTTGTCGACTCCTTTGCCTAACCTCATCTTTAGTTACAAAGTTGAACCACCAAATGCCCAAGATACTGTGTAAGCATCTAGTTTCCTGTTATCTTGTTTACAAAGTGTCCAAATTTCACTACAATAACTAACCCTAGAAAGAACCAAACTATTATACAGTCTAATTTTAGTCTTTAGGTGTATACGCCTATTTCTCCACACTTACCAAAGATTCTTAAAAGTCCCAACAGCAATCCCTATTCTTCTGTTAATCTCATGCCACACATCACCATTATCTGTTATGCAGCTCCCAATGTAATTAAACTGTGACACCTGCTCAAGACTGCAACCATTCAAATTAACTGAATCACAACCTGCCTGACCAATTTTCATCACTTTAGTTTTCTCTCTGTTTATAACCAAACCTACTCTACTACCAGTCTCATCAACAGCTCGAATGAAAGAGTTCATCTTAACAACATCATTTGCCAAATGGGCTAAATCATCAACATAATCTAAATCAGAAATTTTAGTATCTCCAGACCATTTAAGGCCAAAATCTTTCCCTTGCAGTGAATTTCACATAACATAATCAACAATCAAACTAAAGAGAAAAGGAGACAAAATGCACCCTTGTCAAACATCAGAAGCAATGCTAAACCAATTGCTACAAACCTTACAAGCTCTCACACACAACTCACTGTTATTATAGAAAGCTTTCATTATGTTAACTAACTTGCCTGCTACGCCATGCGATCTCACAATCAACCACAAATTATGATGATCAGCAGAGTCAAGAGCCTTTTTTAAATCAACAAAGCTAGTAACCACAGGTTTCTGAAACTCCAAACATTTCTCAAGAATCTGCCTGAGTGAAAATATCTAATCTACACATCATCTGCTACTTCTGAATCCACACTGCTCATCACGCAATTGCCTGTCAACCAGATTTTTAATTCTATTAAGCACAATCATACAAAGAACTTTACCAGGAACAGAGAGTAGGCTGATACCCCTATAATTATCACAAGAACTGCGATCATCTTTTTGAAAATAGGGATAATAATAGCTCTGGTAAAATCTGTAGGAACCATGCCTTTATCATAAAAGATATTGAAAATTTCAGTCAGCCATGTGCTAACAGAAACATTCCCAGCTCCAAGCATTTCAATAGTAATTTCATCTACCCCTGGAGATTTATGTAGTTTAGGTTTAGAAATAGCCAAAATAACTTCAGATTGTGATTAGGGCCAACATTAAAGCCAGTAATGCATCGATCATCATTACAAACAATGAAAGTAGAACTAACCACATTGTTTAGAACATCACTGAAATGCTCAGCCCACCTAGCAATGACAGAATCCTCACCTTCTATAACCTTACCTTGTTTATTCTTCAATCCTTGTATACCAGTCCGTTTTCTATCACACAAAACATTAACTATCTGGTACAGCTCTCTGCTGTTGTGCTATCTAACTGCTTCCTTGGCTTTGTCAATCAAGCCATCAAGCCAAAGATTCTTATCAGCAGCTAACTGATCCTTTACACATTTATTAAGCTTTCTGTAATGCTTTCTATTAGGACTAGTAGGGTATTGATTAAGGACATTCCTGCAGTTCTTTCTTTCTGAAATAAGCTCAAGTGCCTTATCACTCAGACAATTCTGCCTCCTCTGCTCCTTTTTTCCTAAAAGAGTACTGTTAGTTTCCAAAAAAACCTGTTTAAAATGGTCCCATTCTTCCTCAACTTCAGTGGTAAGCAAACCATGACTGTCATAATGACTAAGTAACATATCATGGTAAACTTTAGCTATAACTGGGTCTTTCAGAGCTTCAGTATTAAAGGTAAATTTTTTAACCCTAACACAACACTTTTTAAGTTTAAGTTGCAAGACACTTTTAACAAGGTAATGGTCAGATCCAATTTCAGCTCCCCTATATGACCTGTTATTCCTAACAGAACTAGCCCATTTGTTGCTAATTAATATATAATCAATCATATTCTTATGGAGCCCATCAGGTGAAACCCATGTATTCTTATGTATGTCACAGTGTTTGTAATAACAATATGTAATGCAATGTAATACAAAATGTATATACCAGTTTTTCACAATAATTATGGTAAAGCACGGATATCTTATCAAATACCCAAAAATTTTAATTCTCTACAGAGATTTGTTATGCCTGAGCACTTATTCAGAAAATAAAGTTTTGAAATGGTTATTAGATGTAAATATTTGAAAAGTAATGTTTAAAAAGTCATATCCTGTATCTGGTATCATTTTAAGCAACTGCAATATTATTGTGAAATGATGACTTGTACAATAGGTGATATTTTTGTGCAATGTGTGCTATAATCCGTAATTTTATAGGTTTATTTTATAAATGTGTTTAATTTTTCATGTTTGTGTTTCAATTCGTCTTTTTCTTTTTGTTGTTATTATTGTTTTATTTTCTGTTTTTAATTAAGTGTTTATTTTCCATTATACATGTCTTATTCTTTAATTAACCTGTCATGTGATTGAAAGGAATCCTGCTGACAAGCCATAATGCTTAGCAGGGTAATCTATGTATATAACCATACTAAGGCATAATAAAGTTATTATTATTATCATCAAACAAACAGTTATAGGCTACAGAGATCTAACCAGGCTATGTAATTTAGCTTTCCATATATGTCTATCCTGAACCAAAGCTACTGTATTTGGTCATCAGTTCCAATAAGATCCTATAACATTATCCACCTATCTCATTCTGTGTCTGCTTTTTTCCTTGAGATTTTATATATACTCTTCATAACTCAGTCTGCTGATCTTTGATGGTTATGTGAGGATGCAATTTACAGGTCTGATACTATTCATCCAATGACAACTGGTCCAATGCCATTTACAAATGACAATAAAATGTTGGTTGGTTTGTTTGTTATGGTGCAAGGTTTATTAAGGTACAAGTAAATGGCAGATTTATGATGCAAGGTGGTTTATGGCACAAGAGCAACAAAGGCTATATTGTGCCAATAGGAGGTTAAATAAAAGTTAAATAAAAGAAGATAAAAGACATTAAACCTACAACCAAAGTTAAAATCAACAACAAAATGTAAAGGATCCTAAAGGAAAGAAAAGTGTATAACAACAAACAGTGTTTATAGAAACCCAGGTCAAGAAGAACCAACAATAGCAAAAGACAAAAATCAACAATAGGTGCATAAATAAATAAATAAATAAATAAATAAATAAATAAATAAATACACCCTCAAGCAGCTGCTTGACACAGAGGTCTGACAGGAGCCTGTCAGTTCATATGCCACAGTAGAAGGTTTGTGAGGATGGCAGGACCTCAGCAGAAAAACGACACATACATCCATGCCTTAACCCGGGGCTCGAACCCAGGTCCCGTAGATCACTAGCCAAGCATGCTAACCACTCGGCCACGGAACGGCTCAATGGGTGCATAGGACCCATGCAAAAAGCAGAAACAAGTGTAAAATCTATAAAAATATCAAGTAAAACATAAAAAGTCAAAAACAGGTGTTAAAAATGAGTCATCAGATAAAAGGTGTTTGAGTGTAAGGGGCATGGTCAGTAAGTGATAAAAACTAAAATAAATATGACAGTCACAGTTAAAATATGTTTTATAGTTAAAATGGTATCACAAAATTCACACTTAGGTTTGTTGTCTGTCTGTAGAAGAAATAAATGTGTAAGAAACAAATGGCCTATGTGAAGCCAAGTAAGTACAACATCCTCCTTGTGTTTCCTGTGAAAAGATGACTGCTACGATTTGATAATAGGCTTGATCTCGAAAAGTTTGTTAGTAATCTGTTCTGACCAAGATCATTGCCATTGTGCTCAGAGCTCGATGTAAAAACCCCAAGTATGGAACCAACAGTGGAGAGCTGGAAAGGGGTGTGGCCAACTTGGCAGGCATATCTGCCAAATCACTGCCCTGGATCTTTAGGTGACTGGGTACCCAACAGAAGAGAATGGTGATTGTTGTAACACTCCAAAGATTATTCACTTTTTAAGTTGGACCTTTTGTCTGATCCAAATTTTTTCAAAATTCCGGATAACTTGTCAGGCGGAGGCAATATTAACTTGCCAAATAAAGTTGAAATAGGGTCCGTTAGGTATTTGCATAGCGTTACTTATTGAGTAAGAATTCAAAAAGGATTGTCAAGTTTCATTAAAGCTTAAATCTAATCAAAAATCAATTTACATTGCTCAAGAGAAAAATAGCAAAAATTCAAAAGTTTCTAAGACAAACAAAGTTTATTTCCAAAAAATTCAAAGACTCACCATCAATTGATGAATACAAAAGTTGGAGTACTAACAACTCACATCTTTCTAAATCTCTACTAACAACTCCTTCTATCTACACAACATATAATACTGATTCAACATACTACAGCTCCTCCTAACATCATTCTCTACTCAACAATACTTCTCACAATACTGACTCTCCACTATAACTAACTCTATGACCTAACGTCAGTAGTTAGTTATAACATGTTGTGTACAAATCTGGCATGTCTGTTGCACGCCAGGAAAACATTTGCCTAATCTGACGATTGTGCTAGCTATGACGCAAGAGGGGTCATGTCCTACACGTGCACATTAACGGCTGACAATCAAAAGTTGGAGTTGCGCATGCGCAACTCCTATGGCTCAGAAACGAGAATTGCGATCAGTGCAAAAATGAAATAATAATCCCCAAAATGATAAATAAAGTAAAACTGGTTAAGGAAAAGTAAAAGTGAATGAGTGGACCATCACATTGTGGCTGCCAGATGATGGAACTGCTGGTAGATCTTAGAGAGAACAAGGCCTCAATGAGATCAAAGCCTATAGTGAGTTTAGTAAGTTGGTGTAAAGCACACATTGACAATGATGTTTAGGCAATATATGGTCCAAGGCGAGACTGATAGTATACAACTTTGCATTGAAAATGGAACACTGTGGTGGGATCTGGTCTGCAATGATAGTATCACAACAGACATAGCCAATCCTATTGACATGATGATTGGAGCCATCAGTAAAGACAATCAAGAAATGTGGTGCATAGCACGATGGCTGACAAAGGGTTGCCGCTAGACACAGTTCAGTGCAAAGGGAAAAGTCACAGGAATGGGAAACAGCGAGTCACAGTGGAAGAGACTTGGCTGTCAACTGGTAATGCTATTGAGACTAATGTTGATGTTTCTGAGGTAGCCTTAGGCACACAAACCAAAAGAATGAATGGCAGTCAGGCCATTCGTGTAAAGAATTTCCCAAGGACTGAAACCACAGTCCCAAATGGAATAGCACAGCAGGGATTGCAATCTAGATGCATACTGTAGTGATAACTGCTGAGAGTAAAGAGATAAAAATGTTCATCGGTCTCAGCATAAAAACTCTAAACCAGTGTGATGCAGAAGGCCCCCTTTTTCAAAACAGAGGCCTGATGGTGGAAAGGATTCAGCACTTTCACCGCCAAATCCTGGGCTGAATCATATACTTGGGATAAGTTTTTAGTTTTGACCAGCCTAGTGCAAGGTACATGCAGAACAAAGAATATCAGTCTACTCCCTTGGAGAGAAAGGACCTTAATAATGTCCAATGTCGGTGTGCCTGAGGTGACGTACATGTGAGAAAAAGGTCAATTTCTGGTTGTTGATAAGATTGAAGAATTTGGTCTCTGCCACAAATGGAATGATGGAACCCCAAGGCAAAGTTCAGGGTTCAGATCATGATTATGCTTGTGGCAACAGTGCACACAAGTGCTGTCTTCTGTGGCATAAACCAACAGTGAGATTGTTCTGGATGGTTTATGTTGCTATTCAATGACCCTAAGTTGGAAGAACAACAGAAAATGATAAAATCATCAACATATAGAGCATTACCTATAGTCAATGGAAGTTGTCTAGAATTTATCTTGACAGCAAAACATGTAACACTCAAGATGAAGCATTGTGGTGCTTTGTGATTCTTGGGGGAAAGACCATAGCAGAGTGTTGCCAACACAGACATGAGAATGAGAAGATAAAAAGTTGGAGACAAAGATCAGCATGTGACCTTTCAAGCTGAAGGCATGGAGGTCACAAAGAATAACAAATCTCCATGCCATGTTGCATGCTTTTTTGATGTTGAAGAATACTGACATCAGCTGCTCTCTGCATAAAAAGGAATTCCTGATTGTCATTTCGAGGTGGATCAGCGTGAGGTGACTTGTCTGTGAAAGCCACATTGGGTGTTGGAAAGAAGATCCTGGTATTCTAAATACCAGATGAGTCTGGCATTTACCACTCTTTCCAACGCCTTGCACATGCAGCCCATTGACACAATGGGATGATAATTCAAAGGAATCTTGGAATCCTTTCCTGGCTTGGGGAAGGCCAAGAAACTAGCCTACCACCAGGAATCACAAAAGTGTTCTTCAAGAAAAATATGGTTGGAAAGTTGGAGCAGCCAATCCTGACTCGATAGTGAAAGATGTTGGAAACAAAAAGTGCCTATTTATTACTGGATGTTGAACTGTCGAGTTTATCTGAGTTTATCTCAATATTTATTGGAAACATAAGGTTCAGAACAAGGATTGGGGAGGGGTGTTTTGGAGATATCCTCCATCTTCCATCCTTGAAGCTTTCAAGTGTGCCACAGCAAAAGTCCTTTTGTCCAACACCAGAAGGAATCTTGGATCAAATATACAGGGTGGTTCAAAAGAAGCCAGTTTCAAAATTTATTTGCATGAAAACAAAACTTTCTACAGAAACAAGATTTGCATCATTTGCAAGATAAAAGCTTAAAGCTGATTTTTTTTTTGTTAGCTATGCAACAAGATGTTCTTACAGCACTCACGTGAGTAGCTTAAATGGCAATGATGCAAGAAAAAGTGATTTGCACAGCATGATATTTTGAAACGAAGTCAGTTGTGCAGGTATAAAGAAATTTCTGTGCACATTTTGGTAAAAATCCTCCTGATCATAAGAACATAAGGAATTTGAAAAAGTTTCTGGAAACTGGTAGTATCATTGATAAACCAAGAAGTGGCTGACCCAGCATTGCAGAAGCAGATATTGAATGAATAAGGGAAACATTTCAACAGAGTTCAACTAAGTTCACTAGACAGGCTGTTGCAGAATTGGGATTACCACACACTACAAATATGTGAATTCTGCATAAAAAAGCTGTGACTGTATGCATAAAAAGTCCAGATCCTGCAAGATTTGCAGCTGAATGACAAACCATGCTGTCTAGGGCATGCCATTAACATATTGGATCACCTGGACAAGGATGAATGCTTCCTAGAATGTGCACTTTTCACTGATGAAGTGACATTTCACATGTCAGGTAAAGTGATTGTCATAATGTCTGCATATGGGGTTCAAGAAACCCATATGTTGTTCTTAGTCATGTTTGTGATAAACCTAAAGTTAAAGCTTGGTGAGGGTTAATGCATAAATGTGTCATCAGTCCATTTTTCTTAGGGGAAACTACTATCAACATGAACATTTACTTGGATACGCTACAGAATTTTGCTGTTTTTCAGGTCAAAGAACTTGAGCCTAATGCCATTTTCCAGCAGGATGGTACTCCACCACATTGGGGGAATATCATCTACAATTATCTGGATACTGTGTTTGAAGAATGGTGGAATTACCATTCTTCAAACACCAGAGAACATGGTGGAATGACCACCATGATCTCTAGATATTATACCATTATATTTCTTTTTATGGGGGTTTGTAAAGGATGCAGTACATAAAACCAAGTTACAGGATTTAAAAGACCTGAAAGAATGTGTTAAGAGTGACACACTGCAATTGATATTGAAAAGTTGCAAAGGGCATGAAATTAAGTACAGGTTGGAAATCCTCCATGCAACCAAGGTATCACATATAGGAGTGTATTAATGAAAATGAAAAAAAAAACTTTAGGCTCTCATCTTTCAAATGCCACAAACCTTGCTGCTGTAGCATGTTTGTTTTCTTGCAAATAAATTTTGAAACTAGAGAAAGACTTTTGGATCACCCTGTCCATTTGATCCAAGTTTCCTTCTGGCTCTGGTGCTGGATGAAATGGGCTTTCACCCTGGCACACTTGAAAGCTTCAAGGTTGGAGGATGTCGAATATTTCCAAAACACCCCTCATGCCTTGCTCCAAACCTTATGAGCTGCATTGCAGTTGGGATTCAACTATGGTTTCAGAAATCACAAAAGCCATGTGTTTATTTCCAACCACAGTTTCACCTATACAAGATGGTACTTTGGAGCTGGCGAGAAAGATTCAGACTGTGACATGCTGATATCAGTCTGCACAACACAGAAGACATCAAAATGATGGGCCTTACAATGACTGCATTGGCATAGGAGACTTTAGTGGAGGGGAGGGTGCAGCAAGCTTTCTTGCCTCTGGATATGAAATGTTGTTTACAGTCTTCAAATGTTGTACCTCCTTTACCTTCTACCACTTAGAACAGTTGCAGAAGAATGCCAGATGGTCGCCACTACAGTTCATGCAGCTTGCCTTTCCTCATGTGCAGTCAGGATCAAGGTAATCCTGACTGCACCAATGAACACAAGTGGGTTTGCCTGACAAGTGTGAGGGGCCTGTACCTCTGGCATTTAAAACAATGCAGAGGGTCTGGGATGTATGACCATACCTCACAGTGAAGGTAACATGCCTTGATGACAGTTGGAAGGTATGGCATATTGAATGTAAAGATTAATACCATAGTGGGAACTAACTTCCCATCCCAGTATTGCAAAACCCAGTGGACTGTTATCACTCCATGGTACAAGCTGTAAAAGGATTTCCTCCTCAGAAACCTTGAAGAGGTCTCACTCAGATATCACACCAGGGAGGAATTAAGTGATTTATAGGATGTCATGTAGACGGCCACCCCACCAAGCCCTGTAGCTTTAAGGAGGAGCTCTGAAGATCTCAGAAGATCTTCCAACCTTGTGCTTATGAAAAAAAATGAGATTTGAAATTACAGAGCTCCTGATCATTGATCCAGAACTCCAAAGTACCAAAGCTCATGATCATCCATGGAATGGAGAAAGAAAAGTGTGAGGAGACTCACAAATCTGTACAAGGACATGGGCAAGGCACTCAACGTGCCACACAGTTCCAGCTGATTGATCCTGGGAGAACCCATTCCAGCACCTCCCACTTACCTGAAGCAGAGACTGTGAAGTGTCATGAGCTTAGTTTTACTGACGTTATTCTAAAACCCATTCTTTTGCTTTCCTTATTCATCAGATTAAGATATGGACACAGCTCTCCTCACAGTTTGTCAGGACAAACCCAATTATCCATATATATATATATAGCCCTGACTGGGTGAAATTTTAAATTGACTCATCCAAACAATACTATTCCTTTTTCTTAACTACCTTCTACTACCAGTGTGAGATTCTTTGGGTCATTTTGGGCATTATGGTAGTAAAGAGGTCTAAGCCACTTTCATTTTTCTCTTTTGATTTTTTAAAAGCTTTGGACCTCCCATAACAGTGCTGGAGTTGAAATTTATCTTCACTAAGTCCCATCCTGCTCTAAAGTGAGAAAGTGGACACTGATGAGATTGAAAAGGCTGCTGTCACTCCTTGGGAAAAGAAATCCTGAAAGAAGCGTAGGTTTAAGAAACAAATCAATTCTCAGCTGTGTAGATTTCTGTTGTTGCTTGCGAATTACAATATCCCTTAGGGTCCTCCTGCACACAAAGCCATTGCCTTGTATGCAGGAGACCCCATGCATGTTAAACAACATACTTAATGACCTTGACAGGAGTCTACCATCTATCTCCTAATAGCTGTCCAGTGGGTCCCCCTAACCAACTTTGAGCCTTGAGGACCTTTGTGACTTGGCCATTTAGACTAATGTGTACTCAAAACTACCATTCAGAGGTGAAATAATCCAATGTAACTCTAACAACTTCCCACATTTTGAATGTGTGTTCTCCACATTATACTGAATGCAAAAGCCAAGTTCCTACCTTTAACAGAACCAGAATTTAAAACTTTTATTTTCCCTTTCCTATATTTTTCTGCTTCAATTTTTAACAGTTTTGGACCATTCATAAGTTCTATAATATTTAGCCACTATCTAGTCCTAAATTTCACCAGATTCCCCCCATACCATCCTGTATTGAGACATGCATAAAATACTTTTATATTTATAAGTAGTCCATAATAGTACAGTTGGCTGAAGTTCAAAAAAGGTGAAGAAGTATATTACATCACACATATATAAATGCCAGTTTAAAGAGATGCTGCAGTTACAGTAAAGTTCAAAATTCATCCTTGATGAAAGTAGATGCATTACTTTATTCACTTAATCTGCAACAAATGATGCAAAAGACATACTAGGAAACATGCAAAAAATACTTCTTGGCTGGGTTAGCAGAAATAGAGCAGAGAAGAGTAAACATAATATGCTTACTTTAATCACAACTCACCACTACACTGATATATTATAGTGATTGTTTACTATTAACTACATATAAAGCTGAACTTTAAAAATTATAACCTTAAAATGATCATTTAAAAATCTGATGACAAAATTTAGGATTTACAAAATTGCAATCACTACATCTGTCACAATGGATAATTGCATGTATAACCTTAAAATGATCATTTAAAAATCTGATGACAAAATTTAGGATTTATAAAATTGCAATCACTACATCTGTCACAATGGATAATTGCATGTTTCCTAGTATGTCTTGGAAAAGTACTGAATTTTGACAAAATGTACCAATTTTATTTTATAAATATAGGTTGTATACATTTCTTAAATACTTGCCACATGGCTTTAAAAAGGAATACAACAGTTTGAGCCTCCGTTCTCCTTGGGAGATATGCACCCTAGTTACCCTGGATTATGTGATGCAATTGTATGGCAATAACTGATCGATTCTGTTAACTTCAACTTATATTTAACACAAAATATATATTTTTACATGAAAATAATTGCAGAAAAATACAGTAAAAACTCAATTCTGCAGACTATATGAGGGAAATGTTCAGAATAGGCGATAGTTAGAATGAGGTGTTTCTCTCAACAGCTCTCAGCTGTGACAGACATCACATTGATTACATGCATGTACTGCAAATTTATTATACACTGAAGTAACAGTGTAATAATAATAATACAGTAGCAATAGTATAATACAGAATAAATATCAAGCTAATGTTCAAAACCCCCATTTTGTCACCCTGGTAAAGGTTTACCATGATAATGATGATAATGGATGCTGCAAATACAAGCCATTCTGAATCATTCTCAAATAACTGATGTGGCAGTTCAGTTGGCAATCTGGTTCTGTCAAGAGATGCTGATTCTGAAAGAAATGCAGGCTTAAGAAACAAATCAATTTTCAGCTGTGTAGATTTCTGTTGTTGCTTGCGAATTACAATCTCCCTTAGGGTCCTCAAATGTTGATAGTAATGTTGTAGTTCCTTGTTTGCTGCCACATACAAGAAGTTTGAAACCTTATTTCTTATACCATATTGTCCATAGTCTCTCTGGCTCATTAGTTGAATGGTCACTTGGGATTTTATGGCACAAGGGCAACTAAGGCCACATTCCACCAAACAATATGAACAGTAAAAGTATAAACAAATAAAAATCATTCAAACCCACAGCCAAAGTTAAAAGCAAAATGCAAAAATAGTAAGACACTACAAAACAATGAGCTGTAAATATCGGTGTATAAAAAGAACAACAATTTTATATGGCAAAATCAACAATGAGTGACTGCCAATGTTTGACAAAAGGCTTGATCCCAAAGAGTTTGTTAGCAATCTGTTTTGAGGTGTCTCTGGCTCCAGAAAGTTTATTTTTTTGGCTATCATTTTCTCTTTCTCCCTTTCATCAGTGACTTGTTTTTCCAAGCCTTCCTTGCTTTTTCCAGGATTTTATATTATTTTAATTTTTTTAGTTTTTCCCATGAGAAAGATTTGTTTCATCAGTACAAGTCTAACATCATATTTAAAACTGAATTAGACTTTTGCTGAACAGAAATAGATCAAAGCAGTTTGGCATAGGGTGGATGGATGCTATCCATTAAATCTAAAGTCCATAAAATAGGTATCTATAGATCAAGGTTTTATTGCAAATAAAAAATAAATAGTATAAATCAACCTACCACTTAATGGTTGGTTTTGGATTTCCACTAATTTCAACAGTAAACTGAAGAGTATTTCCTTCAAGGCCTTCAACATTCTGCATTTCTTTCACAAAAGTAGGAGATGCTAGAAAATTAAATCAAACTTTTCTTTAAATAATCTAGGTAATAAAAATCAGTTAATCAGTAAGCTAGTAACAAAACACATATCAGTTAGTTTAATATGCAGTTTTAATTTTGTACAAATAAAAAAAATTCGATACATTTATTGGGATACATTGAAGAAAAGACAAAAATATAGAAAGCTAGAGATTCTGATTTTATTTGATAACTTATTATTTAAGAATAGAAATTTATTTTAGGCAGAAGCTCTATCTTCAAATGCTTTACTATCCAATGGGGATCCAAATACCATCCAATTTTTCCAACAGCTCTACCATCCAATGGGGATAAAATCTAGCATTTTTCACAAATTATGTTCTGCTTTTCAAAAAGTGAACTTCAGAAACTTCTGTTACTTTATCAATAGAATTGACTGTACATCTCAGATAACTTCAATATATAAAGAATAGTTTTTGCTGATTATTAGTTGCATAAATAGGAGTTTAGATACTCATTTACACAACTTTTATCTTGTTCTGTTTCATATCTGCTTTTCTGTTATGGGTGAAATATTTCATTGTAGCACTTCCAAAGAAGCCATGTAGATGGGTCTGAAAAATTATATCATTCTGATGGTTGACAGGTAGAGTACCTTTGACCATCTTGAATGTAAAAATAAAACTTTTCTCAAGCTAAAATTTTCTTTTGGTCATTGTGCCATGGTTAACCATCCCATGGCCTAGTGGTTAGTGTGCTTGGCTTTTGATTAAAGGGACCTGGCTCAAGCCCCAGATAAAGCATGCATGTTTGTGTTATTTTTCTGCTGAGGTTCCACCATCCTCAAAGAGCTTCTACAATGGCATGTAAACTGACAGGCTCCTGTCAGACTTCTGTGGCAAGCTGCTGCTTGAGGGTGTATTTATTTATTTTTATTGGGAACATTCTCATAATACTTCAATTAAAGTGCCACATCAAAACAATTACTGTGGATTTCTCAGTGCTTTTCTAGCATCTTGTGACCCAACAGTTCAGAGAAGCTATGATTGGCATAACCTGTCAAAGCTCTTCAAGTCAAAGTCATATACTGTCTTATCATATATTGTCTTTCAGGCAGTATATGACTGTGTTTATTTCACAATCAACAATTATAGGGTATTGTATCTTCATTGCCTTGGCATTTACAGTTCTAGCATTTACATATTTATTCTGATAACATGATTTATCTAATTCTTTTCTAAACTTCCCTTTTGATTTTCAGACATGCTGTACACACCTCAAGCTACACTGAAAATATTAAAATAAACTTAGTTAAAAATTCTCTATACTTACAACTTCAATTTTGTATATACACCGAAAAGCCAAAACATTATGGCCACCTGTCAAACATGATGTTGATCCTCCACTTGCCACCAAAACAGCTCTTACCTAGTGAGGCATGGATGCTACAGGATTTCTAATGGTGTCTTGTAGTATCTGGTACCAACATATTACCAGCAGATCCTTTAATTCTTGTAAGTTATGTGGTTGAGCCACTACAGGTCAGATATGCTGTTCCAACACAAACCACAGATACTCGATTGCATTGATATCTGGGGAATTTGGAGGCCAGAGCAATACCTGGAAGTCTTCCTCATGTTCTGCAAACCATTCTCGAACAATCCGGGCAGTGTGGCATGGTCATTATCCTGCTGAAAGAAGGCACTACTAGAGGGGTATATTATTGCCATGGAAGGATGTACCTGATCTGCAATTATGTTTAGGTAGGTGGTAGACATCACAGTTTCCTGCACATGAATGACTGGACCCAGGGTTTCCCTGAAGAACGTTGTCCAAAGCATACACTTCCTCCACCGCCTTGTTTTCATCCCATGGTGTATCCTGGTGCCAACACTTCCAGGTAAATGATGCACACATACCTAGCGTTCCATATGGTGCAACAGGAAATGAGATTCATCGGACCAGTGACCTTCTTCAAATCATTCAAGGCCCAGTTTTGATGCTCGCATGCCCATTATAGGCACTTTCAATGGTGAACCAAGGTTAGCATGGGCACTCAGAATAGCCTGTGGCTACACAGCCCCATTTTTAGCAGGGTTCGATGTACTGTGTGTTGTGACACATTATTCTGTCACCAGAATTCAAATTACAGGCGAGTTGCACCACAGTTCCCTTTTGTTGGCTCATACCATATGGGATAGCTTTCACTCACCTCTAGCATCGATGAACTGTGGTTTACCCATACTTTGCCAGTGGTTCGTGGTTTTTCCCTCCTCAGACCACTTTTTGAAGATACTAACCATGGCTCTGTGAGCACCCCACAAGCCTTGCCATCTCGGAAATGCTCTGACCATTGTCTGGCCATTACAATTTGGCCTTTATCAAACTCTCTTAAGTCCATTGCCTTTCCTATCTGAAGAACAAGAACACTGATTAAAAGGGCTCAGTATCAGGTGCTATTTATGCCATTTTATGATCTTCACACATGCTATCATTTACCTGCAGTTGCTTCGATTTGCATAAAGATACACTGGTCATAATGTTTTGGCTCTACAGTGTATCATTAGCAAATTAAGACATGGATAAGTTCAGTCTTGTGCATTGTATGACTTGTATGTGATAGGATTATGAGTGATAGGATCAAGGAAGATGATTTGCTATACACAATTTTAGAGATAAAACTTTTATATATTAATATTTATAAAACTATTATATAACTTTTATATTTTTAGTGATAAAATTTTTATGCATTCATACGCTTTAACCTTTATGCTGACATGATCACTGAGATGCAGTTGATGAAGCCTACATTTAGCTGAAACTATACCTCGAACCTTAAAGCATCTTGCAGATTTACGGAATGACCCATACTTACCTGAGAGCATAGTTAGAGCATATAAACCACCTATATATCCAGATATACCACAAATGTTCATTAAGATTATAATGCATAAAGATAATCAACCATTCAGACCTTTGATAAATAAATGCAAATCTCCAACATATATGTTGGAATGTGCATTGTTTGACTTTTTCAGTCCATATTTTCCGTCAACACAATACACGTTGACATCATGTCAGGATTCTATTAAATATATACAACAAACATGCATCACCAACACAATGACCATCCACTCCCTTGACGTTGTGTCGCTGTACCCAAATACACCCATTTTGGATGCCACGATGCAACTGAAGGGCAGAGTGATTGAAGGTCAACAGGCCCACAGCCCAACAATACTTTAGTGTACATGAGGCCCTGGACCTGGCCACCTCATCTAATTGGTTTGTTGTTGAAGGCCGACCATGGGTTCAGACTGAGGACATCCCAATGGGATCTCCTCTGTCTGGACTTATGGCCGACATTGTGATGCGTCATGTTGAAGAGACTGCTTTGAAAAAAGCCCAATATAAACCTCTACTATATCTTTGTTACGCTGATGATACATTAATTTTTTGGACACATTAATCATTCTATATTGGAACTCAATAAATTAATTGACACATTTAATAGTATTATGCCTACTATAAAATTCACTCATGAATCAGAAAAGAATGGAGAATTACCATTTCTTCACATATTAATAAAGTGTAATCAATTAAATTGTAGTACAGCCGCATACTGAAAGCCTACATTTACACCTAACCTAATTCCGTATAATTCAGCACATCCAATTGGATATAAAAAGTCAGCCATCAAAACATACTTTCTGTGTGCTTATAGATATTCATCCAACAAAACTATATTACACAATGAATTAAATACAATATATGACATAACAAGACTTGCTGGATATCCTGATAAATTTGTTAGTAAAATTCAAAAAACTGCTAAATTTAGCACACAACAAACATCACAACCTAACCCTGCACAAATAAATAAGAAAATCCGATACACACATAGCTTCCCATTCTTACCCAGAGTATCAAAAACAATTAAAAACACACTAGTAAAATATAATTTAAATGTGCCACACAAGGTTCATAATACAATTAAAAATCTAATAATTAATGATAGCGATTAATGCAATCCAACAAGGGGGGGGGGGTATGAAATAGAAATACCTGATATTGAAAACAAACTGGGGGGAAAATTTTTTATATTGGAAAAACATATCGAACATACAATCAATCGATGACAGAACACCAACTAGATATAAAAAAATAAAACTGATAATACTGCTTTATTGCAGACAATTAAACAAAACCAAATATGTGCTAATAATTTAACATATAAGCCTTTAATGGTTCCACCTAATAAATTTCAATTACACCATGTAGAAAATATCTTAATCAACCTTCATAAAGACAGCTTGTGCAACACGGAGGTCCCACCCCTACCTGCAGTGTGGAACTTCATGTTGTGTGAGCAGCAGTCAAATTTGGAAAATCACTGATAGAGGGATACTCTTATTTAAACACTCACCTTCAAGATCACATTGCTTGATGAAGCCCTGCAAGCGTTCGGGGGCAAAACTAATCACTGCTAGGATAGCTTCGATGGAAGGGCTTATCCTTGTTTTAACATTTAAATGTTCAGATTTAGTAGTTTTTCGTTTGAAACTTGCACTGAATATGTTGTTTTAAAGGAGTTTTGTTTAAAAATTTGAATATGTTGAAAGTGAATTGCATTTGGACGTTATACATGGAATTGCTTTGTGAGCGCACTGTTCTTCACTTAAATAAGTTGTTGAAAGAAGTCATGTGCAACATTACCATCAATACTACAACACTGTGGAAAGAGTGAATTCAACAAATTGATCCCAGACTGGTATCTGGAGTGCTTCATAAATACATCAGTGAAATGACAACTCTTCTCAATCTGTGAAATGACAACTCTTCAAAATTATATCTTGAAGGAAAAAGAATCACAGAAGAAGCTTAACAACATGCACAACCAGCTGAAGCCAGAAGGACTTTTCTACAAATGTTAATATTTTACAACCTTACTTGGGAACTTTTACTGTTGTTAATATTACAGTAAGTTAAGTCATGCCATGTGCAAGAACTTATACCTAGGCTATATACTATAGTCTCAGTGTATCATGAGACAGCAGCTTTTGAGCTCACATCCTATTAAACAGCATAATCGTGCATTAAATTATTTTGAGCCAGAAAAAAGTAAAGGGGAAGCAAAAGATTGGATTTCTATTACAGTATAACATTTTCCTCTGCTTTAGAGGTCTTTAAAAAATTCCCTGAAAAATGTGTGAAATATGAACAAGTTTAATAATTTTTTGCCTTTATTACCCCTACTAGCATTCTTCAAGGAGAAGGGGAGTGGCATGACCCCCCCCCTAGCTACAGCCCCTACACACATACATATACAATAGTATAAATGCATATGTATATAGGTATATAGGCATTGCATGTACCTATCTACCTATATACATATGCATTTATACTATTGTTTACTATTCATAAAATAAAAAGGAAATAATTATAACATGGAAAGCTATAGAACACCTATTCCTACAACTATTGTTCTAGGCCAGTGGTGTACAAACATTTTTAAATCATGACCTCCCTTTTTTTAATATTAACTTGATGTGACCCCTCAAATTTTTTAACATTATTATATTTATATATTTTATTATATTATTCATAATTTGTTCATGCAATAAGGACTTTATTATTTTGAAATGAAGGTAATGACAAATTGGTAGTTCTGGAAGTTAGATGAAAAAATTTAATTTAATTTTTTAATGATCTCCTGGGGGGACCCACAGTTTGCACATCACTGTTCTAGGCAACTGCAACTATAAGCTAAATAAAATATTTACAGTATTTCTAATTTTTCCAGGAAACATATGCCTGCCAGGCATTCATTTATTCATGTAACAAAAAAAATTTCAAAGTTACAGAAGTTATACATGAAAAATTAGTAGGTATACGAAGGTATTTTTAAGAAAAGCAGTGAGTGCATGCATATTTTTCCCAAAAACAAAGGATATAAGGCTCATGCCATCATATACCATCCACTATAGCCCTAATGTCCTAGTCGTGAGAACATTAAAGGCTAACTAGATGAGCAGACACATATACATGCCGATAATTAATTCATGGCCATCAAAAATTAATGTAGTGGATTCAAATGGTCAATGTGCAATGGCTCCTCCCAGGTTATCAAAATACCTTAAATTATTTTATTGTAGTGCAGATTATGAACATAAATGCTACTCACACCATATGTTACAATTGAATCTAATATTGTAAAATTCTTTAAATCATTTATTATTGCCAGATATTTAATAAAATATTTAGCAAGGATGAGAGAGTAGGAATTTTATCAGTCTCTCTCTGCTTATGGATTGATTGGATTCCATATGGAATGATTCCAAAAGGAGTATTCAGATTTTACTTGGGTTACTGGGTGCTTTAGATCATGGAATTTCAGATTGTTGAGACCATAATACTTTCATTCTCTATATTTAGTCATATTTTGTAAAACCTTTTTAATAAAAAAACAAGTCAGTTTTCTACTTTATGAAACATAGTTTAGAAAAGTAGCTACCTTTTACAAGTAGGTTACTAAATCCAGCTTGGCTACCAAGACTATTAGTAAGTACACAAGAATAACTCCCAGAATCATCTGACTTAGCTTTGGATACTTCTAAAGTATGCTTTTGTCCTCCTATCTGAGCAATCTTTATTCGATCACCAGAACTCAATTGTTGTCCATCCTTATACCTAAAAGAATTTACATTATAATATTTCATTTAAAAAAGGCTAAACAGGACCTTACTATCTAAATCAGGGGTGCTCAACCTTTAGGAAGTTGTGGGCCAATTGGAAAATTTGGTACACGTTGCTCTATTATTTTATATAAATATGTTTTTCTATTATATAAATATGTATTTTGAAAACTTTTTTTGAAAGCTTCGTCATGTTGGCGGGACACAGTTTGAGCACTACTGATCTAAATCATAAATATGACCTTACAAAAATACCACAACTGCACAAACAATTAGCACACTATAAATATAGCATCACAATCAATAACACGTTAAAATATTAGTTAAAATTGGATAAAACATAGATATTTTGGGAATCAATTTTGCCTGGCATTGAATGATTTATTCTAGAATTCCATTAAAAAAATTAACTACTAAAATCAATGTAGCTTTCTGATTTTCATTGGATGCTTTTTCATTCACTATTTCTATAGTTTATGATAAATTATACACATATGGGCAAAACATACTAAAATCGCTCCCAAAATAAAAATAAATACAAAATGAGCCCTATTTGCTAAATAACTAAAAATGTGATATAAAGAGAAATTTATAACCTAAAGATATATTCATATTCAATAACCATCTTCAAATGGTAGCACAGCAATATCCAAAATGTAGATCATCCCATCTCAGATGGTAAAAACAAGATCTGGTCATAAATCATTTGAACATTAGAAAATTACTCATTAAGATGGTGAACACCTCTAATAAGTGCTTTGTGGATACTTTTAATAATATATTCTATTATATTTAATGTGTATAATATAATTTTATCATATCTTCTGTCGCAGTCAATGGGGTTGGTTGGGGTTTTATAGAGCAAGAGCAACTATGACTAATTGTATCAAATACAAGGACAAAACGAAAAAAGGTAAAAGTCACAGAACCCAAAACTGAAATCAAAAGATAAAAAAACTACAAAAGCAATAAAATTATGTACAAATGAAAACAAAGGGTTGTGTAAGACCAATGTATAAACACAAGAACCAAAAAATGCAAAATATAAAAGGTAAACAATAGGTGTATAACACCCACTTAAAAGTGACAAGTCAACAATAAAAAATATGATGATAAAATATTAAACATGATTAAAATAGCAATTAAAACATAAAACTTCAAAAACAGGTTTTAAAAATGACTGATCTGATAAAAGATGTCTGAGTGGGGTGTAAAATATTCAACCAATGATACAAAAAAAGGAAATGAAAGATAATTGTACTTGTGTATCTTTTTTGTATTTAGTTATTTTCAACTTGTTATTAGTTAAATTTTGATTATAAATTGTTTGTAAATTCATCATCATCATCATGCAGCCATGGGCTAAGGAGGTCCAACCACACCATGCAATTTAGTTCTCCAAACACGTATGTTCTCAGCTACATCTGTTGCATCTGGCCACAGGACACCAATTCTAACAAAGTTCTGTTTGACATTGTCTGCCCACTGCATCCTAGGTCTCCCCCTCTTTCTGAAGCCTTTAGGCACACTGTTCATAACCCTATTCGCTAATCTATAATTATCCATATGGGCAACATTACCAAACCAACAGCTCTGCACAATATGCTGCTTAAAGGAGATTGCTGACTCCTTTGCCTAACCCAGGCATGGCCAACTGTTTTTGCCTCCGGGCCGGATTGGAAAAAAAAAATATTTTCACGGGCCGGATTGGAAAAAAAATATTTTCACGGGCCGGACGAAATATTAAAATTGAAAAATGTTAAGCAAAACACTTATTTCTTTAAGTAAACAAAATTTTATTATGAAATTTGTTTATAAATAATTGTAAGTAAATCAATACAACAAATTAACATAATAACTAATGCGACGTGAGGCGGTTTGCATCGCTTATTATTTTTTTAATATCTGGTTCTATACTTGTAGTAGCTATTCTTAACACAGCCTCCAAATGTAAATCATTCAATCTTGATCTTGTTGTACTTTTATTTAGATTCATTAAAGAAAAGGTTTGTTCACAAATATAAGTTGAGCTAAAGATTACTAAATACGTCTTGGCAAGTTTTTTTAAATTTCCATATTTTTCATTATTCAATTGCTTATAAAAATTACACAAATTTTCTTGCTCTTCTCGATATTTCTCATGTAATAATTCATCACATTGTAAATTAATTATTTCTAATTGTATATCAACAGGAACGTCATCAACTTGTACAGAAAATGGATTTCGGATAATAGATAAAATTTTATCAATTTTTTTTAAGCAATCGAATCTCTGCTCGAAATCTGTCATTAGTGCAAGGATGTTTTTATTAAATGCTTTAACCTTTTCTTTTAAAATATTTAAAGATATGGTCTGTAACGTTGGAAAATGATCAAATTTACATTCAGCCAGAATTGTAGAAAAAAGGCTAAGCTTCATTTTAAAAGCTCTTAATTTCTGTATTAAATCATGAGCAAATAAATTTTTTCCTTGTATACATGTGTTAAATTCGTTCAAATGTGTGAGAATATCCAAAGAAAATGCTAAATCACAAATCCAATTTGGATCTAGTAATTCAGGAAAATCCTCATTTTCTTTAAGCATTAAAAATATTTTTATTTCCTCTTGAAGGTCCCACACACGTCTTAAAACTTTTCCCAAACTTAACCAACGGATTTTATTGTGATATAGTACATCTAAATGACTGGTATTTAGTTCTTCAAGGAGATCAATAAATTGCCTGTGATTTAATCCTTTTGATCGTAGGAAATTCACTAATTTCACAACTACATTTGTAACATGATCGATTTTTTAAATGTTTTTGCACTATGCAAAAATATTTTACTCGCCTGCTGGCAACGTCGCTTGAACATCGAGTGCAGATGAGTATAAAAGTTTTAATTCTTTATAACGGAATCTCTTTTAAAAAATATAGAAGTATCGAGAATTCATTCGATTAATTACTAGAAGTTAAATGTTAATATTGAAAAATTGTTCGCGGGCCACATAAATTCATTACGCGGGCCGTATGTTGGCCATGCCTGGCCTAACCTCATCATTACTTACAAAGTTGAACCATCTAATACCCAAAATACTGTGTATCTTGGGTATTAGATGATATATGTTAGGGTACCCAAAATACTGTGTATCTTGGGTACCCTAACATATATATATATATATATATATGCATATATATACAGGGTGATTCAGTTAAGCGTGTACAAACTTCTGGGAGGGGTAGGTTGCACAAAGACAAATCGGAATCATATAGAAATGCAGGGTTGGTAACGGCATGTTCACGCGGTAGATGGCATTGTACAGCCATGGGACTGTACAATGTCCTTGCAGGTAATCGTCATTCGTGAACTGCCCACAGAGGTAGTAGGATGGCCGATTATACAAACACGGAATTGGCCAATATGAATCTCGCATACGGGACTGCAACGGACGAGCCACTGTGCACATGTACCAGGAACGGTACCCGATGACACTCCAAGTGCCAGTACTCGAGCAATCGCCCACCGGGTTGGTCTTTCCCAATCCACCACATGGAGGATTATGCACGATAACCAATTGCATCCATATCATGTGCAGCACGTCCAGACACTGAAGCCTGAGGATTACCCACAGTGCATTGCATTTGCACAATGATACCTGCAGAAGAGTGTGGCAGAACCCCAATTTCCTGCTTTTGTGCTGTTCACAGATGAGACATGCTTTACATGGGAAGGTAGCTTCAATGCACATAATGTACATGCATGGGCGATGGAGAACCCCTATGCTACACGAACACATGCAGCACAACCGTTTCGCTGTAAATGTTTGGTCCGGCATTGTTGGGACACTTAATAGGCCCATACTTCATGCCTGTTCGTCTGGACGAAAGGAGTTACCGGATATTTCTGGGACATCTTGCCAGAACTTTTGGTTGAACAACAGGTCCCTCAGTCACTGCACCGTGCAGTGTGGTTCCAGCACGACAGGGCCCCCACCCATTTCAGCCATGAAGTTCATCAACACTTAAATGTGACATTTGGACAACAGTGGATCAGGCGTGGTGGTCCCATTTATTGACCTGCAAGATCGGCGGACCTATCATGCCTTGATTACTTCTTCTGGGGTTACATCAAAGGACTGGTGTTTGACACCCCCATTGAAAGTGCTGAGGACTTTGTCGCACGCATCTCTGTAGCTGCCTCGGAAGTCCTTCACACGCCTGGAATCTTCCAGAATGTACGTGATTCCATGCACCGACGATGTCAGGCCTGTGTTACAGCTCGTGGTCGCAACTTCAAACACCTTCTGTGACCTCTGTGCATTTCGTAAATGTACGTACTGTGATTAATAAAAAGCATTTTGTTCACTTACATGCTGCTCTTTCATTCACGTCCTCACTGTACACTAGCACAAGTTGATGCTGTTACCAACCCTGCATTGCTATGATTCCGATTCGTCTTTGTGCAACCTACCCCTCCTAGAAATTTGTAGACGCTTAACTGAATCACCCTGTATATACATATAGAACATATATATATATCCCATATATGTATTAGGATACATATATGGGACTACAATCAAAAGTATCAAGTTTCCTGTTATCTTGTTTACAAAGCGTTCAACTTATAAAGAGCGAAACTATTATAGTCTAATTTTAGTCTTTAGGTGTATACGCCTATTTTTCTACTCTCCATAGATTCTTAAAAGTCTCAGGAGAAATCCCCATTCGTCTGTTAATCTCATGCTGCACATCACCAGTATCTGTTATATAGCTCCCAAGATAATTAAACTATAAACCATTCAGATTAACCGAATCATAGTCTACCTGACCAATTTTCATCACTTTAGTTTTCTCCCTATTTATAACCAAACCTACTCTATTACCAGTCTCATCAACAGCTCGAATGAGAGTTTACCTCATCAACATCATTTGCCAAAAGGACTAAATCATTGGCATAATCTAAATCAGAAATTTTCAGATCTCCAGACCATTTAAGGCCAAAATCTTTCCTTTGCAGTGAATTTTGTATAACATAATCAGCAACCAAACTAAACAGAAAAGGAGACAAAATGCATCCTTGTCGAACACAAGAAGCAATGCTAAACCAATTGCAACAAGCCTTACCAACTCTCACACAACTCAGTGTTATTATACAGAGCTTTAATTATGTTAACTATTTTGTCTGGTATGCAGTATGATCTCAAGATCAACCACAAATTATGACAGTCAACACAGTCAAACACCTTTTCGAAGTCTACAAAGCTAGTAACCACATTTCTGAAACTGTAAACATTTCTCAAGAATCTGCCCAAGTAAAAATATCTTATCTATACATCCCCTACCACTTCTGAATCCACACTGTTCATCACGCAATTTCCTGTCAACCAGAATCTGAATTCTATTAAGCACAATGTTGCAAAGAACTTTACCTGAAACAGAAAGTAGGCCGATACTTCTATAGTTATCACAAGAACTGCAATCACTTTTTTTTTTAAATAGAGATAATAATAGCTCTAGTAAAATCCTTAAGAACCATACCTTTATCATAAAAGATATGCAAAATTTCAGTCATAACATGTGGTAACCAAAACATTCCCAGCTCTAAGCATTTCAGTATATTGAATCTAAATCAATCAGTATAGTATAATATATATTGAATCTCAATCTAATCAGTATATTGAATCAGTAATTTCATCTACCCCTCCCTTGGGATTTATGTAGTTTAAGTTTGAAAATAGCCAAAATAACTTCAGATTGTGTTATAGGGCCAACATTAAAGCCACCAATGCATCTATCATCATTGCAAACAATGGGAGTAGAACTAACCACATTGTTTAGAACATCACTGAAATGCTCAGCCCACCTAGCGATGACAGAATCCTCACCTTCTATAACCTTACCTTGTTTATTCTTCAATCCTTGTATACCAGTCTGTTTTCTATCACACAAAACATTAAATATCTGGTACAGCTCTCTGCTGTTGTGCTGTCTAATTGCTTCCTCCGCTTTGTCAGTCAAGCCATCAAGCCAAAGATTCTTATCAGCAGCTAACTGATCCTTTACACATTTATTAAGCTTTCTGTAATGCTTTCTATTAGGATTAGTAGGGTATTGATTAAGGACGTTTTTACAGTTCTTTGTTTCTGAAATAAGCTCAAGTGCCTTATCACTCAGACAATTCTGCCTCCTCTGCTCCTTTTTTCCGAAAAGAGTACTGTTAGTTTCCGAAAAAACCTGTTTAAAATGGTCCCATTCTTCCTCAACTTCAGTGGTATGCAAACCATGACTGTCATAATGATTAAGTAACATATCATGGTAAACTTTAGCTATAACTGGGTCTTTCAGAGCTTCAGTATTAAAGGTAAATTTTTTAACCCTAGCACAACACTTTTTAAGTTTAAGTTGTAAGACACTTTTAACAAGGTAATGGTGCATTATCACAAGGGATTGGTGCATGGCTCTCCTTCCAGTGACTACCTAGCTACCATTTATATATTAATTAACAGCAAATGGGCTAGTTCTGTTAGGAATACCAGATTACATAGGGGAGCTGAAATTGGATCTGACCATTACCTTGTTAAACGTGTCTTGCATCTTCAACTTAAGAAGTGTTGTGCTAAGGTTAAAAAAATTACCTTTAACATTGAAGCTCTGAAAGACCCAGTTATAGCTAAAACTTAACATGATAGGTTACTTAGTCATTATGAATGTCATGGTTTGCTTACTACTAAAGTTGAGAAAGAATGGGGTTGTTTTATACAGATTTTTCTTGAAACTAACAGTACTGTTTTAGGTAAAAAAAGGAGAACAGGAGGCAAAATTATTTGAGTCATAAGGTGCTGGAACACATTTTGGAAAGAAAGAACTGCAGGAATGTCCTGAAACAACACAACTACTAGTCTTAATAGAAAAATTGTGTAAAGAATTAAATAGCAGTTAATAAGAATCTTTGGCTTGATGGTTTGGCTAACAAAGCCAAGGAAGCAGTTAGACAGCCCAACAGCAGAGAGTTGTGCCAGATAATTAATGTTTTGTATGGTAAAAAAACGCACAAGTATACAGGGATTGAATGATTAACAAGGTAAGGTTATAGAAGGTGAGGATTCTGCCATGGTTAAGTGGGCTGAACATTTCAGTGATGTTCTTAATAATATAGTTTATTATACTCCCATTGTTGTTTAACGATAATAGATGCATTACTGACTTTAATCTTGGCTCTATATCACAGTCTGAAGTAATTTTGCTATTTTTAAACTTAAACTACATAAATACCCAGGGAGGGGTAGATGAAATTACTACAGAAATGCTTAGAGCTGGGAATGTTTCATTTACCACATGGATGAATAAAATTTTGAATATCTTTTATGATAAAGGCATTATTCCTAAGGATTTTACCAGAGCTATTATTATCCCTATTTTTAAAAAAGGTGATGGCAGTTCTTGTGATAACAATAGGGGTATAAGCTTACTTTCTGTTCCAGGTAAAGTTCGTTGCATGATTGTGCTTAATACTTAATAGAATTAAGAATCTGGTTGAAGGATAATTGTGTGATGAGAAGTGTGGATTCAGAAGTGGCATGGGATGTGTAGATCAGATTTTTTCACTTAGGCAGGGCCTTGAGAAATGTTTAGAGTTCCAGAAACAGACAAATAGAACGAAGATTAACAGATGACTGGGGATTGCTGCTGGGACTTTTAAAAATCTATGGAGAATGTGGAGAAATAGGAGTATAACCTAGAGACTAATTAGAGTGTATGATCTTTCTTGAGTTAGTTATGGTAGTGCAACTTGGACTCTTTGTACACAAGATAACAGGAAATTTGATGCTTTTGATTCTAGATGCTTATGCAATATCTTAGGCATTAGGTGGTTCAACTTTGTAAGTAATGATGAGGTTAGGCAAAGGAGTCGGCAACCTCTTTTGAGCAGCATATTGCGCAGAGATTCCATTGGTTTCTTCATTTGTCCGTTTGCCTAACTAGAAATTAGCAAACAGGATTATGAACAGTATGCCTAAAGGTCTTAGAAAGTGGGGGAGACCCAGGAAGCAGTGGGCAGACAATGTCAAACAGGATCTTATTAAAATTGGTCTGCAGTGGCGAGATGCAGCAGTTGTAACTCAGGAGAGATGTGTTTAAAGGACTAAATTGTATAATCTGGTAGGACCTTTGTAGTCCATGTCTGCTTGAGGAGGAGAATGACAGTGGCAGCAGTGGTGGAGACGATGACAACAAATTGGGATTATTCAATATCCTGCATACAAGTTTATAGCTTTGTGGGTCACCATGTTTAAAATATGTACACTGTGTCAATTACTTGAATAAAGAATCTTTTTTTTTGAAAAAAAAAGTAAGGGGCATGAACAGCAAAGAAGTGAGCTTAAATTCGACATTCACAATAAAAGATAGACAATCAGTTAAAATATGATAAATGGTAAAATATGTAACAAAACTTGCACATAGGTTAAGAACATGTGGGATAAAACTGTTTTGTAATATCCAAATCACTGGCATCTTTTACCATTACTCCCAAAGCATCTAATGCCATTTATATTTCAGCTGGTAAGGCATGTTTAAAAAACAAACCTCTAATTACAGAAGACATAAAAATTCTATTATTACTAAAGTGGTTGGAGGCTCTGTCAACTGCAAATCAAGGGGATATCTTACTCTGATCTTTCTTGTAGAAGAGAGCTCTGAGATAATGGGATGATTAAGTAGATCTATTATTTCATACTCTTATTCTTAGTAAACCATCAATTGCAACTCATTTCTGGCCAGTGAATAGAACCATTTCCAGATACCTATCCTGTGAAGTCTTTTTAAAGCAGCTCTAACACTGGCCCAAAAGAAGGCAATATCACCTGTCTCTAACATATCCACTTTATATAGATCTATTTAAATAATTGCCTAAGTTCCCTCAACTGGAATTCCTTCCAATTTTTCATTTACTAGAGGCTTCCAGAGAACTAAGTGAAAGAAAGAAAATGTACTACCTTCTAACTGATTAATATTATAATACAGAATTATAATATTGTAAAACTTAAGGTACATGATTTGTAATGTTACAAGATTCGATACAGAAAGAATAAAAAAGAGAATAAATTCTTATTTTTATGCTTAAAAGCTATGTAGTGTTCCTAATACCAATATTGTTAGCGCTGTGAAGTTTTTTATTTACAAAACTTAAATTTTGTCTTAAAGAATATTTTACTTTACTAGATTAAATGGGGTAATATATTAAATTGCAAAACATTTCATTTACTTATTTAAAGTTACCATGATAAATACAATCCTGAAATTAAATAGTGTACTACTGATATCTACATATTTCATGGGTATAGGGGGTTTAACAGACCTCAACTTTCCTAATAAACACAGATTTAACTAACTAACTACATATTTTATATTCACCATTTAATTTCGGGAACTGGATTTCCATCTACTTCAACTTCAAACTTTACTGTTTCATCAGTCATGACTGCCATGTCTCTCAGACCTTTGAGAAAAGCTGGAGCAGCTGTATAAAAAAACAGTGTCATATGTATCTATTCAAAATGGCTTTACTATTTCTAATTTAAAAAAACTTTAGTTAGAAATTTAAAATTAAGATATATTAATATTGCAATATAATAATATAAATGTTCTAATAATAGCAATTATATATTACAATAATTTATTCCACATAGGAATTTTAAGTTTTCAAAGAAATATCTAAAGCAGTTACACTGATGTCAATAATTCAGAGTACAACCCCATATTATGTCAATCAGGAATTAAATCTGAACCTACATAATTTCTAAAATATGTTTTATATAGAAAAATTAGAATGACATTAAAGAGCTCAATGAAATCAATCTAAATCTTGAATTTCAATATTATTGGTTCAGATTTAAAGAGTTGTGGAAATGAACATTTAACCCTTCCAGGGTAAAAATCGATTACACATGTTGACAGAATTCAAAATGAGAGACCCAAGACATCTACTTTCGTTTTTTTATTTTATTTCTGTAAATTATCTAACTTTTAGTCAGCTGATCTATTGATTATTATTGATCTTTTGGAGTTATGCTACCATTTTGGAGGCCAGCTTACAAGTTGTTGTGGATATTTTATTTAACATCACAATAGGTTATATGTTAATTTTTCTTTTATTATTTCTTCATTTTCCAGTAAAAAAAAAACGTTGATCTTGTACCATTTCCTGAAAATAAATGAGGCTCTGGATACAGAAGCAAAAAAGGAATTCCTTGGCTGTGGGAAGGCAATTTCAGCAAGGGTTTCTATAATGGTAGCTAGGTAGTCACTGGAAGGAGAGCTACGCACCAATCCCATGTCATGATGCATAGAACCGGCCAGGCCTAGCACCTAATGTCCGACCCCGCCTTCTCATGGTGTAGACCGTTTGTACCTTTCAAAAGGGTTGGGTTGTTTTACCTCTGAGCAGCACTTTTTTGCACACCATGGGCTAAATGGCCAGGTCACATGGACCCCAAAGGCTCAGAGAAGGTTGGGGGAGGGGACCCACTGGAACAGCTGTTGGGAGACAGATGGTAGCCTCCCGTCAAGGCCATCCAGCGTGTTCTTTAACATGCACAGGGTATGGCTCTCCCGCATACGGGGTCACGGCTTAACGTCCCATCCAACGGACGGCGGGCTTTCCAAGCCCATCGGTGTCCCCTACTGACTGTGGGCAGGGCGGGGAATTTTGCGGAGATAAATCTCAATGCCAGCTGGGACTTGAACCTGGGAACTGCAGATTACAAGCCTGGTGCGCTACCGACTGAACCACCCCCGCCCCACCTTTCAAAAGAGATACTCTCTTGTGGAATTGAACGGAAGGGGAGGGCTGCCAGATTAGTGTGGCCTACTGATCTGGACATATATGGCTACTGTTCTTTTTTTTCTACCATGCTGAGGAGTGGTCAACCACACAGGGTGGACCTGGTGCTGACCATATACACTAAGCTGAACGGAATTATGGCTCTGAGCTTGATTATGGATCCTGATTTTGCTGCACTGGTGGGCTTTTGTGGAGGGAAAATCTTCCACTGTGTTTTCTCTTTGTTTGTGGGTTGACGGCCCCAAATGAATAGATTCACAGGATATGTTTATCAGCTAGTGGATAATCCTGAGCAGAGGTCATCACAGGCACCCGAACTCTTTGCTTCTACTGGCATTGTCAAATTCTACATTGGGGGAAGTCTTCCAGTGTAGATGGCCTCAGCCTTTAGTGGTGGGGGAACGGGTCTTTGCCCCATGTCTGTGATTAGGGGGCTGTTGATATTGTCGGCATTCCCTCTCTCAATAAACATAGTTTCTTCAAACATCCCACCATTTTCTCTCCATAGGTAGTTGGAATGTGAGGACTCTGCACAGAGCTTTTTCTCTTGATGTCCTCACACAAGAATTCCATTATTATAATTTAAATATTCTCGGCTTGCAAGAGACCAGATGGACAGATAAAGGTAAGATTCTTAAAAATAATCTTAAATTTCTCTTTTCAGGGAGGGACAGCAATAAGCATCACCAAGGTGTGGGTCTGCTTCTCAGCAGACACACTAGTGATGCTCTTCTAGGATATGAGTGCATTAATGAAAGATTTCTTACAGCAAAATTTCAGACAAGCGTTAAAGACTTGAATGTTATCTGCTGTTATGCCCCCACTGAGGATGAAAAGTATAGGTTTTACGGACAACTTCAGGATATTTTGAATTCTGTCAAGAAAGGAGATATTACCCTTATTCTAGGTGACTTCAATGCCAAAGTTGGTACTGACTCTGACCTTTGGGGAGGGGTGATAGGCCCTTTTGGTATTGGTAGCTGCAATGGCAATGGGCAACATCTCCTACAGGTAAGTAAACTTAATGGATTCAGAATAACTAACACTTATTACAAACACCGCGACATACATAAATACACATGGGTTTCACCCGATGGGCTAGTTCTGTTAGGAATACCAGGTCATATAGGGTAGCTGAAACTGGATCTGATAATTACCTTGTTAAAAGTGTGTTGCAACTTAAACTTAAAAATTGTTGTGCTAGGGTTAAAAAATTTACTTTTAATACTGAAGCTCTGAATGACCCAGTTATAGCCAAAGCTTACCATAACCGGTTACTTAGGCATTATGACAGTCATGGTATGCTTACTACTGAAGTTGAGGAAGAATGGGATCATTTTAAAAGGCTTTTGTGGACACTAACAGTACTCTTTTAGGAAAAAAGGAGCAAAGGAGACAGAATTGTCTGAGTGATAAGGCACTTGAGCTTATTTCGGAAAGAAAGAACTGCAGGAATGTCCTTAATCAATACCCTACTAGTCCTAATAGAAAGCATTACAGAGAACTTAATAAACGTGTAAAGGATCAGTTAGCTGCTGATAAGAATCTTTGGCTTGATGGCTTGACTGACAAAGCCGAGGAAGCAGTTAGACAGCACAACTGTAGAGAGCTGTACCAGATAGTTAATTTTTGTGTGGTAGAAAACGAACAGGTATACAGGGATTGAAGGATAAACAAGGTAAGGTTATAGAAGGTGAGGATTCTGTTATGGCTAGGTGGGATGAGCATTTCAGTAATGTTCTAAACAATGTGGTTAGTTCTACTCCCATTGTTTGCAATGGTGATAGATGCATTGGTGGCTTTAATGTTGGCCCTATAACACAATCTGAAGTTATTTTGGCTATTTCAAAACTTAAACTTCATAAATCCCCAGGTGTAGATGAAATTACTACAGAAATACTTAGAGCTGGGAATGTTTCTGTTACCACTTGGATGACTGAAATTTTAAATATCTTTCATGGTTACTAAGGATTTTACCAGAGCTATTATTATCCCTATTTTCAAAAAAGGTGATCACAGTTCTTGTGTTAACTATAGGGGTATCAGCCTACTCTCTGTTCCAGGTAAAGTTCTTTCCACGATTGTGCTTAATAGAATTAAGCATCTGGTGACATGGCAATTGCGTGTGAATGTGGATTCAGAAGTGGTAGGGGATGTGAGGATCAGATATTTTCACTTAGGCAGATTCTTGAGAAATGTTTAGAGTTTCAGAAACCTTTGGTTGCTAGCTTTGTTGATTTCAAAAAGGCTTTCGACTCTGTTGGTCATCATAATTTGTGGTTGATTGTGTAATCATATGGTATACCAGACATGTTAGTTAACATAATGAAAGCTCTCTATAATAACACTGAGTAGTGTGTGAAAGTTGGTAAGTCTTGTATCAATTGGTTTAGCATTACTTCTGGTGTTTGACAAGGGTGCATTTTGTCTCCTTTTCTCTTTAGTTTGGTTATTGATTATGTTATGCGAAATTCACTTAAAGGGAAAGTTTTTTGCCTTAAATGGGCTGGACATACGAAAATTTCTGATTTAGATTATGCTGATGATTTAGCCTTTTTGGCAAATGATGTTGATGAGACGAACTCTATCATTCGAGCTGTTGACGAAACTGGTAGTAGAGTAGGTTTGGTTATAAACTGAGAGAAAACTAATGTAAATTGGTCAGGCAAGCTGTGATTCAATTAATCTGAATAGCTGCAGTCTTGAGCAGGTGTCACAGTTTAATTATCTTGGGAGCTAGGTAACAGATACTGGTGATGTGCGGCATGAGATTAACAGACTGATAGGGATTGCTGCCGGGACTTTTAAGAATTTATGGAGAGTGTGGAGAAATAGGCGTATACACCTGAAGACTAAAATTAGACCTAATAATAGTTTGGTTCTTTCTAGGGTTAGTTACGGTAGTGAAACTTCAACACTTTGTAAACAAGATAACAGGAAACTAGATGCTTTTGATTCTAGATGCTTACGCAGTATCTTGGGCATTAGGTGGTTCAACTTTGTAACTAATGATGAGGTTAGGCAAAAGAGTCGGCAACCTCCTTTAAGCAGCATATTGTGCAGAGAGAGACTCCATTGGTTTGGCCATGTTGCCCATATGGATAATTATAAATTGGCGAATAGGCTTATCAACAGTGTGCCTAAAGGCTTCAAAAAGAGGGGGAGACCAATGATGTGGTGGGCAGACAATGTCAAACAGGACCTTATTAGAATTGGTGTTCAGTGGCCAGATGCAGTAGATGTAGCTCAGGATAGTCTTGCTTGGAGATCTAAATTGTACGGTCTGGTTGGACCTCCGGAGACCATGGCTGCTTGAGGATGATGATGATGATGTTTCTACTCCCCCCACATTTCACATCCCACCACCACATTTCACTGAGGGAATTTTACTCCAAAGGCAGAATTTTTTCATTTTTAATTATAAGTTAATGCTGGTCCATGTTTTAAAATACACCACACTGAAAAGAATCACCAAAAGAAATTAAAATCATGTTTCAGTTAAATATTACATTATTCAGGAAGAAATTCCTTTTCAATTAATATACAATTTAACCATTTTTTTTCACCAGGTTTTCCAAAATTAAGCCTTAACTGCTTAATCTGGTCTATTTTTGCCCTATATCACAGTGAAAAAGTCTTATTAAAATCAATATGTTTGTAAAAGCCTCGACTTTTCTCAAAGTATGGTACTGATAAAAAAATATTATGAAATGAGAGTAAATATTATTTTTGTTATTCAGAAATATCTTTTCTATTCACATGCATTATAATTATTTTTTTTTTTTTTAAGCCGTCCCGTTGCCGAGTTGTCAGTGCACTTGGCTACTCATCTAAGGAACCTGGGTTCGAGCCCCTGGCAAGGCATGGATGTATATGTCATTTTACAGGTGAGGTCTCACAATCCTCTCAGACTTTCTACTATGGCATATAAACTGACAGGCTCCTGTCAGACCTCTGTGGCAAACAGCTGCTTGAGAGGGTATTTATTGTTTTTATTATTAGCATTTTTTAATAAATTTTCATTTGCATTGCCAGAGGCATTTTTACTATATGACTCTAAAAAAGCCTTATTAAAATAAAACTAGTCTTTTTTTTTTGCAAAATATTTTATTTTCAGAAAATCCAGACTTAAATGCTGATTAATTTGGAATATATAACATATAATAATTTCTTTCATTAGCTATTTCACAAAAAAGTTCTAAATTTTTTTTTTGATTGATCATAGTGAAAAAATAGCCAAGTCTTTGGATGTAAACCAGTTTTTCAGGCAGGGCCCTTGAAAGGTTAACAGCATACACTATTATAGTTTTTATTAAAAGTTTTATTCAAATTTGATGTAAACTGCAATAATTAATATCTGTGAGCTTCTAAAACTAGATATATTTTTACCTATCTTATCATCTATTTTATCCTTCCTATTGCTTTTTGTTCATTCTTTGTCAGTTTGTGGATTTGTCAAAATATTTGGTTCATCATATCTTTTGAATGTGACAGATAAAATTAATGATTTATGTGTCACATGAAAGCTCCTGATGTGAGGTGTGTCATAGGCTATGTAAAATTGATTCCCAATTGCTTTCTTCCCTGTAAAACAGGGGAAATACGAAAATGATTGTTCTGCTATATCTCCAAAAAGCAAATGCCAAAAGTAACAAGCTATGCATCAAATGAAAGCTTGATATGGGGAGTGCCATAGGCTATAAAAAAATTGACCCCATGCTTCCTTCCCCCATAAAAAAAGGGAAATATGAAAACGATTATTGTGCTATATTTTCACAAAGTGAGTGGGAAAAGTAACAAGATATGTGTCAAATGAAAGCTTATGACTGAGGGAGTGTCATAGGATACAAAACGATAACCCTTCATGTTTCCTTCCCCCCTAAAAATGGGGAAATATTGAATATGATTGTTCCACTATAGCTTCAGAATGCAAGAGCCAAACATAAGAAGTTGTATGTCAAATGAAAGCTTATGAGATGGGGAATCTTGATCGGTGGCTGGTAGCTCAGTGGCCCAGAGCACCACACGTGTTATCAGGAAGTCATGGGTTTGTATCCCACCTGGCTCAAGACAATTTTTCCTCTAAAATTTAAATTGACTTCAAAGTTGTAATTTATAGGTTAATACCTTTATAAAAAAAAGTAGTGAAAATTTCAGTCATTCATGTGATAACAGAAACATTCCCAAGTGTAAATATTTCAGTAGTAATTTCATCTACCCCTGAAGATTTATGCAGTTTTAATTTAGAGATAGTCAAAGTAACTTTAGATTGTGATATGGGGCCAATGTTATAGCCAATGATAGAAATATTGAGTCTGACAGCTATACCTGAATTCCTGACCTTTTGATACTATCAGGTACTCTTGTCAACCAACATTACCATAAGAAATTTCAGCCATTCAATCTTTAGGTAGTTGGAGACTATGAAGACATTTCCACAAATAAGATCTTTGTGGCAAGCAGCTACTTGAGAAGTAATTTTTTAAGGTATTCATAGTGGCACATATTGATGGTTAAAATGTTTACAGAAATACATTTTTACAGTCAATATATGAATCCAGCATTATCAGTGAAAAATTCAGTAACACTAACTGACAGGAAATGTTACATTAGAATAACTGAACTGAAAGAGCTAGCTGAAAAACTGAGTTTGGCAGGTGTGGGAGATCTGGCATGTTATCAGATTAAGAGTTTGGGTCCCAAGTTGGCAGCTTTAACTGGCATAGTGGTTAGGTAGTGACTATTCCAGCAAATTGTGTGCTGTGCTAGCTCTAACTGTGGCAGTGGTCAGCAGTGATTTCTGTCTTAGTTGGGCATGTCATCGTATGAGAAGATTTATAAAAGCTAGGAGTAGTTTCTAAGATACTTCTCTGTCCTAAATGTTGCAAATAAAAAAAAAATTTAAGATAACACTTTCAATATCACTAAACGATAATTCAGATGATATTCCTTGCAAAAAATTGTAAATATTGAATAAACAAAAAAAAAAAGATATCAACATGACACAAAACTTCTCAAGAATTTGGATGCAACATAAAAAAAAATGCCAATTTTAACTTCTTTTTGCACATCTTTAACAACATTGTTTGTCTTTATCTTCTACTCTGTTTCTTAACATTAAAACTGCATCTCAAACAAACAGTTCATAGGGAGCTCAAACTTTGAATAATTTGATGACTTTTGTGATTGCAAGCAAGTTGTGGTGGGCAGTCATGAAGAATTTTGCATACGCAGTAAAAGAAAACTATATTATTTTCTTTTTTGTAAATTCTTGATAATTAGCTAAATATATGGCTGAAGTCATGGAAAAAACAATATTAAACTACTGATGAGGTTTGACCAGAAAAAAAATACACGTATTCAAAATACTAATATCAAACACAATTTCAGTATTCTAATCTTGGAACAATATCACTACTATTGGTGCAACTGACAACTCAATTGTTAGACTATTCTCTAAACAGATTTTCTAAAGGCTACACTACCAAAGTTATTATCAGGTACCATTTGGCTTTATTGTCACTCTAAGACAATGGCAACCCCTACTATTTTAGGGACTATGTTAGAATTCTGAATAAAGTTTTACAATGATTCTTGAAAAATAAATGATTGTTCATTATTAAAGTGAGGTCATAATTTTTGACTTGGTACTCTTTATATGTTATGGTTTTTAACGTTAGCTCTAAAATTGTCACTTTTTGCTCATTTATTCACATCAAAACTTCTACTCAATTCTGAGAACATTTGGTTCAAATATAATTGCAATATCTTTATAAAAGGGACACTAATTTCATCTTTTCAATATTTATTATTTTAGTAACAAAATAAATAAATATATAAATAAATAAAAAAACCTAAGGTGCATGCAAATTAATAAAAGTAATTATTAAACATTTATATGCATATTTTTCCTTGATAAATTTACATTTTACAGTGAGCTGGCAGGAAGATTCTACTTCTCCCATTTCATTGCTAGCCTTTACAGTGTATTGTCCAGCATCTTCTTTCTTCACATTTTTAATGACTAAGGTAAAACTCTCCTCATCTGCAAATAAGAATCGGAAACGACCTCCAGTTTCCACCTGTTTCTTTTTGTGTAACCTTTAAAGAAATGAAATATAAAAATAATTAAGGTACAAAATCATTTAGAAACATGTGAAAAATGCTACAGTTTAAAAGAATAATTTTGCACTCTTTAACAATGAATTATCTTATATAAATATTTTACATTTATATTTTTTGATTTTGAAAATGCAAAAACTTTAACAACAATAAAACAACAACACAAATACAATACATACTTAGAGATCGATCAATTATGGCAGGTAAAATGAGATATCAATCTCTGTCCTGAAGCAATTAATTTATCTCTATTTCATTTTAATATGAAAACTGATTCATAATAAAACAAATTCATAAATAAATTTAAAAAAATGATGAAACTGAAATCAATTTTTAATATGAACATCAAAAAGTTTAAGAAAAACAGGAATATGTAAAAAAAAAAGACATTTACACAAAGAGAAAAATTTTACTCTATCCCTTTTCTCTAACTTCCCCCACTGCATTTGCTTATTATTTATTTATTTTTAGTAGCAATTCTATACCTTCTATTTCCATTATATAAGTCTTTAACCATTCTAAACTAATTTTTTATATTTTTTCCATTCTTATATTTATTGGCAATGAACCAGAGATTCTTGGTTCATAAATTATAAAATACCAATATGAAATTTCTTTTTTATCTTGTGGAATAAATAACTTACATTCTCCATTTTGCAGATTACAGGAGGTATCCTTTTACCTTAGGGCGGGGTGGCTCAATCAGTAGCGCACCAGGCTCGTAATCTGCAGTTCCCAGGTTCAAGTCGCAGCTGGGTCCACATTGAGATTTATCTCCACAAAACTCCCCACCCTACCCATGGTCAGCAGGGGACACTGATGGGCTTGGAAAGGCCACCGTCCATTGGATGGGACATTAAGCCATGGCCCCGTGTGCAGGAGAGCCATACCCTGTGCACATTAAAGAACACACTGGATGGCCTTGACAGGAGGCTACCATCTGTGCTCCAGTTTTCCCAAAACAGTATTGTTTTCTACCCAATTTCAGCTTCCTTATTTGAAATAGTGTTCTTAGTAGAGCTAGTAGCCCCTTTGCTGCTAATACATAATCAGTAACATTCATATGCAACTCATCAGATGAAGACCATATATGTTTACAAATAATGTGGTGCTTGAAGTAACCATTATTCTCTAACTATTAAGTTCATTTACCAGTAGGGTAAGTTTTCCATTGCAATTGCAACTACCAGTACCAAAACTTATTACTCCTGCCCAAAGGGAAGAGATATTCTTTAGCATTCAAGTCACCCAGCACAAGAGTAATATCTATCTTTTTGACAGAATTCAAAATATTATGAAGTTGCCTATAAAACCTGACTTTCTCATTCTCATCTAAATCCTCATTGGGAGTATAGCAAACAGTTAACATTCAACTCAGCTTGTTTTAAATTTAGCCATAAGAAATCTTTCATTAATGCATTTATATCCTAAAAAAGCATCTCCGGCATTCGTACTTACAAACACTGTAAATTTTACTACCATAACAAACTTTAGAAAGGGTGAAACATGTAGCCAAATTCAATTTAAGATGCATTTTCCATTTTTCCACACTTCACAAATTCTTAAAAGCTTTTACAGAAATTTCAATTCCTATCTACCCACCTATCCACTCAACTACCTTCCAGACACCCCTTTTGAGTAGTGACAGAGCTCAGTGGCTTTCAATGTGGCACAGTCAATAGGATGCCACAAGTCAATTTGGGACATTTTGGCCCTGCTGCTGCTGCCCCAATCAACTGTGAGTAATGTTATTGTGAAGTGGAAACACCTAGGAGCAGCAATAGTGCAATCGTGACTCAGTAAGCCACTAAAATAATGGAGAGGAACAGCCGAGTGCTGAAGTGGATGATGCAACAAAATTGCCTATTTTTGGTTGCAACTCACCACCAAATTCTAAAATGCCTCTGGAAGCAATGCCAGCAGCATAACAGTTTGTTGCAAGCTGCAGGAAATGGGTTTCCATAGCCAAGTAGCCGCACACAAGTCTAACATCAACAAGATCAACACCAATAGTCAGTTGTAGTGGTGTAAAGCACAGTGCCAGTGAACTCTTGAATAGTGGAACTGCATTCTCTGGAATGATGAATAACACTTCAACATCTGGCAATCCAATGGACAAGTTTGGGCGTGGAGAATATCAGGTGAATTCTACCTGCCTGACAATTATGCCAATTGTGAAGTTTGGCAGAGAAGGCATCATACTCTGGGGCTGTTTTTCATTGTTCAAGCTGGGCCCCTAGTTCCAGTGAACAGGACTCTGAACGCCATGGACTATAATGACATTCTCGACAATTCTGTGCTCCCAGCTGTATGGAAACAGTTTGATGAAGATCCTTTCCTGTACCAACATGACAATGCCCTGTCCACAAAGTAAGGACCATGCAGGAATGGTTTGATGAGATGGGTGTGGAAAAACTTGACTGGCTTGCACAGATCCCCTGCCTGTGAGTCAGGTTGAACCACCCATCAGTGACCAGCCTCACTAATGCTCTTGTGGCAGAATAGCAGGCTATTCCCACAACAACGTACAAAAATCTAGTGTGGTCAACTTCACAGGGTCCTGGTGCTGACCATTTATACCTACTAGACTGGACTTGTTTATGGATTTGAGCTTGATTATTGATCCTGTACTTGCTGCACTGGTGGGCCTCTGTTGAGGGAGAGTCTGCCGCTGTGTTTTCTGGTTGCTTCTGGGTTGCCAGCTCTAAGTGAACAGAGGCATGGGATACCTTATATCAGCTGGTGGATAATCCTAATCAGAGGCCATCGCAGGTACCTGAACCTTACTTAGCTAGTTGGGCATCGTCAAGCCTAAACTGGAGTAATGCGTCTCAGGCAGGCCATGTGGCTCTTGAAAAAGTCCACTTGAAAAGGTGGTGCCTGAAGTTCCTACCAGCATCGGTGACTTCAGCCTTTAGCAGAGGAGGAACGGGTCTTTGCTCCATGCCTGCGATCAGAGGGCTGTTTGATATTGTTGGCCCTACCAATCTCAATAAACCTAATTTCTTTAAAAATCCTACTAATCATTTTCTCTCTGCAGGAATGTGGAACGTGAGGACATTACATAGAGATTATTCTCTTGATGTCCCCATGCAGGAATTCCAGCCCTATAACCTAGATATTCTATGCTTGCAAGAGACCAGATGGACAGGTAAAGGTGAGATACTTAAAAATAATTTCAAATTTCTCTTTACAGGGAGGGAGGATGGAAAGCATCACCAAGGTGTGGGCTGCTGCTCAGCAGACATGCTAGTGATGCTCTTCTAGGATATGAGTGCATTAATGAAAGGTTTCTTACAGCAAAATTTCAGACAAGCATTAAAGACTTGAATGTTATCTGCTGTTATGCCCCCACTGAGGATTCTGATGAGGATGAGAAGGATAGGTTTTACGGACAACTTCAGGATATTTTGAATTCTGTCAAGGAAGGAGATATTACCCTTGTTCTTGGTGACTTCAATGCCAAAGTTGGTACTGACTCTGATCTTTGGGGAGGGGTGATAGGCCCTTTTGGTATTGGTAGCTGCAATGGCAATGGGCAACGTCTCCTACAGGTAAGTAAACTCAATGGTTTCAGAATAACTAACACATATTACAAACACCGCGACATACATAAATACACATGGGTTTCACCTGATGGGCTGCATAGGAATATGATTGATTATATATTAATTAACAGCAAATGGGCTAGTTCTGTTAGAAATACCATGGCATATAGGGGAGCTGAAATTGGATCTGACCATTACCTTGTTAAAAGTGTCTTGCAACTTAAACTTAAAAAGTGTTGTGCTAAGGTTAAAAAATTTACCTTTAATACTGAAGCTCTGAAAGACCCAGTTATAGCTAAAGCTTACCATGATAGGTTACTTAGTCATTATGACAGTCATGGTTTGCTTAATACTGAAGTTGAGGAAGAATGGGGCCATTTTAAACAGGCTTTTTTGGAAACTAACAGTACTCTTTTAGGAAAAAAGGAGCAGAGGAAACAGAATTATTTAAGTGATAAGGCAATTGAGTTTTTTTCAGAAAGAAGGAACTGCAGGAATGTCCTTAATCAGTACCCTACTAGTCCTAATAGAAAAGATTACAGAGATCTTAATAAACGTGTAAAGGATCAGTTAGCTACTGATAAAAATCTTTGGCTTGTTAGCTTGGCTGACAAAGCTGAGGAAGCAGTTAGGCAGCACAACAGCAGAGAGCTGTACCAGATAGTTAATGTTTTATGTGGTAGAAAAGGGACAGGCATACAGGGATTGAAGGATAAACAAGGTAAGGTTATAGAAGGTGAGGATTCTGTCATGGCTAGGTGGGCTGAGCATTTCAGTAATGTTCTAAACAATGTGGTTAGTTCTGCTCCCATTGTTTGTAATGATGATAGATGCATTGGTGGCTTTAATGTTGGCCCTATAAACAATCTGAAGTTAGTTTGGCTATCTCTAAACTTAAACTTCATAAATCCCCAGGGGTAGATGAATTTACTACAGAAATGCTCAGAGCTGGGAATGTTTTGGTTACCACTTGGATGACTGAAATTTTGAACAACTTTTATGATAAAGGCATGGTTCCTAAAGATTTTACCAGAGCTATTATTATCCCTATTTTCAAAAAAGGTGATCGCAGTTCTTGTGATAATTATAGGGGTATCAGCCTACTCTCTGTTCCAGGTAAAGTTCTTTCCATGATTGTGCTTAATAGAATTAAGAATCTGGTTGACAGGCAATTGCGTGATGAGCAATGTGGATTCAGAAGTGGTAGGGGATGTGAGGATCAGATATTTTCACTTAGGCAGATTCTTGAGAAACGTTTAGAGTTTCAGAAACCTTTGGTTGCTAGCTTTGTTGATTTCAAAAAGGCTTTCGACTCTGTTGATCGTCATAATTTGTGGTTGATTATGTAATCATATGGTATACCAGACAAGTTAGTTAACATAATGAAAGCTCTCTATAATAACACTGAGTCATGTGTGAGAGTTGGTAAGTCTTGTAGCAATTGGTTTAGCATTACGTCTGGTGTTCGACAAGGGTGCATTTTGTCTCCTTTTCTCTTTAATTAGGTTGTTGATTATGTTATGCGAAATTCACTTCGAGGGAAAGTTTTTGGCCTTAAATGGGCTGGAGATATGAAAATTTCTGATTTAGATTATGCTGATGATTTAGCCCTTTTGGCAAATGATGTTGATGAGATGAACTCTTTCATTCGAGCTGTTGATGAGACTGGTAGTAGAGTAGGTTTGGTTATAAACAGAGAGAAAACTAAAGTGATGAAAATTGGTCAGGCAGGTTGTGATTCAGTTAATCTGAATGGTTGCAGTCTTGAGCAGGTGTCACAGTTTAATTACCTTGGGAGCTATGTAACTGATACTGGTGATGTGCGGCATGAGATTAACAGACGAATAGTTATTGCTGCCGGGACTTTTAAGAATCTATGGAGATTATGGAGAAATAGGCGTATACACCTAAAGACTAAAATTAGACTGTATAATAGTTTGGTTCTTTCTAGGGTTAGTTATGGTAGTGAAACTTGGACGCTGTGTAAACATGATAACAGGAAACTAGATGCTTTTGATTCTAGATGCTTATGCAGTATCTTGGGCATTAGGTGGTTTAACTTTGTAACTAATGATGAGGTTAGGCAAAGGTGTCTGCAACCACCTTTAAGCAGCATATTGTGCAGAGAGAGACTCCGCTGGTTTGGCCATGTTGCTCGTATGGATAATTATAGATTAGCGAATAGGGTTATGAACAATGTGCCTAGAGGCCTCAGAAGGAGGGGGAGACCTAGGATGCGGTGGGCAGACGATGTCAAACAGGACCTTGTTAGAACTGGTGTGCAGTGGCCGGATGCAGCAGATGTAGCTCAGGACAGATATGCTTGGAGAATTAAACTGCTTGGTCTGGTTGGACCTCCATAGCCCATGGCTGCTTGAGGATGATGATGATGATGATGATGATTACCAGGAGATTGTGGATGAGCAAGTATCTGGATACTTTTGATCACATAGTGTATCTACCTACATAATTCTCAAGCAGTCATGAGCTATGGAGATCCAACTAACATGATAGCTGTATAAAGAAAACGGTTAGCAAATTTTTTAAAGAAGCTAGGTTTATTGAGAGAGCTAAGCCAATAACTAATAGCTGTCTAATCACAGGAGTGGGACAAAGAACCATACCCCATCTATGAGAAGTTGGAGCCACCATATTGATAAGAACTCAGCAACTAATTTCTCTCTTTACTATCAGAATCCAATCGACTCTTTTGAGCAGCAGTAAGCTAGTGTCTGAGACACATTACTCCAGTAAAGACTGTCAATGCTGGAACTAGTTTCACAAATAACCCTTTAAATCATAAGTTTCAGGTAATAATGGCTTCTGATCAGGATCATTTGCCATCTGATATAAAGTATTCTGTGTATCTATTCGGTTGGGGTTGGCAACTCACAAACAAGTGGAAAAAACAGTAGTAGATTCTCCTTCAACAGAAGCCCACTAGTGCAAAATGCTGATAAACCAAAAACAAAATCATAGTCAATAAAAATCTCATTGTTATAATGGCCTCAGCAGAGTCGAGGAAATGGAAAATGTAGCCATACCAATCCATATCAGTAGGCCAAACTGATCTCACAACCCTTCCATTTCTCTTCAGAGGAGAGAATATCTCCTTGAAAGGTACTAAGAGCCTGCACCACAAGAAGGTAGTGTCAGACTTTGGATGCTATGCCTATCCAGTTCTATGTATCATCACAGAGGAATAGTGCACAACTCTCCTTCCAGTTATGGCTAGATTTGAAACTCTTAAAACTTTAGATGCAACTAACAGTATATAACATGTATCAAAAATGTAAACCAATAGTGTTTAATGAGATGTTTAACAAAATGTTTTAAAATAATACATATTATTCGATTATTATTATTATTATTATTATTATTATTATTATTATTATTATTATTATTATATACAGTGGTATACCCAGAAAATTCTATTGGGAGGAAGGTAGTTAACATGCCTTAGTTTCTGATTTCAGATATTACTTTGATTATGAAATATAAAAATGCTAATTATAATTTTTCTAATTTTCATGAAATAAATTCATTTTTGAAGATGTCTAAAATGCTTAAAATGTGTTTTTTTTTAAATGAGACTCATCTTTATCTATCTCGTATTGCTTTTCACTTGTCATTTGCAAAAACAGTTGCACCATCATATCTTTTAAACTCGACACCATCATTGGCTAATCCCACTCACTCATGGTAAAACCTTTTTTTTTTCCAGCTTATTTCATGAGTTCCATGTCTACAGGACATATCCTGTGTTTCTTTCCTACTGAATATCTTTTTACTTTTATCCAATAGCAATATACTATAAGAAAGTCCAAACTATAACTTGCAATTTTTTATATGCCTGCTTGAATTGAGATGGATAAGACCAAAACCAGACTTGACAATGCTGTTGAATAAGGAATGATGAAAATAATAACTTAATAACAGATATGAATGGTATAGAGACTATCAGCTTGTGATTTGTTATCTATTGGGAGAGTTTAATGTGTGTGATTAAATAATTTGGCATAACAAATAATTACAATTAATCTAATTTACAATGGCAAAAAGCAACAGAAACCCTTCAAGAGAGAAAAAAAAAATACAGATAACTAAGAATTATATTTCAGAAAATTATACATTTAAAAATAAAGGGAGAACAGTTATTTTTTTAAACTGAAAATGCAATGACATGCAAAAGGACCAACCATGTGACCTTAGGTTTTGGATAACCAGTTATTTTAAGTTCAAGCATTGCAGAACCTCCTTCACTTGCTTCTACATCTGTTAGTTGAGCTTTTATTGAGGGAGCTTCAACCTGGCGAATCACACCTATAAGAAATTAAAGGGCTATATGCTTTCAAATGCCATCAAAACAATGCATAAAATTTTATAATAAACATTTATTGCAAACTTCAATTACATATAATCAATGCATCTAAATTTTTTCAGAAAGATGCTCTAAGAGCAGTGAAAAAGAACAGAAAAAATTGGCAAAATAACAACTAAGGTAGTACTGACACTAAGAAAATTAGGAAACTTGACAGGATTAAAAAACCTTGAGATTCCTTAGATATAAAATATGTGTTCAAAAGTATACTAAAGTAATAGAGGAAACAGAAAAATATTACTACATCTAGTCAAAGAATATGTACAAATTTCATTGAATTGTTTTGGGTTGTTTTACCTCTGAGTGGCACTTTTTTGCACACAATGGGCTAAATGGCCAGGTCACAAGGACCCCAAGGGCTCAGAGAAGGCTGGAAGAGAGGATCAACTGGAACAGCTGTTGGGAGACAGATGGTAGCCTCCCTCAAGACCATCCAGTGTTTCTTTAATGTGCACAGTGTATGGCTCTCTCGCACAAGGGGCCACAGCTTAACATCCCATCTGACTGATGACGGCCTTTCCAAGCCCATTGGTGTCCCAAACTGACCTTGAGCAGGGTGGGGAGTTTTGTGGAGATAAATCTCAATGGTGGCCCAGCTGGGACTTGAACCTGGGAAGTGAAGATTATGAGCTTGCCACACTACTGACTGAGCCACTCCCGCCCCACACAAATTTCATAATAAATCACTTGGCATTATGTACTACTCCTTCTTACTATTTACTGTTTCTAATAAATACTGATGTTCTAGAAAATAATAACTTTAACCCTTCCAGGGTCCCACCTGAAAAACTGGTTTATATCCAGTGGCCCAGCTATTTTTTTGCTATAATCAGCCAAAAAAATTCAATTTAGAACTTTTCTCATATAATTATTGAAATGAATTATGGCATATGTTAAATTAATCAGCATTTAATTCTGGATTTTCAGAAAATATATTTTAAAAAAAAGATGACATTTTAATAGTGCATGTTATGAAACAAAAATATGCATCTGGCAATATGAATAAAAATTTATTTAAAAGAAAACTTAGACAGAAATGATTTTAATGCACATGAATAGAAAGGCTAGTTATTTCTGAATAACACAAAAAACAATTTTTGACTTAAAACCAAAAAATTACTCCCCTTTTTGTAATTTTTCTCGGTACTATACTTTGAGAAAAGTCCAGGTTTTTTCCCAACTGTGCTGAGTCAATTAAACAAGTCAACTTTAGAATTATTTTAAAAAATAACCAATAAACAAAAATAAGTCATATTATGTACCAAATTGAATAACTTAATTCTGAATTTTATGAAAATAAAAAAATTGAAACAAATTTACAAACATATTAACTTTAATAAGTTTTTAAAGCTTAATTTTGAAAAACCTGAAGAATAAAAACAAATTATATACTAATCAAATCAAAATTTCTACCCAAATACTATAATATTAACCTGAAACATGATTCTTTTTTTTTTCTTTTATGATTCTTTTCAGCAAGGTATATTTCAAAATATGGGCCAGTGTTATACAAGGTGACATGGACTGCTCACATTAATTGGATTTTCTGTCCTGTTTATGAAATGGAGCAACACTTTCTTGGCTGCTTTTTTCACTAAACTACTTTATGAATTGTTTTTTCCTTTGGGTGTTGAATTTTGGGGATCTAGGCTAAGTGCCAAAAAGTTAGTGTACTAAAGCAAAAAAAAATCATCTGTATTGTCAGAGTGCACAGCCAAGATTGAAGGGAGGAGGAAAAAATCTTTTAAAACCATTCAATATAAATTTAAAAACTCGTAACTTTTTTTAATTTGCTGGGGGTTGAGGGAGGATGCCTGTGTTTGGAGGCTGAAAACACTTGCCAAAATTGCCCTCCCACATGAGGCTGATTTCTGTGTCAAGGAAGTCCTTTTTACTTCTGTATCCAAGACCTCATTCATTTTCAGGAAATGATACAAGATCAAAAAAATTTTATTTGAAAATGAAGAAATAATAAAAGAAAAATTAACATATAACCTAATGCAATGTTAAATAAAATATCAGGAACAACTTGTAAGCTGACTATCTGATGTAGGATAGCTCCAAAAGATTGATAATAATCTATTATAGATCAAAGGACCAACAGATCAACAATTTATGGAAATAAATCTACAGAAATGAAAACTAAGGTTTAATTATAAAAAAAAAATACTAACTGTATGAAGGGAGATGATATCCAGTGTGTGGGGAGAAAGTATTTGGACTTAACCATGTAAACAACTACCATGCAGCCATTTAGCAGATGGCTCTTGACACTCTTATATGTGTGAGCAAACAATTAGTAACAACTGCAACTTCCTCTCCTGTGACATAATTCACTGCAGTCACCAGTCTTGAAGATGCTCCAGCTATGAAGGCTCTTATTTTAGTTATAGTTTCGATTTGAGAAGTGGGAATGGCACGTAGAATGCTGGGATAAATGATAAAAATAAATCTAGGAATACTAAAGGAAGTTGTGGTGGTTCACCCATTCACTTTTACATTTCCTTAACCAGTTTTATTTTATTTACATTATAATTATTATTTTGGGGTTTTCTTTGAATCATCATTCTCCCCACCCATCCATTAGGAGAGTTGCAGATTGATGCCTTTTTAGATTCGGTGTCTGTTGATTGACAGAGGCTAAATGCATGAGCAAGGACATCTCCACTTGTCATCTTCAGAGCCCAATCACCCTATGCCAATGTGTCTTCCCCACATGATGTTGCACATGTCAGTTTGTGAGCAAGAGTATTGGCTAAGTGATGTTAGATCATGGAGTTAGTTTTGTGAAGTTAGAAAGGATTGGAGTTAGTTGTCGTGAGTAGGTTGGGTTGTTTTACCTCTGAGTGGCACTTTTTTTGTACAGAATGGGCTAAATAGCCAGGTCACAAGGACCCCAAGGGCTCAGAGAAAGTTGGGGGAGGGAACTCACTGGATCAGCTGTTGGGAGACAGATGGTAGCCTCAAGGCCATCAAGCATATTCTTTAACATGCACAGGGTATGGCTCTCCCGCACTCAGGGCCATTGCTTAACATCCTATCTGACAGATGGCGGCCTTTCCAAGCCCATCCGTGTCTCCTACTGGCCATTTTGTGAGGAGGTGATAGTTTGTTGAAGGTGTGGAGAAGAGTCACTTGTCATCACAGTTTTTGCTTTTTGGTGCAACGTGTTTATTGGTGAGTCTAAAATTCAATAAACATTTATTTTATTTTATGAAATTTGTATTTTGACTTTCTTATTTTTTTCTCTTGAGCAGAGTTTTGTTTTAGAAATATTAATTATGGACAATCTAACTTTAAGTTCTTTTTTTCATCTAATGCTATTATACAGAGAACCCTAGTTTAATTTCTTGGCAATATTAATTGCCTGGCACCTATTCAAAAAATAAAAATATAAGCTATCCGGCAAAGTAAGGTTTAACATACTTTGGAGTATTATAGAGTTTAAGGTAGAAAAGAGTGTAAAAAGGGGGGAAAAACTGACGTATGTACTTGATAATTACTTCCAAAATCTTCTGTTTTCAAAAATAGTAGTTTTTTGCTAATTTTCAGGAGATTTTCAAAACTTTAAAGAAATATTTGTTGATAATAGTTTGAATCAAACTTGTGAGCTTAAATCAGGGGGTTGCTTCAGCATTGAGTAACATTAACAAACAAATCTGCAATACCATAAAATCACTTCTAAGAAATGGCAATCCAATGGCTTTAACAAATTATTTATATCATAGTTTAATAAAATATGCATGAAATGGAAAAAAATATATTATTTTTGAAGCATTAATAATGTATTTTTGTAAGATATACACCGAAGAGCCAAAACATTATGACCAGCGCATCTTTATGCAAATTGAAGCAATTGCAGGTAAACAACACCGCATGTGAAAGTCATGAAACGGTATAAGTAACACTTGATACTGAGCTGTTAATCAGTGTTATTCTTGTTCTTCAGATGGGAAAGGCAGCAGACTTAAATGAGTTTGACAAAGGCCAAATTGTAATGGCAGGCAGCTGGGTCAGAGCATTTCCGAGATGACAAGGTTTGTGGGGTGCTCACGGTCAGCCACGGTTAGTACCTTCAAAAAGTGGTCCAAGGAGGGAAAAACCACGAACCGCTGGCAAGGTGTGGGCTAACCATGACTCATCGATGCTACAGGTGAGTGAAGACTATCCTGTATGGTATAAGCTAACAGAAGAGATATTGTGGCACAACTCGCCCATAATATGAATGCTGGAGACAGGAGTAATGTGTCACAACACACAGTACATTGAACACTGCTGAAAATGGAGCTGCGTAGCCGCAGGCAGCTCTGAGTGCCCATGCTGACCTCAGTTCACCATTGAAAGTGTCTATAATGGGCATGTGAGTTTGATGAATTTTATTTTCTGTTGCACCATATGGACAGCCAGGTACATGTGCGTTGTTTACCTGGGGAAGTGTTGGCACCAGAATGCACCGTGAGATGAAAACAAGCCAGTGGAGGAAGTGTAATGCTTTGGGCAATGTTCTTCTGGGAAACCCTTGGTCCAGTTATTCAAGTGCAGGAAACAATGATGTTTGCCACCTACCTAAACATCATTACAAACAAAGTACATCCTTTCATGGCAACAGTATAGTACCTCTAGTAGTGCCTTCTTTCAGCAGTATAATGTGCCATGCCACTGCCCAGATTGTTAGAGAATGGTTCGCAGAACATGAGGAAGACTTCCAGGTATTGCCCTGGCTTCCAAATTCCTCAGATATCAATCCAATTGAGCATCTATGGTTTGTGTTGGAAACAGCATATCTTATCTGTGGCAGCTCAACCACGTAACTTACAAGAGTTAAAGGATCTGCTGGTAATGTGTTGGTACCAGATACCACAAGACACTTTAGAAATCTTGTAGCATCCATGCCTCGCCGGGTAAGAGCTGTTTTGGTGGCATGTGGAGGGACCAACATCATATTAGGCAGGTGGTCATAATGCTTTGGCTCTTCAGTGTATAACTAAAAAAATTTTCGAATGATATTTTTCATTTTTGAAAATTTGAAGTTTTTTTATTGTATTATAAACAAACATAGATGTCTTTGGCCTCTCATTTCAGATTCTATCAACATCTATATTCATCTTGGTCCCCGGAAGGGTTAAGCAATTACAGCAGGTAACATTTCAGAATACATCTGTGTAGAGATTATATATCTCTCTAATGTCAGATATCAGCAGAATTAGCTTTGCTTCAATAACAATTTTCTACATCAACTTCTCAGTCTCCAAATTGTGACTTGATTTTATACAAAGCTATAGAAATGAAAGCATAACTGAAATGTTTCCCTATGGACAATACAGGCCTCTTACAACTGAAAGAATACTACTCAGCAAATGGGAACATTTTATTAATCAAAAACTAGTCAATGTATTGGGTTGGGAAAAAAAAGTAACATCTGTTTCAAGCCCTATGGTGGAATAAAACCCTTAAACTTTTTTTTGAGCCTGAGTTAAGATTATCTAGGCAATAGTAATTTTGCCTAGATACATACACCATAGGTGATAGTACAGTTTTATGGCTCTAAGCAACAATTTAATTTTGTGATCCTAAAGATTACAAAAATTTCATAGGAGAAGAGCTATAGTATTCATTTCACTATTTTCCCAGTTGAAATGTTTGGCAATATTTAAACATAAATGACAATCACAGAGTTAACTGTTGACTTTTTAATGTCTATAAATAAATAAATGTTTGGTGAGCAGTTTCAACAGTTATTTGATACTAGGATAAATTATTTAAGGTATAACTGTTAAACTTAATAAAAATTATTAGTATTTATTATAATAATAATGAAACTATTAAAATTAGCCTTCAGTGTTCAAATGCTGCAGCTCAAGATAGATGTGTTTGAAGGACTAAATTGCAGTTTGGTTGAATCTCCACATAAGAATTGTGTATATATGTCAAGAAAAATAATATTTGATTCTTTTACAATTTAACAATATTTAAATAATTAATATTGAATATTACAATTGACAACTTACAGGTCTTTAATAGACTCAGAGCTTAATCATAATGCATTCCTGGGCTAGGTATCTGTGATAAAGAATATATTTTTGAGGGTTTAAATGAGGAAAAATATGACAATATCTATGATTATAGTAACTAGGAATTTATATTACTTTAAGCTTTGTTGCCATATTTTATTATAAATAATTACCTTGAACTGTAAGCTCTGCACTACAAGCAATTTTACTTCCTGTGCTTGTGCTTGCAACACATGTATACAATCCTGCATCATCAGGTGTTACATGTTGAAACAGCAATGCCAAACTGTCTTCTTGTTCATTGAACATAACTTGAAATCGTTCACTAGCTTCAAAGTCCTGGCCATTTTTAAACCTGAAATGAACATCATATATCAAAATTAAATTTCATCTACCATGAATTTGAATGATTACTGAAAAAAACTATATACTGGCAGCATAATTACAATTATCCTTATCAAATATCAACTTGTTATGCAGCACTTAATCTTAAAAATATATACACCCATCCCTCAATTTACATGACAGATAGGTGTAACCACAGTGTAAACTGAAGTCTTGCAGACATACCAGAAAATTTTTCTCCCCCCCCCCCCCCCAAGAAATGTCTTTGGGTGGGGGTGTTCTGAAAATCCATTAGCTTTTAATTATTGAAATTTTATATTCAGATTTCATATTACTACCTTTATATTAAAATTTTTAATAATTAAATTTTTAGAACTAACAAATAGGTGGACTGGCACTTTTTCAGGGACAAAGATATAGCAGGGGGCTGGGCTTATTTACTACTTGAAAACGGCTTTTCCCCAATTCCATAAAACTTGTGCAAAATAAGAAGGGGAGGACTGCCAGATCAGTGTGACCTACTGATCTGGACAACTATGGCTACTTTTGAACTGTCTACAAACGAAGGAAGTTGTCTAGTTACAGAATTCACCTTGATAGCAAAAAAGTATAACACTCAGAATGCAGACTTGTGGTACCCTTTGTTCTTGAGGATAAGGCCATGACAGAGTGTTATCAACATGGACTCAAAAAGAACACATAGAAAGAAACTGGTATGTTACCTTGCAAAAGAAAGGCATGGAAGCCACAAGGAATGTCAAATCATCTATGCTTTTCCTACGTCAAAAGAAATGGACACCAGGTGTTCTCTTTTTAAACAATGATGAAAATATCCATTGAAACATTGAGATAAAATGTCAGAAATATAAAACTTACAAATGGTACTTGTGGTACCCTTTGTTCTTGAGGATAAGGCCATGACAGAGTGTTATCAACATGGACTCAAAAAAGAACAAATAGAAAGAAACTGATATGTGACCTTGTAAGTGAAAGGCATGGAAGCCACAAAGAATGTCAAATCGTCTATGCTTTTCCTACGTCAAAAGAAATGGACACCAGGTGTTCTCTTTTTAAACAATGATGAAAATATCCATTGAAACATTGAGATAAAATGTCAGAAATATAAAACTTACAAAGGGTACTTGTGGTACCTTTTGTTCTTGAGGATAAGGCCATGACAGAGTGTTATCAACATGGACTCAAAAAAGAACAAATAGAAAGAAACTGGTATGTGACCTTGTAAGCGAAAGGCATGGAAGCCACAAAGAATGTCAAATCGTCTATGCTTTTCCTACGTCAAAATAAATGGACACCAGGTGTTCTCTTTTTAAACAATGATGAAAATATCCATTGAAACATTGAGATAAAATGTCAGAAATATAAAAGAACATTGTGCATGTAAAAGAATAAAATATATTACAGAGAGACTTTCATCAGTTACTAATCAGGTATCAAATAGATCATCCCCTGCCAAAATGTAATTAAATAAAATGTATATGTATTTCTAGATGCTTACATAGTATCTTGGGCATTAGGTGGTTTGATTTTGTTAATTATGTGGTTAAGCAAAGGAGTCAGCAACCAACTTTGAACAACACATTGTACAGAGAGAGACTGTTGGTTTGTACGTGTTACCCATATGAATAAGTTTACGAACAGTGAGCCTAAATGCTTCAGAAAAAAGGGGAGACCTAGGATGCAATGGGAAAATAAATGTCAAGCAGGGTCTTGTTAGAATTTACCTACAGTGGCCTAACAAAAGCTGCAACTCAGGATGAACATGTTTGGTTCAGGTTTGCCATGAGTAATAATTCTTCATTTGGACTTTGAGCTGCAGCTTGGGAATTCCATCATTCCCGTTTTGGTAGAGACCAAGTTTCACAGTCTCATCTTCTACCAGAAATTGACCTTTTCTCCTAAAGTACATCTCTGGTTTAAGTGAATTGAACATCATTAAAGTCCTCCTCTGGGGAATAAGACCAATTTTCTTTATTCATATTGTACTATGCACTTGTCAGGCTAAAACTGGACTATGGATCCAAGGTATAAAATTCTTCTCAAGATGTGGGAGGGTGTGTAACCCTCTCCACCATCAAGGTTTCTATCTATGCACAGGGTACCTTCACAGCTCACTGGTCTAAAGTCTTTATGTTAAAAAGCCAATGGACTTTTATCTATTTACTGTCAGCAGTTGTCCCTGAAATATGCATCTAAATTTTAATTCCAGAGCCATCCCACTTGGGACTGCATTTTCCGTTCAAACTGGGAAATGTTACTACTAATTGCACAACTGCCATTCGTCCTTTTTGGTTTTAATGTCCAGGCCCAGACCTAGAAAAAAGTAGGGGATGGGGGGCAAGCAACTGTTTGGATTGGATTGTTTTACCTCTGAGCTGCACTTTTTTGCACACCATGGGCTAAATGGCCAGGTCACATGGACCCTGAAGGCTCAGAGAAGGTTGGGGGAGGGGACCCACTGGAACAGCTGTTGGGAGACAGATGGTAGCCTCCCGTCAATGCCATCCAGCGTGTTCTTTAACGCGCACAGGGTATGGCTCTCCCGCACACGGGACCACGGCTTAACGTCCCATCTGACGGATGGCAGCCTTTACAAGCCCATCGGTGTCCCCTACTGACCGTGGGCGGGGCGGGGGAACTTTGCGGTGATAAATCTTAATGCTGACCCAGCTGGGACTCGAACCTGGGAACTACAGATTACGAGCCTGGCACGCTACCGACTGAGCCACCCCCGCCCCAGGCAAGCAACTGAGAAGGTAAAGGGTGGCAAGAGACTGGATTTCTATTACAATGCAACATTTCCCCCTTCTTTTTAGTTTTCTTTTTTTTATTTCTTGACCATATGTGACCAAGCATCATCATAGTGCGGCTTTAAATTGACTTGCTTAGCTTGCTACAGGCTTTGATCTCGATGAGACCTGTCTCACTCCATTTTTACTAAGATCTGCCTGTAGCTCCACTGTCTGGTAGCCAGCTCTTCCATCCATTTCTAGGTGCTGGGACATGTTGTCATCAGGGGCAATGACTTGGCAGATGCTGCTGTCAAGATTAATTGGCAAATCAACAGAACAGTTGGATAACAACTTTGGGGTGAAGGTTGGCTGATAATCTGCTGTTCCCAGGTTTGGGTCCTGCCTTTTCAAGCACTGAGACTTACCTCCACTAACCACCCACCTTGCCTTTTGGAGAAAAGGAGTACTGATGGGCTTGGAAAGGCTGCTGCCTGTTAGATGGGACATAAAGCTATGCTTCTGTGTGCAGGAGAGCTATATTGTGTGCTGCACATTAAAGAAAACACTTGATGGGTGGCTTCCATCTGTCTTTTAACATCTGTATAGTATGTACCCTTTACCCACCCTTCTCTAAGCCCTTAGGGTCCATATTACCTGGTATTTAGCCCCTTGTGGGCAAAAAGTGACACTTGGAGGTAAAGCAACCAAATGAATTAACAAGCTTGAGACAAAGCATATTGCGGAACCATGGTACAGTACCCATGCAGCCCTGGTGCTTGATCAGTGTCTCCTTGTTGGGCTCTATATTGGATGGGAACTGAATCACTAATTACAAACATGGAGTTGAAACTTTCTTTCTTCAGCCTCAAGCAATAAAAGGGTATACCATGAAGGTCATTTGATATCTTCCTCTTCATCATCACCTTTGTCTGTTTCTGCTGTCCCACAATTCCTGATCATCCATTGTACATATAATATATATACACAGTTGTATCAGAATAATATGACCACCTACCATAGTATATGTATGGTAGGTGGTCATATTATTCTGATATGATTGTGTGTGTATATATACAAAAATATATAACGACTGTATATATATATATATCCTGTGTATATATGGACATTCAAATGGTCTCACTTTTTCATAAGCAAAGGTTGAAAAATCTTGCAAGAGTTCTGAAATCAGTCAAGTGCCTGAGAATCAGTGACACTTAAAACATCTAGAGCTGCTCCTTAAGGTGGCAGCAAATGCTGTGGTGCCATCACCATGATGCCCCACAAACATATTAATTCATCCTGGGTGTTATCTCCAAGTAGGGTCTTCTCAAGGTTTCTGAGAAGGAAATCCTCTTGGACTCTATCCAAGAAATAATAACAGTCCAAGTTTTGCAGCACTGTGGTGCTAAGTGAATGCCACTCAGATACAAATAATTTCAACACACCATATTTGCCATCAAGGCAGGATACCTTCACTGCAAGGTACAGCTATATATACCACACCTTCTGCATTGTTTTTAATGCCAGAAATATGGCCATGCACACACAGCTTGCTGAGACAAACCCACCGTGCTCTTTGTGGCAGCCAGTATCACCTTGATCCTGAATGCAAAGCAGATAATGCAAGCTGTGACCATCCAGCATTCTCCTGACTCTCCCAAGTAGCAGGAGGAAAAGGAGGTACAATGCCTCAAAATCATAAACATTCTTATCCTGAGATGAGAAAATTCACTGCACCGCCTGTACTTCCTGGCAAGATATTCTATGCCAGTGCCATCACTGGAAAGCCTATCATTTCAATGACTTCAGTGGTGGTGTGGACCGACATCAGTGTACCACCAACAGAATCTTTCTCACCTGCAATGAAGCATCTTCTTAGGCAGCCAAACCTGAAGATGCCAACTTCGATATCAATGCTGGTTTCTATTCGTGCTTTGGGAACTTCCACTTCCACCACTGGAAGGCCCCTCCTTCTCAACTGCAGACAGCCATACCTTCCAAACTAAGGGACCCTCAACAGGGCCAAAGAAACAGACACTACCTCTTCAGATGGTAGTCTCTGATCATGTGCCTTGGATGATTCTAAGGATATGGATATAGGCTGCCTTCTATTCATAAAACATCTGCAACTGTGAAACTAAATGGAAAATCATTGTCCTCCAACTCCTCTAAGACCTGAGATGGCCACACTCCTAGAATGGAATTTTTATGGATTCCAAAGGGATCTTGACATTGAGGTCCTCCATCGGGAGGAACGTGAGCCCATCTGCATATGCCTGCAGGAGACATTTGCAGACAGTCACTGATCCCATGATCCAGCAATTTTTATTGATTAGCTAGAGAGATGGTCCAGCTAGTGAGAGTGTTGCCATCCTTGTGAGCCAACATCCTCCATTCCAAGTTGTAGGCCACTATTTGGGGGCAATATTGACACCAAAGGGAGGTGGGGTCCTTGAGCAATTGTTTCTGGAGCCCTTGTTCTCTCTGCTAAATACTTTTGTTAGTATACAATTCCACTCCACAAACTACTTTTGCTGACATTGAACTTTCCATCTGCTCCTCCTCGATTCTTCCACTATTTAAAGGAATGCTGAGGATAACTCATATAGAAGCCATCACCTCCTCATGGTATATAACATCTCCTGCAGATAAGGGGCCCTTGCAATCCGTGTGTCACAGTGGAGGATTTATCAGCCCAACTGGAGTGGTTTTCAACTCTTCAAGTTCAATCAACATTCAGTCAGCTAAGTGCCAATCAATGTTGCAGTGGAAAAGGTGACAAACTATATTGTCCAAGCAGCTGCCTGTACTAATCTTGAAATTGTGAGTTCCCTGAACTTCCAGAACTGTAGTGGAATGCTGTCTGCAACACAGCTTTAAGGCTAAGAACAAGGCTTGGGAATGTTTCAGATATATCCAACATACTCCAACCTTGAAGCTTTCAATTGCTCTGTCCATTCAGTGCCAGAAGGTATTTTGGATCAAATATACTGGGTGCTTATAAGTTTCCTTATTGACAAATGGAGATAGTGTGGCAAAAATTGTAGGTAGCTTAATGAGAACAAGTGTAAATGATTTGGTGAAGTGGTGAAGAAAAAATAGTCCTGTGACCACCATGGGGAAAATGGGTGCTGCAAACACAAAAAAAAAAGGCACAGGTGAGAAAGCAGTGTTTATTAGTTTCATGCATATCTATTACAGAAACTGCTCAGTATGCTCTCCATTGGTGCAGAGGATATACCAGAAATGAAGGACTGCTTGGGCCACAGTTGTTTGGAGCATGTTGCTGTGGCTGTTGTTCACTTCCCATGTATGCTGCCCTTCAGATCACCAAGCTACTGCACACCACCATGATAAATCCAGTCCCTGAGAAAACCTCAGAGCCAGAAATCACAAGGATTCAGGTCTGGTGAATTTGATGGTGAAGCCTGAGGAAAGTATCAAGAAACTAAGTACTCATTGGTAAACATTGTACGCAGCAATTGCTTTACCTGCCGACTAACGTGGGGGTTCACAATCTTGCATGAACACTGTGGTGCCCAGACACTACCATCCTTGAATGGAAGGAGGCACATAATGCTGGAGAAGAGCACAGTAACAGGCACCTGTTACATACACAGCACTGGACCATAAGGCATAGCTTTTTCAAAGAACAGCACAAATGAAGTCTACACTGAAGCACACCACACTGTCAGGTACATGGCCCGGAGAAGCCTTTCACGCATAGCAGACAGAGGTGAAGGCCCTCCATACACAACAGATCTGTGTATTGATGGCACCAGTGAGGGTTGTTGTTTGGATTGTCTACCTCTAAATGGCACTTTTTTGCCCACAATGGGCTAAATGGCCAGGTCACAAGGGCTCAGAGAAGGTTGGAGGGGGGGGGGCATTGGATAGCTGTTAAGAGACAAATGGTATCCTTCCATCAAGCATGTTCTTCAACTTGCAGAGGTTATGGCTCTCCCATACATGGAGCCACAGCTTAAAGTCTCATCTGATAGATGATGGCCTTTTCAAGCCCATTGGTGTCCCCTACTGTCTGAAGACAGGAAGTTTTATCGAGATAAATTTCAACGCTGGCCCAGGTAGGGCTCAAACCTGGAAATTGCAGCACCAGTGAAGGTGAAGTGTACCTTGTCGCTCCACAGGACCAACTGCAGCAGAAATTGGAGTGAAGGTGTGGTGTTGTGGGTCATGTGGTAGAAGTTCCTGCACCATACAGATCTTGTATGTGTACCATCGCTCCCAAAGACACAGAACTTTGCAGACCATTGCCCATGGACAGTCCAACCATGCTCATGTCATGACACTGCTCTGGTGCTACTCAGTGACCACATCACTTCTGGCGAGGGCTGTCTCGGCAATGGTCACATCATCACCATGGCTTCTACAATGGGCAGCTGTCCTCTTCCTGGTACCATTCCCAAATCACTGCTGCTACAAGCTTCTTCACCATCTTCCTTAATGCCACTGACACCATGGGTCCTCTCCGCAGACTTTTCAGATCAATAAATATTTTTGTGGAAAAACGTTTTGCCAACATCCCACGTCAGCAAAACTTTTTTCCACAAAACTATTTATTGATTTATAAACATTAAAATCAACAGGTAACTCTGCAAATGTTATTTATTGCTTAAACTTTTCAGATAGCGAAACTCTTGCAGTGTCTGCAGTTCTTTGCATTGCTCCGATTCTGGTAGAATAATTTTAACAGTGCACATTCCTTCTTCATAAAAGACTATATGGCCATCTGCTTGTGGTGTGGGCATTCCTACTTGCTCGTGATATGAGCATTCTCACTTTCATACATCATTTGCTTTGAAAAAATGCTATTATGCAAACAAATGCAATTAACATACCTGAAGCACTCGTTTTTTCCCTGGTGGCAACAGTGGGAATTATTTTTTTTTTCACTAAATCACTTTCACATATTCTCATTAAGCTACCTGCCAACTTTCATGATGCTATCTCTGTTCATCGCGGTGTCCCGTTAATTCATCATGCTCAATTCATAGTACGTCAATTCACTTTGATGTCAATTCATCGCACGTCAATTCATCGTAATGTCAATTCATTGCAGTGTATAAACTCTAAAGATAATAATTTTGACTTTGAGAATGTGAATATGTGCCAGAAGAATTTATCTCAGAAATTAAATTTAAACAACAAATAAAGAAAATAAATTTGACTTTGAGAATGTGAATATGTGTCAGAAGAATTTACCTCAGAATTTAAAACTTTATTAATTTAATCCATGATTATAGCTGTAGTACAATTTAAAAGTACATTAAAAGTTCATCATAAGGATGAGGTGTGCTTTAACAAAGTTTGTTGATCAAGCTATGCTACTAAGCCCATTGGTTATTAATTTAGCTTTTCATCCTTTGTTATATAACAATATATGAAATTATCCTTCTCTTATTATTGCCCTTTAACATTAGTAACGATAAAAGGTAATTACCACAATTAACTTGGCTGGTACAGCGGCTTTGGAAGGCGACTTTTGCTGGATGTTGAAATTAGCTATAAGATGTTCAATGTTGAGGATATTTCCTTTTCCAAGCTTACCAGTCCATGCAGAATGCACAACTTGATGTTTGAATCTAGTAGTAGATGTAGACCACACATAAAGATGTTTGATAACAGTTCTTTCTTGCCATTTATCGGTTGTTGTTAGCAGATAGTCCATTGATTTTGCAAGTCTTGCTCTCTGTCATTTACTAATATAAGTTGTTACTTACTTGTGCTTAAACTGGTAGGGTTGTTGATCCTTATTGATGGTAGGTTGTTGATCCTATGATGAACTTTTAATGTACTTAAATTGTACTACAACTTTAATTGTGCATTAAATTAATACCTAGTGTAGTTGTGTTTAATTAATTTATTAATTAAAACTTAAATAACAAATATTGTTTCAAACCATTTAATAAAATATACATTTTTTAAAAGTTTCCATAATGATTATTTCAATATTAGACAATCATTAACGATTTTTATGTCAAATATTATTGTTAAACATTTGAGCTTCCATGCCTCTTTAAACACTGAATGAATATTGTTGAAATTGATGATGAAATTGAGCTCATTTGAACACAGATGGTGGAATGTCAATAAAACCAATGTCTAACACTGCGACGAATTGATGTTGCAATGAATTGACATGGAACCATTTGTCACAGTTCCAGAATAGGAAAATTTATTCTATAATCACCCTGTACATCTATCTGCTACACATACCAGTTCTAAGGTCGTGTGAGATAAAGTCAGGAAAATAGGTGCGAACTATACACCCCACTTCTTATTATTTCTGTGGCACAATGGACAGGCAATTTGCTAATCCACAAGCAATTGCTAACACTCTGGAGGAATCATTTTCCTTAACCTCTTGTACTTAGTCATATTTCTCAATTTTCTGCCCCAGAAAAGCAAGACTGAACCCTCTCTGCTGTCTTTCCATTCAAATTGTCTGGAGCCTAATGATAGGCTATTCACTGCAGAGGAGCTGTGCTTTGCTACACACTCTGTCTTGTGTATCTGTTGTTGGGCCAGACAATGTCCATTATGCCATGCTGCAACATCTATCTCCATCACGTAAGGATCAGCTGCTCAAACTTTTCAATTGCATTTTTCTCAAGGGGCAGTTTCTGGACTCCTGGTGGGAGACCATCATCTTGGCCTTCCTCAAGCCAAGAAAAGATTGTAAGATTCCTTCTTATTATAATACCATCATGTTGAAGAGCTGGTGTGCAAGGTGTTGGATAGAATGTTACAGGTTTATCAGGTATTTAGAGACCAACAACTTTCTATCCAACACTCAGTGTGGCTTTCACAGGCAATGATCTACCCAAGACCATGTGATACACCTCGAATAGGCTATCAGAAATTTCTTTTTAAAGCAGAAGTTCTCAAAGTGTAATTAGCAAAAGGCTTAGGAGGGCGCTGCAAAGCTCTGAATGACTGGATTTAAAATAATTAAATTTTGCTTTGCAATTGAAATACTTTCTATCTGGTCACTGGCTATGCTGTGTGGATCACTTCAAGATATTACACTAGTCTTTCCATAATCTATGAGAATTTTACAATGCTGTAGCATTTATCTGAAACATTCTGTTGTGAGAATATTCTTTCGTTAATTCAACTTCATCATTGGTAAAGAGGGAGGGTGACAAATTCCGTCAATAATAGGGTGACAAATTAGATCAATAATAGGGTGATAAATTCCATTAATAGTAGGGTAACATATTCCGTCGATTTGTAGGGGCTAAAAAATTCTGTTAAAAGTGAAAGGTGGGCTTGCAAAACTTCTATGAATGGTAAGGGGAGGGATGCAAATGGAAAAGTTTGGAAACCACTGAGCTAGAGAAGTAGAACTGTGCATATGCTGAGAAATTCATTTGCAACAATTCAAAAATGCACATGAAATAACCAAAAGACCAAAGCATGCTAACTACTAGGTTAAAAAAAAAGTTAAAAAAATTTTTGCAATTTTTATAACTTCTGAGGATGATTATATGACTCACAGCTGGGTCAGCGTTGAGATTTATCTCCGTAAAATTTCCCACCCTGCCCATGGTCAGTAGGGTACACCGATGGGCTTGGAAAGGCTGCTGTCTGTCAGATGGGATGTTAAGTCGTGGCCCCGTGTGCGGGAGAGCCATACCTTGTACATATTAAAGAACATGCTGCATGGCCTTGACAGGAGGCTACCATCTGTCTCCAACAGCTGTTTCAGTGAGCCCCCTCCCCCAGCCTTCAGGGTCCATGTGACCTGGCCATTTAGTCTATGTTGTGCAAAAAAAGTGCCGCTCAGAGGTAAAACAACCCAACCCAAAATATTGACTGTTTTAATCACAAGTATATACATTTAAAATAAGTTATTAATCTAAGATAGCTGTGAATACAACTATAAATTAAAAACATAGAATTGAAGCCTGGTCTCAATAACAAAACAATAGGAAAATGGATTTAATGCATGCCATGAATGGGGTTATGAAGAACATATTTCCAAAGATGAGCACTACATGTCATACGCAATTTTTGCATAGACTTTGACATTTGCACAATCAATAATACAAACATTGTTGGCAACTAAAATCTATTGATAAATCCGAGATGAAAATAGTAATATTTAAATTTCACGTTCTTTTTCACATTTTTTAGATTTAGATTTTATTCATGTAACTTTATTTATCTTTACTAACCCCTTGGTTGTGAAGCAGGTTGCCACAAGCAGGGCAGGATTTCGGGGGGAGGGGAGGGGACCATAACTTCCTCTTTCAGAATGTTACTAAGGGTAATAGCAGTAAAAACTATTAAACTTATTTATATTTCAGGCATTTTTCAAAGACTTGTAAAATGGAGGAGGAAATGTTATACCACACTGAATATCCATTATACTGCATAGAATGTAATACTGCATTGCCTCCACCCTTACATTTTTTAGGCTTGATAGCATGCTGCATTCCTTTTGCAATAGGTAAATATTCAGTATAGCATAATTTGCCAAGCAATTTTTCAAAATAACTTGGAGGAATTTTTATTTCCTTTTAAAAAAATTCAGAGTGGAAGAAACATTAAAATTAAAAACCCAATCCCAAGACCAAAGCCTTAAATGCTTGGCTTCTTTGCAACACTAATCACAAATAGTGTAGCATCATTGCCAAAATGTGATTTACATTATATCTATGGAGCCTTGCCTTCTTTACCCTTATAGTCTTTGGCTTTATTATATACATGTAAAGCAATGATTCTTAATATTTCTAGCCAGCTACCCAGAATTCTGAATTAAAAATAAGGCAAAACCCAAAGTGAGCTTGGATACTGATCAAAAAGAGCTGGGCTTGAGCCCCGAGTAAAAGGCATGGATGTTTGTGGTTGTTTCTTTCTGTTGAGGTCTCGCTTTCCTCACAGTTCTCTAAAGCATATTAAATTGACAAGTTCCCATCAGATCTCTGTGGCAAGTAGCTGATTGAGTGGATATTATTTTATATGAAAGAAAACAAAAAAGTTTACTCTTAACAAGAAACAGAGTTTCTAATTTTTCTTTTCCCTGATATCCTATAGAAATTTCTAATGATTTGGTACAGCTATGAAAAGCAGGAATGAATGCTTCTGAAACTGAAATGAAAGGTAAAAAACACTCTCTTACTTATATTCACCGACAAAAAAAAAAGTTAATGAAAAGCTTTGTTTGCTATATTTCAATTTTCTTTTTCAAATGTACAAAAAATAATGTAATTCCTTTATTTCCAACTTATCCAACACAAACTTAATAAAGAGTCACTAGGAAAGAAAACTATATTCTTAAAGAGATGCACAAAAAATTTCTACTTAAAAATAAAATCATATATTTCTAAAGAGTAATGAATTGGGGGAAAAAAACTATATTTTTAAGGAATCAAGAAAATATCTTAATAAAAAAAACTCATAAGTACTAGGAATTGCCAAAATTGTTTAGTTAAGCTCCTAAAAACGTTTGGTAAGAAAATTGAGAAATGAATCAGATTTAGTATATTACACAGCTCACAATAATTAGGGGACATTTCAAAATGAAACAATAAAAAAAGAAGCATTTGATTTTTTTTATTAAACAAGAACATCAGAAGAGCAAATGACAAGTCAAAGAAAGTTGTTTGATTATGCAAACGAGATACAAAACCAACTTTTATTTCATTGGTGAAAATGCAATATACAAATGGCTGAAAGTACTGGAGTATCTGCACGTTCCCTGATCTTGAAAGTGCACATCCTGCAATTTCCCAGCCCTTGCAACAGATTTGCCCGAATGCGAAGCATGGAGAGCCATAGGACATCTTGAAGCTGGTCAAACACAGATGACAGTGGCAACAGCACTTGGAACATCCCAAAGCATGATTAGCAGACTGTGGAATCGCTTTCAAGAGACTGGCACAGTACGAAGAAGATGAGGGCAGGGTCGCCCATCTGCCACAACAGCAAGAGATGACCGCTACTTGACCTTATTGGCAAGAAGGAACAGGCGCAGCAATGCAACAGAGTTGGGAGTTTCTTGCTGCCACTAGACGACGGACATGCACCCAGACCATACAAAATCGGCTCCATCATGTTGGACTGAATGCCCGGCGACCAATGGTATGCATTCTGTTATCTGCTGAACACCGTAGAACCCATAGAAGGTGGGCTGATGAGCATCGTCATTGGACCCGTGATGAGTGGTCAACTGTCCTCTTCTCTGATGAGTCATGGTTCAGTCTTCAGCCTGACAATCATCGTGTCCTGATCTGGCATGAACGAGGAACACAGGAGAATCCACGTTTCATGCAAGAAAGGACTCCTTCGGTGGTGGTGGTGGAATCATGGTGTGGGCTGGCATCAGCATTGGCGGTCGTACTGACCTCCACGTCATCAGAAATGGATCGCTGACTGGTGTGAGATATCGAGACGAGGTCCTGCACCCTATAGTGGTACCCTATGCTGGAGCAGTTGGAAACAAATTTCTTTTCATGGATGATAATGCAAGGCCCCACCGTGTGCATCTCGTCAACAACATGCTTCAGGAGGCAGGAATTGAATGCATGGACTGGCCTTCACGTTCTCCAGACCTGAATCCCATTGAACATGCTTGGGATACACTATGAAGAGGTCTGGCAAACCGTCCAATGCCTCCCACAACACTTCTTGAGCTGGAAGTTGTCCTGGAGCAAGAGTGGCAGAGGATCCCACAAGAACTGTTGGACATTCTGATCCTGTCCATGTCCCATCGCTGTCAATGTGTTTTGGCAGTCTTGGGTGCCCATGCCCCCTACTGAACAGTCAATGTGTGGCCAGTTTGACATGCTTCTGTTCACCCCCACCAATATGTCACTTGCTACTCAATCACAACAATTGAGTTTGCATCTCATTTGCATAATCGAACAACTTTCTTTGATTTGTCGTTTGCTTTTCTGATGTTCTAGTTTAATAAAAAAAATTCAAATGCTTTTTTTTATCGCTTCATATTCATTTTTAAATATCCCTTAATTTTTGTGAGCAGTGTATTTGTTTTCTGAGTCACACACTGGATGGTCCTGCTCTATTTGTTTGGCACCTTTTTGAAATTCTATAAGATTGCAGAATTCTTATGCAACTAGAAGAGTAAATACAGCCTTTATAGTTTCATTTAAAATTTTCCTTTCTATTGTAGCCTAATTTATAAAGAGAAGGAATTTTTCCCCTTTGCATCTTTAGCACACTCTAGAAATCTGAATGGATGTTTGCAAAAATGAAAATAACATTGTATTAGCACCGATAAAACCCAAAAAGAATTTTTCATTATTTCCCTTTTAAAGAAAATTTAATTTTCCCCTGCCATGGGAGTAAGGAGGTAAAATCATTACTGTCAATACAAATCTTTTGACCATCAGAATTCACCACCAAATATTTCTAAAATTACTCTTTTTTTACTATATTGCTATAAAAAAAGTACTATTAAAATTAGAATGATTGCAGTTTTTCTCAAATATTTTATTATCTAAAAATTCACAAACAAATGCTCTTTATTTTGGTACAGGATATGACCAATTATGTATATTAGTTATTTTGTGTTAAAGTTTAAAAGTTGTTAATTTTTTCTCTTAAAAGCACTTCAAAATTAAACTGGCCACCAGAGTGAATACTGCTCTACAAAGTTGGCATATTAAAAATAAAAAACAACAACAGAATTTCAGTTAATGATGGAAGTTTTTCAATTATCCAAACAAGCGCATTATCTTAACACTGATATTCCCTAGTTAATTCAAATAACTGGTGTTCTACTATACTGAATTTCATGACTATTAAGAAAGTTAAACATGTAAATATTAATAATCATGATAGTAAAACTTCCAAACATATTTAGTGTTCTTGAGCTGGAGCCCCATATAGAAAACTTTTCCAAAATTTATTATATTCAATTTTTCAATGTCAAGAAATATGTTTTCTAGTTTTACACGATTGGCTAGAATGCTTGCCTACAGAGCCAAAATTGACCGATGTTCATGATGTCAGATTTATATTGGTTAACTGACATACCTCTGAGGCACGTACCTGCTTGAAGAGTAATTTTTTCTTTATTATACTAACAGGGTTACCATCAGACCTTCATAACACACAGCTGTTTGAGAAGTAATGTTTTTATTTAGTAAATTAAAACTGTAATTTTCTTGTGCAAAATTTTGTAAAAATTCAAAAGTAAGGTAACATAGTAATCAAGTATCACAGGAAAAATTCCTGTAGACAAGAAACACTTGAAATAATTAGATGAACTCAGGACAATCAATTTTTTTCAACCATTTCAAGTGAGGTGATATAAAATTTATATTGGTTTTAGCTTCAAAAATTTTCTCAAGCTTAAATATTATATCCAAAAGAGGAGTTGTGATCATTTCATTATACACCATGGGTTTATAGGAGTTACCTAAATGACTTTTTTTCCATCTGTTGCCAAACTCTATTCTGCCAAAAAACACATTTTTCTCAAATATGAAAAGTTAGATTCCCCAAGTCCTACAGGTAGGATTTGGGAGGGGGGGCTGATTGGCTCACCCCTTTCTGACATCCTGTCCAAGATTGTCTTTCAAAATCTCAAAACAAAATTATTCAACTAGGTAGTAATTTTCCCGCACTTCTGGTGTCGTTACTTTGAAGATATATTTTTAATTTAAAATGGGAGCAAGGAGCAATTAAACTGCCTCATTAATAGGGCCAACAATATCTATTCTACAATAAGTCTCACGAAGAAGGAGAAAAACAATAATCTTTCCCCTATTTAGATGCTTTTATCCAAAAAAGTTGACAGAGGAGCCCTGATGATGTCAATACTCTGAAAGCCTACCTATGTACCCTCAGTCAGACACACCAGACTCATGCACCAGTGTCTGTATAAAATTGCAGCCTTCTATTCTCTATGTTCTCTATGAGAGAGTTTCACTGAGCATCAGACAGATGTCAGCCAAAATAAGCTAATGACAGTCATTGCTAAGCTGACAATACAACATGTAGCTATCATAGAGACTGGAAGCATGCCACACTACTCGCATATGCATCCACTTACTACAGAACCATCAGCGAGACCAATGAAATAATGACCTCGCCTGTCCCCCCACCTGCCACTGAAACACTGAAATCACTTTTCATGACATGTGGAAAGAAGTTCTTAACAGCACTAATGTCACCACATAGTGTCACTTCAAGGAAGATGGAGCCCTGTCCTTGCTTCAGAAAGTTTCTGAGTTTATTCCTAAAAACTTTTAATACGAAAATAGTTTGAAGGAGAAACTTAAAAATTTTATTGCTCAATGACAGAGAACTTATACCCCCTCAAGCAGCTAAGTTATTTTTTTTTAAAAAGTATTTCTGATACACTGGTAGACTCACACTTGATGAATAGAATGCATGAAATGTATATGAAATTACACAAAAAATGTACATCTGTGCTCAAACACCCTAAACATTACTTATGTAAAATATTTTTCATCTTTTTTGCCCTAAAGACAAAATTTTTTGAAAAATTTTGATAGATGGATACCCAGCTTTTAACCTGACTAGATTGCTCATATTTTAGAGCCTACAAATGTTGCACTACACTTCTGAAAAATGACAGTAACAACACTAAACCCTGCCTTAAAAATGTCAATTTAATGATTGAAAAAAAAAATACCCCCTCAAGCAGCTGCTTGCCACAGAGGTCTGACAGGAGCCTGTCAGTTTATATGCCATAGTAGAAGGTCTGAGAGGATGGCAGGCCCTTAGCAGAAAAACGACACAAACAGCCATGCCTTACCCGGGCTCGAACCCAGGTCCCTTAGATCAGTAGCCAAGCGCACTAACCACTCGGCCATGGGATGGCAATGATTGAAAGCAATCAGAAAATATTACAAAGTAAAGTTAAATTGAAATCTTTAATTCTCTATGACAGTGTTAAATGTTTTTGATACTTGATTGCATCGAACATTTGTTGAAGTGCTTAAAAAACATTAAAAGTGTCATAGAGAATTAAAGATTTCAATTTAATTTTAATTAATGCACTGCAAACCTCTAATGTAATTTTAATTACAAAGCAAATTTTTGCAAGTTTAGTTTTTTGCCACCAATTTATCCAGACCTTTACTTTAAAAACATATATTACAAACTTAACACAAATAATGTCAAACAAAAAACTCTTAAGTTGACAAAACTTGCAAATCTTTCAACAAACAGAAATGAGGATTTCTATTCAGTTAACCTCTTGTATCAATATATTATTACATTTGGCTCTGTCATAGTATCCATCTGGACTAGTGATTTCAAAACTTTTCCATTCACAGCCTCCCTTTCCATTGCTGAAATTTGTTGTGGCCTTTTACTATTGCTAGAAAATCCACCCTTTTTCAACACTGACTGAATTTGCCATACTTCCCCTTTACCATTGATGAAAACTGAATTAAAGAAAGAACACTATTTCTTTAATCTTCAACAGGTATCAAGTAGATAACTTCTCCTGTCCAGCTATAATTAAATAATTTGTATGCATTTATGTCAGTATAATTATTATTACCTAGCAGTTATCATGCACTTGTAATCCTTTTTTTATTACAAGCAATAATGATTTTTGAATCTTAATTTTTACATTTCAAGTTTAATTTTTTTGAGTGGAGTAATAATGAAAAAAAAATTTTTTTGTTTAAATACTTAAATATCTCTTTGACTCCAGCTTCGTGGCTTCCCCAGTATGAGAAGCACTGATCTAGACCAATGTGGCAATCATGCTACATTTAGGTGTATGCACAGAAATCAAGGATCATAAATCAGGCATCACATAATAAAAAATAAGAAAATACCCTCTCAAGCAGCTGCTTGAGAGGGTATTCTAACAGTTATCAGGTGTCTGAATTACACCTAATTCAGACACCTGATAACTGTTGTGTCTGAATTACACCTAATTCAGACAACAGTTCAAAATGTGCGCCCAAATATTTTATACTGAGATGCACCCTTCACTTATAAACATTGAGTATCCCTGATGTAGACTATTATGGTAATATTGAACCACAAAGTTTTAATATGGTCAAATACAGAAAATATAGTATGAAGAAATATATATATATATTTAAAACATAGCTTCAATGCACTCCCTTCTTGAACAGTAGTTTAAATAGCCAACCAAGGTCAAGCAGCAGAGATTTAAATACCAACATAAATGCTGAACAAGGTTTCATGAAATTTTTAAAATGCTGTCAATGTTTCTTATTAATGACCAAGTTTTACAAAAGTTATGTCAGAATGGACTGGAATCTTTGACTGATGCTGCCACTTCAACAATATGAAATGTATTTCAGAAAAATCTCTTAGAGAGTAGTTTGTCTGCTTCAAAAATTAATAGTTCACATGCACTCTCTCTGCTGGTGGTAGAAAATCTTTAGGCAGCAGGAAAATAAAAAAAAAGCAGTAGTTTGGGGGAAAAATTATCTTAACATGCCAAATTACTATGGTTGTGGGAAATTAATTTTCGAGTGCCACTGATGTATACTATGCATAACAATTGACATTTAAGGATGTGGTAACATCTGCTAATCAGTTTTCTGCATATCTACCATTAGTAAATCATTAGCATATCTACCATTATCAGGTGGCTGTGAATTTATATCCCACCCAGTAAGACCACCCATTTTTCTGCTAAAAATTCTTCTGTTAACTTAAAAAACATAAATAAGATTGCAACTATGAAGTTTCAAATCTTTTTATAACCTTTTTCTCCACTTAGACATTATTTACACAACTTTTTTTGATATTAAGGAACTGACATTAATCATTACCATCAATAAATTAGGCACACAATTTCATTTACCCATTCAAATATCTATTAAAGTCAATCGTTTACCATACTTCCAGATTTCAGGGAAATCTTTCATACAAACATATTACAGGGTGATACAAAATTTGTTTTATTAAATACTTAGAAACAATTTCGTGAAACACCAAAATGCAGGGCTAACATATCAATGGCTCACATAAGAAATGTTGAGATGGTATTAGTAAAGTTCAGAAGCTTTCATTTCAAAATGGCTTTTCTTCTTTAAGGTTTCGCTTTTACAGATGTATATGCTAATAGAGTGGAACTTGATTCTGTAATTTTTGCTATGAACGTCTCAGCAAAATCATTAGCAGTTTTCACACCTATAATTGTAGCTTTTCCCGTTTGTTGTATCCTAAAAACATTGGTAAAAGTATTTTATTTAGAGGAATTACTGGCAATCCAATGCAAACTTCTAAATCGTCTGGATCAGTTTTTGGTTCAAAGTGATTCACAATGTCTGAGAAAACAAATGACAATTTTTTATTTTCAACATTAACCTGCATATTGATGTTCTGTTCATTTTTACTTAAAAGTCCTTCGTGATTACAATTTGTTGAAATACCAAGAACGTTGGCTACACAATTTTGCAATTCTTTTTCATCTGTATCATCCCATTCATTAATCTGCGACATTTCCTCAGAAACGATAACTTTCTTGTTATTTGCCATTATGATACAAAAATCGATACTAATTGACTGTTATCAACATACTCGTTGATTATTTTAATATTTTTGTGGTCAATGATACTTAGCTATATTCCTTGAATGACACCAAATATTCCGCCATGCACGGTTGCCATGATATTTTTTGTTTACTTCCTTCTAACAGCATGCCTAATACCACCGCCTCCTCTAAAACCTGCCTGTCAATTCATGGTCAATTCAGACTCCAAATGTGAAAAAAACCTGTTCCGACTACAGTGCGAGTTGGCCGCCTGATGGCAGTGCCCGCCTATTATACATAGAGGCCCTATATAGGTAAAGATTGGCCATTTCAAAATTGCACGCCATGTTTTGTCGTCGCTGTTTTGTCGTCTAGCGTGCAAAGTTGAAAGGTATTGCACGAATACTTATGGATTACAGAAAAGGGTAAGGTAATATTTGATACCGATTTCAGTGCTTTCGATTGGAAGCACTTTAGAAGGCGGCTAAAACAGAAAAGTAAATTTTCTGGCTTTTTTTTAAAAATAGATAGTAATTTTGCTTTCTCATCTGTCTTTCTATAGACGAACTTTTTTGTTTACACAAATAAATAAAAAATTCTTTTTGTATTAAATAGGTATTAATGAAATATTAGATTTGCACTTTCCGAATCACCCAAAAGTTATAACTATAACTTCTGACGGTGGAAAAATTGAAAATTTCAAACGATGTGCAATTTATGTTACAGATTTGAAATTTTGGTGTTGGAATGTAAAGGTTTTAACTTTTTTGATTCTAACAGAAAATTTTATGTTTTTAGAGATAATTTAAAAAAAATTTTTTGGGGGGGGGGGTTGGATAGATATTGATTAAATATTACGATTTCCACTTTCCGAATCTCCCAAAAGTTATAATTACGCCCTCTGACGGTGGAAATACACCAAAAAATTCTAAAATTTAAACAAATATTGCAAACTATACAGTTATGCTAGAAATTTTAAATTTTTGTTGGTGGAATGTGACGATCTTGAAGATTCTATTGATAACAATGATGTATTATAATTCGCATTTTCAAAGGTTGTTTTAATTTATATCGTTATAATATTATTATTATTATTATTATTATTATTATTATTATTATTATTAATAATAATAATAATAATAATAATAATAATAATAATAATAATAATAATAATAATAATAATAATAAATACCTCCTCAAGCAGCTGCTTGCCACAGAGGTCTGACAGGAGCCTGTCAGTTTAATACGCCATAGAAGAAGGTCTGTGAGGATGGCGAGACCTCAGCAGAAAAACAACACACATATCCATGCCTTACCCAGGGCTCGAACCCAGGTCCCGTAGATCAGAAACCAAGAGCGCTAACCACTCGGCCATGGGACGGCTTAAAAAAATACCCCCTCTAGCAGCTGCTTGCCACAGAGGTCTGACAGGAGCCTGTCAGTTTATATACCATAGTCTGAGAGGATGGCAGGTCCTCAGCAGAAAAACGACACAAACAGCCATGCCTTACCTGGGGCTCGAACCCAGGTCCCTTAGATCAGTAGCCAAGCGTTAGACATCATTAAATATTCAAACGGCAAAACTTTTAATGAATTGTCCAAATGATCTGTTTATGGCAGAAATTTGAAACTTTGGCTGTAGAGTGTCCACTAACAGTAATGATCTGCTATTTTTTTTATTTCAGAGAGGTGTGAGAAAAGCAACTTTTTTAATTTAAGAACTAAGATACAAATATTTTTATGTTGTATAATTACTAATAAAATACTACTGTGTGCATTTCACTTTCCCATATCCATTAGCTCGAATTAAAAAATTCTTTTAAAGAGTTTTAAAGTAGGAAAAAGAAAAACTTCCTTTTCTTCGAAAAAAAAGATATCTATATGCTCCACAAGTGATATACGTTCTTCTAATTATTTTATACATTCAGTACCCTCCAAGAGTGGAAATTCGAACTAATGGTGATTGGGAAAATAAAATAATTAATCTTTTATTAGTGCCTGTGCAACACAAAAAATATTTTTCATATATTTCTTTAAACAGAAAAGTTGCATTTTACCAACACTTCCTTGGTATAAGGGGACAAATTACTAATAATGTAAACCACTTGACTATTACAGTCAATCTCCAAAATTTTAAATTTCTAGCATATTTACTAGAACGTTTGCAATTTTGTTTAAATATTTTGTATTTTTCAGTTCTTAGAGGCTGCTTTATGAGTTTTTTATTTACTGCCTTTAGAGGGACAGACAGGTAGAGAGACAGACACAGTGGTGGACTGGGTCTCAAAATATTGGTTCCCAGGAGAGAAAGGGGGCCCACTCACAACTATAAGACTATTATTTTTAACATATTGTCTAATGTTTAAGGGGGCCCACTTGCCATCAGGCAAGCTGACACCCTGGCCAGTCCACCACTGGACAGACAGACGGACAAACAGACAAACGAACCAACATTGCACACGCAGACGACAAAGTGAAAACATTAGCCCGTTTTGCAAGCGAATTAAAAAGAAATTATTTGTTGGGTTTCAGTTAGCTCGTTTCACTTTTGCAAACCATTGCTGTCTTCTGACCGTATTTCTTGGAAAAACTTCATCAATTTATCTCTTAGAGCAGAATATTTTCTCCAAATGCAGTGCAGTAAGGCATTGATAAAATATGGAAGCTTTTATAGGCAAAAACAGCGGTAGAAATATGTAAAACTATAACAACTGAGAAACTTCATCTAGGTACATACACTAACTCATAGGCTTTCGACTCGTGGTACGACAAAACATGGTGCCCATAAACCACGTGACTCAACCAACCGATAGTAGTCAATCACCGAAATGGCCAGCCTCTAACTATACTCTCATCAACAGCTCGAATGAAAGAGTTCATCTCATGAACATCATAAGCCAAAAGAGCTAAATCATCAGCATATTCTAAATCAGAAATTTTAAGATCTGCAGACTATTTTAGGCCATCCTTAATTGTAAGAGATTCGGGACGATTTTGAATATTTTCCTTGCATCCTTCTTACCAACTCCCGGCCAACATGGGCCACACAGTGATCACACACGCCACAATTTTCACTCCCAGAAGAATTTTACTCCAAATCTCTCCCCACCCCACCCCCTTGCCACAAAACTACGACCAGCGCTTCCTTGGCACCAAACTTCAACCACCTCCTTCATTATTAGGCGGCCTGCGGCCAAAAGCCTATCGCCAACATGTAGGGTCGCTAGCACTTCACTGCACTGGTCCCTACTTTTTGACGCACACACTAAAAAAAAACTTTTTCTCGTGGACCAGATGATAAAGGGGCCAAGGTCCCTTTTACAAAATGGTCCAGTTTTTAAAGAAGGATGTTAGACTCTAACTATACAGGACCTATATTGTTACTAGGCGATCAGCGCCATCTAGCGGAAAAAGGTCTTTGAGAAGGAACGTGCGTTTTTCTCAAATCGACAGGCAGTGTCGTAGAGGAGGCGGTGCTAAAACATACGTCTAAAAGTATTTCCGGATATTTATTTTCCCATGGGCTCAATGCTAAATTTTCTAGTTGGAATAATTTTACATTACGCTATAACATGCTACTGTTAACGAGGTGAATAATTTCTCTCGAGGTGAATAATTTCTCTCGACAGAAGTGATGACGGAACTCAGCACTTATTCTTGCAGTCATTTTCAAATTGTGCTCCCTGACACAGATGCAGATAGAAATGATATTATGATGTTGGAAATCTGTAGCATGTGACAGAATCTATCTTCTGTTGTTAATCTACAGATCCAATGACCCTCCCATTCCAACGTTCTTCTGATGACAGCAGGACCTTGGTGATATGTCCATGTACCTTCTTCTACACACTGTTATGAACAGTGTTCAATCGTTTGGACACCATCATGACCCACGCAAATGATGATTTGGCATGTTGACCATCTAGCTACCGACAAACCATTCATCTGACTCTTTTTAAATTTTGTAGTACTATATAAAGTTTGTCTTATGCGCGCTAAACGAATTTTACACTCTTGCAGATCATTTGCTCACCATTTCGTTTGCCCACTGACTTACCCACAGTCTTCTAAGTTTAATTATCTCTATAGGGTTTGCAACAAATACTGGTGATGTGCAACAAAAACATAAAAATATATATTGCTGCATGTACTCTTAAGAATATATGCAGATTGTAGTAAAAGCAGCCTATAAAACTGAAGACTAAAGTTATGTTACATAATAATTTGTCCTTTCTAAAATTGGTCGTGGTAGTGAAATCTGGACCCTCTATAAGCACCAGGAAACTTGATAGCATTGAGACTAGATGCTTTTTCAGATCTTGGGTATTAAGGAATTTGATTATGTAAGTAACGATATTGTTAAACAAAGAAGTCAACAACTGCCCTTGTGTTGTATCAGGTCGTTTTACCTATGAACACTTTATTTGCGCATAATGGTTTAAATTTTAGGTCACAAGAACCCCAAGGGCTCAGAGAAAGTTGGGTGAAGGAGTACCACTGAACTGCTATTAGGAGACAGTTGCTAGCCTCTCATCAAGGTAATCCAGTATGTTCTTTAACGTATACAGATTATAGCTGTCCTTCATATGAGGTTTACTGTACCTCTAATAAATGGCAGCTTTTTCCAAGGCCATTGGTTTTTTTCTTTATCACTGAGCATAGGGTAGGGGTAAGCAGAGATATATCTCAATGGTGATACAGTTGGGAATCAAACAGGGACCTGCAGATTAGGAGTCTGGCATGCTACTGACTGATCCAAACCCCACCCTCACCAACTGCCTTTGAACAGCATCGTGTATAACCAGAGACTGTATTGATTTGGCCATGTTGCCTTCATGCATAACTACGGATTAGTGAATAGGATTATGAACAATTTGCTTAATAGCATCAGAAAAAAAGGGGGTGACCTAGAATGTTTATATGGTAAACAATATAAAAAAAATCTTTTTCAGAATGGGTGAAGTAGCCAAATGTTGCAGCTCAGGACAGATCTGTTTGGAAGAGAAAATTGCACAATCTGGTTGTATCTCCTTAGTCCATTGTTGCTTGATGATTATGTATATATGTTTAAACTAGTGTGCTATTAAAATACACAAAGGAATTTGACCAACTACAACTGTTAAGTTAAAAAATTAATCCTGTTTTAAATTAAAAATCGTGCCTTATAGTAATGAAATGCATATGTTCTGTGCATATTTTCATATCATCATAGCTAGGTCAAAGAATATGTAAGGAAAAGAATGAAAGCTGCCATAGACATAATGTAAGACATTTTTGACTGCAGCGCCACAAGGCTGCAGATACATGTACTGTGTTGGAGGGAAGCTGCTTTTCGTGATCTCAGGGTTTAAGGTGAATTTCTGTGAGAACTTTTAGATTCAGTGGCTGTTATTTTTAGTGTTGTAACGTTTCTAAATTTTTTTTTAATATGTATTATAAGTATTTGTAAATGTTTTCACATTGCATGAAATATCTTTTACTTCCTTTTTGTTTTCTTTTTCTCGTTCAGCATATTTTACATATGTTCCTGAAAGGAAATATTAACAAAATCTTGATTGATACAATTTTTAATAATATATATATAGTTTTAAAATGCACTGCATTCCTTACTAACCCCTCCATCTCCCTCACTCTACATTTTTTGCTATGTTCAACAAATTTATCATAAAATATTTTCCGATATGATGATTATTTAATTTTTTGTTGTCTCATACAATCATTCCCAAATTTGTTTTATATTTATTTAGTAAATCTTCATTCCATATAACGAACTCAACACTGTAAAATGTCTACGTAAATCTTTCTTCTTTTTAGAATTTTAACATCGCCGAGTTTTTATAAATTATTCACATAAGCAATGAATGCAATTAAAATTAAAAAAAGCACAGAAAATTTAAGAACTGAGCTAAGAAAATTTATTTAATATCACATATTCATTTCAACTGAGGTCACAGCATGAGAAGTTGGCTACAACAGATTATGCCAATTGGTATAAAATTTATTTGCAACGTTTACAAAATATCAAACCTCTTGTTCAAATTTTGTAATTATAAAGAAATGATAAGAGAGAAAAATCATGCACTTTTCATATGAATTGTAAGTAAATATGGTGAAAATATAATCCATATTCCTTGCTGCTTTGCGATTGTAGTGAGAAAGACTCTTTGGAATCACAGCATCCCAGCACTCACAATGCCACACGGCACACACTCTTCCGCAGCAGGAGCAGGACCAGAGCACGCTGTTTACGTTTACAGCACATTAATGTCTGCAGCTGTTATTGTGGCATATGTGCCATTTTCTTTCTTTTTATGTTCTTCTAGCGTTTAAAATTTTGACACATTTTTAAAAAGAGTTAATAATATGCCTTTTAACAATGTTTAACATGTTTTTATTATCATATTCTGTGATTATTGATATATTTACATAATACAGGACCCAAAATTTCATACATTGCTTAAACGTTAAAACAAAGGAATATAGAAATGACTGAAAGAACATCTAGTAGGAATGAATAAGAATTTTTCATTCCACTGCCTTCTCATTCCACTGCCTAAATACGTGACATTAAACGACATGGTCTTTGAAACTCTGCATTTATCATTTATCGGGAATAGGAAGTTCAATAGCCATAATCTTTCAGTTCAGACATGGATTTCGACAAGAAAAGAGAAAACAATTAGTCAGAAGAAAGAAAAAAGAAGCTGACAAAAATGACAGACATCTCTTTAAAGGAGAATTCATAATTCATTTTTTTTATATTTTCGTGCATTCTTAATTAATGATGCAAATTAAAATATTTGTTCCATAAAATAATGCTGTTTCAATTATCTGTGTACTATTCGGTACCTATTAACATGAAAATTCGGAAGATTGCTCATTGTATTTCGTATCATATATTGTTATGGAAAAATATATTTGGCCCCTTTATTACGAACACTCCCACTGAAAGAAATTGATGTCGACGAACCACCTAATGAATCAGCTAGTTCAAAGTAGGTTAGTACTATCGCGAAAATCGCCAAGGCTCCACTTATAAAGTTTGCAAAGACTGAATAAAATGTGTATGCAAAGTGATGAGTAATTCTAGCAAGTTCTCAAAGAATATCAGTTGACTATAGAAAATTTGAATTCGCAAAAATAAGAGTTTCATAAAGGTGACCAGTCTTCTAAATCTATAAAAAGGAGAATTTTATTGTTGCAGATTTTACTCACATTTCAGAAAATAAATTATCATAGTTCCACAATGGCACTACTAACATTAAAGTGAATAAATTAAATGCTGTTATTTGTTTTCAAAGAAATATTTACTTACCATTTGAATTTTGGAGTTCTGGGTCTTGGTGTTGGCTCTCTCTCTTCCTCTAATTCTTCCTCCAGACCTTTGAAGACATCTTTGTGCTCTGCGAAAGATATTAACTTTGGTCAAATTGCAACTTACTGTATATCAGTTAAGAAAATTAGGGGCCAAAATAAATACCATTTAATCAGGAATAACATATAAGAAAATCTGAAATATATATATATATACAGTATATAATTCTCAAGCAACATTGCCAAAAGTTTGGCGTGAAGCGTATGTCCAATCATAACTTTTCACATCGATAAGTTCATTCCCCGCTTTCCACCTTTAATGTACTACTCACAACGTACTACTCCATTTACATGGTAGGCAACGGCAGCGCCCCCAGAAATTTGGAACAATTTTCGAGGGATTACTCGCAATCTACGACAGCTAGGAACCTGATCCCTTAATTTAACAGGGCTAGGACTAAGTGGCCCACCAACTTTGGGATTTGGGATCAATCATTCAAGTAGCAATTGAATCAAACCAACGATTTCTGCCACCGATGGAGTCACACATATCCACCCGTCCAGGAACTATCCTGCTATATCATCACACATATATAAATGATTGTTAGTGATTGATGGCTGATGACTCACTGACTGACAGCAGATTACATTAACCCTATGATGCAGAAATTGTAGAGTTCTGAAAATTTGAACTTTGAGTAATCCGGATTGTAGATCTCGGAAAAAATCCAAAATTTGACCTCTGACGTATCTTTCAAGGTCAAATAGAGATCATGTAGAGGTCAAACAATGATCTACGACCTGCTAGAAACGTGAAAAGTAGTGTCTGGAGATGTTTTAGGTTTTAGATGTCGGAAATATTATGAAATTTCAGATCTGAGAGTCCTTTGAGGTCAAACGTACATCTATTGGTGGTAGAAAACTAAAAATTGGTTCCTGGAGTATTTTGGGTCATAGATCTCAAAAATGTTGTTTGATTATTGTTGTCATGTGTTTTGAGGCCAAATGCCAAATATAAATCTACTGGATGATTAAAAATTGGTGCCTGTGGGAATTTTGAGTCGTAGATCTCATTAATTTTCTCAAATTTTGGATGTGATGGGTCCTTTGAGATCAAAGGTCAAATTTTAATATGCATGTGCTGAAGAGCTGAAAATTGGTAAATAAGGCTATTTCAGGCAGTAGAACTCTGAAATGTGAGGAATTTTCAGATCTGGTGTCGTAATCGAGGTCAAAATCGCAGTGATGGGCTAGAAATCAAGAGGTGCCGAAGGCCCAGATTGATTTCTAGTAAAATATGATGGTGATTAAATTTTTCACTCCTATTACAGAGACTAGCATTAAGAAGTGTATGTATGTGAGTATATGTTCTCTGGATCCAATTATCAAGTAACACTTCTGACATACACCTGTAGAATCTAATAGATGGTGTATTCTGAAAATGGGTTGCAAATTTTGTAACAGTAAGTATACAAGAGAAAAGAAAATTGCTTAAAAGTTCTGAGCTTTTAAATGTACAGCACATAGAGCTTTAAGCCTTGTGATATAACATATACAGGGTGTCCCTGAATTCATGGCCCAAACGTGTGGGGATGGTACTACACACCGAACCCACCAATATTCGTCATAGAATATGCGGCTGCAAATGCAGCCCGGTGCCGGTATGGGTGCAGATGATACGGCACGGCTTAAAAGCACTGGAACGGCAAAACCTCAGCATTCTCAGCGTTGACTGGACAGAAGATGGAGCAGTTTACGAACACAGAGAAAGCCGATATGCACCTGATGTATGGCGTAGCTGAGGGCAATGGTAGTGAGGCGCAAAGACTCTACCGTGAGCGATATCCTATGTGCCTTGGGCCCGATCATAAAACGTTTACGTGACTGCACTGCCAGCTGTCTGAGGCAGTCACCTTCCACGTCAGTTGACATGATGCTGGACGAGCACATATGGTCAGAACGCCAGCTATGAGCGAGGACATCTTGCATATGGTGCCAGTTAACCTGGGTACTAGTACGCGATCCACCTCCCTGGAGCCTGGGTGTGCATCAGAACAGTGTCTGGAGAGTACTGCATGAAGAAGGGCTACACCCCTATCACTTGCAACAAGTGCAAGCATTGACAGCTGTTGATTATCCCCTGTGCATGGATTTCGCCCAGTGGTTCCTGCAGCAAAGTGCCACACATCCCGATTTCCCCACACATGTGCTCTTTACGGATGAATCAACATTCTCACATGAAGGCGTAGTGAATGTCCATAATGTGGGTTGCCCAGAACTCCCATGGTACACGTCCAAATTCGAACCAACAATGGTTTGCCATCAATGTCTGGGCAGGGATCGTGCATGACTACTTAAATGGACCATACCTACTGCCAGACCACCTCGATGGTTGAACGTACCGTATTTTTCTGCAACAGGTTTTGCCGGAATTGCTTCAGGATGTTCCAGCCACAATCCATGCCTGTTTATGGTTTCAGCATGATGGGGCTCCTGCCCGTTTCAGCATGGACGTGCGTCAGCTTATTCATACCACATTTGGGAACCAATGGATTGGGCACGGTAGTCCCATCCTGTCCCCCAGATCTCTCGATCCTTCTTGTATTGATTTCTTTCTGTGGGGACATTTGAAGAGTGTCGTGTATGAGAAGCCCATGCAGTCTGCCGAGGTTGTCAAACCTCGGTGTGACAGCCTCGGTGACAACCTCGGTGAAGAACGTGTCTTGCAGCGATTTAAAGAAGTTCCTTCCACAAGTACGTGAGTGGTGTCATCCGAAATGGGAGTTTGTCAAATCTTGGTGTGGAATGTCCTATGTATACAGGGTGATTGCAAACTCTTTCAACAAAAAAAAGAGTGGTGATAGTACACATCAAGATGAACAATTTTTGCAATGGAACCTGGGTCGCATTCCACTCCTCCCGCCAGAAAAGAGTACTTTCGAAAAATGCCACACATGCACAAGTATTTACAACCGGTGCATGAAAAGCACAAGATGCAAATCAGGTGCGCTGAGCAAGTGTGTAGACAATTAAGAACAAACATTAAAAACGCAGCCGAACCCATTCATCGACATTACCATGATAACGTCACATGATAAGTGACGTATTCGTGAAGGACATGGAAGACTACACATACGAGGAATTGGTGGATATGTATCTGATGTACAGCCAAGCAGGTGGTAATGGACGTGAAGCACAAAGATTGTACTGTGAGAGATTTCCGAATCATCGAATTCCTTACCATTCAACCTTCGCCAGTGTTGATCAAAGACTGCGTGAAACTGGCTCGTTGGCTATCTCAATGAGTGATACTGGATGTTCGCGAAGTGTGCAAACACTGGAAATGGGAGAACGTGTCTTGCAGCGATTTTAAGAAGTTCCTTCCACAAGTATGTGAGTGGTGTCATCCGAAATGGGAGTTTGTCAAACCTCGGTGTGGAATGTCCTACATGAGGCACGGATGCATCCCTTCCATGTGCAGAAGGTCCAAGCTTTGAACGAAGATGACTATCCCCGCCGGATAGAGTTTGTTAGGTGGATTTCCAGATGAGCAATGTTAATATACAATTTTCCACATTAGTGTTATTTAGTGATGAGGCCACGTTTACCCGGGAACGCATTTTCAACAATCACAACCAGCATGCTTGGGCTCAAGAAAATCCATACGTCACTGACCCTCATAAACACCAGCAGACATTTGGTGTTAACATCTGGGCAGGTATCCTGGGTGATTGTCTGGTGGGATGTTACCTCTTGCGAGAACGACTGACCAGCGCAGCGTACCGTGTGTTTCTGGAGCAAGTGCTTCCCGGTCTGTTGCAGGGTATTCCACTCACCACAAAGAGGGACATGTGGTTTATTCATAATGGGGCCCCAGCACACTTTTCCATCGAGGTCTGATACTTCCTAAATGCAACATATCCTGGGTGGTGGATTGGATGTGATGGACCTGTGGCTTGGCCTCCACGCTCCCCGGACATCAATCTACTAGACTTCTTCTTCTGGGGACACATGAAAACGCTTCTGTACAAGACACCTGTGGACTCCCTGGAAGATCTCATCGCGAGAATGGGTGTTGCAGCAAACAAGACCAACACCACACCAGGAGTCTACGAGAGGGTGCAACAGTCCTTCATTCACTGGTGTGGGCTGTGCAACAACGCCCTCAGACGCCACTTTGAGTCTTTCTCTGATGCGAATGCAATTAAACAACTCATAAATTGGTAAAGTGCCTTAGTTTTCACTGTTGAAGGATCAACGTGGATATGTAACTTTACACTTCTCTGGCGGAAGGAGTGGAATGTGACCCTAGGTTCCATTGCAACAATTGTTCGTCTTGATGTGTACTATCACCCCACTTTTTTTGATGAAAGAGTTTACAATCACCCTGTATAACACTATGAGATTACTTGAATATTTTAAATTTGGGACCAGAGTAAAAATAATTGTGACAGAGAATTTAGAAAAAAAATTCACGATATTAAAGAGCATGAATCTTTAAATGATACTAATTAACCAGTGTTGTCCCACATTATGAAGAAAGATTTACATTAAAATGAATTTGAAAACAAAAATATAGACAAAAATAATTACTTAAACAAGCAGTGTTGCTACTTACTTGTGATGCTGAGAGTCCCTGTGGTTGTATCTTTGCCTTCGCTGTTAGTAGCAACACAGGAATAGGTGCCACCATCCTTAGTGTTCACATGATCCAGAATGAGCTCGAATACTTCTTTGCTTTCGTAAGATACTCTTACACGGTCATCTTGCTTCAACTCCTTATTGTCTTTGTAACTAAAATGAAAATGGAAATCAATATTTAGTGGAATGATGAATCATTTCGATATCTATATCTCTAACAGTTCTTAAAAATTTCGAGCCCACCAAAAATCAGCTTCATTCTTTTGCAATATATGTATACATGCAATTACATACAATATCCTCAAGCAGCCATGGGATATGGAGGCCCAATCAGACTGTGTAATTTAGTTCTTCAAACATGTCTGGGGAGAGGATTTGGGGCTCAGTTTGTAACACATCAGGCTTGTAATCTGCAGTTACCAGGTTCGAGCCCCACCTGGGCCAGCACTGAGATTTATCTCTGCTAAACACCCACCTTGCCCTCAGTTAGAAAGGGGACACAGATGGACTTTGAAAGGGCACTGTCTGTCAGATGAGATATAAAGTCTTGGCCCTATATATGGGAGAGCCATACACTGTGGCTATTAAAAAACACATCGGATGGCCTTAACAGGAGGCTACTATCTGTGTCCTAACAGCTGTCCAGTGGGTCCTCTTCCCCCAACCTTCTCTCAGTCTTTGTGATCTGGCCATTCAGTCCATTGTGTGCAAAAAGGTGCTGCTCAGAGATTAAACAACCCGACCTAAACAAGTATGTCCTGAGCTACAACTGCTACATTGGCCATTGGTGGCCAATTCTAACAAGATCCTGTTTCACATTGTTTCCCCATTGCATCTTAGGTAACCTCCTTTTCTGAGGCCTTTAAACATGCTATTCCTAACCCCATTCAATAATCCATAGTTAGGCATACAGGTAACATGCACAATATGAAATCTGAAAGCCAATATGATATTTAGAAAGCCAAATCACCTAATGCCAAAGATACTGCATAAGCATCTAGAATCAAAGGCATTGAATTTCCTGTTACTTTCTTATAGAGTTCAAGTTACATTATTATAATAAACACTAGAAAGAACCAAATTATTATACAGCATGACGTCAGTCTTTAGGTGTAAACATTTATTTTCCCACAATCGCCATATGTTCTTAAAAGTCCCAACAGAAATCTGATTACTACTGGTACTATAATAATATATAATAAATAGGTGTATACACCTAAAGATTAAAATCAGGCTGTATAATAGTTTAGTCCTCTCTGGTGTTTATTATGGTAAAGGTCGCCATGGTGAACTGCTCCGATTCTGTGGCGTCAAGAATCTACCGTGAGTGGCTCAACAATGGTTGAACAACCCAGCAAAAGGTGAGATGTGGGGCAGCCACATGTGATCGATGACCATGGCGAGTGATGTGTGTCTCATAACATAGCACAGTGGACAAGCTAATCACCCAGTACAACGTTGTAATTGCCAAACCAATATACACGTGGACAATATGTCAGACATTAGCTTGCATGGGCTATGGCAGTTGATTGCTATCACAGATAATTATGCTCACTGCAAGACACAAGAAATTGCACCTTGCATGGGCATGTCAGCACCAACATGAACCATCAACATGTGCAAAACTGTCGCCTGGTCAGACAAATCCCATTTACAACTCCATCATGCTGATGGGCGTTTTCGCTTTAGAGAAAGCAATATGCCCATCAGCATTCAAAACAACATGAGGCCATGGTACGAGGATGCACTATAGGTATTTGCAGCTGGAGGCAGTGGTGTTATGGTTTGGGAACTGTTTTCGTGGCATGCCCTGGGTCCACTGATCACAGTAAATCAGTGACTCGAAGGAACCGCCTAACTTTCTATTGTCATTCACCAAGAACATGCCTTTGTGATGACAGTATCCAGACAACTCCAGCATCTATCAGCAAAATAACATGTCACATGGCCTGGAAGGTTGCAAATTGGTTTCAGAAACACGACAATGAATTCCCTGCCCTCCCATGGCTGTCCAGTGCAATAGATCACAACTCAATTGAACAACTTACACTCTCCACTTGGAAATCTGTAATCATTACAGGACACACTGTGGAATGCACCACAGACAACCTGCAACACCTTAAGGAGTCCATGCCCTGACGTGTACAGTTTGATTTCGCAAAGATGGTAGGTAGCCCACAAGGTATTAGGTAGGTGTTGCAAATGCAAAGCAAACTCAGTATATAAGTGTATGTGTTTTAAGATTTTTTCAGTTCATTTTAAAATTTTACTCTTGTTGGTTGGTTGATTGGGGTTTCATTAGATAAAAAGTGTTCGAGTGTAAGGGGCTCAGACAGGAAATTACATGAGTTAAAATATATTTTTACCCTTGCACTCCTTTGAAGATCCTAAAATTTGCCCTCTTATTTAAACATTAATTGGAAAGTGTTTGTACTTAGACCCTAGCAAAAGGACCAGCTTAAAGTTTCGTTTAATCGTGTAAAGAATCATAGGGATCAGACAAGAGGTTAAGAAAGCATTTTCTCCCACTAACTACCACCACAGTTTTGATCTTTGTTATTTTATTCACTTCTAAAAAAGTAGCAGATTAAACAACTTTCCAAGTTTTAGTTGCAATGAACTGACTGAGAATTGGATGTGATTGGAGATCTGCGCAAGACAATGCTAGGTAAGAAACACTCACAATTTCACTGTCGGCTCAGGGCTACCACGAACGACCAATTCGAATCTGACAGAAGTCCCTTCCAGCAACTGAGTGTCTTTCAGCTTCACTTTGAAGAGTGGAGCATGAGGCAGGATGGTTCCTCCTGGGGTCGTTGGTCTTGAATCCTCTTTTGGAAGACCAAGGAGAGCTGTAAAAGAATCCTCTCTGTAACTAAAAGTTAATGCTCAGCAGTTGCATTCATACGGAATTTAGCAATTGTTACATACATTCGCTGGGAAATAAATTCAGATGGGTAAAAGAAGACTGTTCAATATAAAGCTCTATCAAATGCAGAACAACTTTACTTTTATATATTGTTATAACAGATGAACGTGCTACAATGAACTCGTGATGTGGTGTATTGTCTTGATGCTAACATGAACTGCAGTGTGAGAATTACGTCACAAACTACTTTGAACGAACTTAAAGAAAAGTATAAGAGATTGGAATTTGGATGATTTTGTGTGAAGGAAAACGTAGTTTTATTTAGTATGTGCTGTATACTATAAAGAAGAAATGATTAATTTGGTGTGTTCACGGGAGGTTAAATAAGTTTATTAGTGTTGATCCTGTTAGCGAACTGGTAAGAAAAAGAAGGATGCTTATGACAAATAAAGATGTGGCTGAGGAGGTTATATGTTAGATGAACAAGCAGAATTGATCTCAACTTTTCTGTAGAAAGAGTTCATCAATTGATGCATAGTTACATTTAGTTTGTTTAGAGGAATTTTTATATTTTATTCCTGCCATCCTCTCAGACCTTCTACTATGGCATATAAACTGACAGGCTCCTGTCAGACCTCTGTGGCAAGCAGCTGCTTGAGGGGGTATTTATTTTTATTTATTTATTTAGGAATTGGTAAGGTTATTCTTTATAGATTGCAGGTTTGTTCACAGATATGATTGTGCCACTTATCGACTATTGTAAAAGCCTTATTTTCTCTTTGTAGGAATAGAAAAAAGGTGCTTTGTTCTTTTGAAGGTTTATTTTTATACTTATGAAAATTTGTATTGGTTGACTTTAGTTTATATAAATGTTTTTATTCATACTTTTGTAATAAATTACATTATTTTAGAATTATATTTGTTACATAGTATTTTTGAACTCACGCTCAGTTTTCATCCATTTAATTCATAACAATGTACTATTATCGTAATGATTACCACACACAAATGAAAAATGTATCATCCTAAGAATTAAAAAATTAATATAGCAGAGCATCACTTTAAGAAATCAGTAATATAGAAAGTAGGCAAAAATAAGACAGAATTCAAACAGAAGAGATGAAAGAAAGAAGAATGAATGAATTGAAAAACTGAAGAAATGTAATCCCCGTTTCATGCTCCATGATAGGACCAATCCAGGGCTGTGGATTCCCGTTTCATAGTGTATGATAGGACCTACCTAGGGCTTGGGACTCCCATTTCACTATATGATAGGACCCATCTGGAGCTGGGGCCCCAATTATGAAAAACATAGAGTGGACAGTTATTTAATTGCTCTCCATATTTCTCAGATAGCGATACAGAGCTGGAAGGCACCAGTTCATATTATACATGATAGGCCCACTCGAATATTCTATAATATTTTAAGTTTTAGTTACAATGAACTGACTAATAACTCTATTTCTTAGTCAGTTTGTTCTAACTATCCACTCTTATTTCTAGTTATAGTCAGACCTTGTTTGCTTTAGGGAAACTAGGCAAATGTCAGGTCCAAAAACAAGAGTGATCCTAAAATGCAAAAACCAAATATATATATATTACAGAAAGAGGAAAGAAGCTAAATGACAAAATAGTGTTTGATTTTATTTATCTAGCTGACGATTAATCGTTTTGTTATAGGTTTCACAATGATAAATTAGAACTGTTGTTACGAATTGACCAGTCGGGAAAACCAAATATCCACCGAAATCGGCCAAGGTCAGCTTCAGAAATCTTATAGCCAAGTCCAAATATATGTATGCCATCCATACAAGTTCTTATTTAGTCAACCTTTAAGTTATAAAAGAATAAGGGTGGCCATGCATAGGGAAAACCGAAAATACCGAGAAAAATTAGAATTTGCCAGCTGACAGAATATCGGAAACGATCTTGGAATCCCAAAACCTTAATTTTATCGTGGGTCAGAATTAATCTGGGGCATTGGGCAATATTAGGTGGTGCCTGAGCCAGTAACTGATAGTTTCGCTATCCGAGGCGTACTGATAGCCCCCCCCCCCCCCCCAAGGTTATGGGAACCTCTATAAAACATGTTTACAAAATTTATGGGGAAACTTGATATACAACTATTTAAAGAAATAGCCTGGACTATTTAGCTAGAGCTTTAAATGAATCATAACAGCCCTTGAACACTCAGCTTCGTTTTCCTTATTAGAAATTCCTCTCCTTGTTGCTTGTATGCCAAAACTCATTGTTTGAACTTATAGAGAGCGACTGCTCTCGATAAATTCAACCTGTTGAACCCTTAGGATTAAATGTTTCCAAAATTAACACTAAGTTTTTAAAAATTATTCCTATTCCTTTGATGCACCTATATCATTTTTTGAAATAGAGTGGAAAATTAATCATATTCAAAATAATATAGTTGAAACTACACAGGGTCGTACAAAGGTATCTGGGGGCCCGGGGGCCCCAATCCCATTTTTTCTTGTTTAAAAACTGTTATGATTTTAAAATAAAATAACCTCCCCTTCTTAATTCTTATTTTGATTTATTAGAAAGAAACACAAAGTTTACAATATAAATATGAGTATAATTTTAGATATAAAATACAATTAATATGCCACAGGCAAGGCCGTATCGGGTACTTTAAAAGCATTGTGAAAGGGGGAGGCATATCCTCCCTTTCAGAACGCTAATTACAGGCTAAAATTATTAAACTTATTTATATTTCATTTGTTTCCAAAAAATGTTTTCAAAGACTTGTAAAATGGAGGGAGCAATGTTATATTGCATTGGAAATCCAGATTTCGGAGTTTACCATTTCTTTCAGAGTGTTTTAAGGAATAATAGGGCGAAAAGTAGATATACTTCACGAAGTGAGAATCACAGAAATGTTCAGATTTAACTCTCCATGCAATTGACGTGAGTGGTGACTCAGTTAGCAAAAGCAGAATTTAGGAAGAACTACTTGTCATAAATTGAGTTTTATATTCGCCACCACTGATGGCGAAACTATGATTTTTCAGCTATTTCAGAGCTATTTTCATTATTTTTCAGCTATTTCATGAGTTACCAGCTTTTATGTCTGAATAGTCCATCTGCCTCATAAAAGAAGATGAAAATTACGAAAGATGCGAAAGTTTGGATAGTTGAGCAAAAACTTCCTGAAAAGGTGTGGAAATATTAGAAAGTGAATTGTTTAGGGAATTAAAATTGCAAAATCAGAAGTAATTTTGACGAAAAGGATAGACCCTAAGTTAAAGGAATTTTGAAAGTTGATCCAGAGTCACAATAGTCGTCATTGACCTTTTGAGAAAATCATCTCCATTCGCAAAATGCCACTTCACCCATTAGCGATAAGCTGCATAAGACATTCGAGGACTTAGATAACTACAGTGCTGGGTTGACGTCTCTTTTTTTTCTTCATTAAAGTATTTATTCAAGTAAGGCTTAATATTTTCTCTTCTCTAATTGCATTTTGGCCTGTAACTAGAGTCAGGTAAATGTAGGCCGAGTTCACTGATGTATCCGTCAATATTAGGAGCTGAAATTACCGAAAGCGAATTTGCCACCACAAAGAAGCAGTTGAGATTAGGCGTTTGAATTTCGCCATTTACTTTCTCCATTTGGTTATCTAGTATTTCTGAATTGCCTTCTGAGTCTGTTGTGGTCTGTCTGAATAGTATTCTCGAGATCTGTGATCAAACTTTCTGGATCCAACAAACAGCAACAAAATGGGAATAATTTTTTGGCTCTGTTGTAAAGTCCTCTTACATGGAAGGGACTCTTCATACGAGCCATCTTTCTGGATCCAATTCTACTTCCTCAATAATTTCTCCGATGGTTGGTTCAGTTATTTGTTTTTTTATTTCTTGCTTGATTACTTCAGTTATAATGTTCGCTAGAGTTTTTTTGGTTTCCGGATTTTGGTTTCTGAAGCGTGAACAGTTCACAATAAAATGATCTATGGCTCTGCATCGCATGCAACTCCTATTATTCCGCGGTAGTTGATCGTAGCATTAAAGGTTCTTATCCGAATCAAATTGAGAATGTCTTTTTTTTTAAGTATCATCGTAGCTATTCTTGTGCCTGCTTTTATACCCTGGAACTCTTCTTGCTTATATATTTCATGAGTGATTTTTTTTTAATTCTCCGTAAGCCTCAAGCGTTTCTGCAATTTGCTCATTGCTGATGCAGAAAGGAAGCAGACTGATGTATATTCGGAATATTAGGTGTCCCAGTTGTTGAATTTCCAGATCCTGAGCTTTACAGTTTGGCTTTTCCCAGTCGACGATATTCTGAACCGTTGCTTCGTCCATGGTGAGGATAATCGATCACGATTGTTGATCACTTGTGCGATCTCAATGGACTGTAGACTACATCTTTCAATCACCATTTTAGTCCTTCTGTAGAATCTATTGATGGATGAATTATCCTAAATGCTCTATCAAACTAGTTAAAAATATCTGAAAAAAAATATCGCTGACGTGGCGGGAATCGAACCCATAACTCTGTAGATACATGCCGTGCTAGAGATAGGGGTTCGATTTCTGCCGCATCGGCGATAATTTTTTTCGGATATTTTTAACTACTGCTGAAGTCTATTTCTACAGATGATCTGTGTATTTACTATGGATGGCTCTAGCAAGTATTTAAACTTCTGTAATTGACATAATATTAGAGCTCATAGTCCTGAAAAGGACTTTTTAGGTATGGACTCCAGCGAAGCAACAATGGCGTCGAACAAAGTAAGTCTTCGACCAGGCGAACCCCCTCCCCCCCCCCCACACACACCGCCTCTGAAACTAAATGCTGGGTACGTGCCTGTTTCCATATTCATCGTTTGCTGTTTGATATTTTAATCGAACATTTTTCGTCCCCTCTGTAACTCCCAAATATTTGAACGCCCAGTCCCAAAATATCATCCATCGAGTCTTGAGTGAATAATTGAGTTTCGATCTCTGGTAGAAACCATGCTCGAGTTTAAACCCACTTTTATTTTTCCTCCATCCGTTGAATTTCAGCGAGGAATTTCTTAATCTAAATTATGCTACGGAAAGCATTTATTACATTTAGAGCTGCATATTGCAACTGTCAGGCAAATATTTTCTGTTTTAGAGAAGTGCAATTTAATTGACTCCACTTACCAACTTTGAGGTTGAGTGGCGCACTGCATGATGCGCTGCCTTGGCTATTTGAGGCCACCACTGTGTAGAGGCCAGCATCGTCTGCCGTAGCATCTTTGATCGTCAGCGAGTGCTTTTTCCCTTTGGATGAGGTCTGGATCCGATTCGATTTGGTGATCCTTTGGTTATCCTTTAACCAAGTCACGGACGGTGCAGGTGTGCCCTCTGTTTCGCATTCCAGAGATGCAAGTTCTCCGACTGTCAAAAAGAAGCCAAGAAACAAATGAAGAAAGGTGACAGAAAAAAGCTCGAACGAGCACTTCATTAGCATAGCTCAAGAGTAAAAGAATTATACACGAAATAGATGTTTTACTAATATAATAAATCATCCTTTTCTGTAAAATCTCTTTTTACAGGCTGGAAGGGAGCACTCTGAAATGAAAATGCATGTAAATAAATAATTATTATTCGCAGTACCTGAAGCAGACAGTGGAAACTGGTATAGATTAACTGCTACATTAATAACATTTTAAATCACAGCACTTCATAGTAGTAACTTTTTGAACACTATTATGCTGTAGGCCAACGTGGAAATTGTCTTGAGCGGGGTGGGATCTGAATCCACGACCACCTGATGACATTCCAGGTGGTCTGACCGCTGAGCTCTTGGCTACCGATCAATTTTCCTCCAAGGAGGTCGTGGGGATTCAGATCCAACCCGGCTCAAGACAATCTTATTCTATGCCCACATTGTCCTACAACATAATCTGTTCAAAAAGTTGATAAGAGAAATCTGGGTTGGCACCTGAGTCTCAAACAGCAAGGAGGACGGAAAAAACATTAAAAAAAACACTTGTGAGACTCAACCGTATTCTACTTGAAAGAACTTAACACTAAGAGATCAAAATTCGACTCTCAACTGTCACGTGCCAGCTTAAGTCACTATTCGATGAAACTTTTACATCGCCATGACGAGAAAAACAGCAAGAGTGATGAAATATCAAATGGAAAATCTAATGAACTCTCACTGAAGAAATCTGAAATGCATTTCATAATTAATTACTAGACATTGTCATTTGTTTTAGTCTTAACTGGGATTGCGGTTAAAGGGTTGCAGCCTGTCCACTCTTCTATATTAGTTCGAACTGATGCAGTCGTCAAAGAACCTGACTTCTATTCCTCCTCGCAGGGCGTGTCTTCTTCAAGAAAACCTCGATCATCTTGGAATAGCTTTCTATCTTCTGTGGAAGATATATAATAAAAATAAGACGGAAGATTCGACAATATGGAAATAAAATATTGCTTTCTATTTGAAACAGCCGTCCTATGGCCGAGTGGTTAACGCCCTTGGCTACTGATCTAAGGGACCTGGTTTCGAGCCCCAGGTCAAGGCATGGATGTTCGTGTTGTTTTCTGCTGCGGTCCTGCCATCCTCACCGATCTTCTAGGTGGCATATAAACTGACAGGCTCCTGTCAGACATCTGTGGCAAGCAGCTGCTTGAGGGGGTATTTTTTTATTATTATTTCTTTGAAACACTAGCAATTCATATATTCAAATTAAATGGACTTTAGAAAGAATTATTCGACTAGATAAAATTTTCACAGGCGAAAGCGGAATTAGCGACAATAATTCTCCGAAGAAACAGTCTCGCTACAATATGTTGAAAAAATATGATTCCTGGCTGTTTAATCCTCTTGAATATATCGAAAGGCATGACGGAAATTTATCTTGATGTGATAATCGCTCTTCGGACGTCATTGACATTACCGGTTATTGGCGCATCTAGAGAAAGAAATTTCTCAAAAATGAAAATTTGAAGACATTGAAAATTACGTTCGATCATTGAGTGCTGTACACTGCTGCAGTCAATTTGAAACTTGTGCTAGGGCTTGTAATTCAGTCGTCGGTATCAAGTGATGAATTCCTAATTGACAAAGATGAATGAAGGAGTTCTGTTTACACTGGAGAAGCATTTATTTTTTTAATTCTATCTCAGGCAAGTTTGACAATTGCTTTTTCTTTCAACAAACTCAGACCAAGGAAGCAGATGCTCAATGCCATCATCAAATAAAACGCAAGAAATGGAAGCAAATCACGTCTTACATAAGAGGGGAAAAATGCAATTTTTTATGAATCCATATTCATCATACAACTTTTTATAAATCCAGATTCATCATACAACTTTGTACGTTGAAAGTGAGTTTGAGAAACTTCATCAAGGAAGTGAGTCTTAATTTTTCCATCCAATATAAAAGTTGCGTAAATGCAGGCCACTTAACAAATATTCATGTTACATATTTTTCTATCTGCTGTTGCTGATTGAAGAGTTCCTTTTGCAAAATCTTAAGTTTAGGTCAAACCTTGACCTAATTTGAAAGCAGAAAATACACGGCAAAAGACTGGCCTTTTTTTGTCGTTGTTGTTTTGCTTTCTCATAAGGATCATTCGTCTCCTTGAAATATGATAAAGTTAAATATATATAAAATTAGGTTAAGAATGTTTAGGATTGCAAACCGCTGTATATACGTATATTAATTTGTCCCAAATAATAAGCCAAAAGTCCCAAAAGCAATTAGCTTAAGAAACCATTATTGATTAAATTCTTTCCAAGGCTCAAATGACGTCAAAGGGGCGATGTTGGAACTTTATTTCATTCCTGAATATCTATAGACTAAATACAACGATTATATTAAGAAGACAGAAGATGCCACACTTTGAAATGGTGTTCTATTTGTTATTAAAGTAAGATTAACACTTTTGATCCTAGAGCTTGGCTGGATTGACAGATACTGCGGAACAGACGAATCACAAAACTTTCTCCTTGATGCCAAATGAATAATATGTTGGTGTTGATTTTGCACGAGTGGTCGTTGGCTTACCTTTATTTCGCGTAAGTCTCTAGAATTACTGTTTCTGTTCGAGTTTCCCGTGTCCGTTTATACACACGTGTTTAACGTCATAGTCTCTCTATCGTCTAATTTAACAGAGAAAAAAAATAAACTCAGTATACTCACGTGCGCAAGTGACTCCTCTTAGCGTCTTCGTAAATCGAGGCTTGTCCGCCATTTCGGGTTCTGAAAGCATCTCAGATTAGTGCATGGAAAAGCAAAGCAAAAGCAGTGACCAAAATTAGGGAAAAGGATGAAGAATCCTAACTATTTTAAACATTCACAAGGGGAAAAAAAAGACACAAAAATGGTGTTCGGTTAGAATATTTCAATATTTTGTGATAGGCAATAAATTGAATCCTACCGCAAAATACTAACGAAAAGGGTTCCGTTTAAGGAAAATTCCAAAAACTTAACAAATAAACAAATATTCAACCAACTAATAATGAACTTTATCCAATTTCATTCTGTTGTATGTGCTTTATCGTCGGTGCTATACCGGTGCAGCTGGTCTAAAAGCGATGCCATTCATTGACCGTGTTTATAGAAGGCAAAACCAAATAAATTATTGGAATCAAATAATTAATATATTTAAATCGCATCGCAAATACTTTTCCATTTTGCATTGTTTAAACTTCCTGCTTTACATTTATCACATTGAACACCGCTGCAGACCACGTAGAGGCCAAATCAGCTGTTTCTATTCATTCAGAATCTAAACTTGAATACTCCTGTCGTACACCGAAGAAGGGAAAAACTTTTATTTATCGAATGTTCTACCTCTGAGCAGAAAACTGCACTCCGAGGTCTCAAAATTGTAGTGTTTATATGAATAAATCGAACTCGCAGAGTTCTTTCGAATTGGATGCATTTAATTTGAAAAACCAATGAGCCAAAACTCCTCTTCCACGCGCGAAGTTAATAAATCCGTATCGCTTTTGCATTCTTTCTCCATTTTGCAAAATGCAACGATTGTTAATAAATTTCACTTTACTCTATATTGCTATGTAAATATATGGAACATTTTATCCCTAACGGCTACGCACAAAAGTGGGCTATTTGTCCTGTGTGTTTTGTCTCACTAATTATTAAATAAGCTTTATTAAGCGAAGAGAGGAAATAAAGTTGAAAATAATATTTTATTTTGTGCATCTCTTGCGAAAGCATTTCACAGCCTAAAGGAGCAAAGCTGAATGATTCTGTTTTGCTGCAGTGTTCAGCCAAGGCATGCAACAGCTGCTCTGCCCTCGAGCGAAAGGAAATTCTTGTCTTCCTACTAAAACGAGAAGCGACACACTTTCCTCACCAATGTCATTACGATTCGAAAATGATTTCAGATGCAAATCAGTAAACATCCAACTGAAACAGATATGCCCATTGCGAAAAAAAAAGGTATATCATATGAAAGCAAAATAATTGTACCGGAGAAAAGTTTAATTTAAAACATCGATACTTCATAATTTAATGATAACTATTTTTACAGAAAGATCAGTAAAAATATTAATTGTATCTCAGTATAATCACAAATAAATCCAGACCTTACTAAACAGGTGTGCTTAATTTAAATAAAAGAATAAGTACTCTTCCACCGTTAGAATTAACAGTTCTACACAATTAACAAATTTTCTACATTTTGATGCCAACCAGCTGCTTTGAATCCCTAATTTTAATTTATTTTGGCGATATTAAAAAACAGCCTAATCTAAGAGAAACCCATTGAAATCAGTGTAAAATTGTAATCTGTAAGAAGAGGTAAAGAAAAATAATTTATGCATTTAAAAATATTCCACTCTGTCAGCTGCATTTATAACTACAAAGGAAAAGCATTTTGATGATGGGTTATATCGGAGGGCCAACTCGAAACCAGCTAGTCGTGTAGGGCTCCTCTTAGAGTTTCAACAGGTGCGATGTAGCGCAAGCATTCAGACAATACCTTGCACAAGATAATGTGCTCTATCAGTGCAAGCCAATCCTCTGCAACAGAGGCAAACTAGAGCCTCTATTCATCGTGCTCTACTAAAGTGAGTAAGGTTTATGGCGGAGACCTCTAGAAATTAACAGCAAACTTTGAGCAATTTATAAACTTAAAGAACTTTACTTAAGCTCATAAGATTTCCTCTAAAATTTCCTTACAGCCATCATCAATAAAAGCAAAAGGTCTGGACATAGGAAGGGGGGGGGGAAGGTGAAGGGATTGAATTGAAACGGATCAGAACGTCTGCCAACACCATCGTATATACGTACACAGAAAAATACACTCAACACATTTGCTTAACAGTTATCAGATAAATGTAAGGCAATTTTAATATTTTTACAATCACCTGTTCACAGACAAACATCATTTTTGATACAATTAAAAGTATACTTAATATATATATAAATTACAAAATTTCCATTAATCACGTCAGTCAAAGTCAATCATTATGCTGATTCTGATGAGTACAAATGATACGTGTGTACTAAATTACTTACATCAAATAAGGAAACTATGGAAAATTTATCGATAAAGATAAAAACATGGAATTAATTGCATGTTATTATTTTGCACGTAACTACTCCATTTATTTTTTTACGTAACTACTTCGTTATTTAATCTGAATAATTGATTTCCTTTCTCCTTAAATTATAAATTCCGCCCGAAACAATCTGTGAATATTTGCAATTTTGCCTAGTTTCGTGGTCTGTTGCTTTCTCCCCTTGCACACCTCTACTCCTCCTGAAGAAATTTTCTCCCTTAAATATGAAAAAGACTGTCACAGCATATTCTTATCCCCATCTCCACCATCAGGGGATGAAAAATATTTTAAAATTTAGGCGTCCGGCCAGAAAAACCAGATACATAATTTCTCAAGGAAAGCAGCCAATCATTTTTCTTTTCCACAATTATGCTAATATTACCATATATTTGTATGTACTCCATATCACTGAAATCGGAAAAATGTGTGCAGACTTCACTGACACATGAGTCGATTAAATTCTTCCTTTCAACAGAGACATCGCCTGGAATTTTCTGCTATGGCCCTGTACAATAGATATTTCGATAGACTTGCAGAATTATTTATTTGGGGAGTAAATCGGAAAAATTTCTCTGTGATTGAAATCATCAAGTCAACGAAAAACCGGCGATGACAGGGTTCTTTCTAACTCGTGATGTTTCCCACTATGCCCTTCAATTTCGGTAAGATATTAAAACGTCTGCATTCCCCCACTCACAACAGGAAAAAAATTCTCCAAGGGGCTAAGGGACACTAAGCCCACCGGAGCTATACTTGGTAGCAGAGAACACTTATCGCTTCACCTGCTGCTGCTGCCATGGCAAAGGCCTACAATGGGAAGTTGGCAAATTGCCTGAGGTCTTCTTCACGCATCTCTAGTTCTTTTAGGGACGGTCTGTGAATCATCTGCTCTACTCAATTCTCTTTAACCCTCGTGAAGAAAGAGCTTTTCAATGGCTGCTCTACTTTCGCTCAGAAAGGAGGTGGTGGTGATTCTGCGTTTGGCTAATAATGTTATGATGCTGTTTCAGAATTTCTTTACAGAACCAACCAGTAGCGGAATCGACAGCGATCCCTAAAAACAGAAGAAACGCTTAATTGTATTCTGATATTACAATTGCTTCGTATTGTCTTTCATTTTTATTTTAAAATTTTTTGATTATTGAAAATATACTTAACGTTTAGGATAAATTCTTCTTACTCTTAGGCAATTTTTTGCTTTTATTGTGTAAATGTATCGAGTGTTTTTTTAACTGCCAATTGTCATTTCTTTTTCAGCCTAATCCTTTAAATTCTTTTCTAAAACGGAACGAATTGAATGTAATAAAATAGAACTGCTCTAATTAAAAATTCAAATTAAATAGCACAGCAAATTTTCAAAAGAATATAAGCAATAACGAACGGTTGTATTATGAATCTAAAGCAACGTGTGCTCTGTACTTCTCTTGACTCAATAAGAGGTGTTTCTGCACAAGAATAATATACATAGGAATCTTTTGTGATGTTTGCTGAAAGGGCTAAGTCACGAGATGTTTGTTTTCGAAAAGTGAGGCGTAAAATTCGATACAGTGTCTGTCTGACGAGAACACTAAAATTGGAAACTTTGATATCAGAGGCGTAACCAAAGGGGGGAAATGAGGAAAGAGTTTATAATCTGAGAAATAGAGCAATAGAGTTGAAGAAAATATGATAAATGCGTGTTCAATTATAATTCAGTACGAATCGAAAGTTTAATCCCAAAAACCCCACTTTGTCGTTCGGTGCATCTTTTGAAGTTAACTTGTTAAACTTAAAAAGTAATTGATGGATTGGAAATTTGCAGACTATTGGTCTCTAATCTTTCTGAAAGCGTGGTACCCTTTTCGTATGTTTTTATACAACGCGGAAACGCTTTTGCATTGCTTTTTTCAACCTGAAACTTCTAGCCTAAAATTCACCTGTTAAATTTTGTGAATGAATCAAAAGTTGGAATACTGATTACAAAATCTCCTGCCCTTTACATTTCTACGCCTGATATTACCTAGATGCAAAAATGAAAGAAATGTTTTAAAATTGGTTAAATAAAAGTATTTCCATTAAAAATAGTTGTTATGCAACTTTGACTAATGAACTCTTCTTCACGGGAGATGTCACGGATTCCTTAGGAGGAGCACAGAGGGAAAGCCACCAAGGCCTGTCTCTGCAGCACTGCCCTCAAGCATTCCGAGCTGTTCGTTGAAATATTAAAGGCATTTTGCCAGACGTCTAAAGATGTCACGTGCCATGCTGGCTGATATTCTGGTGACTGAAATGCATTTCAGGAAACCATTAATATTTTTTACATTTCGAGAAAACAGAAAAGTATGCTTTATTTAGTGATATAATATATGAGTTTTAAAAACAGTTGAACATTCCGAAGTATTTTCGTGAAAATTAAATCCGTACTTAAAGATATTGATTGTTAGCTAAATACTACGTAAAGTACATGCTGTTTAAAATAGCTACAACATATATCAATAAATATTTTTAAAATACTGTATCACAACAACTGTACAAAAGAAGTTAAGCAATGGTCATTTGCTAATTTTTAGTTTCTTTTAGCCAAATTAGTTAAAGATGAATTGTTAATCAATTGTCAGAGCTTTAAGAAAACTAATACTCATTCAATGCAATATACTGTAATTAATGCCAACAAATAGCAATGATCAAACTATTATCGTATTAACTTGCTTTCCTTGTACCAGTATTAGAAGCCAAAGGTTAGCACTTACCTCCATTATCTTTCAGATTGCACAGCCTAGAACTACAGGAAATCCAACATGCTTTCTGCAGAGGGGATTTGGGGGGCGAGCGAGCAGATTACTTTGCGTGACAAACTGTTAGTGGTGCAGAAACATTGGTGATAATCAGGTTGATAAGATTTAATTGCAGAAAATGCAATAACATATTAGTCAGCATAGGAAAAACAGGCACTTTTTGCTCGTTAAAAACTTATCTATATACACAACAGATTTTCGTTAGTACAGATTCGCTTAAGACGAATAGTCCGTTACAATGTTTTTCATTAATTACATTTAATTTTATTTTCCCTTATTACAAACTGTGGTTTTCCTTCAGTAACGCTATCGTTTAGGATGAAATGTTTTTAATATGGATCATAGGCTCCTATGAACCCAACTTTTGTGCCCTGTCATCCTAAATATATCAGAATTAAATCTTCCGCAAGAAAAAATTTCTTAGAATCTGAAACGGAAACTTTTTAGCTCGTTTCGAGAAAAAACTTTGTCGTCCGTCTCCGGACATTCAACTTCTTTGTTTTTAGAGACAGATTAAAAATTCCTTTTTGATTCGAAAAGGTCTTGATGAAATATTGCGATTCGCACTTTCGGACTCTTTCTATTTATAAATAGGAATAGCTATAATTGCACCCTCTAACGGTGGAAAATTTTAAAGGAATATTACAAACGATGTATTTATGCCAGAAAGTTTAAATTTTGATGGTGGAATATGTAGGTCATGAAGTTTCAATTCGCAACAATGAGTTGACCCCTTACCCTCAACAGTAGGTGACAAAAAATGCAATCTTTTTGGTTTAAGAAATAATTATATGTTTTGTTACTAATGAAATATTATTCTCAATTTTCGTATCCTTAGGTGGTTTTAATTTTCGTCGTACGAGGGCACTAAATATGGAAAAGCCAAAATCTTCAGCGGATATTGCAAGTGATTTATTTATGGCAAAATTTTGAAGTTTCGAAGAGTGTGAAGAGATTTTCCAGTGAGAGCAATAATCTGCCTCCTTTTCTCAGAAGAATGTGAGAAAAGCTACTTTTTAAATTTAAGGAATAAAAGACAAATATTTTTTTATGTTCTATAAGTACTAATAAAATACTCCTATTTGCATTTTCAAAATAGTTCGAATTTAAACTTCAGAGATTGCAAAAGTAAGTAAATGAAATATTTCATTCTGTTTGCAAACGATATTCTCATATTGATGAAAGGCGATGTCCGTTCTTTCAGTTTCTGTCTGACTTTAGTTGTGAATTCGCAATTCATGAAAACTGCGATCGAATGGCAATCTTTTTCTGAAAAATAGAATTAGAGTAAAAGTTAAGCAGAGAACATCGAATGTGTAGAAAAACTCTTCAGCCGAAATTCATTTCGTTACTTACGGCAGCGTTTCAATTTAGACCAGGCGTGCCCAGCATTCGGATAGAAAAAAAGAGTTTCAGTGGCCCGTGGAAAAGACAGAAAAAGACAGCCACAGAAAAAGGAGTTTCAGTGGCCCGTGGAAACATTTTCGCATTCAGTGTAAAAAAAAAGCCTAAACAATAATTTCTATGATTTAAAAACTTCAATTATTGAAGAGATTCATTTGGAGGATAACACATGAGAACTTTGATACACTTCGTATAACAATTGTGTTGACAGCTCTTTTCGTTTCTCAATATACTCCTATAAGAGTTAAATTTAACGTAGAAGAAAATGTTTCCGTACTGGGAAATTTTCTTTATTTTCGGCCCTCTCTGTATTCATTGTCAAGAATTATTCCTTGGCTGTGGAACCGGTTTTTGTTTGAAGTTTTAAGGCACAAGAGTAACTACGGGTAATGTTACGCCAATTTGGCTAATGAAAGTGCTGGGGGTCTTCAGTTACAGTCTTTCATTTTGCTATATAACCTTCGGCACCATAGACTCCTATATATCCATAAGTGAGAGACGACAGCACTTTCTTTAGTCAAGGAATAATCCTTGACAATAATCACAGAGAATCACAGATTGACAATAATCACAGAGAATCACAGAGAAGACCGAAAATCCGGAGAATCATCTTTCGCAAAGTTCGGTTTGAACTTCTTAAGTGTGCACAGTTTAGTCCCTGCCGCCTTTTTTTGACCGCAGCCATCTTGAAATGTGAATATTAATATAGATCGTGGGCAACGCATTAGGGAACAGTAAGCGTGGTGTTCCGTGTCCAGATTCATATGAGATGTCGTTTTTTGACTTTTGCAGTAGTAGTTTGCCCATGTCAATAAACGTGAAAGGACAAAACAAATGACTTTGGTCTAAATAAATGAGATGCGGGTTTCGCAGTATTTTTCAGAGCGATTGGGGTGGGAGGTTAATTTTGAGTGTGAGGAGGTAATTCTTTTTTAATGGGACAAATCCATTTGCAAAGGTGGTTAAAATGACCATATTGATAATGCTACATGTAATCAGTTGATTGCCATTAGGCTGTTGAGAGATAGGAGGAAGATCTCTTACAGGGAGTGAGGGCCAAGAAATACCTGGAACCCCAAGCAATGGAAACATTTGTGACACGTGATCCTTTACGCTATTTGAGAGATATAAGGAAGATCTCTTACAGGGAGTGAGGGCCAAGAAATACCTGCAACCCCAAGCAATGGAAACATTTGTGACACGTGATCCTTTACGCTATTTGAGAGATATAAGGAAGATCTCTTACATGGAGTGAGGGCCAAGAAATACCTGGAACCCCAAGCAATGGAAACATTTGTGACACGTGATCCTTTACGCTATTTGAGAGATATAAGGAAGATCTCTTACAGGGAGTGAGGGCCAAGAAATACCTGGAACCCCAAGCAATGGAAACATTTGTGACACGTGATCCTTTACGCTATTTGAGAGATATAAGGAAGATCTCTTACAGGGAGTGAGGGCCAAGAAATACCTGCAACCCCAAGCAATGGAAACATTTGTGACACGTGATCCTTTACGCTATTTGAGAGATATAAGGAAGATCTCTTACAGGGAGTGAGGGCCAAGAAATACCTGCAACCCCAAGCAATGGAAACATTTGTGACACGTGATCCTTTACGCTATTTGAGAGATATAAGGAAGATCTCTTACAGGGAGTGAGGGCCAAGAAATACCTGCAACCCCAAGCAATGGAAACATTTGTGACACGTGATCCTTTACGCTATTTGAGAGATATAAGGAAGATCTCTTACAGGGAGTGAGGGCCAAGAAATACCTGCAACCCCAAGCAATGGAAACATTTGTGACACGTGATCCTTTACGCTATTTGAGAGATATAAGGAAGATCTCTTACAGGGAGTGAGGGCCAAGAAATACCTGCAACCCCAAGCAATGGAAACATTTGTGACACGTGATCCTTTACGCTATTTGAGAGATATAAGGAAGATCTCTTACAGGGAGTGAGGGCCAAGAAATACCTGCAACCCCAAGCAATGGAAACATTTGTGACACGTGATCCTTTACGCTATTTGAGAGATATAAGGAAGATCTCTTACAGGGAGTGAGGGCCAAGAAATACCTGCAACCCCAAGCAATGGAAACATTTGTGACACGTGATCCTTTACGCTATTTGAGAGATATAAGGAAGATCTCTTACAGGGAGTGAGGGCCAAGAAATACCTGCAACCCCAAGCAATGGAAACATTTGTGACACGTGATCCTTTACGCTATTTGAGAGATATAAGGAAGATCTCTTACAGGGAGTGAGGGCCAAGAAATACCTGCAACCCCAAGCAATGGAAACATTTGTGACACGTGATCCTTTACGCTATTTGAGAGATATAAGGAAGATCTCTTACAGGGAGTGAGGGCCAAGAAATACCTGCAACCCCAAGCAATGGAAACATTTGTGACACGTGATCCTTTACGCTATTTGAGAGATATAAGGAAGATCTCTTACAGGGAGTGAGGGCCAAGAAATACCTGCAACCCCAAGCAATGGAAACATTTGTGACACGTGATCCTTTACGCTATTTGAGTTCTGAAAACTTCGATGGTAGAACAACGGCCAGGCGTGTATAGTACAGACAATGGCTTATCCCGAAATTTCGAATGAAGTGAAGGGCAAGGGTTGGGGGGGGGGGCGTTGGTGTGCTTGAGTCTGTTTTTTTGGGGGGATTATAGCCACTTACTCCTCTCTTTCGCATAAAAAAAGTAGTGAAAAAACCTGTTTCATTGAGGATGTGGTCAGCTGAATTCCATGAATGGCGATGATCCTGATCCTTGTTTCAGGTGTTTACTTCTGATCTGTGTGAGAGAGAGAGAGAATGACGTCACTGAAACAAAGCCATTGCAAGCGATATTAGTTTTGTTGCAAGTTTAGTCTCTCATATTTGCATTTCCTATTCAAATCAAATTGCCGCATCCGTGTTCTCTTACGGAATTCTTTCAGTTAGTAAATGTTAAAGTAATAATAATCTTGGCACAACTAAAACAATGGTCCTATTATTCACACTACACCAATTAGTTACGAAGAGAAGTAATCTTCGGCGATTGAAAATTTCAGTAATAAGCTGATGACTAATGTTGAACAATTCTTCGGATGCTCGTGAAATAAGAAATGTGCGACAAAACCCCATGACCTTATATTGATTCCATTGCCCATATTAAGTAATAAAATCTCGAACCATTCAGAGAGGATCTTCGTGTTACGTCATTCGCACATTGAGAGCAATTTTCTCCTTTGCTGTCACGTGATAGATGAAGAGTATGGGAGGCAGCAGAGGGGAACCACTCTCATCACTGGAAGGATTTGCCTTGGGGCATTCATCAGGTTTGGGAACATTCTGGGATTGGAGGGAGAACAGATTTCACCTTGACCTACGACTGCCCTGAATGAAACAAGGGTTTCTTGAAATGGCTATTATTATAATAAAAAGTTTCGGATTATAACTAACCACGATTGAAGTGCAGTGTTTTGTCCAGTTTTCACAAGTTTTAGATTCCATTATATAAGTGTACTTCTTTTTAATTTCAGTATCATCTTAAGAATTTAATATTTATATTATGCATATTACACTTATATATGCCCCTATTTTACGGAAATATGGACATCATGTGGCTTCGAACTTCTCCACGCTCTCGCCACTTTGTGTTCCTTTTTCCTTTCCATTTTCGATCTCGTTAGGTATGGCTTCCAAAAAGAACTAGAATTCAGAGACACGTCACCTCAGTTCCAAGAATGGCTACACAAATATCTGGCTGCTGACGATACGTAAGATAGCCAATCTGAAAAGCCCATAATCTTATTCGGGCTGACTTAGGCTACCCGCGAAACTATCCCTGTGTCGACCAGAGACTGACCTTTCTCTCTTCTACCTTTCGACAGCGGCGTCGAGTGCTGGGTTGCCTCGTCGTACAGAAAGGTGACACAGACACAAAGAAAGCCGACGCCGCCGATGCAGCTAAGTCAAGTGCAGATACATACCAGTCCCCGTGTTGAGTCAACATCGATCAACAATGAGCCATTGTAAGAGCTGAGAGAAGCCTGCCTACTGAGCTGACGATTTGGTCTCTGGGTGGGAGAGGCACGAGCGAACCATCATCCCTTTCTTCCCTCGTATTCTAGGAGAATGAGGTAAAGAAAACTTCCAGTTTTGGTTCCCCTCTCCTTCTTAGTTATTGTTAATTGAAAACTTTATTAGCCGAAATAGGTTCGAACCGCACTGCACAATTAATTGCCATCGAGCCTTGTCCCTGCCCTCCATGGCGCTACCAGAGAATAAATGCTAATTTAATCTGTATCAGTTAAGCAACTTATGTTTATGGTAACCATTTTTTGCAACCTAATTCTGTTCTCCCGTTTTTTACATTTCCTTGAATTCCACCCTCTCCACGACAGTGCTGGGGTTGATTGCGACAATATCTCATAACGGAAGGAGGGGTTTAAACCCCTTGAAACCAGGGACTTACCTGGGGGAGAGGCACAAGGGGTCCTGATCCCCCCCCCTTCCCCCGAAAATCCTGTTGTCTTATACGAAATCTCAAACTTGTCTACCTGCTTTGAAATCCAAAACAGTTGTCGTTGTACAATCTTATTTTAGACCCTCAATATATGTACTAAGGGGCTTAATGCAATAAAAATAGATTAAAAAAAAAACACTGTCAAATTTTATTTCACATAGAATGTAATTTTAACTATTCTTGTCCTGTGGAATAGTTTAGTAACTGGGAAACCCTACACGAGTATTATTCTCAGACCCCCCTCCCCGAAACTTTATCCTGCGCTTTGTCGTGCATACTTGAAACCACCCCTTTGAAGAGAAACGGAAAAACGATTGTCAAAACCATTTCAACTTATCGAAGAAGCAACGGAAATCTTTACGGGTCGACGAGAATGCAGGATGGCATTAGCTGCTACAGGAAGATTTACCAATGCAAGGAGATAAAGAGAAAAAAAGGCTTTTCTACGGTTTTTGGATGAATTTGTGAACGGGTTTGAATAAAGGCAGGAATCAGGAAAGGGAGAAGAGGCTTGGAGATTTCTCTCATGGAAAAGACAGAAGAGGTTTGGAGATTTCTCCCTCCAGTAAAGAAGTAGACGACCCTGCCCCTTGGTCTCATGTCCTTCTCCCAATCATCCTCCCATCCTCCAACACCAATCATCCTCCAACTTTAAGCAAACTTCGCAACTTCACTAAATAACATTGTTGAGTGTTATTTAAATTCAATAATACAGATAACATTAAAACTAAGAGATTTTTTACTCATAAATTTCCATTTTAATTAAAATCCACATATTGGGGAAAAAAAAAATTCTCTACTATTCGCCCATTTTATGTTTTTTAAATTTACATTCAGTATTTTTATATTCAAAATTTATTATGTGCAGAATAGACTGTACATGTATCAGCTTGGAGTGTTTTATATTTTTCAGGAAAAATGTCCAAAAGTAACCAACAAGTCTTGTCGGAAAAACAGGATCTGCTTCAAATCGCATTTTGTGGATCGTAACTGCAGCGCCAAGCGAAAGAGGGATCATCGGGAGAGGGATCTGCTGAAGTGCCATTCGCTGAAGCAACCAATCATTTATGCTGCGAGAATGGGGGCGAAATTCCAATTTTTTTCCCACTACATAAATTGAGTGGAAGTAAGAATTTATGAAAATTTACGATTAATGTTAAAAAATAGGGAAATTATTATATTTTTCTTAATTTGGCAAATATGTAAGGGTAACCATTTTTCGCAACCTAATTCTGTTCTCACGTTTAATGAACTAATTAATTATTCTGGTGATTAACACACATGTCTATAACGAATAGGAGATGATCACAATAACGAAATTTTATTCGCTTTTATTTCAGCTAATATTTTTTTACCAAAGTAGACTACTGAAAAATTAGATTTAAATATCTTGTTAAAAAAAGCGCGATAGGTAATTGTCTAGGATTTGAAAGCGACAACACTTTGCAACGTTTTTTAGCTTAAGGATTTCCTTATTTGTTAGAAATAGTAAAAGAAATTAAATTTCATTTCGAGACAAATTACGGAATAACTATATTATAACTGATTAATGATTTATCCTAAATGAAATAAACGAACTCTTTTATTATGAGGGTTTGTTTATATTAATATGAAATTGATTCATAATCTTCATCAGTTCTATTGTTAATAATTAAAGATTGCTGGTTTCTACCAGTTTAGTACAAGTTGAAACGGTTGATTTGAAGAGAATTCAGAAGTTTCTTTCGAACAGTGAAATGGGAAAGGTTAACGTTTTCTGTCTCCAATTTTTAAAAATGAGACAATGGTTACTCTATTGCGTCCTCCTCCTTGAGAAGTGCTCGAACCATTCTGCCATGCTCTGGTTCTGCGCGCTTCGGATAAGTTATACGTATAATTCTCCGCCTAGTTTTATAGACAAAGAACATGCATGACAAAGAGGAAAGGGAAAAAGATAAGGATATAAAAGGGAAATCATACGAACCATCAGGCGGGGTTACAGTACCAGAGCGAAGACTTCCACTGGCAACGGTGGTATTGTCTTCAAATGTGTCCAAGCTCTCCAGAAATTCCACCCTAGCATCAGATTCGGACAAATCCTCTGACATGATTATTGTTGGCTGCTGTCTGTCTGCAATTGGTTTTTCGAATTTGTCGACGTCCTCACCTTTTGCTGTTTTTACCGCCTTCGGTGGCTTTGACTTCTCCTGTTCTTTCGATTTAATTTCCGCTTCGATAACCTTCTTCTTGTCTCCAGCAGTTTTATCCTCTTTTCCTGGCTTTTCTTGGACAGCTGGTCCGGGTTGCTTCAAAGGAGCTTCTGTTGGTGTACACTTCTCTTTTGGTAACTCTTTTGTTACATCAGATTTCAACTCTTTTTCTTCGACTTTCGGTTCCGACGCTGGCTTTTTAGTGGGTGCTTCTTCTTTCTTTTCTTTTGGTACTTCCGCTTTCTTTTCTTTTGGCGCTTCTTCCTTCTTCTCTTTGGGTGCCTCTGGCTTCTTCTCTTTTGGCGCTTCCTCTTTCTTCTCTTTGGGTGCCTCTGGCTTCTTTTCTTTCGGCGCTTCCTCTTTCTTCTCTTTAGGAATCTCTGACTTCTTTTCTTTTGGCGCTTCCTCTTTCTTCTCTTTGGGTGCCTCTGGCTTCTTTTCTTTTGGCGCTTCCTCTTTCTTCTCTTTAGGAATCTCTGGCTTCTTTTCTTTTGGCGCTTCTTCCTTCTTCTCTTTGGGTGCTTCTGGCTTCTTTTCTTTTGGCGCTTCCTCTTTCTTCTCTTTCGGAGCCTCTGATTTCTTTTCTTTTGGCGCTTCCTCTTTCTTCTCTTTCGGAGCCTCTGACTTCTTTTCTTTTGGCGCTTCCTCCTTCTTCTCTTTGGGTGCCTCTGGCTTCTTTTCTTTTGGCGCTTCCTCTTTCTTCTCTTTCGGAGCCTCTGACTTCTTTTCTTTTGGCGCTTCTTCTTTCTTTTCTTTAGGAGCCTCTGCCTCCTTTTCTTTGGGCGCTTCCTCTTTCTTCTCTCTAAGGGCCTCTTCCTTCTTTTCTTTTGACGCCTCTTCCTTCTTCGCTTTTGGTGTCTCTTCTTCCTTTATTTTCGGTTCTTCTTTTTCTTTCTTTTCTTTTTGTTTTTCCTCTTTGCCCTCTTTCGGTGCTTCCTCCTTTTTCTCTTTCGATACTTTCCTTTGCGCTGGTGCTGCTTCTTCTTTTACTTTCCGTTCTTCAGGCTTCTTAACTACCGCTGCTTCGGGTTCGACTACCTTCGATTTTTTCGCTTCCGGCTCACTTGGGTGACGTGTGTCCGGTTCTTCAACCTTGTGCTTGAGCTCTTGAGGCTTCGGTTCGCTTTCGAGAGTTTTTGGTTTTTCTAATTCAAGCTCCCGTTTCCCTTCGGGTTTCAACGGTGCTGGAGTTGCCTCAGCAAGCACAGGTTCGTCCTCTCCAAGGTCTTCCGCTGCTGCAAAGAAGAGAAAGATGAATCAGACAACACTGCACTCGCAATAGCTTCTGTATTTTCCCTTACGAAAACAAAATTCTACTCTTACAAAGGAATGAACTAAGTGCAGAAATGTCGCACTCACTGCTTGTGGCCAGAACACCCTCTGATCATTTGCCCCTTTCTCACTCACTTTTGCGGTTTCTTGTCTCTTAGCGAAGTGTGATCGAAACTGACACTTCCTTTCCGGAGCACAATTCTGAAACTCCTCGGCTGTTCGAATCCTGCAATAGGTGCTCGACACTTCCGCAGCACGAAGCAAACGCACCACCCCGTACACACAACAATGCAACAAACGCAAACCCCGAATCTAGGGCTAGGACTGCTGGTCCAAGCAGTAAAGGCAAATAATAGACCTCCCGACGTTGCACTTGGGACTCGCTGGCAGGGCAGTCAGCCAGACGAGACGGCCAGAGAATTCAGTGGAGGGGTCGTCGTTTGCCAAGCTAGAGCAGGCGAAGAGCGGGAAAACGGCGACTACATCCGAGGTTCCCCCTCAGCACTGCGCTCTGCCCGAATGGAAGCCATGACGGAAAGATGCTTTTTTCGTCGATGCCAACTATAGCCACGCGCCCCGTCAGGATCAAGTGAGTCAGCGTGTGTTTGTGGGATTTGCGCACGCGCCACTTCCTGTCCTCTTTATTCCGCATCCTCTCACTCTTTTCATTCTCCTCTTTTCACGCAGCAAAAGAGAGTTGCTCCCAACATTCCACGGCAATTACCAAGGCGCAATCTTATCAGAAATTAAAACTGCTGCGTCCACATTTTCCCCATCGAGGCAGCTGCTGGGCCACAGAGGAGAATTGCCTTCTGACGAGGAATTCTGCCTTCATGCACTTCGCCTTATGGGAACTCAGGGAAGGACAATTGAGATGGTCGTTCGCTTAAGAAAGAGGAAAGAATTTCCTTCCCACCTAAGAAAGTGGAGAGAATTTCCTTCCCACCTAAGAAAGGGGAAAGAATTTCCTTCCCACCTAAGAAAGTGGAGAGAATTTCGTTCCCACCTAAGAAAGTGGAAAGAATTTCTTTCCCACCTTTTCATGACGAGGCACTAAAATTAAAATCGTCAATTTTCGCCAATGGAAACAAAAACTTCCTCACATTTCGTCATCGGAATGGAGCGAATGTTGCCAATCCTGGAAGTGGTGTCTATTGCTAAGTCTCTTGAAGTTTAAAAGAAATGAAAAAGAAAACACATCCCTGATATTTAGTATTTTTACAATTAGCACACGAAACGTTGGAACTTTATCGATCGATATTTACATAAATATTTCTGCTATTTAAACATAAACCTTTTTTTTTTCTTCTTTCTATTTGCAATGAAAGGATTTGAGCGTTGTTTTTTTTTCCAGAATTTCCATGGCAGGAGTTTCCATTCTCCATCGCGAAAAATGTTGACAGTTCATCAGACCATAAATATGATGTGTCGGGAACGAAAACTCATAACCACATTATTTAAACTGGAGACTAATGGCCGTTCTTCCGATACAGGGCGGTTGAGACGCCGACCAGATACTCAATTGGGAAGGAGTGTGGAAATCATCCATCGTTTTCAATGTGGAAAAGATATATATTGTTATCATAAAATCTGATGTAATTTATACATTGTACTTTTTTATTTACAACATATTGCTTACAAATTATCAAGGGATGCACTTTTAACAAAGAATTCGAAACAATGCTGCAAGAGGTAAAAAGGTTGAACGGAATGGGTCACATTGTTGATACGATGTTCTCTCCATCTGCATTTTTAGAGTACAGAGTTGGTGAGTTTCTACACCCGGAAATTTACCACTGACAAATGTAAACATTGATTAAAGTGATTATTAGTGATCATTGGATAAAATTTACACTCTATTCCTTTCCTACTCGTAGAGGTCTATTTCCAAAGCGTAGGTATTATCGAAAATTATTGAGAGGAGTAACTGTTAACCTCGTAAAATTTCTATCTCACTTTTTCGCACAATGGAGGCGTTAGAGGCCCTGTATAGGTAGAGATTAACCATCTCAAAATTGGACGCCATGTTTTGTCGTCGCTCGGATAGTTTAGCGTGCATATCTGAATGGCATTGCACGAATACTTATGGATTCATGAAAAGGTAGGGTAATATTTGATACAGATCTCAGTGTTCATGATTGGAAGCACTTTCGAAAACGGCTAAAAAAGGAAAAGTAAATTTTAAGGCCTTTTTCTTTTAAAAAATGATATAATTTCGCTTTGTTGTCTTGTCCGGCTGTAGACATCGAACTTTTTTGTTTATACAGATAGATAAAAAATTCTTTTTGTGTTGGATAGGAAATAATGATATATTACGATTTACATTTTTCGAATCTCCCAAAAGTAATAACTGCGCCCTCTAACGGTGGAAAAAGTTCAAAATTCCAAAATATCAACCGAATATTCCAAAACGATGTAGTTTTGTTAGAAGTTTAAAATTTTGATGTAGAAATGTGAAGGTTACGAAGTTACCATTGGCAACAATCACTTGACCCTTTAGACCCACGGTAGGGGGGAGGTGAATGAAACTTTCTTTTCTTTTAACAAAAAAGTGTATGTTTTTAGAGATAAATTAAAAATTCGTTTTGGGTTGGGCAGATATTGATGAAATATGACAATTTCCATTTTGAGAATTTCCCAAAAGTTGTAACTGCACCCCCTAACGGTGGAAAAAATAGAAAAATACCAAAAATTCAAAATGAATATTACAAACGATGTAGTTATGCTAGAAATTTGAAATTTTGGTCGTCGAATATGACAGTCTTGAAAATTCCATTGACAACAATGAGTTGACCCTAATCCCAAGGTAGGTAAGAAACGGAACGGTTTTGTTTTAAGAGATAATTGGAAATCTCTTTTTTAGTTGGTTACTAATGAAATGCAATTCGCATTTTCAAAGCTAGTTTTAATTTATATTATTAGAGATCACTAAATATCGAAACTACAAAACTTTTAATGAATGTTTCAAGTGATCTGTTTATGGTAGAAATTTCGGCGTGTAGAGTTCTGTTTTGGTAGAAATTCCACTGACAGCAATTATCTGTCCACTATTTTCAGAGGAGCGAGAGAAAAGCAACTTTTTAAATTTAAGAACAGAAAGACATAATTTTATGTTTTATAATTACTAATAAAATGCTACTATGTGCATTTCCCCCATCATGCATTAAAAAATAAATAAATAACCCCTCAAGCAACTGCTTGTACAGAGGTCTGACAGGAGCCTGTCAGTTTATATGCCTTAGTAGAAGATCCATGAGGATGGCGAGACATCAGCAGAAGAACAACGCGAACATCCATAATTAAAACTTTTAAGGAGTGAAAAAGTAGGCAAAGGAAGAACTTCATTCTCTTTGAAAATGAGATTCCCATATGCGCCAGAGGCGATATGCGTTCTGCTAGTTATTTTACATTTTCAGTACCCTCTGACAGTGGAAATTCGGACTACTGTATAATTGGGAAAATAAACTATTAATATTTTATTAGTACCTATAATGTGCAAAAAAATTTTCATCTATCTCTTACAGCAGAAAAGTTGCATTTTGCCAACCATTTTACCAAATTAAAATTTTTATCCACTACTGTCCATTCTGCCCTCGATGAGAAAGAGAACATCGACCGATGATATCAGAATGGCCGTGGGTTTAGTTTAGTTTAGTTTACACTTCACAAAAATTGGGAGTTCCTTGCACAGACTTTCCCATAGAATTTATGTTTTCCTTTTTTTTTTTGAAAATTCTTGATGTTCAGTATTTTTTTTTCCTCTTAGATTTTAAGAGATTTTTTTTTTTGTTTCGTCTTCCTCCTAAACTTTAGGATTTAATTCTTTTGTTTATTTTGTTTTTGTTTATTTAATTTTGATTTATGTCTTTTTTTTTTTGGTATAAATATATATATTTTTTTATTATTATTTTTTTTTTTTGGCTTTCTTTAATTTTTTTTTATAACCCTTTTTTTTATTATATTTTTTTTGTTATTTTGTTAATTTTTTTTTCTTTCTTTTTTTTTTTGTATTTTAGAAATTTTTATTTTTTATTTTTTTTTTCTTTTTAAATTTTTTTTTTATTTTTTTATTTTTTTTTTAAGATTTTTTTTTAATTATTTTTTTTTCTTATTTTTATTAATGAAAAAAAAATTTTTTTTCTTTTTTTCTTTCTTTTTTTTATATTACGTTTTTTTTTTGTTGTTGTTCTGTGTTACAATTTATTCCATATCTCTGTTTCTTTGATGAATTCCAATAGGAAGGCAAATATTTTTGTTTGAATTGAGATTGTAGGGTGATTTAAAATTAAGTTCAGAGTAAATTCGTTAATATTTATGTTTCTAAGTTTTTCAAAGAATTTTTCTCGTTGTGAGTCATATTTTGCACAATTTAATATAAGGTGTGAGGAATTTTCAGTAATATTGCATTTTGTACATTTAGGTGAGGTACTTAATTTGAGTAAGAATTTTGATTTATTTAAAAGAATTGTATCTGTTCTTAGCCGAAATATGATTTTGGATTCATGTCTGGAAAATGGTAATTGTAGGAAGGTATTAATTTTGTTGGAAAGTTCAAATCTGAAATTTGGTTTGAAGATAGAGTGAAATTGAACATGTTTTTCTAAAATTTTGAATTCTAATTGTTTTATTTCTTTTTTAACATGTATATAAAAATTGTGTGTTGGCGAGATGTTATCATAATCATGTGCTGATTTTGCTATGTTATCTACATATTCATTTTCTTTAAATCCAGAGTGTCCTGGTATCCAACAAAGTTGAATATGGTTATTTTTTTCATTTAGGTTTTCATTATAAAGTTTTAGGAGTGTATGTGTGTAGTATGGATATGTGGTGTATGTGTTGTCTTGTATTAATGTGTGTATAGCACTTTTAGAATCAATGAATATAACTATTGATTGATTTGTTAAATTGTCTAATGTCCAGTTAAGTGCGGCAAATATTGCATAAATTTCAGCATGCAATATCTGAGTAAAATCAGGCAATTTGTATGCTAATGATATGTTGTGTGATGGAATATATACAGCAGCACTGGATGACCCAGAATCTTTTATGTAGGACCCATCTGTGTAGATTTCCAAACAATTGTTAAATTTTTCAGATTTAAAATTAATGAATAATTGATATAGAGCTTCATTAGAAATTTCATTTTTTGAATTTAAATGTGGAATCTCTGTATAAACTACTGGGAGTTTGTAACACCATACTGCTACAGATTCAGTAATGTCTCCTCGCAGTTCATCTTTAGTTAGTTTATTAAAGAATTCTTTTAATAATTAATTTTCTTCGATTTTTTTATAGAATAAGAGTCTTTTAAAGTTTAGATAAAATGGGTGGTCTGGTAGTTTATAGTGGAGTCTTGTGTAATATTTTAAGATTAAAATTGAATGCCTAATTTCAAATGGAGGAATGGCTGTTTCAGCCAGAAGAGCTAATGTTGGACAAAATTTTGGTAAGCCTAAAGCAATTTTTAAACATTTGTTTTGAATAACATTTAATTTCTTTAAGTTAGTTAAATTAGGTTTGTCTATAAGGTCTAATCCATATTCCATTTTTGATCTGATTAAATTTAAGTAGAGTGTAATTAAGGTTTTTTGATCAGTACCTTCTTTTTTGAATGCAAAGTATTTAAAAATGTTTAGGAGTTTTGAACCAGAATTGTAAGCTTTCTCCAGATGAGAGTTCCATATTAATTTTGAGTCTAAGTTAAATCCCAATAATTTACATTTGTTGACTTGATTAATAGGTTGCGAGTTAATTTTTAAGAGAAATTTTGGATTATAATTTCTACGTCTATAGAAGTAAATACAAAAAGTTTTATCTGTGTTAATTGTTAAATTCCATTTGTTACAATAATCTATTAGTTTGTCTAATTGTTGTTGTGTTTTTTCTTGTAGAGTATATTCATTTTTGTCTGATACCCAGAAGGTAAGGTCATCAGCATAGCTTGTAAAGTTAAATTTTTTATCAAAAATCTTTTTGATGTCATGTAAGTATAAATTAAAAAGAACAGGGGATAAGGTAGATCCTTGTGATAATCCTTGTGTAATGTTATAAGACTTAGAGTAGGTTGAGTTTAATTTAACCTTTAATTTTCTGTTTCTCAAAAATTTTGCTAGGAATTCTATTAATTTATAGTCTAATTTAGCTTTACACAGTTTGAGTAGTAAATGTTCTATGGAAACTGTATCAAAAGCCTGTGATAGGTCTATTGACACAGCTAGTACTGTTTTTTTCTTTTTATTGGCAGAGTAAATATCATTTAAGAGTAGTGAGATGCATTCTTTAGAAGATCTGTTTTTTCTGAAGCCAAAGAAGTTTTTTGGTAATAATTTTTTCTCTTCAATTTGCCAATTCAGTCTAATAAGAAGCATTTTTTCAAATAATTTTAAGGAGTTGGATAATAGAGAGATTGGTCTATAAGAGGTTATTTCTGTAGGGATTTTATTGGGTTTTTGGATAAAAATTATTAAAATTTCTTCCCACTCTGGTGGTATGTCTAGTGTGTTCCATATATGATTAAAGATAGATAATAATTTTTCTTTCCATGCTTCTGGAAGATTTTTGAAAAGTTTGTTAGAGATCAAGTCTGCACCAGGGGCAGATTTAAGATTAAGTCTTTTTATTGCTCTATTTAGTTCCAATAAGGAAAATGGTAAGTTAACTGTAGTGTCGATTGATTTTAATTTGTTTAACTGTGTGTTATAAAAGGATTTTTGTCTAGAATCTAAGCTAGGTGCAGTTTGAACTATTTTTAAGTTTTGGGCAAATCTTTCAGCTGTTTGACTAATGGTAATGTTATGTTGTAAGGCATATTGGGCTATTGGAAAAGTTTGTTGCTTTTCTTGGACAATACTTTTAAAAATCCTCCAGATGTTTTTTCCTGGAGTAGAGGTTGTTAATTCTGATGTAAATTCTTTCCAATTATCACGAGAGGCAGTTTTTAATTTTCTTCTTACTTCTGCTTTAATTTTTTTAAAATTGTTGATGTCTTGGAAGGTTCTGGTCCTTTTAGCTTTTTGTTCTGCTTTTTTTCTGATAGCTGTTAATCTATTCATATACCATATATTTTTTTTTAATTTTGGAATTTTGTTTATAATTGTTTTAAATACTGATTTAGTTTGTTCCTTAATTGATTCAAAGAATTCATTATATTTTAGATTGTTAGAGGGAGGAGTATTGTTAAGGATTTTTTCGAAGGAGTACCAATCGTTTAAATAAATTTTTTGTTGGTATTTTACTTGTAGTTGTGAAGTCAAAAGTATGGGGTGGTGGTCACTGCCCCTAGTATCTGGGAGCAGTGACCATTTGAATTTGTCAATTAAATCAGTTGAGATTAAAGTTAAATCAATAATTGATTGATTATAGGCTGGGTTTTCGTGAGTAGTTTCTTTACTATTTAGTAAGATCAGATTTGATTTTGTTATAAAATTACTCAATTGGACACCTGCTGGGTTGGTAGTGTAGGAGTGCCAAAGGGCATGATGGGAGTTAAAATCTCCCAGAATAATAATAGGTTCTGTTAATTGTTTAAGAATATCATTATAGAAATCTTCTCTGATAACCAAACCAGGATTGTAAACATTTAATATGGTGTATGACACATTGTTAATTAATATTTTTACAGCTAAAAGTTCTAATAAAGGGGTATTGTAATTAATTGGAATTATTTTGTGGTGTATATTTTTGTTAATAATGAAACCTATGCCATTATTACTGTTTGTAGAAAAATGATAATATGATATAAAGTTAGAAAAGTTAATATGCTTTTTAGTTTTTATCTCTTGTAATGCAAAAATATTTACCTTCATATATTTAGCCATTAGTACAATTTCTTCCTTTTTCGAAATTATCCCCCTGCAGTTCCACTGTAGGAGGTTTAACTTATTAGGACTTGAATTGTAGAAGAATGTCCATGATTAGTATGTAGGTCTCTTCCGAAGGGCAGATGAATTTCAAGAGGTGAAGCACCAAGTCTATCAGTAGGTTTATAGTGACATTTTCATCTTTTAATTGCCTGGCGATTGAGTTGGAGGACAAAGCATGTTTGATTTTTTTCGTCTGAACGCTTTTGGAGTTTAGTCCTTTTTTTGTAATATTTGCGTAGCTAGGTTTGCTAGGAATGTTACTTTGCAAAATTTGTTTTTCAATAGGAGACAGTTTTTTTGATGTGCTTGGGCTGGACAATTGTATATCACTTTCATCAGATTCTGCTAGTTTGTTTCTTTCAGTTATTTGTTTATTTTTATACGATAAGCTAAATAAGTCCATTCCATGAAGTACAGGGAATTTTTTAGTAGCTTGTCTAGATCTCTCATCATCAGGTTCATTTTCAGAGAGTCTTGATCAACTTGTCTATGATCAACGTAACGGTTATTGAAGCCGTTCGGATTGAAATTCGAGTTTGTGCGAACCTGAGGGAGGACGTTTTTTTCTCTAGTTTGGTTTTGCTCCTGTTTTGCTAACGCAAATGCGCTTGTCCAACTGCATTGTTGGCGTCTTTGAATTTGCATAGCCTTGCAGGCAATTTTTTTTATTGGACAAGCATAATAGGTTGCCGGGTGGTCCATGCTACAGTTTGGGCATTTGAAATCGGAAATTTTGCATGTTTTGTGCGAATGGGAATCACTGCATCTTTTGCATCGAATGCGGCTCCTACAGCCTACTGCAGAGTGGCCCCAGCGCCAACAATTGCTGCAAAGAATGGGGGATCCGAAATGTTCTTTGACAAAAAAATGGCTAAAACCTATATTGACCTCACTGGGTAACTTTTTATCAGAACAGTAAATAACTACATTTTCGGTGGGAGTTTTGAGAAAGCCATCTTTGGAATTGTTAGGCTGGAATCTCATCATGCGTCGTACTTTAAAGACGCTGTAGCTTTTTAGGGATTGAAGTAAGTATTCATCCGAGTATTTGGTGTTTACATTAATCAGTAAACCCATGCAACTATTTTCATTAGGAATTCGATAGGTTACATCTACTCCCAAGATATTATTAATACTTTTTAAAGTTTCTAAATCAGAGTCACATTTAGGGAAAAGTATCACATCGCCTTTGCGAGTGAACCTACCTTTGATGTCTTTATTTAGCAGGTTGAAGAAGAAATCTGTCACTTTATCATCATCCAAATCGCTTAATTTTGAGGTTTCGCTGTAAATGATGATTACAAGATCATTTTTCTTGGCTTTAGAAGTAGCAGTAGCACGAACTATTTCGTCCTCGGAGGCAGAATCTGCATCTGTGATGTATCCCTCCGCGATACATTCAGGGTCTTGTGGATGGACGTCGTTAAGTTCGTTTTTCTTGGCTTGAGATGTTGCATTCTTCAAGTTAGGAGTAGTATCATTAGTTTGAGTTTCTTGATCACTGATTTCACCTGCTTCTAAAAGTTCATTTAATTCATCTTCGGAGTTTGGGGTGTATAGCGAAGCCATCTGTGCCTTTTCCACGTGTTTCGCCATTTTTTTTAGCTGGCACTTTTCCGAACTTTTAATTGGTATTCCGCTAGTTTTCTTCATTTTATTGTTCGCGTTCGTTGGTTTTTTCTTTGCACCCATTGTGGAAAAAGTTGGATCTAATAAATCTCCAAATCAATAAGCTTTCATCAACTTAACTAAAATAAAAACTTACAAACTGATGAGCCCGATCTTGGACATAGTACCTCTCACTAGCTTCATCGAGAGACTCTTCTGCTCAGCTCGCTTAAAGAAGACTTGAGTTGAAGTCTTGAAAAAGGCTGTTGTAAACAAAGGAACAAAGAATCCTCAATGGCCGTGGGGCTGTGTGCTCGAAGGTCATACTCTGTGTATGTTAAAAAATGCTCTCGATGATCTTGACGGGAAGTTTCCATTTGTCTCCTAACAGCTTTCCAGTGAATCATTTTTCTCTACTTAATTCTGAACCCTTCGGACCCTTGTGAACTGGCCAGCCAGCGTCTTGTGTGAAAAAAAAAAAAAAAAAAAAAAAACTACCACTAAGAGGTAAGAAACACCAATTCTTTTTTTTTTCTCTTTTGAGGAGAGATGAAGGAAGTTTTGACGGTAGCAATCAAATACCGACAAGAGACATCTCCTTGCTCTCAGGAACCATCTTGCAAAATCTGGTTATCTTCACATAGGGCTCCTAATTTAGGATTGCGAGGGGCTTCGGATGGGGGACGAAACGCTTTTCGACCGTTAATACCGCTATTATTTGGCTCGTGAGATGAATGGAAATTTGAAATTGAGGTCGCGAGGTGAAGAGGTATTTGAATTTTGGTTCATGAACAAAAATGTCTGGGAAATGTTATCTTGAGAGGTCTCCAAATGTATAGCGAACAAATAGATAGTGAGCCAAATAGCTCTCTAAAATAAATAAGATGTAGTAGAATAGTTGCTCCTATCTCGAATTCGATATGACATCTGCAACCAATCACAGCAGAGGACACTGAAACTCTGCCAAATCTCTGAGATTAAATGAGGTTGCTTCAATCGGAAAATAAATTCATTCATACTTTCATCTTCATTGGATAAAAATTAATCTTTAACTATTTCCTCATCACTAGAAAATAAAGGTAGCCTTCCATTAAATGTCTTCTTTGGTGTTCAAATTGGTGTAACGATTAGTGAACGCACTATTAGAGAGTAGGATAGTGTATGCATTAGTGTACACAAGGTTCAGCTTCATTCATGTTCGTCTGTTCTTCAATGGAAATCCTTTGCGAAATTCGGATCGTCTTATTCTCGAATTTGTCTACCTCCTTTGAAATCCAAAACAGTTGTCTTTGTACAATTTATTTTAGCCCCATGACATATGTCCGACAATAAAATTTTATTTCACGTGTAATACATTTTAACCTTTTCCATCCGAATTTTAGGAGTTTTTTTCCCATCCGAATTTTAGTAAGAATATTTTAGTAATTGGGAAATCCTACTCAAGTGTCAGAGACTCCCCTCCCCCGTCCCCGAAACGAAACTCTCGGAGCTCGCCCCCTCCAAAACTAAATTCTCGAGCTCTCCCCGAAAGTAAATTCTCAGACATCCCCGGAAACTAAAACTGGTCACGTGCCTTCGTAACGCCGTCAGTCGGCGCCAGGAGACACAGAAGTGTGAAAGGACAGAAAGTGATCCCGCTCATTTTTTTGGCAATTAATAACGTCGCTAACGTCAGACTCTAAAATTATTATTTTATCCAACACGCATTTGTGATGTTGATCGACTGGAAAGGCCATTTTAATCTGCTGGTTTGGATTCCCCCCAATCGTCCCAAGTAAGTAATATTATTTTAAAGTATCTCCCTTTTTTTAATCGTCGTTATTTTAGTGGTTCATCTAGTCCAGTGGTTCGCAACGTTTTTTTGTCTGCGGACCCCTTTCAACCAAAAATAGTTCTGCTAACCCTCAGGGTAATAATGACTAAAAAAAGCTCCAAATTAAAATTTACATTATATAATTATAATTATAAAATACAAAATTTTGCTACCTATAATTATGAAACCTCTAAAATTTAGAATCGCCTGCAGAAACAAACCTATCATGCTTCAAACATGCAAATGTTTGTTGTCACAGAGGGAAAATATATTTGTAACATAACTGGACAATTCTTTACTGCTTAAGGCGCCATTGCAGAATTTTTAGCGCGAACCCTTGGACCCCTTGGGATTCGCGAACCAACAAATGGGAACCACTGATCTCGTAGTCGTCGTAACTACAGTAAATGGCAATGGCGATTGTTGAAACGCTGACAAGTGGACTCAGACGACGGCTACTGATCCCAGCCCTGGCCGAAATCATCTCTGAAGCCTGCAGCAAAGATCAGCAGTTTGTTGATATTATTCGATATTTCAATCATTATTATTGAATTGCATGAATTTTTTTTAAAGCTATAAAATCATAAACATCATCCACGTTGACTTGAATTCATGATTACGTTGCATTATTTGGCAGCCTAAATTATCTGGTTAAAAAGAGAAGTTTTAAATCTTTGTTTTGGGTTCGAAATATTTCGGAACCAACTGTAATTTAAACGTTTGGTTCAATGCAACCGATTTCCAAATCGAGTTGTCCAAAGGGAAAGGGAGAAATTGAATCTTTTTTATTCATTTGCCACAAGTCGTTTGCGATAGCAATTTCATGTTTATTATTCGCTTAATTTGATTTCGAAGAATAGTTTAGGAATGTGTTTCTGATGTAGATAAACGGATCGTCTGTATGCCTATTGTCAATAGAACTGATGCACGTAATATTTGGGTAAAAGAATAGTTTTTATTAGACACCTTTACATAGCTGAACAGAACCTCAAAATTCAATGCAATGACGGCTTGTTATTATACACCATCTTTGTTTTTGCTTCCTCTATTCCTGTATTATTTTCTTCATTTCGAATTGTGTTAAATTGTGTTTTCATATTCGGAACAACAATTCAATTTCAGAGAAATGTTACAGTTTATGAACTTATAAAAAACCGGTTTATTTTTCAGGATTGGTTATCTTAGACTTCCATCATTGTCAACAATTAAAGACTGATAACACGGCCCCTCTCCTCTCCTCTTCACCTTCCTTTAAAACAAACAGCTAAGGGCACAGTTCCCCCAGTTTTCATTTAAAGAAACTCTGTTTGCGGCTTTAAAATTTTCACAAAAATTCCCATTGCAAATCATACGCGCGCCAATAATAGGGAGTACATTGTATTTTGCTATTCTAAAAACCTGCAAATATTTCTCTTTGTTCTGAGTGACCTTTGAACTCTATTCCTTTTGATCAGTTATCTTAAAATCGAAACCACGAGCTGGATCCTTCCATTCTTGTGATCCGTCATCGAAATCTGGAGGGGATTTCAATTCCGATGTCGTCATGATGCTAAAACCTAAAATCGTTACGGCCTAATATTGAGTTCTCACTTCTAACGAAACCAGAGGAAATGATCCCTTTCGACAAAAGCGATCTGTTCTCCGATTGGAAGAGGTTTTACGAGTTCTCTTTCGAAACAAAATCTCGAAACGACAAAAACGAAAAACTGTCGCACATCTGAAGAAATTTACTTTCAATATTCTCGAAGCAAAATATAAATAAGAAGAGAGAGCAATTGTGGAATTGTGTTCGCTGTTCCGCAAACACAATTCCATTTCTTTACACTAACCCATGACAGTACAAACGAAACCAAAATTGAGATTAAAGGAAAATAAGACTGAAATATTTTGTTACTATTTGGACTGTTAATTACTACACTATTCATTACTAAGAATGCACGCTTTCAGTAATTCATCTGCAAGTCGGTAGCAAAATTAACCGTTTAAATTTTCTCAGCAATTAAGCCTCCTTACTTTGAGCTCCCACAGTCAGCTCCTTTGCCCAGCTCTCCTTCTGCTCTAGAGTCCTGGCTCGTAATGCAAGTGGGAATCCAGATCGGCTCTTTTTCGTATGTTTGACGAGAATCTTCAAATGGTCGTCAGCTACGGTGTCCGCTATCTCCACCTCTTGCAGCTATTTATAGAAGATAAAAACACAAAAGATATTATATTCATTTCAGTTCGTGAACCTTTCAGAGATTACCACTAATACCTTTCTCAGTCTCTTTTGAATCTTGAGCAGGAGTCTCGAACCCATTTCCTTTTTTAAATACATATATTTTCAACACATTTTCCCCGGGCTTCACTAAACTTTCCTTTCACATCATCCATATCCCCAAATCAATCTTTCAATCTCTTTAAGCTCCAAGAGCAACTTATCCATCGTTCTCTTTCAAACGATTCATTACAAAAGCATCGCGACGTCTCACAAGAATTCTCTGTGCACGAGTTTTATCAATTTCCGAGTAAATTTCCGAGCAGTAAATGTGCAGAGTACTTGAAACTTAATGCGATAATTACACTCAATCAGATATTAGGTACCTGAGCCTGCATTCTTTCTTATTCATCAATTAAAATAAAAATATATACACTGAGAAGCCAGTTTATTAGGTACACCACCGCTCGTCACATAAATGGTTCATTCCAACACGTAATATGTCACATGGCAGCGGTGTGCGGTATCAATTAGGCAGATCAGCTCTTTGAGCATCAGTTAGAGTTGGACTCAGCTTCAGAATGTTGCATAACGAGTGATCTTGAACGTGGCATGCTAGTTGGTGCTAGGTGTGCCGGCTCTAGCATCTGCGAAACGGCCCTCCTCCTGGGCTTTTCACGCACAGTCGTTTCAAAAGTTTGCCGAGAATGGTGCGAAAAGCACAAAATTACCAGTGATCAGCGACCCTATGGATGAAAACAGCTTGTGGATTAGAGGGATCAGAGGAGACTGGCGAGTATTGTGCAAGTGAACAGACGAGTCACAACCAGGTAAATCACAACAGAATTAAAAGAAGTGGTGTGCAGAAGGCCATCTACGAATGCACCACGTATGGGACCTTGTTGCTAATGGGCTATAACAACCGAGTGCCAATGTTATCAGCGAAGAACACGAAAGCGCATCTCCAGTGGATGTAGGAGCATCGATACTGGACTGTTGAGAACTGGAAAAAGGTAGATTGGTTGAAAGAATCAAGGTTCTTTTTGCATCATGCTGATGGAAAAATCAGAATGTGATGCAAGCAACAACAAAATGAGGCCCTGGAGCCATCTTTGTCTGACGTCAAGAGTACAGGCCGGTGGTGGATGTGTGGTGGCATGGAAAAGTTTTCCTGGCACACATTAGACCCCCTAATACCCATCGAAGGACATCTGAGCACCACGGAGTATTTGAACATCGTTGCTGACAAAGTTCATCCTTTCACGATTACAGTTTTTCCTCACTCGGCTGAACATGTTCAGCACGATAATGCACGTGATCACAAGACACGTAACGTCACCGAATGGTTCCAGGGGCATGCCGATGAGTTTTCCTTGCTTCATTGGTCTGCTCAGTCTCCGGATCTAAACCCTATCGAGCATCTTTGGGATGAGGTGGTAAGGGCTGTTCGCAGCGAGACTGTGCCGCTGCCCAATTTGCAGCAACTGCACGACACAATCATTCCATATGGTACAACATTCCTGCACAACGCATCCAGCATTTTGTAGATTCCATGCCCCGACAAATTGCGACTGTTCTGAATTCTAAAGGGGTCTCAACCCGTTACTAGGTACGTGTACCTAATAAACTGGCATCTTAGTATACACAGTCGTATCAGAATAAAATAACCACCTACCATAGTATATGTTCTGCTGAGGTCCTGCCATCCTCTCAGACCTTCTAATATGGCATATAAACTGACAGGCTCCTGTCAGACCTCTGTGGCAAGCAGCTGCTTGAGGGGGTATTTATTTATTTTATTTTTAGGTGGTCATATTATTCTGATACGACTGTGTATACAGTTTAATGAAAATAAACTTTATATTTATGGAAGTGAGATTTTAGTAACAATCATTTTATTTTTAGGTAGACCTCATCTATTATTTTGAAATGCATTACAATAAACCAAATAGGATATCATGCAGCTACATTTAATGATCCTTTTCTATAAACCACGTAGGATAGCATGCATCTGCTTCTAATGATCCATTTCTGTAAACCACCAAAGGTCATGCAGTTGCCTCTAATGATCCTTTTCTAACGTCCTTAATTACAAATGATTGTCTGCTGTCTTGAGAAAATTCTAGAGATATCCTCCTTTAAGGCTAGATTGATTGAGAGCATATCAAGGAAATGAAGGAGTGTCGTCATCATCTACGAAAGGCCCAAAGATTATTATCGCATTTGCTTTTCTAGTATTTTGTGTTGGTTTTTCATACCACATATGAAGCCATGCAGCAAATGATTGTGCGTATTTAATGTCTTCCCCACTTTTCTTCCATTTACATCAACATAGCTCATAATATCTTCGTTAAACTCTAACTGTTGGTTTGCTTCATTTTGCAATTTTCCGTTGCATCTTTCCATCGTATAGCAATTATCTTTGAGGACGATTTATATTCTGTAAATTTAGGAGAAAGAAGTTACAAATAAGGAACTATGGCAAAAATATTGCATAGTGTATTTAAAAAAAGCTATATTTCATGTTTAATACTTAGATAGCGAAATGTTGCCCAACACCTTGCCTCACTCAAAAGACAGTCACTAATCCATTCGAAGCCAAGAAATTTTGGTTTAACGCATTTCAATGCAACGAGATTATTTTCCAAGTTTCAAGCTTCGGTGTAATGACAAATCTGACGTAATAAAATTGCAGAATCGGAACAGCAATGCCACGTTCCTTTGAAGCAAATAGACATCATTTTCAACCCATCAGAAAATTTCGTCTCGTTTGCAGTTTAGCTGCAATTGTAATGCTGACTTAATAAATCTGTAATAGTTGATTTTTTTTCTTTAACACCGAAGTTAAATTTAATAAACACTGCGATGTTTGAAAGTCTTATTATAATATGTTGCTTCATGTAATGAATGCTATAAAATTATTTTGAAGCTCTAGGCATTATGATCTGCGATACACGAATTACCTGAACTCATCAAGACATCTGAACATATCTAACTTTAAAATTTATATGAATATTGGCTTTACTTAATTGCGTAGCATGGAATAAATCATGCAAGTTGAAAAGCCAAGCCTAGTAAGGTCATAATGTTTCCTTTTCATTGGCCAAACGAATCTCATTTAACGAAACTCTTTGCTTTGAAACTACGGATTAATTCTCACCTTCAGAATGAAACCTTGACATATGAAGCTTCATTTATAATGTCAAAAGAACTACAATGTTTGAAACTTCCTCATAATAACTCATCATCATCATCATCCTCAAGCTGCCATGGGCTACGGAGGTCAAACCAGACCTTGCAATTTAGTTCTCCAAGCAAGTCTATCCTGAGCTACATCAACTGCACCTGGCTACTGCACACCAATTCTAATAAGGTCCTGTTTGACATTGTCTGCTCACCGCATCCTAGGTCTCCCCCTCTTTCTGAGACCTTTAGGCACACTGTTCATAACCCTATTCGCCAATCTATAATTATTCATACGGGCAACATGGCCAAACCAACGGAGTCTCTCTCTGCACAATATGATGCTTAAAGGAGGTTGCAAACTCCTTTGCCTAACCTCATCATTAGTTACAAAGTTGAACCACCTAATACCCAAGATACTGCGTAAGCATCTAGAATCAAAAGCATCAAGCTTCCTGTTATCTTGCTTACAAAGCATCCAAGTTTCACTAACGTAACAAACCCTAGAAAGAACCAAACTATTATGCAGTCTTTAGGTGTATACGCCTATTTCTCCACACTCTCCATAGATTCTTAAAAGTCCCGGCAGCAATCCCTTATTCGTCTGTTAATCTCATGCCTCACATCACCATTATCTGTTACATAGCTCCCAAGATAATTAAACTGTGACACCTGCTCAAGACTGCAACCATTCAGATTAACTGAATCACAGCCTGCCTGACCAATTTTCATCACTTTAGTTTTCTCTCTGTTTATAACCAAACCTAACTCTACTATCAGTCTCGTCAACAGCTCGAATGAAAGAGTTCATCTCATCAACATCATTTGCCAAAAGGGCTAAATCATCAGCATAATCTAAATCAGAAATTTTCGTAACTCTAGACCATTTCAGCAGTGGAGGTAATAAGGAGGGGGCCACGGGGGTTATGGCCCCCTCCAAGAAACACTCAAGTGTTCAATTTCTTCATTTCAATAGCTAACTAATTTCTTTTCAAAGAAGACAAACCAATGACTCATTCAGTTCCCAATATGAAGACAAACGTAAGCATATATAAACGATTTTGTACATGGATTAACATTTGATGAATAACTTAAACATTTGATGTATAAAGGGTTAAGGAGAATCTATCACAGTTAGACAGAGTATTTTGATAACAAATGCATAACTTGTTAAAAACGTCGGGAAAATTTAAATGCTCATCATGCAAAGTTCAGTCTAACTCACCTTAAAGATGTTCGTTGTTTGGTAAGTGTCTTTTCCAGCAAATGTCCTTTTATCAGTGATGAAGACTCGACCTTTGAAGAGGAATACATATTTCTCAGAACTCGGCTCATTTCCTTCCGTAACATCAAACATGTCCTGAACAGAGAATTAAAAACAGTCTATAGAGACGTTTCAAATAAAGTTAAAAATATCTCATATCCTGAAAAGAATTTCTATTCTATTCTTATTCTTGTTCAACGCCCCCTATTACCATTGTTTATGTTTCCATGGCATCAACACATTTATGCAACACATCTCGCATCGTTTGCTAAGTGCAGTTCGCATTAACAACCACCTTCACTGCTCCCAAAGAATTGTTTCCTTATAACAACCGAAATCCTGGAAGACAAAATAAATCAATTTGGAATAAAAATTTCCTTGGGTATCAAAACTTTTGATTTTTCTTACAATGTAATATAAGGGAAAAATGTTTCTTCTTTGCTAGTGTTCTAGTTAAAAAAAGATAGGGATAAATGGTTTTTATTTTTTATTAAAAAAAATGACTATTAAATGCTTAATATTTTTTGCAGGCACCATGCAATGCTCTAATCTTATCACCGACAGTAGAATAATTAAGTCCATTCTGTTGAATTTGCATTCAAGTTATCATGATGTAGAAACCTTAGTGGTGTTTCTGGATACAGTATTAAAAAAAAAATAACAATTCTTCATTACTTAAGAAACGAAATACAATTCTTCATTAATTAAGAAACGAAATTCAAGTCTTCATTCATTTGTGGAAAACGCCGGAAATGATAGCGCATTAAAATGATAAATGTGGCGGACATCTATCTGTCAACTACGTTCGTAATCACGTATTCATTAAAATACTGCAAAGAATGCTGTGTTTAATTAGGGATGTTTTCTCATTGAAGACCTGTATTGGATGTGTTGTCCCTCGCTGTAAATTAATATACTTATTAGCAACAGAAACGAAGTGTTTGGGCGCAACTGTTAAGCGAAAATAGCAAAACAAGGATTTAGACCTTTGAAGAGAGAAAGATTGAGACTTACGTGTTTGATGATGCGTCCCAGTTTGAGCAGGTTGCCCGAACATCCTTGAATGGCTTGAATGAATTGCAAATCTTTGTTCCTCTTATTGATGCTGTGAATGAAATCCAGAGCTTTTTGAAGATCACTTGTATCTTCATTCAGTCGTGCAGAGTATTTAATTATTTCCTGTTGAGGAAAGAATTGAAAATAATATTTTACAATTAACTCTATTCTCCTTTCAAAAACTCGTTCATCATCCATCATCATCTGAAGCGAACTGCCCATCGACGTTCTTCATCGAGTTCGTCTTGCACACGCCGCAATGATAATTACGAAGAACTTTCAAAAAGTTCTCGACACGTGTCTATAGATTTGCACTCGTTCTTCCGAAGTTAACGAGCTACGACTTGTTTGAAAGTTTATTTAAACTTGTCATTGCGTACTAAAAGCAAAGCTCGTATCATCATTTCTCTCTTCATGTAAAATTTGGTCTGTGATATCTGCGCGTTGTTGTTATGGAGCCTACTAAAGATAAGGAAAGATTTTACATTTTCACAAAGATGCAACTTAGGGATGACAAAGAAAAAAATTCATGCCGATTTATCACAAGTATATGTGGATCATGCTTGCTCATATAGCACTCTTGAGGGATGGATGCGCAAATTCAGAGAAGGACGACAGGGCTTCGAAGATTTAATGCAGGAAGGCCGTGAGCGAGAGAACCATTGCTGTTGTTCGTGAACTCTTTAAGGAAAACCCACACATCATCGTTCACGTAATAAGTTTAGATGTCAGTGTATCGATTGGTAGTGAGGAAACGATTATTCATCAACATTTAAAGTTCCAAAAGATCTGTCCCAAATGGTTACCCCACAAACTGACAGAACAGCAAAAAAGAACTAGTGTCGACTAGTGCAAGAAGATGCTGGCAATGTTTGTACCTAGTGGTCCCAAATGGTTAACAGACATTGTCACAGTTGATGAGACAAGGTTTTATTACTGTGCAACTCCCAGAAAGATCGACAACTATATTTGGGTTGCGGAAGATGAACAGCATCCCCAAATCCACAAATAAGACTCGCTCAAGTAAGAGGATGTTCACAATATTTTTCAGTTCTCAAGAAGTGGTAACCATGGACACCTTACCTGAAAAAAGGCTTAACAATGGCTAATACTACGCCAACATTGTTTCGCCCAAAATGGGTAAGATGATGAAGGAGCAGCATCCAGCAACAGGCGTGTCAAGGGTACTCCTTCTTCAGGACAATGATCTCGTTCTTCATCACAAAACCGGCAAGTCAACTGCCTATCTGGAGCAGTAAAAAATCAAACTGTTACCCCATCCTGCATATTCACTCGATCTTGCACCATGCGATTTTTTTCTTATCTCCAAAAATTAAAAAGGAACTTGTCTGGAAATCTTTCTCAAGGGAGCAATACTTTGCAAGATGCATTCAATCAGAGTCGCGGAGTATTCTGTAACAGGAGTATCAGCCAGCGTTCCAGAATTAGACATCTGCAACTTTGCATAGATGCTGGAGAGGAGAATTTTGAAGGACGGTAAAAATTTTGTTGAGGTAAATGTAATGGGGTTTGTTCAGCAGATGCATATCAAGAAGTTTTTGAACACCCCTAGTACATCTGCACAGCTCCGAGTAGAAATTCTTGTGAAAATACTTTTTCCTGGGCACGACGTAGCCAGGGGGATAGCCTCTGCCTTCCCCCATCCTTCTAAATTTTGATACAGTAAATAATTCGACAGATTAATTTGTGCTATTTACTTGTTTTAACCCATTTATCACTTGTATTATATACTTTACCAGAAGTAAACAAAGAATATTATACTTCTATCGAATTTTTTCTTTCTATCATAATTTTTTAATTGCCCCTCGAAAATATTTTCTGACTTTATGTTTGCTCACTTCCAGGCTCTGTTAATGGAAAATAAAATCATAAAGCCCGTAATTTATAAAATATGGTATACACAGAAAATTAAGATTAATTGGAGATCTACAGAGGCAAATATACTTAATTCTTGATTTCTAGCAATATTCGTTGAATGTTTAACAACTGGACCGAAGTAGCATAACAACTAGTTTGGGGACCCCCTGGAAAATTTTCATGGTAGGCCCCATCCTCTCCCCCTCAAAAAAGAATTAAAAACCTGTTAAGATGCCAACTTCGGGTGATTTTGTTATTTGCCTGTGTTACAGTTTCTTTCTTTATTTTGCGTGTTTCTCCAAGCTTCCGGTGTTTTGCTTTAAAAATTATTTTTTTCTCGCTGATGTTCCCTCCCCCCCTAGGACTGGAAGCCCCTAGTATTTTACCACCTTATAGTTAGCCTCTGCTGGAACGTCGATAGTCAAGGAATTTTCTCCAAAATCATAAAAAACTAAGATAATAAATATACAACACACATATATATATATTTTAAATAAGCGATATCATAAAAGGTGATTATTACTGATTAAATAATCCCTTGACATAAATTCTTAACATTGTCAACACTGATCTTAAATATTCCATTTTCCATAACTCTTTGGCTGCCATTGCTATTCTTAAATCGAGGTATTATTCACAGTTAAATTTCTCCATATAAATATTATTTCAGAAATTATGAAACTTCGAATGTTGGTTATATAATATTAAAGTATCTCATTCATTTTGGTTTATGTAGTGTCTTGTTCAGATGATCAAAGCTATATCCTCATCTGCAAGGTCTTCTCACCTCCAATATGTGCAAGAGCCGCACCTCCAATATCCACATATATTTAAAATTCAAAACCTGAAGATTTTTCTACGTTTTTAAATCTTAACAAGATACAAATTCTGCTGATGCTCAGAAAAATAAAAAAAAGAAAAACGAAAGGGAAAAAATCAGTCTACGAATTCTATAATATGGGAATGATATCTTAGAAGCAGTTGCAACAATAACAGCAATAAGGCTTATTTCTCAATTTTAAATGTAAAATTCCAACCATACATTTAATACTTCAGCTATAAATGTTTTGTAATGTTCTCATGTTGGGATTTGTCCCTGAACATCTTACGAGCAGCAAAAAAATTTATGACCAAGTTTATATTAGATTGATTCATAGTTGAAGATATATTGAATGATCTCGGACATAGCTCTAAAAAATTTAATTAAATTTCTCCGTTTGTAAATGGCAACACTTAAAACATAAATCTATTAATCATTTAAATAATAATCACGTGTTGAATTTACTTTCAATTTTGTCATCAGAACCTATGAAATTTAATCCGCTGCACACGGCACAGATTGAACTCGCAATCTAAGCTTTACATTTAAAGTACTATAGGGAAAAAAAATCCACTTATGTGTTTTCATTCCCATCCACGAGTTCATCCTCTCCCCAAACGCCCAAACGCTCAGTTATATTTTTATTGCGAATTCACATGATTCGATTTTAATTCATTATAGCCTTAACTATATACTTAACAAGATAATTAGCAGTGTTCTTGCATTTACTTAAACGGACAAGACAGAATAGGTTTGTATGCCTTTTTTCATCCGCTGCGTTAGGAATAAGTAATATTTTGAAGGATCCCTTTGGAGAATATGCAAGTAGGTTAGAAAAGTCGCAAAGCCTAAAAGGAAAATCGCAATTAACTTGTTTCTCTAGAACATAGTGTATTTTTAGTTGGTATTTAAGATTAAAAAGATTGGAAAAGGAAATATTGACGATGAAGCTTATTTGAAAAAAAACCCCCAGCAAAATCTTGATTTGTTTAGAGATGATTGTTAGTTTAGATGATAGAAATTTTAGAGGTTAGAAGAGATGGAAATTTTAAAGAATAATGGTACTTGTTAGTGGCAGTTTATGAATTACGTCTCCTTTCTTATTTGGAGAGTTTAATGAAATTTAAGAGTCCAGGGCCGGACTTAAGCATAAACAACAGCTTAGGGCCTCATGATTATGAAGGGTCTCAAAAATTAAGTTTTAAGTTTACTGTGCCACGAATTTTTTTAATTTATTAAATCTACTATGTAAATATTGTTCATCTTAGCTTTACATAGTCATTATTGTATACCAATGCTAGAATAATGTTTTCGTCACATAAATTTCGTATTTACTTTTTAATCTTCCCTTTAATCAGAATAATAAATACAATATATATTTCGACAAACTTGTATTTCGCCGATGAGTGGGGTGAACCCAGGCCTCCCAGTTACTCGCCAGTTTGAATTCTATGTCGACAGGTAATCTGTGAATTTACCATTGAATGATTCATATATTTCGACTTCCGAATTTTTGGGCCTCAGAAAGTCCAAGTCAGACCCTGTTTATGACCCAACAATTTTCGAGTCTTTAGTGATGAACAAAAATTAGACAAATGACTTCATATCGCCACTTACCCTCAGCAACAGTTGATAGTCGTTCAGTCTCTGGATTGGCAACTTCAGGTGATCGGAAAGGGTTTTGTCGTCATCAATCATTTTACTATGATCCTGAAGGAGAAAAAAAAATCACAACTTATCAACTGTTAACTCTGGTATTGCTATTTTCGTCTTTTAAGGAGGCTACCTCAATTCGCCTCTCACTTACTTCTCTTACGTTTAAGTTTCAGTCTTTTTACATTCTGGGGTTTTAAATATATTTTCCTCACTCATACTGGTAGAGGGAAACATATCAATGCTTAATTCTTTAGGCACAGACTGTTGAAATGCGATTTAAGGAAGAAAAAAAACCGACCAAATTCCTTCTCGCTTACAGCAAAACTTACTCATATTTCTGTTTATTTTTGAAAAACATTGTTAATAAAAGACCATAAAGAGGCATCAGATAGAGTAAGAGGAATGATCAAAATTCTGAAATTTGTCCAATTCCTGGATCCAACATTATTTTAAGTACTCCAGCTTGCATAATTTATGAAGAACCGTGATGATTAAGAGATAGATAATTCGAAATTAGATCTCGGACTATCCACCAGTGGTATTTTTTTTTTTCATCTTCAGAATTGAAGGAATCTTGATTCGGTTTTCCACCGATCACAGAAAGAGAAATCTTTATTTCGTTCTCAGATGCTATCACAATTAGGACAACAGTCATTCAGTAAGTCTTTGGAAAGTGACGCCATCTATCAGAATAAAAATCAAGTTTTTGAGCTTGTGGCACAGAAAGCATTAATCACAATTGTGGATTAGTAGCGAGGAGATATTAAAATACATGTTTCCAATCGTCAATTGCTACGGAATCAAAGGGTACCGAAGGATTTGGCAGTTCTAGGAGACTTTTGCTTTAAAGCAGTGGAGCAACCAAATCAGTGTGACTGGGACAGCTGCAGCAGGGCAGCAGTTAATCAAGGGTGTCATTTCGGACACTCGAACGTTAAAGTGCTGCGAAAGAGCTCTTAAGAAGAAAGAAATAATTAATTACTAAATGTCAAACTCTAATAAATATAAGAGAGGTTATATGACTAAAAAGGGAACTTCTGTCCTTTCAGCTTGTCCATCGCGATCAGTGACATATTAGTCGCTTAAGCAAGCAAAAACCTCCACGATGCTTTGTGAATTCGGGGTAAACAAAGTGGAGCAAAAAATTACCTTTGGTAAAAAGTATCTACAAAATGATTGGATTTCGTTTTTAAATTCCTTAAAGGTGTTGCAACATAATAATTAAAACTCGGAAAAGATAGTAAAATTACTTACAAAGTTCGCAGATGATGATTTCAAACTTAAAAGAATTGGATGCAATAGATCCTAATGTTTTATTTAACAGGAGTGAGAGAGGACGAAGCATATTAAGATGATTAATTTTTTTAATATTTGATGTACAATAACAAAAGAATCGAAAAATATTTTGATTTTAAAATTAAAACTAAATATGGCGTTCCCCGAGGTTTAATATGAAACCCACTAATATATGTATCAATAATTTGACTCCCAAAAATGAGAGTTTTTACATTTATATACAGATGATAACGTGATAACGGGACCAAGAGAAAATTGGCATCCTGGTAGTGTACCTGCTATCCGAAATATAAAGATGGCATGGTCATAATAAATAAAAAAGAAATACAAAAAAATTATAATAATATTTTCCCCAGTTTTAATTTCAATAAAATTTGCTTAAATAAAATGGTTTTTTTTTTTTTTCGTTTAATAATATATATAACAGAAGCACATAAATTTAATCATATAAATATTAAAAAATTACTGATGGGTACATTCGATAGCTTTTGTTATGAAAATTAATACTCATAAATGCTTTTACGATTCACTAAGAATAAGTGCCATGAGATTATAAAGATTATGGTACAGAGTGGTAGAAACACATATTTCATGGAGCAGTACGTGAAGGAGTTTTAAATAGAGGAAGAACTGTTCGTGGAACATAAAATATAACAGAGACAAAAATTAATGTTTTTTTAGTTTTAAAACGAGAGGAGACAGATTTAAAATTTCAGATAATCTGTCATATAAAAATTGTTATAAATATAACACAGTTCTAAAGGATTGTTTTGTAATGCATACGAAATTAAAATATAACATAAGACACTTGATTTAAAAAAAATAATATTGTGAATAACTAAAAATAAAAATTAATTTGAAAAATGTAAGTAATTATAGCATATCATAAAAGTTATAACTAAAGAAATGGTATTTTAAGAATTTGAAGAATTATTTAAGGAACAGGTACCTCAATTCAATAAAACTTATTAGATTATATGGAAAATTTGTATGTGATTAAAAATAATAAGTTGATAAGCAGTATTGTGAACAATTTAGGTGGTTTATGCAAAATTAAAAGGTTTTAAAGCAAAGCATTTGTTAATGAAAAAATAAAGTTGTAGAAATGTACATAATATTGAAACATTTTAAGAAACTGAAAACTAAATATATAAAGATATATTAATTTCGCACTTTAAAGACCCCTATGTTTAATAAATGAAATTTAATAAACAAATTCTATAAAAAATTTATTACTGTAAATTAATTAGAAAAAAATTAAAAAAATATAAAACAATTTAATGATAAGTTTATGAATCAGTCAATTTACAGAAATACTACAGCTGATTTATTGTAAATAAATCATTAATTTTTATGTAACTTTTTAATAATCCCTAAATCAAAAAGTGAATAAATATTTTAATAATTAAAAAAAATATTTACCGATTTATGTGTAACGAAGAAAATAAATTGTATTCAAAGGTTTTCCATCGAATTTAACACTTTAGAAGGAAACAATATGTATGAATAGGGTTATTTATTTCAGAAACAGGTTAATTTACTTTGTGATTTTGATGTATGCATGATATGCAACATCATGGTAATTTATTTTGTGATAAAATATATATTGTTTTTGTGTTTTTATAAAGTTTTTAATTATCTTATGTTTCAAACATAACACAAGTGTGAAATAAATTGAAATGAATTTATTTTTTATTGTTTAATGCAAAGAGTAGATCTTTTTACGACGCAAGAGTTCCTACGCTGCTGGAAAACTCCGCGTAATTGGAATCCGCGGTATTGCGTCTTAAAGCTAACTGAAACGGACTGTGCAGAAAAAGTTGTCATGAAGCTCTAAACTGGCATGTAAAATATTTTTTAAATCAAAAAACATCTTAAGGCTCTGTGCAAGTCTTGAACTTTTGAACATTAGTACATTGTTATAAGCAATTTTTATTCTACTTCGCATTTTCGGTCTCCTTGATTGCTATTTTTATATATAGCGCAGAGAAGAAGAGAATTCTAGAAGCTATTCTACTCTGGCATATAAACTGACAGGCATCTGTCAGACCTCTGTGGCAAGCAGCTGCTTGAGGGGGTATTTATTATTTATTTTTTTTTCTATTCCTAGATTGTATAAGTCTTCTCATAGAATGGTAAACTCCCTAAGACAGAAGTCAATTGTGGTGACCACCACCTCAGAGCTAACAGAAGGAAAAAGTTCGCCAGCTGCCACTATAACATTAACGTTAGATTTAATCAGTTTTCGGTAAAGCAATTTGTCCATGAACCATTTAGCACTGGTAGCATTCAAGATTTTGTTAATGGATGTTGTTGTTACCAGATGGCGCTGCAGAAAGGGAAGCACTAGAGGTCCTGTATAAAAAAAATTAATACCCTCAAGCAGCTACTTGCCACAGAGGTCTAGTTAGAGTCTAACATCCTTCTTTAAAAACTGGACCATTTTGAAAAAAAAAATGGTTGATTGAGTCACGTGGTTTATGGACGCCATGTTTTGTCGTACAGTCGCTCGTATTCAGAATGTCGCTCGTACATTCTGAATTCTGTAATCAACCGTAGTGTTCGGATACTTTTTTGAGCGACTGTACCGTGAGACGAAAGCCTATGAGTTAGTGTATGTACTAAGTTAAAACTTCTCAGTTGTTATAGTTTTATATATTTCTACCACTGTTTTTTGTCTATAAAAGCTGTCATGTTTTATGAATGCCTCACTGCGATGCATTTGGGTGTAAAAACTTCACTCAAAGAAATAATGAATATTTTTTCCCGACAAACTCAATCAGAAGACGGCAATCGGCTGCAAAAGTGAAACGAGCTAACTGAAAACCAACAAATAATTTCTTTTAAGGTTCGTTTGAAAAACGAGCTAATGTTTTCACTTTGTCGTCTGTCTTTGCCACTATTTGTTCGTCTGTCTGTCTCCTCTCTGTTAATTGTTGTCTCTCCATCTGTCTTTCCACCTGTCTCTCCGTCAATAGACAATCAATTTTTTTTTACTTTTAGAGATAAATGAAAAAAACTTTTTGGGTTGGATAGGTGTCGAACAAATATTGTGATTACCAATTTTGAAAATTTTCAATAGCTTTAATAGCGCCCTCAAGCGGTGGAAAAGATGGAAAATGCTAAAATTTCAAATGAATATTACGAGCAAACTATTTAGACTGGAAATCTGAAATTTTGGTAGTAGAGTGTTATGGTCAGAAGGTTTACAACGGCAACAAGGTTTTGCCATCTTAGCCAAAAGAGGGGGGGGGGTGCGAAAATGAAACTTTCTTTTAAGAGATAAACCAATGTTTTTTTGTTTTTTGTTTGTTTTACAGACACTAACAAAATATTAATGATTTAAAAAATATTTGATAATTTCAGCGTTACATGTAGACGTTTAAACGTCTATAAATCTATATATATTTTTTTTTTTTGAAAAAAGCCGGCGTTAGTTCAACAGGTTAGAATACTCTGACATGTTTCTGGAGAGATGCGGTTTCGAATCCTGTATGTCGGCGAAATATTTTTACACAAAAATATTAATATTTACGTTTTTCGAATCCCCATCAGTTGCAATTTCCATTGTTATAGAGTGGTAATGGCGGTAAATAAAAACTCGAAAACTCTAGCGGCGGAAAAAAGCTGGAAAATACCAAATCTTTAAATAAATATTGCAAACGATCTATTTTGGCTAGAAACTTCAGTTTTTGGTCATCGAGTGTAATGGTCAAGTGGTTTACCCTAATAGTAATGAGTTGTCCCGTTGGTAAAATGCAACCTTTCTGCTGTAAGAGATAAATTAAAAACTTTTTTTCACATTATAGGTACTAATAAAATATTAATAGTTTATTTTCTCAATTATACAGTAGTCCGAATTTCCACTGTCAGAGGGTACTGAAAATGTAAAATAACTAGCAGAACGCATATCGCCTCTGGCGCATATGGGAATCTCATTTTCAAAGAGAATGAAGTTCTTCCTTTGCCTACTTTTTCACTCCTTAAAATTTTTAATTATGGATGTTCGCGTTGTTCTTCTGCTGATGTCCCGCCATCCTCATGGATCTTCTACTAAGGCATATAAACTGACAGGCTCCTGTCAGACCTCTGTACAACCAGTTGCTTGAGGGGTTATTTATTTTTTAATGCATGATGGGGGGGGGGAAATGCACATAGTAGTATTTTATTAGTAATTATAAAACATAAAAATATGTCTTTCTGTTCTTAAATTTAAAAAGTTGCTTTTCTCTCGCTCCTCTGAAAACAGTGGGCAGATAATTGCTGTCAGTGGAATTTCTACCA